>RYFJ01000310.1:0-600000 GCA_003991445.1 Oryza meyeriana var. granulata | reverse complement strand
CTGGCCTCATCCTTTCGACGGCCAACGTTCCTGAACACCTCCATGCTAGCCCCAAAGCACGGCCGTAAATTGTTCCCCAACGTCGGCACCATGACCGCGCCACCGTGCCGAAGACAAAGCTGCCGCAACCCGTCCGATAGGGACGTGTCCCAGGCAAGCACAGTGACGGGAAACCATCCCCTCACCGCGCCGAAGCCCCCACGAGCCCGCGCCTCGCCTCTCGGCTTCTCGCGGCGAGAAGAGCTGCGCCCACCGCCTATAAAGCCCAGACGCCGGCATCCACTGTCCTCCTTTTTCCTCAACTCGGCCGAGCCTAGAACGGGGACAAGGAGACCCGTGCCGGGGCAATGACTGCCGTAGGCCGCGCCAGAAAAACCCTGTACTGGCCAAAGCAAGTGAGAAAAAACCGTTCCCATGACGGAAGGAAACCGAAGGGGGGCCTGCGCCGACCGATTGCTCACCGGAGCCGGCGGATTTGACGGCCAACTGAGCCCCGCTCTGCCCCGCCATACCCGACTGGCGCCCACCTCCAGTCGGCGCCCGCCGCCGACTGGCGCCCGTCCCCAGTCCGCGCCCCACTCCAGCCGACTACCGCCGCCGCCTGCCGACCATTGCCGCCAGGGCCTGCCGCCGCCGGCGCCTCGCCCCTGGTTCCGCCCGAGAGGAACTAGAGGAAAAAGAGAGGCAGAGTGAGAGAGAGAATAAGAGGAAAAAAAAAGGCTGACGACCGGGCCCCACATGTCATGTTTCGGTTAACAACTAATGAAGACAATTAAGTGAGTAAAGTGTTTACTATATTTACGCTGACATGTGGGCCATTCCTGTTAAGAATTTCTAATTTAAACCATAATTGGTACTGCAGTCAATGACATGCGGGCCCATGGCCATTTGATGATCATTTTGACCCGGTCAACATTGACCTTGGCCCCACCTGTCAATGGCTCAGTGCTTTTCCTTATAAGATTAATGTTTTAAATAAATAAAATAACTGGACCCACCTATCAGTGAAGCAAAATCCTTTCCTTTAGGAAAATAATTCGGGAAAAAGAATAAAATGCAAACTATTTTCTTTAATGAAGTAAAATCTGAATTAACCTTTGGAAATTCATAATTAATTCAAATAAACTCCGAATTGAGCGAAATTTGTCTCTAAAATTTTGTAAAGTCAAGATCTATCTTCTAGTACAGGAATAAAAATGGCCACAAATATATTTCATGCAACTTTTGTAAGATGACCCAATTTACTTAATTAATCCCCATACTAAAAATTGTTTTTGGCTAAATTTTAGCCAAGTGATAGTGATCATTAACCTAAAAACATGATGGCACACTTTTGAACCCTGAAAACAAGGGGAATGAATTATCCCTAAAATTCAAATTATGTTTAAGACAAATAATATGCAAAATACACTTAATTAAATATGTGACCAATTCATTTACAATTATATAATCCTTAAAGCCATGAAACAATGCTCTACATAACTCTTGGTCTCAATGAATCCAAATGAAATTCAAATGCCTAATTATCGGCGAAACGGGACTGGGGGTCCCCACAGTCGCCGGGGACGCGTGGGTCTTCGGCCACGTCAGTTCCCCGGGGCCACAATCTGCACAAGCGACGGCCAGCTACGGTCGTCGTCCCGCTGAGCGCCCGGGGCCCGAGCACCGCCCGGATCTAGGTGGCATAGGCCTCGCCCCGGGGGGCCATCTCTCCATCAGCCCCGGGCTCGTCCCCGGGGCGCCATCTCCATCGGCTTCGGCCCCGGGGCGTCATTGGCCTCGGGCCCGTGCCTTCCCTCCGGGGCACCATCATCTCACCCCCGTGCCCGGGACCCACATGTCAGTCCCCGACAGGCTCTGCGCCAGCTCTCCAACTACCCACATAAATGGTGAGGCGACAGGGCGCCTCCCGCCTGTCTCCCGACAGCATCTCCACGAGACAGCCGGGCAATAAGTCAACCAGACAGCCGCCTGCAGCAGTCGGACGACAAGACGACCAGACCAGCCGCCCTCAGCAGGCTGACAGCGGTGACTAGACGTCCCTCCGGCGTGGCGTGGCAGGCGGCGGCGTGCGTACGAGCGACAAAGGCAGATGGTAGCTAGCTCTCTCATTGATCTCGGCACTGTGAACTCCCCTTAATCGATAAAAGGAGGATCCATGCCACGGACGGAGGGGGCTCTAGATCCCTGACTCCAGCTCACTCTCACACTACTGTTCATCTTCTTCAGCGCGTTCAATCTCTCTTCTGAAGGGAGGTCTAGCTCCTGGGCTCCTAGAGTTCACCTTGTAACAGCAACCCACATTCATCTCCACATAGCATACTCACAGGAGTAGGGTATTACGCCTCCGAGCGGCCCGAACTTGTCTAAATCCTCCTGTCCCTTGTGTGCCATCCATTCTTTCATTGTTCAGTCCTTCTTCCACCGGACGCCTCGTACGCCTGAGAACTACTCCCCTGGCCGAACCTCAAAGGGGGGTCTCCTGACTTCCCGCCGTCGAGGTTTCATCCTTCGACAGCTGGCGCGCCAGGTAGGGGGAGTTTCCTTTTCAGGTGTTACGCCGGTGTCCCCAACACCGGCACACTCCACGGCAGGAGGCCATCGTCATCGAGACTACGGCGAAGAGTCCGGCGGCTACACCCCGCCGGGCAGTGTCAGCCCTGTGGCAAGCCCGCCACGTTGCTCCTCTCCGCCTCCCGAGGCCCCCGGCAAGGGCCCTGGAGAGGATGGCGAGCTCTCGCGTTCCGCGTCCCGGCAGAACAGGAGGAAGCGACAAAAGGCCAGGAAGGCCGCCGAGGACTTCGCCTTGGCGGCCACGGGCCACCCTCGGAGCCATATCGCCCGCGGAGGCGATGACGGCGGCAAGCGGCAGAGGGCCGCACGTGCGCCGCCGCCGCCGCCGTCGGCAACGGCCCGGAAGTGGTGCCCCCTCCATCAGACGGGCTAGCACGACCTCGCGCAGTGCCGCGCCGTCCAGGGCCCGGCCGAACGTATCAAGCCGGCCACAACTCGGGGGTGGTGCGCCTACCACGACACGGATAGGCACGATATCACGGAGTGCCGCGCCGTCCAGGGCATGGCCGAGCGTCTCAAGCCGGCAGTAGCCCGGGGGTGGTGCGCCTTCCACGACACGGACCGGCACGACATCACGGAGTGCCGAGCCGTCCAGGGCTTGGCCGAGCGTCTCGAGCCGGCCATAGCTCGGGGGTGGTGCGCCGTCCATGAGACGGACTCACACGACCTCTCGGAGTGCCGCGCCGTCCAGAAGTTGGCCATGCGCGTCAGGAAGTTCCACCAGGAGCGGCAGCAGGCCAAGCCCGGTCAAGGAGATTTGGACGGTCCGATCCCTTGACGGACGGTCCGACCGTCGGGATTCGGACGGTCCGGTCCCTAAGTGGACGGTCCGATCGTCAGGATCCGGACGGTCCGGTCCCCAGGCAGACGGTCCGAATCCGGCTCCCGACCTGGGGCAACCTCTCGAGTTCCAATAACCCGAGAGCGTCCTCGCCATCCCCGATGGCGGGGCGCACGCCCGTTCCTCGCGCCGTGGCTTCAAAGCCATGAAGAGCGAGTTGCTGGCCGCAGCACCGAGCCCAGCCGTCGCCCGGGGGCTGAGATGGTTAGACCCCCGGATCACTGTCGGCCCCGAGGACCGTCCGGCCTGGGTGCCGGAGAGTGACGGCTCGCTCAGGGCTGCCCAAGAGCAGGCCAGGTGGAGAGCGCGGCGCTCGAGCGCCCCTCACCCAGCAAACACGTGGCCCGGGGATCCTCCTCCCGGGGCCCGATTCCGGGGAACCCGAACCAGGGCAGCCTCGCCAAGGCGAGCGCATGCCTAGGGACGCGGCACCCGGACTGGGAGCGATAACCCGGGCAGCTTCGCCCTGGCGAGAGCGAGTCCGGGAAGGTCGTCCCGACACATTCTATATCCAAGCCCAGGCCTCCGGATCCCGGCATATATCAAACCATATTTCAGTCGGGCCCCCGGGTCCCGGGGCCCCTTGCCCGATATGGGTGTGGCCCGGGATCCGCCTGCTGGGCCCGGCACCGCGGAGCCAGAACCAGGGCAGCCTCACCAAGGTGAGTGCGAGCCTAGGAACGTGGCGCCCGGGACAACATCAACATTTTCACAACCAGATTCATAACTAGATGGGGACCGATAACCCGGACGGCTTCGCCGAGGCGAGAGCGAGTCCGGGAAGGTCGTCCCGACACCTCCCATATTCAAGCCTGGACCTCCGGATCCCGGCATAGACCAAACCACATTCCAGCCGGGGCCCTCGGGCCCCGGGCCTATATGTGCTCCCGGCCGCGAAGAGCTCGCTCCCGGGGGAGTTGAGCCCGGGCCGCCGGCCCCGTCGGGTCGGGATCGGGAAGCACGCAACAAAGGCAGGTGTACTGCGTCAGCAATGCTACACCGCGTCGAATCATCACCAACAACGGCACGCAGTTCAGGAGCGAGCTCTTCGGCGAGTGCTGCTCCGACGTCGGCATCAGACTCCGTTTCGCCTCCCCCGAGCGATGGGCAGGCCGAGCGGGCGAACGCCGAGGTCCTGCAAGGCCTCACGGCAGGATCCCACAACAACTTCAAAGAGCATGGCGTCAAGTGGAGCGACGAAGCTCCCGGCGGTCCTTAGGGCGAACCGTGTGACGCCAAGCCGGGTGACCAGGGAGGCCTCATTCCTTCCCGGTGTACGGGGCCGAAGCCGTTCTGCCGTCAGAACTCACCTTCGGCACTCCCCGGGTTCAGCGCTACAACGGCGACGTCAACCACAACAACATGCAGCTCGGCGACCTCGACTTCCTCGAGGAACGAAGGTGGCGCGCTTCGCTCCACGTCACTCGTTACCAGCAAGGCCTCAAGCGCTATCTTTGGCGTAAGGTTCGGGCCCGATCACTTCAGGTTGGGGGTTTGAATCTCCGCCGTGTCCTCGCACGGGTCGGAATGAAATAAACCTTCCCCCTGAGGGAAGTCCCCTTCCTGATGATCGGTGTTTCCCGACCGGGCTCGGTAAGCCTGGGAGCATCTTCACATATTCCATCTATAAATACATCCTGTAAGTTGCGGTGTGCCGGGGCCAGCGCCGGATTTCTCAAAAATCTCGGCGCTGGCCGGGGCCCCCATGTGTATACGCTTTCATATAAACAACATTCTAATATCTTTCCCGGTGTCATCCCTTTCGTCTGTTTCCTTGTGTTGCGCTCGTGGCTGTCTCATCCCTTGGGGGCATAATCGGGCCGCGACCGTGCGACGGTTGGGGTTCGCGCATTATCATCAGTTCCCTACCGACGAGTAACCGTATCCCGACGTGCTAGGTCCAAGGCGTTGTCGAGCTCGCGGGGACCTAAGGGCGCCCTCCGGGAGGCGCCCCGGGTCCCGGCGGCTCCGGCGCCTTGCCTGGCTAGCTTCGGGGTCGGTTCTTTCCGGAGGTAGGGGGTGAAATGGTTATGCGTGATCTTTTCCTCCGCACGGTCGTGACTCTGAGGACGCGTTCGGGAGATGATCGACGCCACGATTCGTAGCATGGAGTGGACAAGGGGACGAGCCAAATGCTCTCACAAATCTCTGTGCGCAGATTAGACCTTTTCTCGGCGGGCTTAAGTAGGGCGCCCGGATCAGCAACCCGGTAACGTGCACCGGGACCAGGAACGTCCCCAGGGCCCGGGGCCCGAGGCGAATGCACCCGGGGAAGGCGCCTCCCCGGCCACCGCCGAGGCGCCGGATGCTCCGTTGCCTGGCGGCCCCGTCTCCGGTCAAGCTTGTTCCCGCGGCCTCGCGGCGCTCCCGGGGCCAATGGCGCCCAGGGGCACGGAGGGCCCCCGGACCCGGAAGACGGGAGGGGCCGCACCTACGGGCTCAATCGTCTCCCCGGGCTTGTCCCCGGGCCCCTCGCAGCCGTTGAGAACCGAGCTCCCGGGGCAGGTGGCTGCTCCAAGCCCCGGGAAGGGAACCTGGGCGCGACGACAATTCATGGCGGATCGGTCCGATACTCGGCGTTCCCGGGGGCGAGCAACGCTCCCGGTCCCGGGATTGTGCTGGCAGAGCCATGCCGCCTTTCGCAATATTCAGATACGTAACCTTATCCGACTTTACATATTGCATAATTCGTATTCTTCCCCCGTTTATATGGACAGCCTAGGTTCCCGAGGCCGGCTGCGGTGCCCGGCCTGGCCAGCTCCTACCCGTCCTCGGCGAGGCAACGGGTGCTCGCTGCCTGGCGACCCCGTGCCCGGTCAGAGTCAGCCCCCGAGGGGCTCCCGGCGAGTCAAAAGACTGTCCTCGCGGCCTCGCTGCGCTCCCTGGGCCAGCGACGCCCGGGGGGCACGGAGGGCCCCCGAGTCCGAAAGACGGAAGGGGCCAAACCTACGGACTTCAACGCTCCGCAAGGCTCTCGTCCAGACTTCTCGCGCCCCCGGGGACCGGGTTCCCGAGGCGGGTGACCATGGTGATCGCTGCCCCCTGGGGACCGAGCTCCCTGGGGCAGGCGGCTGTGCCAGGGCCCGGCTAGGGGCCTCAGGCGCAACAGCTGTTCGCAGCTGCTGGATCTCGCTATCGGACAACGCCCGGTACTCGGCGTTCTCGGACACGAGGCTCTGAAAACCAGCAATCTTCGAACAACACAATAAACCAAGGTACGAAAATATAAACATGATCATATACATATGCAAATGTCTCGCTTTGTACAAGACAGGCAAAACCGGAGCGCAAGCGCGAGCGAGGCCCGGATCGCCCGGGGGGCGGTCACCGGTGTACTTCTGACCGGACCCCGGGCGGCGTCGGAAGAGGAGCGCTCGGGGGCATGGAGGGCCCCCGGGCCCCGAAGGCGGCCGCGGATGGCGTCAAAAGGAAACCGGCGTCTTCCTCGACCTCTTCGTCAGGCATCGGCCCTACAAGGAGCTCGCCGCGGTCGAGGAACCCTGCCTCCGGGGCAGCGGACTCGGCCACGGCCTCCCGCGCCTCCTCGCGAACCACCGCGACTTCCTCGCGCGCGGCGAACTCACACCCCCGAGACGCGAACCCGGCTTCTTGGTCCCAGACGCTTTCCTCTCGAGAGAATGTTTCCTTCTCCCGCGCCTCCATCTCGGACCAGGCGCGGGAGGCCTCGTCGGCGGCAGATTCGGTGGCGGCCTTCGATTGGACGACGCACCTCTCTGCTGCCGCGATCTCCGGCCAGCGGGTTGCTACGAAGAACTCAGTGGCGACTGTACGGGCGGCGAGCTGCTGCGTCTCCATCGCGATCGCTGCCGCCAGGCTTCCTCAACACTTCACTCCAAACTTCCAACCCGGGTCCCTGGATCCCGGGTACATATCTGCCACATTACAGCCGGGGCCTCCGGGTCCCGGCCCATATCTGTTTCCGGCGAACCAAGCTCCACCAGCTCAAGATGAACCAGGCGGACCCAGCGTCCCCTCGTTTCTTCAAAGACATGGCCCTGTTCCTGCCCGGAGCGGTTCCGGCAGAGCAACAAGGCCAAGGGCCACTGTCGGCGAAACGGGACTGGGGGTCTCCACAGTCGCCGAGGACGCGTGGGTCTTCGGCCACGTCAGTTCCCCGGGGCCACAATCTGAACAAGCGACGGCCAGCTACGGTCGTCGTCCCGTTGAGCGCCCGGGGCCCGAGCACCGCCCAGATCTAGGCGGCATAGGCCTCGTCCCCGGGGGGCCATCTCCATCGGCCCCAGGCTCGTCCCAGGGGCGCCATCTCCATCGGCCCCAGCCCCGAGGAGTCGTCTCCATCGGCTTCGGCCCCGGGGCGTCATTGGCCTCGGGCCCGTGCCTTCCCTCTGGGGCGCCATCATCTCACCCCCGTGCCCGGGACCCACATGTCGGTCCCCGACAGGCTCTGCGCCAGCTCTCCAACTGCCCACATAAATGGTGAGGCGACAGGGCACCTCCCGCCTGTCTCTCGACAGCATCTCCAGGAGACAGCCGGGCAACAAGTCGACCAGACAGCCGCCTGCAGCAGTCGGGCGACAAGACGACCAGACCAGCCGCCCTCAGCAGGCTGACAGCGGTGACTAGACGTCCCTCCGGCGCGGCGTGGCAGGCGGCGGCGTGCGTACGAGCGACAAAGGCAGATGGTAGCTAGCTCTCTCATTGATCTCGGCACTGTGGACTCCCCTTAATTGATAAAAGGAGGATCCATGCCAAGGACGGAGGGGGCTCTGGATCCCTGACTCCAGCTCACTCTCACACTACTGTTCATCTTCTTCAGCGCGTTCAGTCTCTCTTCTGAAGGGAGGTCTAGCTCCTGGGCTCCTAGAGTTCACCTTGTAACAGCAACCCACATTCATCTCCACATAGCATTCTCACAGGAGTAGGGTATTACACCTCCGAGCGGCCCGAACCTGTCTAAATCCTCCTGTCCCTTGTGTGCCATCCATTCTTTCATTGTTCGGTCCTTCTTCCACCGGACGCCTCGTACGCCTGAGAACTACTCCCCTGGCCGAACCTCAAAGGGGGGTCTCCTGACTTCCCGCCGTCGAGGTTTCATCCTCCGACACTAATAAAACATAGGTGGCTAACACAACCACATACAGCAGGTTGCACATACAAGGAGAATATAAAAGCAATGTCCAGAAAATGATTATAATCACTTGAACAACCCACCTGAAGAATGCAACTACAAATCAGCTGACCTAATTTAAGGAAATCAAATAAAATCTTGAATCTATAAGCACATTCATACATACTGAATCAAGCCGCGCAACAAAATAGAAAATAATACACGATTTCTCATAAAGGAGGATAATCAATGACTCAGTTAACAGAATAAATAATTCTTGAAGGCTAGCTAAGTAACCCTAAGGATAAATCGTCAACATTGATTGTTGTGATGTGTTTGTAATCCTATAGCAAGCTTAAGCCTTGGTCTGCCCTAGTTTTGCAACTCCTAAGACCTCCAGACCTTCTAGTTAGAGTAGAAGCCAAGTCCTCGGCCTCTTGCGAGTAGAAAGCAGGCTCCCTAAGTTTGGAATTTAGGGACACAGCTAGACACCACATATTTTGCCATCCACGTATTTTGCCATTAGGAATAGGTTTGTGACCTTGTATGCTACTTGATTTTTTATTTGCTTCTTCTCGCGTAAACTAGGTCAAACCGCTACCGAAAGGATCGTGAAGGAGCCATCTGAGGAGTTGAAGGTTGAGCAAGGTTAACCGAGCAAGTTGAACCACTAATCACTATGAGCAAGGCAAGTCATCACAGCCCTTTGATCATATTGGTCTTAATTTATAAAATGTTTTGTTTGTGAAGTGCATGCTTTAATTTAAATTATGATTATGACGCATTGATTAGTAGGCAATTTCCTACCACATTATAAATGACCCCATGCCATTTAATTGAGTATCCGCCCTTGTAAACTGTATAGTACTATGTATAAGCTACATTCATGCTTAGCCATGCTTAGATGAATCTGGACAATTTAATTACTTAATTCCTTCTAAAATTTGACAAGGCGGTCACCAGGGAGGTGACTGGTTAAACAATTGATAAACTGGTTAGATCGTTTGAAAACAAAATTAAACTTCCTAAATAAGATTTGGGTGTGCGGGATGTTAGTGGCCGATGTGGGAGGCCTTTAGTTGCATGCCCAAGTCAGTTAAGGACCGGTTCCTTTTGCAACCTCTGGCTAGTTACATGTATGACCACATGTCTGGAATGGGACGGATATGGCCGACTAATTTACTAAACTTCGGGTGTATACCTGGGACGAGGGGCGGACTAGCTCTTGTAGGCGAGGCCTGGCAAGCCTAGTTTGGATAGGTTCACATTCCTTGTATGATGGGTCTGTGGGACTCCAGGACCATCATATTTATGAAGAACCTGGTGAAGCACTCAGGTTGGATGAACGGTGTGAGGAGTTCGGGATGTGTCGTTACCTACCCAACAGCGACCGGTCCTAGGGAGAGCGTCACCTACCCTAGCACATGGGGGTCACTGCCAGGATATTACCAGTAGGAATGTATTGTAAAGTCCTTGTCGTTGCACTCACGCTAAATGCCTTGACTGGCCGGGCGTTAGAGTGTGATGGCGTGTGGGTACAGCGTACAACTACTGCAGAGTGAAAACTATTTAAATAGCCGTGCCTGCGGTCATGGGAGGAGCTATGACCATTTGGATTAGTTTTGATCTTACAAAAACTTGGGTTGGGAAAGAAACGATAATTAAGAGGGAGCGCACCGCTCTGATGACTTATAGAGCGCACACGGGTTTCCTGCTCACAGCACTTGGCAAGGGAAGCCAAACCGATCTTCGGTGGGTACAATTAAGGTACCCTGCTGCTGAGAGATCTCACGTGGGTGTGGGTTATTGGTGATGCCAGGTTATTCTCTTGTGTATGAGGCTCTAACCCCTGATAATCAAGGTGCGTAGAAAATCAGTTTGTGAAAATACAATTTGAATCTATTACTATACTATTATAACTTTGGCTTTACGCAATTAAACATATAGCCATCCTTGTTATACCCGTGCAATTCACTACATATTCCGTGGTGGCTTGCTGAGTACATAAGTACTCACTCTTGCTCAAATTGTGGATATATATATATATATATATATATATATATATATATATATATATATATATATATATATATATATATACACACACACACATCAGAGAAAGAAGCAGAAGGCCTTGCTAGTATGCTGGCATACTCAACAGGATAAGTGGGGTGCTGATTAGGAACTAGGTCGCGGCTCCAGTCAACTGCTTGTGGGCATGTTGTTGGGCCTACTACTAATTTGGTTTTCCGCTGCTGTTTATCTATAAGAACATGGTTATATCAACCATAATAAAGGTAATTAACTCTTTAGCCTCATTTCATTTTGATTTATGCCTTGTGCTAGCTATGAGTGTGTGTACCAACATTGATCCAGAGATTGGTACAGGAAAACACATGAGGTTTCCGGTTTCCAAAACCGGGGGCTGACATCGGCTAGCAGGGGCGCAGCGGGGATGGGCGTGATGAGTGCTGCCGTCGTAGTTGGCGCGGACATCGTTGCCGGGGGAGGGGTGATGCCGGCGCTGATTGGTGGAGCGTCAGGCGCTGGGAGTAGCTTGTGGAGGAAGATGGCGAGGCCCTGCCGGGTGGCGGTGGATGCCTTGGATGCCGCAGAGTCGGCGATGGCCGAAGCGGTCCCGGCATCAATCTGGAGGCCATCGGGGGGCTGGAACGCAGTCCGGACAGCGTCCGTGACGGCGTTAGCGGCGAAGGTGATGACGCCCTCATGGTGAGAGGATGACGCAGAGGAGACGGACGACATAGCGGCGCCGGAGGTGATCGGCGCAGGAGGAGGACGCCGATGGGGTAGGGGTTAGTTTGCAGAAGTGATAGATCAGAAGTGTGATACATGTTAGGAAGATAGACTCAATGCGATGATGTATTGATCACGGAGAGATTACATATATAGGCCTCATCCTTCCATAACCACTCGACTGATTTATAGCAACAGAATCAGAAGCATAAAGAAAGAGAGCCATTAGAGGATAACATACAAAATATAACATTTTCATTATTCAATGCAATTCTATGCTTCTAAAGCTTCATGTTTGCATGCATTATTTGCAGCAGCAGTTTTGTTTAATGCTCACGTTTTTTTTATGTTATGTGGCATGTAGACTGTTAATTGTTGTCCTATAATTGTAGGCCGCTGTCTTCTATTTCTAATTAGTTGGCTATTAAGATTTAACTTTCCTTTTGTTTTCACTAAGAAAAATTAGCACAGAAGTATATACTTTTGTTTTTTTCTGGTTTCCGTTTGGGATTCCATCAATCAATTTCATGACCAGGACTCAGAATTTAGACTTTTCTCTCACGTTATAGATCAGCACTGTATTATCATCCACTGGACTAGACATTGCACACACTAGCATTGGCATAATTGCAAAATCCATTGCCTACAAAAAGAAAAATTCATAGCCAGATTGGGAGCTAAACTTATATTTCAAACCACATCACAAATGCAAATTTATTCTCTCAGAAAAGGAAGAATGCAGCCTAAGTATTAGAATTTTTTTCTGGATGTAATTTTTCAGCATATATATACAGATATACTAATTAGATAGCTTATTACTATGCAGAGTGATGTAGTTGCCCATGCAAGAGAGGAAATCAACAAGCTGAGGCATGCAAATGAAGACCTCACAAAGCAAGTAGAAGGCCTACAAATGAACAGATTCAGTGAAGTAGAAGAGTTGGTTTACCTGCGTTAGGTTAATGCTTGTCTGCGGCGCCGGCGAGCAAGAAGTCCAGCAACACGGCGGAGACTACGAAGGGGAAGGTGCTGGAGCACCTCTCGGAGATCAAGGCCACACCGAGCGTGCAGTTCCAGGAGCGACGCGGCAACGCCGCCGGAGTTGACAATGGCGACCTCTACTACGAGCATCCTCCGAGCCTGGAAGAGGACGAACCCGCGCAGAGGCTGCACTGCCTCACCAAGGAGAAGCTTATTAAGCTTAATTACGTACTTGGTGACTGGACTACACGTGGCAGAGGTGCTTGGTGAAGAAGACGCATACGTCAGCACGTGCCTGGACTACACGTGGCAGAGTTGCTTGGTGACTGGAGCCTGTTGACTTGTCAAACCTTTTGTTAAAGTATATTTTTCATATAGTTATTGTTATTTCCCTTTTTATTTTTTTAAGATAATGAATAATCCGGAGCGTGCGGAAATATTGGACCACGATTGAATATCCGTTGGAGGTTGTGTTTTAGACTTATTCCCAAAATATAGCTTTAGGGAGAGTTCGGAAATGAGGGATGTCGATGTTTTACACCGGCAATAAATATATGGGGCTACTCGGCGGACGAAAACTCGGTGGATTGCAAAGGAACACAGAGAGATTTTATACTGGTTCAGGCCCTCAATGTGAGGTAATACCCTACGTTCAGTTTATATGTATTCCTTTGAGGATATACGGTGGTGGTTCTGATGAACTTGTGTGCACCTGTATGCTTCTATGAGCTCGTGCCCTCAGGGGGCGCCCTGCCTCCCCTTATATACTGGGGGACAGGAGTACAAGATAGGAGTCCCAGTCGGATACGGCCAAGAGATCTACTCTTAGAGATATAACGCACCGACTAGGACTGTATGTTCCTTATTGTACAAGGCAAGGTCTGCCGAGGATTACCATATCTCTAATTACAAGGCTAGGCCCATCCTCTATCCGAGTGGCCCATATGCTTGTGGTGAGATACCCGGGGCCCATGGCCTCCACAGTAGCCCCTGAGACCTTCATAGTTGAGTCACAGTTGATGCCGAGTGCTCATCCTCCACGGTGAAGTCTTCCCGAGTGCATTGCTCCCGAGTACTCTTTGTCTGAGTGCTGCTTCTCCCGAGTCCTGCTTCATGTCAGCTGGCAGCGAGGCTATGAAGGGCTCCATGTAGAAGTATGAATAGTATGCGCCGAATAGGCGCATCTATTAGGTGTAGCCCCCGACTTTGTGCTTAATTGTGAAGATAATTAAACATAAAGTCAAAGATCTTTAATCTGATAGTCTTTCCCGAGTAGATTACTACTGGTATATGAGACTCTTCGGTATCATGTCAACCGGAATTTAATTTTATAGTCTTGCCGAGTAGGGGACTACTCGTATGTAGGACTCTTCGACTTCGTGTCAGTCAGAATGTGTGTTTATAATCTTGCCGAGTAGGATGCTACTCGTATATGGGACTCTTCAGCTTCATGTCAGCTGGAATAAGGGGTTTATAGTCTTTCCCGAGTGGCGTCCCACCCAGAAGTTAGACTCATCCGCGTCATGTCAGCGGGAAAAAATATTTATAGTCTCTCCCGAGTAGTGCACTACTCGAAAGTTAGACTCTTCAGCGTCATGTCGGCTGGAATAATGTTGCTTATGGCAACTGTTGGCCAAGCATGTAGGCCGAGTACCACTTTATGAAATTAAATCCATTGCGTGGTCAGGTGTACTCGAGAAAGATACCTGTATCTCTAATTTTAATGAAGACCAGCTTGTGATCCTTATAAGGATATATCCTCGAGACCTGGTGGGTAGAACAGATATCCAAACATATATGTTTAGCAATAAGGCTCTCGTGAAGCATATCTGTTTACCTCATCGGTTCCCGTTGGTGGCATCAGCGCTATAATTTCAACTCAGCCTGCGGGTGGCCCAGATGGAGCATGCTACTGTAGGAACTCATATCTTGGTGGCCCGTTACCGAGTACGCCGGTCTAAACCGACCCACCCAATGTAGGCTCTATAAAATCACCATCCCTCGCATATCAGGATGAGTTTTTTGGTGTCGGTAACCGCAATCAGCTAGAGAAATCCTTATTTGCAAGCCTTTCCGACTTATGTTCTGGATGTAGCCTGGTTGCCACAGGTGCCTGAGTATGTATGTTGCAAGATCTGATTGCCCTCCTCAGGTGTGATGCAGTGCATGAGAACTCCGGATGCGCTTTGACGACGTAAGTCTTCTTTGACTTGGGTAAAGCCGAACAAGGTACCCGAACCTTGCATTAGTAGAGGGTTCGGCTGGCGACCCTCATGGGGCATACCCTATCCAACAGAGTTATGGCCAAATAAGGTACCCGACCCTTGCATTAGCATAGGATTCGGCTGGCTACCCTCATGGGGCGTACCCGATCTGACAGAGTTGTGACCAAATAAGATACCCGAACTTAGCATTAGCATAGGATTCGGCTGGCGACTCTCATGGGGCGTACCCTACTTAGCCGAGTAGTGACCGGATAAGGTACCTGAACCTAGTGTTAGCGTAGGATTCAGCTGGCGACCCTCATGGGGCGTACCTCACCAAGCCGAGTGACATACGACCCCCGACTAATGTCGGAAGTCTGTTGTCAGCTCCCATGGAGCGTAGACAGGGAAGATGACATCCCGACTGGCGTAAGCACTCAGTCAATAGCCCTCATGGAGCATTCCGAGTGATTCTTGGCAGACTTGTCCAGCCCCTGAGCGTAGGAGATAGGCTCATAGCCCTGAGTTCCTGTCACGCATATTTGGAGCCGGCCCTGCATTATAAGCATATCAGATGAGTAGCATCTGATGATGAAAATAATCACCCGAATAAAATGTATTTTACAATATATGTAAATACGTGTTCTTCCTCTTATTGATATTAATTTCCCCGAGTAGTTGACCCCTTACGTTTAAGCACTCTGCCCGACTAGTCATAGCCCCCTAGCGTCGGGAGTTGGCTCATGGCACTTTCCCAGACACGCGTTTTGGGTGACTTGAGTTCGTCTTTCATGGAGCAAAGTTTCACGGATCAGGATTTATGCTACTCGAGTACTTTTGCGATCATTTAAGAGGAAAAACCTAAAAAAAGGTGCAGCTTGTACACCTATTAGGTGTAAGTGGCTGCGGCAATGGCAAGGCCAAATGAAGAACTATTTATCAAAGAGCGACTTAGCTGTTCGGTATTTCAGAGTGGGGATGCCATCCTTGCGTTTGAGCTTGTGAGCCCCCGAGCATGTCACTTGTTGTTCTGATAATCTTCAGTTGCTGAAAGTCGACGACGGTTGTGACCGACTGCCACAATGAAGCTGTCTGACTTGTGTTTGCGATTCCCAGCTTTAGTCGGGACCGCGTCGTCGGTGCCCTCCCGCTTCTTCTGTCAGGATGCCTTTTTATCTTCAAGGGCCTCAGCAACAGCGTGGGCTGAGTTGGCGTATTTGTTCGCCATGTCGAATAAAGCCTTGACAGAGTTGGGAGGCTTCCGTGTGAATTTGTCGATAAACGAGGTGTCTTTGACTCCTTTTCGAAAGGCGGCGATGACGACCTCATCCTTGACGTTAGGGATTGAGTTCTTCTTCTCAGAAAACCTCTTAATGAAGTCACGAAGAGACTCGTTCTTCCTTTGATGCAACTGATATAAGTCGCACTCGGAAGATGGCCTCTCATATGTCCCCTGGAAGTTGGCGATGAAGCGTTCCTGGAGTTCTCCCTAGGAGCTGATTGATTGCTTGGGAAGTCCTGTTAGCCATGTCCTCGCTGAGTTGGCTAAAGCGACCGGGAGGTAGTTAGCCATGACTTTGTGATTTCCTCCAGCTGCCCGGATCGCCAGAGTGTAGACCGTGAGCCAGGACTCGGGATTGGTCTTGCCGTCGTATTTGTCGATGCCTGTAGGCTTGAAACCCGACAGCCAGTCGACCTGTTGTAGCTCCTGAGTGAAGGCTGATATGCCTTTATCATCATGAGGACTCCGACTCCAAATACGGCGGCGAGACCACTCGTGGTGGAGGCCGAAGCGCTCGTTGTTGTCTTCCAGTTGGCGTTGCTCATCTTCCTCTCGTTCGCGGCGCCGAGCATTGAAGTCCTGTTGAAGGTGATGCCGTGGTTGGCCTCGGAGCCGCCAGTCGTCGTTGGGGTTGCCGAGTGATGTTTGGTGTGACTCCGTGCGCTGCCGACTAGAGCCGGCCGCTCGGTGTCGCTTTGAGGTGGACGAGACTGCCGTTAGGGATGCCAACCAGTTGGTCGGTATGAGGGTATCACCTGACTGTTGGTGCTGTTGACATGCAGCAGCAGTAAGCATGGCTTTTATCCTTGCAATCGTCGGGGTGGCCTGGTAATCAGGCCCGAACTGGAGTGTATCCAGTAGAGTTGCAGCGGCCACGATGCTCTGTTGGGGAGTAACGAAGACATCGTGGTCGCCGACTCGGGTTTGGAGGATTTGCTGCTGAGCGGTTCGCCCAGCCCTGCGTAGATCGTCGTTGCGGGCGTGCAGGCGTCTTGCTTCCTCCTCCTGTTGTTCTTGCAGTCGGCAGGCCTCCTCCTCTTGTGGCTTGTGTAGTCGGCGTGATTCCTGAGTAGGAGTAGAGCGTCTAGATGCCATGAAAATTTCTCGCGGCGGAGTGAAGCTTGCCGAGCTGGTGTCCGACTTAGAGTCGGAGTGCGACTGAGAGTCGAAGTCGGAATAGTTGATGGGTGTGATTATAACCCCGACCTCCCTAGATCTGATCTCGAGCGGCTCTGGGCCGTATCCGAGTCGAACACCAGAGGATCGTGTTTGCTGCGTCGGATGTTGTTTGAAGATATCCGCGGCGTCGCCGAGTCTGTTCGGGAGATTGACGATCTCTTCCCTTCTTAGCTCGATCTTGGCTGGCTCAAGGCCGAGTCCGAGTCGAACACCGGAGGAAAGAGTTGTCCCGGGACCCGGACAAGATGAAGATTGCCGCAGCAAGTCGATGAGGGTTGTTGTAGCGTCGTGTAGGCCGACTGGCGCGGAGCCGGCTGGTTCCCTGGCAGATCGGATCGAGTCCGAGTCGGCCAAGGTGAAATTGCCGATCTGGTCGGCGATGAAGTCGAGGCTTCCAAATGAGATTGTATCTCCGGGGGAAAGTTTGCCGCCGTCGACTCCAGTTGCTGGATCCATCGAGCTTGTAGATGTAGATCGCGCCGAATCCCCTACCTGGCGCGCCAACTGTCGATGTTTTACACCGGCAATAAATATATGGGGCTACTCGGCGGATGGAACTCGGTGGATTGCAAAGGAACATAGAGAGATTTTATACTGGTTAAGGCCCTCAATGTGAGGTAATACCCTACGTCCAGTTTATATGTATTCCTTTGAGGATATACGGTGGTGGTTCTGATGAACTTGTGTGCACCTTTATGCTTCTATGAGCTCGTGCCCTCAGGGGGCGCCCTGCCTCCCCTTATATACTTGGGGACAGGGGTACAAGGTAGGAGTCCCAGCCGGATACGGCCAAGGGATCTCCTCTTAGAGATATAACGCACCTGACTAGGACTGTATGTTCCTTATTGTACAAGGCAAGGTCTGCCGAGGGTTACCATATCTCTAATTACAAGGCTAGGCCCATCCTCTATCCGAGTGGCCCATATGCTTGTGGTGAGGTACCCGGGGCCCATGGCCTCCACAAGGGAAGAGAGAGGAGGAAAAGGATCATACAAAACGAGATGAGCTGCATAATTAATTTAGTATTAATTATTTTCAAACTTAAAAATGTATTTAATATGATTTTCTAGAATAATTTTTATATAGAATTTTTTAAAAAAAACATACTGTTTAGTAATTCGGGAAGCATACTCACGAAAAAAAACTTTTCTTTCTTCCCTCACTCCTGAACTTAGCCTTAGGAAACAATATTAGATATCTTTTGGAGATGCTCTTATAGAAGTAGGTGGATTTAAAAGTTGGTTGTGATTAATAAATTTTGAATGCTAAAAGTTGTTATATTTTGGGGTAGAGTGTGTTAAGGTAGAGCCCATAATATTTTTGTCTATCTACTAGTCTAAATCCCAGGTGGCATCCAAATCATCTAATACCACTCATTTTAATACCACGTCATCGCTGCATCGATGTAAACTAGGGATTGATCCAAATTTGATAGTCAAAGGAGGTTGCATA
Source organism: Oryza meyeriana var. granulata (assembly GCA_003991445.1). Taxonomy (NCBI): domain Eukaryota; kingdom Viridiplantae; phylum Streptophyta; class Magnoliopsida; order Poales; family Poaceae; genus Oryza; species Oryza meyeriana. Next base: position 581,644 of record RYFJ01000310.1, on the reverse strand, counting down.
TCTGATATTATGGTTGAGATAGGAAAATCGGGGTTCGGGCTATAGTTGAGAGACACGAATATACTTTTCCTCACCAGAAAATTACTAGAACCTATTGGGCAACAATACAAAATTACTAGAGCCTATGGGTTAAATTTTTTTTTTACTAGAGCCTAAAGGAGTAAGGGCCCAAAGCACTAGCGCCGACGGGCCAAAATTAACAGCAGAGGTTAGAAAGTAATTAATGGGCTGGGATAGCAGTAATTGCCTAATTGGCCTTCTTTTGGGTGGTTATTGCTGGGCTGAATTATTTTTTCTGAAATTGGTCTGGTTGAATGCATGGTGGGCCGATGTCACCACAATAGATTTTGGGCCGTATGTGCTCTTTCTTTTCGGGCCTTCATTACGATTTTTTTATTTTTATATTTTTAAAATTTTGTTTATAAAAGTGTATTTTAGTTTTGAAAATTTATAAATCTATATTCTCAACGCTTTCTGGAGGACGTTTTACGCCCTCCCAAAGAGCGTTTTATATGACGTGGCAGACAGGCCGTCTACCATTTTACAGGTGGCCCCCTTTATAGCTCTATAGGAGGGCGGCAGCGTGTTCGCACCAAAATTGGTCCGATGCGATTAAACACATGAAGGCCTGGGAAATTTGTCTAACTCTAGTGCAGGTTCTTAACTCATCGAGGTTCGTAGGCATGCCAGTCAATTTGACCCTGCAATTAATAAATAAATAGAAAAAATTAGATCAATGAGCCAATCGGCCAACAGGCCGATACGGACTCCATTTACCAGCCGATTGCCGATAGGAATTAGAGCACTTATACATCGGCTAGAAAACCGATGATGGCGTAAGCAAATAAATATTAAACAATAAATAACGATATCGGCTCTATCCAGCTCTTCGAAAAGACGAAACCTAATAACTATCGATAGTCGTACTGTTAAAGCCAACCTTGATAGATCGCACCGAACCGAGATAGTATAAGGTTGAGGTTAACAATACTAAACCGATAGAAACTAGATTAATCATGCTCATTATAGATCGGCTGGATATAATATAAAGATAACTTATCGGCTAGCACTCCGATAAAACGTTGCATGAAAACCCATCGACTTAGCAGGACAAACTTATCATCGGCAGTCTAGAAGATTGGACCTAACCGATGCAGCACGAGACTGATGGTGATAAGATAAACCCAATAAGCTGATAAATCTATGCAAGCGTGATGGATATATCTAATCGGATTAAGAGATCGAACCTAACTGATGTAGCCTTAGACAAAGTAGATATATTGAGGTAAGCCGACGATCGTAGAGACTAGTTAGAATATCAGACCGAACCGAAAAAGACCTAACCAAGCCGATTCAAACGCCGGGGTGACGAGACTTACCCTCTCGCTGGAGATCGAACTTAACCGATGCAGCTCCACCCGAGAAGCAAGAACCCGTCGAAAAGGGTTGGCGATGCGCCGAAGTTGATTGTATTGATCTGTGAGATATCTTACACGGTACCCGGGCATACGTATTTATACCCCGAGATTGATACAAGTCCTGATTGGACACGACACAAGATTTCCTAAAAATAACAGGAAAACTACTAACCCTGTCTTGACATAAGTCCTGATCGGACATGAGACGAGATTTCCTAACAATAAAAGGAAAACTATTAACCACACCTAATTAACAGACAAGATACTAAACCGCCATGCCGTGGTTTTCACGATTCCTTTCCAAACTCGGTCTCCTCTGGATTAGCTTTCAACGGCTGATACGATCTCTTTCCTTAATCCAAGTCCGATACAAATCGCACCAAATTTTGGCGCCAACACATGCCCCCCCAATTTCGGAGTTTGTTACCTCAGACTTCGAAATTCTTCCATTTGGGCTTCAAAATTCTCCTCAAACCGCGGTGGCCCATTATAGCCCACTTCGTCTAATTGTTTGAACAGTACCAACGGTCTCGATTCCCGCCCGGTCATCATTTCCCTATAAAACGCTTCACCTTCCTAGCCCCTTTTATTTACGCTTTCACATCACCAGAGCCTCTTCAACTTCTGAGACCTCGACAAACTCCGGCGAACCCAGGCGAACCACTGCGAATCTCTTCACCAACCGATTATTATGATGATGCAGCATCATTCGAGCTGCCTTTCAAATTCAACCCCCTCAATGCTCTGGCCAATGAGGAGTCCAAGGCTATATTTTTATCGGCCATCACCCCAAGTCTTCTACTAACTGGCTTCTCGCTGGGCCGATCGCAACAACCATCGTATGAGTTCTATCATCCCTCGGTCAGCTCCCGCCAGTTGGGTTTTGGCCAGCTCCCCATTGGCTTGTTCTTCATCGACAAACTCCAAGCCCGGGGCGATGTAAATAGTGCCCTGGAATACGATCGGCTGCGGATGCTGACGGCCTCTCTGCCCCTTGGCGATGCTACTATTGTGGAGCCATGCACCGCCAATACTCGTCTTTTTGTCCGATGGTGGTTAGAGTGGAAGAAACACCTATTCAACACATTGGCTACATCATACTGCTCCCGTCTTGATCCTGACTACATCGAATCCAATGAGGAGGTAATATTGTCTTAAAACTTTTTTCGTTCCCAATCACCTTGCTTATACCCTTGTCATTTTGCAGGGCGGTGACAAAGAAGCCCCAACAACAAGCCTCAGCGGCCGGCCGATCATCTACCAATCTCCATCGGCCAATCCCAACCTAGGACGCGGCGCTCCCCCTCCATCGTCAATCCTCCAGGCGCCGCGGCCAACAGGACAAAAACGCAAGAAGCTAGCATCTCGCCCCTCTCAGAAAAAGCAAAAGCCCAGTGTCGACGTCATGGTCGCGGTGCCAGCCACCCAAATGCTCATCATCCAAGCAACATCGGCCCCCTCACCCACGCTTGTATGTGCCGATTCTTACCATCGTTCGCCTTTATTTCTTTCCTTTTCATACATCAACAATTTTATCTTTCAGCTTGAGTCATCGGCTCCTGAAATTCAACCTCCATCCGATACCCTCACAAGCAATGAGCCGATGATTCCATCGATCATTCCATCATCTCCAGTGCCTGATCCCCAAGTCAACAACATCGAGGTCGTCCCTATCACCTTCGTATCAGACATCGGCCACCTTGAAGAAGAAACCTCTCGTCCGACCGATGTCAATGTCGCTCATCAAGCAACTGCCGATGTCCTGCCCCAGGTAATTTCATCTCATCTGCACTTTCCTATTTTAACCCATTACCCGTCCATTTACCAATGTCGATCTGCAGTCCTTGGCCAATTTATTTTCCTTCGACATTGGCAAATATCTAGAGACTGATGAAGAAACAATCACCAGTGCGGTGACCAAACCGTCTTTCCCAGCCGACGTGCACGAACAACTGCTGGATATCATCCATCGGCTGGAAATCCTGATCGATGCATTGGTAGAGGATTGCGGACCAATCCGGGCAAGATTCGCTGACCTCAAACATCATTTGCCCGAAGAACTTATTGACGCCTTGACCCCAGCTGCTTACCTGGAATCTCATAAATTCCAGCTCATCAAGACCAGGCAGCGTATAGCCGATCGTGCCGAACAGAAGAATCTAACTCAAAGCATTCAAGATGATCGGCTATCTGCTCAAACTGAGAAGAAAAAACTTGATGATATGGTAGCCGCCCCATCAGAAATCTAGGTCAAATTAAATCAACTGAAGAAAAAGAAAGCCGATCTGATGTCAGAGCTTGAGAAGACATGCACAGACATCGAAGCTATAGAATCTCAGCTCATCGACTTACCACAAGCAATTCAATAACAAGAATCCAGAGTTGCAGCAGTAGTACGTCAAGTTGTTCATTGGCGCAAGAACTTAAAGACCATCGCAGGCTCCGATGAAGAAGCCATCCACGCCATCAATGAGATTGACAAAATTCACCTGTGCATGATTGAAACCATCTAGAAATTCTTGTAATATTTGACTGTGAAGTTGTTTTCTGAAACTCTTGATGCTATCATGATATTCTTTTGTTGTAATACAACTTTATCGGCTCTATTGCCCTCTCATCTCACTTTATTCTTTGTCTTGTTCTGTTTATGATTGTTTTTCTAAAGGCGATATCAACCGATACCAGCTATCTTCAGGCGATGCTACATATAACATCGGCTTTGTATTTTGAACTGTCTTAAAAATCGGCAGCACATAACCAATTCAAGAATTGATCCAAACGCTAGGATAATATTTCTTAAGATATTTCCCATTGAGCGCTTTAGCAAATTCTTCACCTTCAAGATTTTCCAATATATAAGCGTTACCAGGCACACAACGATTGATCCGATAAGGCCCTTCCCAATTAGGTGACCATTTTCCATACTTATTATCTCTGGACCCGATTGGCAAAATCAATTTTCAAATTAGATCCCCCTCAGCAAACGATTTAGTCATCACCTTCTTATTATAATGCTTGGCCACTCTAGCTTTATTTTCTTTAATCCTTTCAAGCACTCTCAACTGATTCTGAGCCAAATTTTCAAGTTCATCTGTCATCAAGTTATAATAATCATCGGCCGTTAGCTAATTCTGCAAAAAAATTCTTCTAGAGCCGATGTTAGTTTCCCAAGGCAACACTGCTTCATGTCCATACACCGGCTGATAAGGTGGCACCCTAGTAGATCCATGACATGCCATCCGATAGGCCCATAACGAATCAGCTAACGTGGTATGCCATCTTCGTGGCTGTTCATCAATCTTGCGCTTGATTAGCTTGATCAAACTTTTATTTGAAGCTTCTACTAGTCCATTAGCTTGAGCATAATAAGGTGATGAATTCAATAACTTAATTCCCATACTGGCAGCAAACTGTTGAAACTCATCGAACACGAAAATAGATCCCTGATCGGTAGTTATCGTTTGAGGAATTCCAAATCGATAAATTATATGCTCCTTAACAAACTCAATCGTGTCCTTAGATGTAACTTTCTTTAAAGGAATTGCCTCCACCCACTTTATAAAATAATTTGTTGCCACCAATATGAATTTATGCCCTTCGCTTGATGGAGGATGAATCTGGCTGATCATGTCAATTTTCCATCCTCTGAACGGCCATGGCTTGATAATTGGATTCATAGCCGACGCTGGTGCTCGTTATATGTTTCCAAATTTCTGACAATCTTGACATCCCTTATAATATCTGAAGCAATCTTCCAGCATTGTCGGCCAAAAACACCCAATTCTTCTCAACAGCCATTTCATCTTGTAAGTCGATTGATGAGTCCCACAAACACCTTCATGCACTTCGCACATAACCACTTTGTCTTCTTCTAAATTCAGGCATCTTAATAGAACTCCCTCAATGGTCCGATAATATAACTCTCCATCAAGCAACACATATTTAGTAGCTTTGTACTGAAGTTTTCTAGAAACCGACTGTGATGGATTTTGTAAATAATTAATAATTTCTTGTCTCCAACATCGGCTTCAACATGATTATCAACATCAATATTGGCTATTTCAACCTCTACCCGTCTATCCAGCCAATATCCCGAAGCAATCTGAGCAAGATAGTTGGCTTCCAAATTCTGCTCCCTAGGAATATGATCCAATGATACCATCTTGAAATCCCTCAATAAATGCAAACATTCTTCATAATATAATCTCAAAACATCATCTTTGCACTCATATTCCCTAGATAATTGCTTGATCACTAGCAACGAATCTCCAATAATTTCTATAGTATCGGCCCCAATCTCTTTCAAAAGCTGAAGTCCTTTAAGTACCGCCTCGTATTCTACTTGATTGTTGGTACGATAGGGCTTAATTGTAAAAGCAAAATCGAAACTTGCCTCCCGAGGCGATATGATAACCAGGCCGATACTAGATCCATGTTTGCAAACCGATCCATCAAAAAATAACGTCCATGGGATTGGCTCCACATAACCTTCATCATTACCTCTATGTTGCACAATAAAATCGGCCACTGCTTGTCCTTTAACTGCTTTAGCCAATTCATATCTCAAATCAAATTCTATTACAGCAAAAATCCACTTACCAACTCGTGTGTCGGCGAAATGGGACTGGGGGTCCCACATTCTGTGGGGACGCGTGGATCCCCGGCCATGTCGGAGATCCTCCGGGCCCACATTCTGCAGAAGAGACGGCCGGCTACGGTCGACGTCCCGCTGAGTGCCCGGGGCCCGAGCATCGCCCGGACCTAGGAGGCATCTCGCTCGGCCCCAGGGCACCATCGGCCCCGGGGTGCCATCTCCATCGGCCTCGGCCCCGGGGCGGCGTCGCCATTGGCCCGGGCCTCGCTCCCGGGCGCCATCTCGCCACCGGCCCCGGGCCTTGCCCCCGGGGCGCCATCATGTCACCCCGGACCCGGACGCCGATCCCCCGTCCCGGGTGCCGATGCCCGGGCCCGACTGCCGACTACCGACTGCCGACTGCCCGGGTGCCGATCCTCCCGGTCCCGGGTCCCGATCGCCTCGGCCCCAGGGCCGATTCACTCGAAGAACACGGCGGACCAACTTGCCAACTACTCACATTAATGGCAAGGCAACGGGGCACGTCGTCCCTGTCGCCTGCTCTACCACGTGTGGGCGCCCCGTGACGGCCCCCCGTGGACACTCGACTGTGCTGTCAGAAGCCTTTTGACTTCGGTGATGAGAGCAAGCAGCAGACGACCAGACGACCCGTCACGTCCTGTCACATCCTCGCGTCTCGGCGACTCGGCCGCCTGCAGCAGACCTACTCCGGCATGGGCACAGCAGGCGGGCGTGAGCGACTGGACGTCCCTCCAACTCCGGCGTGGGCGTCGCAGGCGGACGTGGCAACAAGAGAACTCACCAGGAACCCACTCTCTTCGTGTACTGGCACTGTGGACTCTCCTTCACTGATAAAAGGAGGATCCAGGCCAATGGAAAGGGGCAGCTTAGGTTGAGCCCTGTTCTTCTTCTTCTTCCTCGGCTCCGAGCCCCCGAGGGAGGACTTAGCTCCTGAGCTGCTCCCGTTCGCTCCCGGCTAGCTCCCGAGCGCCGGCAAGCGGGCTGAGCTCACCTTGTAACAGTTATACCACATTCATCTCCACATAGCATACACACAGGAGTAGGGTATTACGCCTCCGAGCGGCCTGAACCTGTCTAAACACCTCCTCTCTCTCTCGCGCGCGCGATTGTCACGGTTCGGACGGTCCGGTCCCGAAACGGACGGTCCGAACCCCTCTATCTCCCAGCTCGGGCCCCCGGTTCCCGAGCGCCGATCCGTCTGTTGGTCCACCGGACGCCGCAGTCACCTAAGAACTACTCCCCTGGCCGAATCTCAAAGGGGGGTCTCCTGACTTCCCGCCGTCGAGGTTCCATCCTCCGACATCGTGCTTTCAAAACTGGAGCCGATAACATATACTTCACCACATCGGCCATGCAAACCACTGTACATTCAGCCGATAGAAGATAATGCCTTAACTTTGTGCATGAGAAATATAGACAAAGACATAACTTTTCCACCGCAAGATATCTTGTTTTAGCATCCAAAAGCCTTCTGCTAAGATAAAACACAACTCGCTACTTTCCTTCAAATTCTTGTACTAAAACAGACCCGATGAATTTCTCATTGGCTGATAAATATAATATGAACAGTACTCCTTTCTGCGGTGGAATAAAAACTGGTGGGGAACTTAGATAATTTTTAATTTCATCAAAAGCTTTCTGCTATTCTGGCCCCCACACAAACTCTTGATCGGCTTTCAATTTCAATAATGGAGTAAAAGGCTCAATTCTTCCTGACAAATTTGAAATACATCTTCTCACAAAATTAATCTTGCCGATCAAAGACTGCAATTCTGTCTTGTTGATTGGTGGTTCTGTATTCTTGATGGCCATGATGCTTCGTTGACTGATTTCAATCCCTCTCTCATGCACCATGAAGCCCAAAAACTGTCCAGCCGATACACCGAAAGCACAATTGTTGGGATTCATCCTTAATCCATATTTCTTTGCTCTTTCCAACACTCTCCGCAAATCGGCTATATGGCCCTCAACACTCTTGGACTTAGCCACCACATCATCTATATAGATCTTCATCTTTAGGGGTAGCCTTATTTAAATCCCGGAAATCAATACATATTCTCAACTTTCTATTTTTCTTTTCCACCGGGACTATGTTAGATACCCACTCAGCGTATCGGCACGGCCTTATAAAATTTGCATCATACAACCTTGTGATCTCTGCCTTGATTCCTTCGTATAATTTCGTCTTAAATCTCCTCGAAGGTTGTTTATATGGCCGATACCCTGGTTTAATAGGAAGCCGATGTTCAACAATCGATCGGCTTAGCCCTGGCATTTCATGATATTCCCAAGCAAAACATTCCCGATATTCTTTTAATAACTCTATTAATTCTTTCTGAAATTCGGGACATAATTTTTTACTTATGTACGTCGGCCTTGGTCTATCCCCTAGACCTATATCGATTTCCTCCAAATCATTGGCCGATGTAAATCCTTGTCACAGCTTTCCTTCAAAATCTTCTATGGTGCCCATTAGAGTAATAATTCCGAGCCGATTTTCCTGATCAGCTGTATTCCCTGGCTGATAATCTTGAGATAATCACCTTCCCATACTTTTTCAGTTAAACAATCGACTCCATCATTCTCCTAGATTGGTAAATCAGTCATTACAACGTTAGTCGATTGATCGGCTATGATTATCTCGACTTGATCTCCTTGCCACTGTATTAAACTTTGATGCATCGTTGAGGGCACGCAACAATTTGCGTGAATCCAATCTCTGCCAAGGAGTAGACTATATTTTCCTTTTCCATCGATAACAAAGAACATGTTTTGCTCCCCACTGTTAATTCCACATTTAACACTCCTTTTGTCTCCGATGGATTTCCGCTAAAGTCTTTTAATACCATATTTGTCTTGATTAGATCTTCGGCAGTCTTTCCTAACTTTCGATACGTGGCATACGGCATTAGATTGATAGCTGCTCCCCCATCGACTAGTATCTTCGTCATTGGCTTTCCATCTACATAGCCCTTAATATATAATGGCTTCAAATGCCGATGCTTAGATTCCTCAGGCTTATCAAATACGGCCTGATCGGGTTGCAGCGTCAGTTGAGCAAATACTTCTTCATTGCCTTCCTCATCGGATGAAAGTGCTTTATACTCTCTAGGCAAAAAGAATACTATGATTGTTGGAGCCGATGAATCAACCTCATCATCTTTCCTCTTAACGTGCCATACTCGTTTAATCCTCTTGAGATGATGATCTGCTTCCTCATAATCTTGCCGTTGCTCTTATTGTTGTTCTCTGTGCCATAGCCGCTGTGCCCTTCTTTTCTGATTTTTTGTAAATATTCCACTCGGACACCATTGAGGATTCTGGATTTGTTTCCTGTGTGATCCCTCATTGTCACTTTCTTCAAAAAATTCTTCGTGGATTGGCCCCAATCGGTTATGAACCGACGCCCGTTTTTCATGTAGTCGATCCTGTGAAAGCCCTTTATGCTCAAAATTCCGAGATCTTGTGCTATTGCACTTAGGACAATCTTCAATTGATGGCAATCTCATCCCCTAATCCCAGCAGAATCGGAAGAACGGACGATCCCAATGTGGATTATATCGGCAATTCTCCTTATATGATGAAGTCCGTTGTTCCTCCTCTTTGTGCTTCGAATATCTCTCTATTAGCTGCGATGAAGTAACCTTTGATTTTTTATAATCTCGATGCCTCCCTTCATTGGCTTGATCTCTTGACGATCCTGCATACACCATATTTATAGGGAACGGATGCCCATCAATCTTCATTGCCTTTTTGTCTTCAAATTTAATCCTTCCCTGTTCGACACCGATTGTATTTGTTGCCGATAAACTTTGCATTCATTGGTATGATGTGATATTGTATTATGCCACTTGTAGTATTTCTTCTTTTTGAGTTCTTCAGCCGACGGGATCACGTGATTCGGCAGAAGTTGTATTTGTTTCTCCTGAAGCAACAAGTCAAAAATCTTATCGGCTTTATTGATATCAAAATCATACCTCTCCTCCTTGCCGATATTTTTTACCCACGGGCACGATACTAATTTCTTGTTTTTTGCCTACTCTGCTAGCCCAACTTCGACATCAGATTCCTCACCATCTGAGTCCTATAAATAAGTTTATACTTGAGTAACTTTTCGCTGAAATTTTTCCTTTCTGTCCTCCTGAAATCGGCTTTCATGAGCCGATACCTTCTATACTAGGTGTGCTAGGCTCTCAAAGTCCTGCGACGAAAATCGTTCTTTGATTAGAGCCAATAAACCCTGGAATGCCAACTCAGCTAGCTGCCCATCACTTAGATTTAGACTATAACATCGGCGTCTTACATCACGAAACCGCTGGATATATTCCGGAACTGATTCATCTGGCTTCTGCCTTATCGATGTTAAGTCTGTCAAGCGCATCTCATGAATCATAGCAAAGAAATATTTGTGAAATTGTTTTTCCAGATCGGCCCAGCCCCGAATTGAGTTTGGTGGCAAAGAAGAAAATCATGTAAAGGCCGATCCAGACAATGACAAAGGAAAGAATCTAACCCTCAAGGCTTCCTCAACCAATGCCTCTTCACACTGGGCCAAAAATCGGCTGATGTGCTCCACTGTAGATATATTGTCTTGTCTTGAGAATTTAGAGAAATCTGGTATTCTGTATCGGTGCAGCAATGGAACTCTGTCAAACCAATCAGGATATGGATGCCGATACATGAATGTTTGTTCCTTTCGTTTTAAACCAAATTGCTCTCTCACCACCTCCGCAATCCTTGCTGTCCATTCATCTTCTCTTGGATTTCCCATATGATACTGCGTAGGTGGGGTTGGTAGCCGATTCTATCTCTAATATTCTCTCTAATAATTATTCAAATTAGGAATAACGCCTGGATGGTTTTGCTGATGCCCCCCATAGTATGCAGTCTGATGATATCCTAAAAGAATTACATCTTGTGGCTCCCTAATTGGGTTTTATACCGGAGGAAACAGATTCGCCGACACATCTCTCCTAGCACCATAAGTTACTTGATTCGGCTCTAGTTTTACTGGAAAATAAACAGGACCCCGATTCGGCTCTTGAGCAATTGATCCATCCACTGCTTTTTTGATCAAATTTTTCAACGTGTTCACCAGTATCCCTGATTAATTGATTAATGCGTGATGCACTACTTCATTAACCATCTCTTGAAACGGCTTTGGTGGACTTGCAAGTGGTGTATGGCTCGATTCACCAATCAGAACCGGTTTTGGAAATTGTGATTTCTGAATCAGCCCTTGTCGTGTCATCCCAAAGGATTCTAAACATAGCTTTTGAAATCCAGAAACCCGCTGTTCTACTTCTTGTCTTTGTTCATCAGTTAGATCATCCATTACGACTGGAATTACACTGTTTGGATTAATTTCTTTTCCAGCCATGTCGAATTGAAATTCGTTGTCCCACTGGGCATGCCAAGAAGCGTGTTCGCACCAAAATTGGTCCGATGCGATTTGACAAGGAGATAGAAAAAATTAGATCAATGAGCCAATCGGCCAACAGGCCGATACGGACTCCATCTACTAGCCGATTGCCGATAGAAATTAGAGCACTTATACATCGGCTAGAAAACCGATGATGGCGTAAGCAAATAAATATTAAACAATAATAACGATATCGGCTCTATCCAGCTCTTTGAAAAGACGAAACCTAATAACTATCGATGGTCGTACTGTTAAAACCAACCTTGATAGATCGGACTGAACCGAGACAGTATAAGGTTGAGGTTAACAATACTAAACCGATAGAAACTAGATTAATCGTGCTCACTATAGATCGGCTGGATATAATGTAAAGATAATTTATCAGCTAGCACTCCGATAAAACGTTGCATGAAAACCCATCAACTTAGCAGGACAAACTTATCATCAGCAGTCTAGAAGATTGGGCCTAACCGATGCAGCACGAGATTAATGGTGATAAGATAAACCCAATAAGCCAATAAATCTATGCAGGCGTGATGGATATATCTAATCGGACTAAGAGATCGAACCTAACCGATGCAGCCTTAGACAAAGTAGATATATCGAGATAAGCCGACGATCGTAGAGATTAGTTAGAATATCGGACCAAACCGAAAAAGACCTAACCAAGCCGATACGACCGCTGGGGTGACGAGACTTCCCCTCTCGTTGGAGATCAAACTTAACCGATGCAGCCCCACTCGAGAAGCAAGAACCCGTTGAAAAGGGTTGGCGATGCGCCGAAGTTGATTGTATTGATATGTGAGATATCTTACACAGTACCTAGGCATACGTATTTATACCCCGAGATTGATACAAGTCCTGATCGGACACGACACAAGATTTCCTAAAAATAACAGGAAAACTACTAACCCCGTCTTGACATAAGTCCTGATCGGACACGAGACGAGATTTCCTAACGATTAAAGGAAAACTATTAACCATGCCTATTAACAGATAAGAGACTAAACCGCCATGCCGTGGTCTTCACGATTCTTTTCCAAACTCGGTCTCCTCTGGATTAGCTTTCATCGGCTGATACGATCTCTTTCCTTAATCCGAGTTCGATACATTAAAGGAAAACTATTAACCATGCCTATTAACAGATAAGAGACTAAACCGCCATGCCGTGGTCTTCACGATTCCTTTCCAAACTCGGTCTCCTCTGGATTAGCTTTCATCGGCTGATACGATCTCTTTCCTTAATCTGAGTCCGATACAAATCGCACCAAATTTTGGTGCCAACACAAGGGGGCTGCCTGTAAAATGGCCAACCCGCGGGGCGGCAATTATTTTGCGAGTGGCCCCCTTGTGGCCCTCTGTGACGACCCGAGCCGTCATTACCCAAATGACGCCCCCAGTCCATGGATCATTATTCACTAGAGACGCGCTTTAGTGAATAATAATCCACATCAGAGATAGCAGCAGAATTATAGTTAGAAGATACCACTAACATTACAATTCCATGCCACGTAGGGCTATAATCTTACACAGGGTCCTACATGTCTTCCTATTCGCAGCACTTGAACATCATACATACTTCAACACCCCAGGTTTATTGAGATAGCTGCAGGACTGCTACCCAGCATACATCTACTCATCCCATCCTCCATAATACACATTAGAGTCATAGACATCATCCCCTGGACATTCAGCACACCAAGCAGCATAGTACTGGTCCTCCAACCCCTCATTGGCTCCATCAATTTGCCCCAATGGATCGACCTCTATACATATTTAGTTAATATCAAGGGTGAGTACTAGGTACTCAGCAAGCATCAGTAACAAAATGCAAGGCATGTTTATCCAATCATCATCTCTCAAATATAATTCTTCCGAAAATATGGTTCTTGTGAGAAAAGTCCAAGTTTAGTTATTTTTATATAAATCTACTAATCACTTGCATAAAGAGAAGAATCCCATTAGGCGCCCCTCACCCGTGCCCGTTCCCGAGTGCCGCAGCCGTGCCCCGGGTGCCCGCGCCCGAGCCTGAGCCGTGCCCGTGCCCCGCGGCCGTGCCCGGGTGCCCGGATACCTGTGTGCCTGATGCCGGTTTGCCCGGGTACCGGTGTGCCCGTGCCCGGGGTACCTGTGTGCCTGTGCCCGGGTACATGTGAGTCCGGGTACCTGTGTGCCCGGTGCCGGTGTGCCCGTGCCCGGGTACCAGTGTGCCCGGGTACCTATGCGCCCGGTGCCGGTGTGCCCGTGCCCGGGTACCAGTGTGGCCCGGGAGCCGGTGCCCGTGCCCGGGTACCTGTGCCTGACTACACGCCCGACTGCCCTTTTACCTCCTACAACACTAGACAATACTTAGAATACAGAATACTTTCTCTTATTTCCGTACATTACACTCCTTCATCCGGCGCTAATATATGCGCATCAATGCACTTCATCGGCATTGTCTTGGGTTTTTCATCGCCCAAGCTATTACTACATCCCCTATACAGAGTGTAACAGCTTGATAAGATACTAAACTCTGCTCGCCTTGCGACGAGTGTATGGTAGATATGGTTCTTACACGACACACTAATACAAGTGAGAATGATTCTAGTCCTTATGTTATAGCCGTATGTAGAGGGTCCCGCCTCCATTCAAATCCCATCCATGGGCACCCTCTACCCTCCTAATAAATATTGGAAGATCAGTTGCTCCCTCAACTGATTTCTCCAGTATATATATATCATCATCCACCTCTATGAATTATTTATTTGGAAAAATTCATTTGATGCATGGTGACAGTATTATAAAACAAAATATTGTTTATGCAAAATAATTCAAATCACCATGTTCAAAGGTTAGCTTGCCTGGAATCTCGTAGTTGGGATCGAAACTAGCTGGCGCTCCCAACTGACCCGTCTCCACCTCTAATTCCTTTTCTGCATTCCCACCATATACCGCAAGGTTTAATTAAATTTTTAATTAATATGGAAAACAAACAATCCACAAATAAAATATGTCCAGCTCTCTGTAGAATTTTTATTATGCCATCTTGCACCTACATAGCTAATAGTGGCAGGGATTACCTAAATTATATTTGGGCTACAGAGCATTGGATTATCTGTGTAACTTACTAGTGTGCATCACCTAATTAACCTCTCTACTGTTCTCCTTCCTTATCCCATCGTATAGGCACAAAGCAGCTAGCATTTCTATACTTCCTCCTCCATCTATTACAGCTGTGGCTCTCTTTCTCCTCTCCCAAACTCTACTCCCAAAAGCTGGTGCCCCACTGCAGTTGGCGACCTTGGTGCTTGGCACCACCAAAGGCCAGCTCTAAGATAAGTGCTACAAACTTCTCCTTTCTAATCTCCTCCTTCCAATGCCCCTATTAATACATTCTCCTTCTTTTCTAGCAAGATCTGTGTTGAGGTACTAAGAGACTGCTTCCAAGGGCTTGCTTGCTTTATGTGGGTTTTGCTAAGGGATAGCTATGGTAGCATGAGAAAATCACCTGATCTCTGCTCCTAGCGTATTCTTGCTGGATCCCCACAAGCTCACAAGCTGGCTGGCTCCCACCTGCAGATTCAGCTCTCTACAAGTCGGCCCTTCTTCTTGCTGGCTCCCTCCTTCCACCTCTTAGCCAAGCTGATGCTGGTGCCCTACATCACCATTTGGAGGTTGATTGGCTACAAATCTTGGAATGGTTGGGTAGGGGAGACGAAGATGAAGGGGGATTGGTTACCTTACCGTGCTCACTAGCTGGATGTGAAAGTGAGTATTGTTCTCCCGTCTACCACACTTACTCCTGCCATTCCATCTTATATCTATACCAAGAATTGTTGGAATGGTAGCCCATGCCTCTCCCTGTTGATTCACTATTTGTGTGGGTGTGTGTCACGAGTTCACTCGGTGAGAAATTTTTACCCACTCCTTGCACTGTGTCCCTTTTGACCACCCGAGTAAAGGTGTAGCTCTCTTGCCTGTGCATAACTTGTTAAATGTATAACTACATCTTTTTGATTTAATAAAATTTCGGGTTGTTTCACCCTCCTAGAGGGCTTTTTTTTTCAGAAATTTTATATGCGGCACCCTTGCCGCCCTCCTCGAGGGCTATGAGGGGGCCGCTTGTAAAATAGCAGACGGCCCGACGATCGCCCGACAGCAGGGTCAGAGGGCGTTTTTTAAAAAAGCCCTACCAGAGGACGTTGGGGGTATAGATTTGTAAATTTTCAAAACTAAAATATACTTTTATAATTTTTTTAAAAAAATATAAAAATAAAAAAATTCCTTTATTACAGGGCCATATATTAGTGGCCGTATAGGATTACCAGGCTACTACTAGTAGTTAGCAAGTGTATGCTGGACACAATCGTCCGCTCCATCGATCAGCGGCGGCGGGCGACGGTGATCGCGTCGCCCCTGTCGGCGGCGACCGGAGGGCGTACCTTCCGACGTGTGAGGTGAGGCTGCAGTGACACGTGGGGATCGTCTCGTTTCTGGTCTTGTTCCGTGGTGGTATTTCGCGTCTCATCTCTCTCTACACTCCCGCAGCACGGGCGCTCGCCACCTGTTCGACGGAATGGGCATGGGGCGCGACAGCAGCAGGGGACGTGAGGGACTCACGGCCGCGGAGAGCGGCGGCGAGGACTTCCTTAGCGCCCCTCCCGGACGAGCTCCTACATAGGGTTCTCTCCTTCCTGCCCGCGCACGAGGCCGTGCGGACGTGCCTGCTCTCCCACCGCTGGCGCAACATCTGGAGGTCCGCCCCCGTCCTGTGCATCAGAGACTTTCTAAGATGGCGTGACGTGGATAGGTTCAACAAGTTTGTCAACAATCTTCTTCTCTCACGCGACCCGGTGCCTCTTGAAGAGCTCGAGTTCCATGTTAGACTTAATCTTGTTTATGTTTATTTTCCATCATGTCTAGTTGTGTCTAGCTAGTTAGTGGTTGTGTACGTGCTTGTCATGCTGCATGGCGTAGTGGCCAGGAGAGGCAGCCATGATGTGAATGTAGGTGTGTGTGGCCAGGTGCTTGGTTGATCAAGAGTCATCACGCACGTTCAGGAGCAAGAAGAGGCCAGTTTGTTTGCATGGATGCATGCATCATCGATGGACTGGAGCTTGCTGTTGGACGTATAAGAGTTGTTAATGTGTATGTTGGTTAGTGGTGCTCTACATGCATGTATATGTGGCTTGCATGTAGGGGAGTAATCTAGTGGTGAGGCCACGGAGTGCATGGCAGAGCTATGCGGCCAGACGTGGCTTGGCTTGTGAGTGCGTGTGTTTATTTAAGTCATGTAATCACTTTGTTCAGGGAAAAGAATAAGAGAAAAGGCTGTGCGTTAGCCGCAAGGCTCTGAGTGTTCCTCTTCCGGTGCATATCCGTTCTTGTGACTGTGTGAGTGCGAACAATTGGTATCAGAGCCATGTCGGGTGACGGAGTGTACACGCCGTCGAGCCGCCACGGTAGCGACAACGGCAGCAGCGGCGATGGCAACCAAGGCGGCCATGAGCTGATCATGAAACAAGTGAAGGAGGCGGGGATGACGCTACGCTACCCCATGCTGGTGGAGAACAACTATGGCGTGTGGGCGGTGAAGATGAAAATCTTCATGCACGCACAAGGGGTGTGGGCTGCCGTGGAGGGCAAGGCGGCCGACGAGAAGATGGACCAAATGGCTCTCGCCGCCATTGTCCAAGCTGTGCCGGAGGCCATGATGATGGCCATATCCGAGAAGGAGACAGCGAAGGAGGCGTGGGACGCCCTCAAGGAGATGCACATGAGTGAAGAGCGCGCCAAGAAGGCCCGAGTACAAACCCTCAAGAGGGAGCTTGATGGTATGTATATGGGTGAATCAGAGAAAATTAATGATTTTGCTTTGAAGGTTACCACAATCGTAAATGAGATACGCTCTCTCAGCACGAAAGTGGAGGAGACCACTATCGTCGAGAAGCTCCTATGTTCCATCCCCGACAAGTTCCTACCCATCGTCGGCACCATCAAACAATGGGGGGATGTGTCGAACATGTCGGTGATGGAGACTATTGGGCGTTTGAGGACGTTCGAGGAGTCCACAAAGGGGAGGCGTCGTGACAAGGAGGGGGAGCAGCTGCTGCTCGCTGCATGTGACGAGCAGCGCCTAACATGTGCTGAGTGGGAGGCATTGGTCGCTCAAGAGAAGCTGAACGGCGAGTGCTTCAGCAGCAGTAGCAACAAGAAAAAGTACTGCGTCAAGTTTGACAAGTCGAAAATCGATTGCCGCAACTGTGGTGAGCTTGGTCATTTCGCCGATGAGTGAGGCAAGCCGAGGAAGGTGACCAATGCAGTAGCACAGCTTGCCATTGCAGACACCGACGACGAGCCGGCGTTACTTTGAAGCCTGGTGTGTAGGTGAACAAAACAAACCTAACAAGATTAGGGGGTGATTGTTAGACTTAATCTTGTTTATGTTTATTTTCCATCATGTCTAGTTGTGTCTAGCTAGTTAGTGGTTGTGTACGTGCTCGTCGTGCTGCATGGCGTAGTGGCCAGGAGCGGCAGCCATGATGTGAATGCAGGTGTGTGTGGCCAGGTGCTTGGTTGATCAAGAGTCATCACGCACATTCAGGAGCAAGAAGAGGCCAGTTTGTTTGCATGGATGCACGCATCATCGATGGACTGGAGCTTGCTGTTGGACGTATAAGAGTTGTTAGCGTGTATGTTGGTTAGTGGTGCTCTACATGCATGTAGATGTGGCTTGCATGTAGGGGAGTAATCTAGTGGTGAGGCCACGGAGTGCATGGCAGAGCTATGCGGCCAGACGTGGCTTGGCTTGTGAGTGCGTGTGTTTATTTAAGTCATGTAATCACTTTGTTCAGGGAAAAGAATAAGAGAAAAGGCTGTGCGTTAGCCGCAAGGCTCTGAGTGTTCCTCTTCCGGTGCATATCCGTTCTTGTGACTGTGTGAGTGCGAACAATTGGTATCAGAGCCATGTCGGGTGACGGAGTGTACACGCCGTCGAGCCGCCACGGTAGCGACAACGGCAGCAGCGGCGATGGCAACCAAGGCGGCCATGAGCTGATCATGAAACAAGTGAAGGAGGCGGGGATGACGCTACGCTACCCCATGCTGGTGGAGAACAACTATGGCGTGTGGGCGGTGAAGATGAAAATCTTCATGCACGCACAAGGGGTGTGGGCTGCCGTGGAGGGCAAGGCGGCCGACGAGAAGATGGACCAAATGGCTCTCGCCGCCATTGTCCAAGCTGTGCCGGAGGCCATGATGATGGCCATATCCGAGAAGGAGACAGCGAAGGAGGCGTGGGACGCCCTCAAGGAGATGCACATGAGTGAAGAGCGCGCCAAGAAGGCCCGAGTACAAACCCTCAAGAGGGAGCTTGATGGTATGTATATGGGTGAATCAGAGAAAATTAATGATTTTGCTTTGAAGGTTACCACAATCGTAAATGAGATACGCTCTCTCAGCACGAAAGTGGAGGAGACCACTATCGTCGAGAAGCTCCTATGTTCCATCCCCGACAAGTTCCTACCCATCGTCGGCACCATCAAACAATGGGGGGATGTGTCGAACATGTCGGTGATGGAGACTATTGGGCGTTTGAGGACGTTCGAGGAGTCCACAAAGGGGAGGCGTCGTGACAAGGAGGGGGAGCAGCTGCTGCTCGCTGCATGTGACGAGCAGCGCCTAACATGTGCTGAGTGGGAGGCATTGGTCGCTCAAGAGAAGCTGAACGGCGAGTGCTTCAGCAGCAGTAGCAACAAGAAAAAGTACTGCGTCAAGTTTGACAAGTCGAAAATCGATTGCCGCAACTGTGGTGAGCTTGGTCATTTCGCCGATGAGTGAGGCAAGCCGAGGAAGGTGACCAATGCAGTAGCACAGCTTGCCATTGCAGACACCGACGACGAGCCGGCGTTACTTTGAAGCCTGGTGTGTAGGTGAACAAAACAAACCTAACAAGATTAGGGGGTGATTGTTAGACTTAATCTTGTTTATGTTTATTTTCCATCATGTCTAGTTGTGTCTAGCTAGTTAGTGGTTGTGTACGTGCTCGTCGTGCTGCATGGCGTAGTGGCCAGGAGCGGCAGCCATGATGTGAATGCAGGTGTGTGTGGCCAGGTGCTTGGTTGATCAAGAGTCATCACGCACATTCAGGAGCAAGAAGAGGCCAGTTTGTTTGCATGGATGCACGCATCATCGATGGACTGGAGCTTGCTGTTGGACGTATAAGAGTTGTTAGCGTGTATGTTGGTTAGTGGTGCTCTACATGCATGTAGATGTGGCTTGCATGTAGGGGAGTAATCTAGTGGTGAGGCCACGGAGTGCATAGCCGAGCTGTGCGGCCAGACGTGGTTTGGCTTGTGAGTGCGTGTGTTTATTTAAGTCCTGTAATCACTTTGTTCAGGGAAAAGAATAAGAGAAAAGGCTGTGCGTTAGCCGCAAGGCTCTGAGTGTTCCTCTTCCGGTGCATATCCGTTCTTGTGACTGTGTGAGTGCGAACAATTGGTATCAGAGCCATGTCGGGTGACGGAGTGTACACGCCGTCGAGCCGCCACGGTAGCGACAACGGCAGCAGCGGCGATGGCAACCAAGGCGGCCATGAGCTGATCATGAAACAAGTGAAGGAGGCGGGGATGACGCTACGCTACCCCATGCTGGTGGAGAACAACTATGGCGTGTGGGCGGTGAAGATGAAAATCTTCATGCACGCACAAGGGGTGTGGGCTGCCGTGGAGGGCAAGGCGGCCGACGAGAAGATGGACCAAATGGCTCTCGCCGCCATTGTCCAAGCTGTGCCGGAGGCCATGATGATGGCCATATCCGAGAAGGAGACAGCGAAGGAGGCGTGGGACGCCCTCAAGGAGATGCACATGAGTGAAGAGCGCGCCAAGAAGGCCCGAGTACAAACCCTCAAGAGGGAGCTTGATGGTATGTATATGGGTGAATCAGAGAAAATTAATGATTTTGCTTTGAAGGTTACCACAATCGTAAATGAGATACGCTCTCTCAGCACGAAAGTGGAGGAGACCACTATCGTCGAGAAGCTCCTATGTTCCATCCCCGACAAGTTCCTACCCATCGTCGGCACCATCAAACAATGGGGGGATGTGTCGAACATGTCGGTGATGGAGACTATTGGGCGTTTGAGGACGTTCGAGGAGTCCACAAAGGGAGGCGTCGTGACAAGGAGGGGAGCAGCTGCTGGCTCGCTGCATGTGACGAGCAGCGCCTAACATGTGCTGAGTGGGAGGCATTGGTCGCTCAAGAGAAGCTGAACGGCGAGTGCTTCAGCAGCAGTAGCAACAAGAAAAATACTGCGTCAAGTTTGACAAGTCGAAAATCGATTGCCGCAACTGTGGTGAGCTTGGTCATTTCGCCGATGAGTGAGGCAAGCCGAGGAAGGTGACCAATGCAGTAGCACAGCTTGCCATTGCAGACACCGACGACGAGCCGGCGTTACTTTGAAGCCTGGTGTGTAGGTGAACAAAACAAACCTAACAAGATTAGGGGTGATTGTTAGACTTAATCTTGTTTATGTTTATTTTCCATCATGTCTAGTTGTGTCTAGCTAGTTAGTGGTTGTGTACGTGCTCGTCGTGCTGCATGGCGTAGTGGCCAGGAGCGGCAGCCATGATGTGAATGCAGGTGTGTGTGGCCAGGTGCTTGGTTGATCAAGAGTCATCACGCACATTCAGGAGCAAGAAGAGGCCAGTTTGTTTGCATGGATGCACGCATCATCGATGGACTGGAGCTTGCTGTTGGACGTATAAGAGTTGTTAGCGTGTATGTTGGTTAGTGGTGATCTACATGCATGTAGATGTGGCTTGCATGTAGGGGAGTAATCTAGTGGTGAGGCCACGGAGTGCATAGCCGAGCTGTGCGGCCAGACGTGGTTTGGCTTGTGAGTGCGTGTGTTTATTTAAGTCCTGTAATCACTTTGTTCAGGGAAAAGAATAAGAGAAAGGCTGTGCGTTAGCCGCAAGGCTCTGAGTGTTCCTCTTCCGTGCATATCCGTTCTTGTGACTGTGTGAGTGCGAACAATTGGTATCAGAGCCATGTCGGGTGACGGAGTGTACACGCCGTCGGCCGCCACGGTAGCGACAACGGCAGCAGCGGCGATGGCAACAAGGCGGCCATGAGCTGATCATGAAACAAGTGAAGGAGGCGGGGATGACGCTACGCTACCCCATGCTGGTGGAGAACAACTATGGCGTGTGGGCGGTGAAGATGAAAATCTTCATGCACGCACAAGGGGTGTGGGCTGCCGTGGAGGGCAAGGCGGCCGACGAGAAGATGGACCAAATGGCTCTCGCCGCCATTGTCCAAGCTGTGCCGGAGGCCATGATGATGGCCATATCCGAGAAGGAGACAGCGAAGGAGGCGTGGGACGCCCTCAAGGAGATGCACATGAGTGAAGAGCGCGCCAAGAAGGCCCGAGTACAAACCCTCAAGAGGGAGCTTGATGTATGTATATGGTGAATCAGAGAAAATTAATGATTTTGCTTTGAAGGTTACCACAATCGTAAATGAGATACGCTCTCTCAGCACGAAAGTGGAGGAGACCACTATCGTCGAGAAGCTCCTATGTTCCATCCCCGACAAGTTCCTACCCATCGTCGGCACCATCAAACAATGGGGGATGTGTCGAACATGTGGTGATGGAGACTATTGGGCGTTTGAGGACGTTCGAGGAGTCCACAAAGGGAGGCGTCGTGACAAGGAGGGGGAGCAGCTGCTGCTCGCTGCATGTGACGAGCAGCGCCTAACATGTGCTGAGGGAGGCATTGGTCGCTCAAGAGAAGCTGAACGGCGAGTGCTTCAGCAGCAGTAGCAACAAGAAAAAGTACTGCGTCAAGTTTGACAAGTCGAAAATCGATTGCCGCAACTGTGGTGAGCTTGGTCATTTCGCCGATGAGTGAGGCAAGCCGAGGAAGGTGACCAATGCAGTAGCACAGCTTGCCATTGCAGACACCGACGACGAGCCGGCGTTACTTTGAAGCCTGGTGTGTAGGTGAACAAAACAAACCTAACAAGATTAGGGGGTGATTGTTAGACTTAATCTTGTTTATGTTTATTTTCCATCATGTCTAGTTGTGTCTAGCTAGTTAGTGGTTGTGTACGTGCTCGTCGTGCTGCATGGCGTAGTGGCCAGGAGCGGCAGCCATGATGTGAATGCAGGTGTGTGTGGCCAGGTGCTTGGTTGATCAAGAGTCATCACGCACATTCAGGAGCAAGAAGAGGCCAGTTTGTTTGCATGGATGCACGCATCATCGATGGACTGGAGCTTGCTGTTGGACGTATAAGAGTTGTTAGCGTGTATGTTGGTTAGTGGTGCTCTACATGCATGTAGATGTGGCTTGCATGTAGGGGAGTAATCTAGTGGTGAGGCCACGGAGTGCATAGCCGAGCTGTGCGGCCAGACGTGGTTTGGCTTGTGAGTGCGTGTGTTTATTTAAGTCCTGTAATCACTTTGTTCAGGGAAAAGAATAAGAGAAAAGGCTGTGCGTTAGCCGCAAGGCTCTGAGTGTTCCTCTTCCGGTGCATACCCGTTCTTGTGACTGTGTGAGTGCCAACATTCCAGACCTGCGAATACCGCCCTAGGATGATACCCGAACCTTGTATCCGTGAGGTCAAGTATGCTGACATATGGATCAGGTATGCGCTCATGTGCAACGTTCGGGTGCTCAGAGTCCTCGTTCAAAGTAAAATTGCACCCCTGCTGGAAGTCGACATGCCTCTTGTCTCTGAACACTTGACCACCTTAGAGCTTCGGTTTGTAAAGCTGGACAACCGTGGTTGGGATTTCTCAAGCTGTCCTGCACTGGAGAGCCTTGAGATGAATAATTGTTCAAGCCTGGAGGACTTTGAGATGAATGATGACAGGATTTTTAGCAACAAGATTTTGTCCCTGTCACTAAAGCATCTTTGTATCACTGAATGTATATCGACTGACTTCACTAATGATCTGTCAAGCTTACCTGCATTGGAGGACCTTGAGATGAAATCATGCAAAATTTCCACCGACAAGATGGTGTCCCAGTCACTAAAGCATCTCTATGTTACTAAATGTCACTTCCATATGAACACACGTATTTCTGCACCAGGTCTCATTTCACTACAATCGGGTGATAATGACTCCTGGACCCCTTTGCTGGAAGGCATACCATTGCTAGTAGCAGCATCTATCAAGCTTGGGACTTGGTCTTTGGGTTGTGGTCGAGGTTGCAGTTTTTGTCCTGATACATGTGTTCGTTGTGATGGTGATCCTGATGGCAGTTTCAAGTGCATGCTTCTCACAGGTCTGTCCAACGCTGCGAATTTGGAGTTGGCAGCCGAAACTGGAATGGTACGTTTATGTTCTTCTCTATCTTGTAGCCTTTTTTTGCTATTCATACTATCAAACATTGCATATTCATGAGCTTTTACTCAAACATAATTCTTATGTGGTACCATGGATTTCTGTTCTGCCTTACCATGTTTCAACGAGGACATCCATGCAAGTTGGTCTGTGTGGGTGGGCGAATAATTGCATTTTATGGTTTTGGAGCTTGTTTTTTTCAGAACTATAAATAGTTAGATTTGTGGTAACCTTTGCAGGACCTCAACCAGTGTCTTGAAGACAACAATATGTATATTGGCCTGTTTTGTTATGTCTTGATTTTGTTTCAAAGATCTATTTAATGTTCATTGTTGTATGTTAAAATGATATGCTCTGCCTTACTTTGTACAGTGTATTTTCAAGCAAGACTTGACATGGTGTCCCACATTCAGCAAGTTGAAAGACTTTGCTTCTTGATGGGTTTGTTATCGGGCATGATTTCCATGGTCTTATCTGCTTTCTCCAACACACACCAATTATTGAGAAGCTCACTCTTCAACTTTGTAAGGTATGCGCATTCTAACATGATAGTGATGGCTTACTAAAGTTATCATGCACAATTGATTGAGCTAAGATATTTTTGTCTGCTACAGGGACACAAACGGATGGTGGAAATTGAAGAAAGTAGCAGTCCAGTGGGACAGTTGGTTCAGTTTGAGCACCTTGAAACAGTTGAAGTCAGATGTCTAAGGAATGATGAATGGGTTCACAAAGTTTTCAAGATCTTGAATACCTATGGCGTAACTCCAGACAAAATCACTATCCAGATCCAGGTTTGAGATGTCTCCAAAATACAACTACTTCTCTTATTAATATTATTACTTATAACTAGAGGTGTCGGTTGAAAAATGAGAAGGCTCAAATGGCCCATATACGTTAAGAAAAAAATGCAGTAAAGTGATACACATTACTTTTAATTACAACGGCCTTTCAGTATTGTATTTACAAATGTCATGTGTGGAATACATATGAAGGAGATAAGTTGGAGCTGTAAGAAAGGTATCAGCAGCAGTTTTGGCAGTGTAGAGTTAAGCGTTCTGATTGCAAGAGTTCTTATAGATAGATTTGTTCCTAAGGAGTGAAAGGATCATTTGAGGCCTAGAGGGGGTGAATAGGCTGAATTAAAACTTAATGTGAAAGCGTAAAGTGAAAGCCTGTCGGATATTCTGATTTGGAGTCAGATATTCTGGTGTGTATCGGAAATTCCGATCAGGGTATCGGATATTCCGATCCACTTAAGCGCACACAAGCGAGCCACAACCTAAAAGGTCTAATGCAAGCACTCAACAAGGATAATGTTGCACAAACAACAGCTAGCTATAGGCGGCACAAGATAGCAAGACAAGTAAGTGCAAGAAAGAAGAGATTTCACCACATTTTGCTCGACGACGTATTTCTCGGAGTTCAAATCCTTGAAGGGATTCTACTCTCTGTTGAGGAGCTCACAAAGAGCCAGGTCTTTTTCAACCCTATCCTCTTGAGTTGCACAAATGCACTCCTCCACTAGTGATATCTCTTTCCTTGCGGGGGTGAGATCCGGCCTTTACAAACTTTTCCCGGCTCACCACAAGAGAAATGGTGTCTCGGGAACGACACCTAGCCATCTAGAAGTCCTCAACCTTCAAGAGTATCAACAAATCCAACCCACCAAGAAACAAGTCACGAAAACTGAGAGGATTTGAGAGTGAGAATGCGAGCTCAAAGATTGAAAGCACAAATGCACATAGCTCTAGCCAAAAGCTTATTTGAATGAAATGAGTGGCTAACCCTAGAAAAGGGTTGAAGGGGGGTTTAAATAGAAAGCCCCCATATCTGCCCGTTGGGGGGAATTTTAGTCCCACCTTGGAAATTTCAATCCAAGGACCGGATATTCCGATCCATATAAAAGTGCCCCAACAGTCAAGTTCAAATCCTAGGTCTTTATAAAAATAAGGGATCGGACATTCCAATGTCACCATCGGAAATTCCGATCTGAGAATTAAAACCAAATAGAGACTCAAGTTACATAAGATCTCGGACTTTACGACGGATCAGAAATTCCGACATAACATCGGAAATTCTGATCCCAAATAAATCAGTCCATCCAATGACTTGAGTTACATAATATTTCGGACTTTTCGATCGACCGGAAATTCCAACATGACATTGAAAATTCCGATCCCAAATAAATTAGCACATCTAGTAACTCGAGTTGCATAAGATTCCGGAAATTCCGAGGGATCGGAAGTTGCGATCCAAAAAGAGAAATACTTCAATAAAAATGGATCGAGGAGCACTAGCATCTAATTCAATTATATGAGTGTGACATCCCTCTTAATAGTACGGCGTCCTAACTCAATGGAAATGAGAAATACAACAATGTACCAGAGAAATTTCGACGCCTTTATTTCAATCAACACGAATATTTGTCACTTTTGTCGATTCTTGGACTAAGCTTCCAAACAAACACTTCAAATCATATTAGTTCGTTCTAACTATGTTGTCATTAATCGCCAAAATTAAATTGGAGGGCCTAGATGCACTTTTAGGGACTTCGTAATGAGAATTAGAGATGAGTTAGTATGGATTGACTTCAATTGTATCTAGTCTGGTTGTTAGAGTGCCAGCTAATTAGGAAATTGAACAAAGCCTTCAATAAAAAGTCAGCTAGTGGTAGAACTGTGGTTGAGCCAGAAATAAATCTATTTGGTCACCTACATTAGTCTTCAAAGTCACCTGTTATGTGGTCTTCTTCACAACAATTCCACCTGGGCACAAAATTGGAACCGAGAAGCCTCTCACATTGCACGATTATGTGTTAGGCAGGCTAAAAATTTCCCCCTTTTCAATCCTTCTTTAGTATAGGAAAGAAAAAGAAAGAAAAGATGGATTGGGTTGGCCCTTAGAGTCATGAAAAATTTGGTAAATCTTATTTTTAAAAACAAAAATTCAATTAAAAGCAGTATTCAAGCTAAGTCAGGCCTCAGAAATCAGAGCATCGAAAGAGGCTGAGTTGGGCATGACAACTGATTTGGTTGAAATGAACCACTGTTTTGTACGCAATCAAATGAAAGTACCGATCAAGTTATTCCAGTCATGTAGGTAGGTGGCATTATTTGAATAGCACTAATTAGCACTGGATGAATAAGCTCTCTTGAAGTACAAATATTAAGTAAAGAGATATAACGATGTAAATATCCATGTCACAAGAGAAAATAATGCCCATATTCTCCATCTGAGTCAAGACAAAATGGCAGATAGCATCTAAGTACATTGAAAGCTCATATTGCCCTCTTATGATTTCTAACTGCTTAAAAATAAATAGCATATTTCATATGTAAGTTATGTAGCATATATATTATGCATTGATATGTTTTATCCTCTGAAATCTGATAACCCTTTATATTAGCAAGAACAGACTTCTTTCCATATATGCCATATGACATGTATGCATAATTAGCATAAGAGGGAGATCATGCCAGTAACAGCTTACTTGTTGATTCAGGATAGTAATGCTTGAATTTTGGAGTAGTTCGTACTATTTGGTCGTTATCTTTGAATTTTTTTGATTTTTATATTTATTTATTAAAAGATTTGCAAAAGTAGATTTTTGTTTGAAAAAATTGCAAAAATAGACTCCCACTGCCCTCTGGGAGGGCGGTTTTTAAAAATCGCCCTCCCAGTGGGCGATTTAATGACGTGGTTGACGGCCATCGGGCTCCCGGCCGACGGCCGTCAGCCATTTTACGGGCGGCCCCCGGGCTTCCCAAAAACCGCCCTCTCAGAGGGCGGCAAGGGGGCCGCCTGCAAATTGCGCCGGCACGGACGGGGGCGCGGGCGCGCGACGCGGACGCGGGCGCGAGCGGGCGCGCCCGCGTCGGGGCCGAGGCCGAGGGCACGGGCGCGGCGCGGGGCTGAGGCCGAGGGCGCGGGCGCGGGCGCGGCGCGGGGCCGAGGCCGAGGGCGCGGCACGGGGCCGAGGCCGAGGGCACGGGTGCGGGCGCGAGAGGGCGCGGGGCCGAGGACGCGGGCCGAGGGCGGGAGAGTGGAACCGGCCTTCGGGCGCCCGGGGAGGGAGGCCGGCCCCAAGGGGCATTTCGCAGGCGGCCCCCTTGCCGCCCTCTGAGAGGGCGGTTTTTGGGAGGCCGGGGGCCGCCTGCAAAATGGCTGACGACCGTCGGCGGGGGGCCAACGGCCGTCAGCCACGTCATAAAATCGCCCTCTGGTTGGGCGATTTTTAAAAATCGCCCAACCAGAGGGCGGCGGGAGTCTATTTTTGCAATTTTTTCAAACAAAAATCTACTTTTGCAAATCTTTTAATAAATAAATACAAAAATCAAAAAAATTCGTTATCTTTCAGCTGATTCACATTAAAATTCTGCATGTTATGGGCTTAGGGGCCCAAGATCCAGTTAAGTCATCATATGGGGTGGTACTGTAGCAAAGTGGGTACTGAGCACGTGGGCGTCAGTTTCTTTTATTAGTGGTAAGATTGGTTTTGTTGAGTTTTTACTGTTACTAATTTATTTATTTTTTTAATTTACAAAACTAATTTTTGATTTCGTTTATTTGTAAAAGTAACCTCTTGCCGCCGTGGGCCAGGGCGGTATTTAAAAACCGCCGTAGCCCAGGGCGACGAATGGCCTCAGCCCACAGCGCCGTGACGGCGGCCCACGGCGTCGGCCACTGCAGCGAATGGCCCCGGGCCGCCCGTGCCTCTTCCTCCCCGCGCGCTCGTGCCCATGCCTGTCCCCGCGCCCGCGCCTGCGCCCGTCCCCGTGCCCGCGCCCGTCCCCGCGTCCGTGCCCGCGCCCGCGCCCGGCCTGTCAGCGGGAGGCGCTCTGACGCGCGGGCCCCAAGCGCAGGGAGAGAGAGAGCAGGAGACGAGCGCGGGCGCGGGCGCGGACGCGGGGACGGGCGCGGGCACGGGCACGGGCGCGCGGGGAGGAAGAGGCACGGTCACCCCAGCCGACTGACGCTGTGGGCCGCCGTCACGGCCTGGTGACGCCGAGATGGGCCCAGGCCATTCGCCGCCCTGGGCCACGGCGGTTTTTAAATACCGCCCTGCCCCATGGCGGCAAGAGGTTACTTTTGCAAATAAACGAAATCAAAAATTAGTTTTCTAAATTAAAAAAAATTAAATTAGTAACAGTAAAAATTCTGGTTTTGTTAGTCTGAACACTTTTCTCTCTTAATTGTTTCTTGTAAGTTTGAGATTATTTCTTAGGTGTTTATTCATCCCATTAAAAGGGATAGTATTCTTTTTTTTGGGTTAAACTAAGCAATGAAAATGCTAGGCCCTCCTACCTTCTTCAATCTAGCCTCAGGGCTTATCTATCGCTAGTAGTGAGGAGTCCTGTTGGTGGCTAGCTCGATGTGAACTATAAATTTAGGGATGATGATAGATAGTTTGATTACTATTGGACTGTCTCAAATATTCATGTTGGTACCATGAATGTATTAAAGTAATTTGCTTCTCAAGTGAATCAAAACTCTAAAATAAAGCATGCAGTCTAGTGGTAGATTATCATTCATGCGGTGCCTACATGATGCTCAGTCATTTTGGTTTCTTCTACTTGTCTCGTACTAGCTAACACCTATCAAAATAACCTCTTGAAATCTTGGTATCTAGTTTATGCTGCACCTTTGTACCACTTATTCATTACATGCCATTAAAGAACCGCAAACAGAATGGGATCCAATTTTTCAGATGAACATTCCTATTCCATTAACCAGAACGCATGACCAAATAAATGAATCACTGGTGACTTCAAAGAGTAACAACTCCTGAACTGGTCCGTCCTTTGGCATATATCTTACTCTCCATTGGGAGAAAACACAGCTCATTTTGTTCTCGGATGATTTCTACAATATTTTTATGTCCCTTGTCATGGAAGTCATGTTTATTTTATTTATGTCAAAGGATAACTGAACTAATATGCTCTGCGTGCCTGTGCAGGATTCAGTTGAGAAGTTCAGAGATCTGGCAGATGATTGATCGAGCTGATAACGTCCATGCAGAAGTCAATATCTGAAAGTGTATGCTTTGGATCTGCAAGAATAAATGCTAAAACTGCTTGCTGAAGTTCATAGAAATGCTAAAACTACTTCTAAATTGGTTATCATACTGGATGATAAACTTCTTCTCGGCTAGTTAGTTAACCTGCTAAAGCCATTGTCGGCGAAACGGGACAGGGGGTCCCACATACCCGGGGTCGCGTGGGTCCCAGCCACGTCAGTCACTCCGGGGCCTACGATCTGCATGATTGGCTACCGACGTCGTCTGTCTCCCCGTGCCTAGGGGCGCCGGCTCCGGCCGCGGTAGCGGGTCGCCCGGGGACAACTCCCCGAGCCCAGACGCGCCGCCTCCGGCCCTGGACGCGGGTCGCCCGGGCACGTCTCCCCGAGCCCAGACGACGCGCCGCCTCCGGCCCCGGACGCGGGTTGCCCTCTCTGGTCTTGACAGCATGCACGACCAGACAGCCGCCCGCAGTAGCCGGGCGGCCGGATGATCACCTCCACGACTTAGCCGCGGCAGCTCGGCGCTGCAGGACGGCCTTGGATGCCGGCTAAGCAGGAGGACGACGGACGTGTGCACAGGACAACTCACCAGAAGATTGTTCCCTCTGTGTTTTGGCGCTGTGGACTCCCCTCATCTATAAAGGAGGATCCAAGCCACTAAGCACGAGGGGCCGGACAGGACAGAGCCTTTCTGGTCTCATGCTCCTGAGTTCATTCTCTAGCCCCTGATCCTCTTCTCCGGCTCCGGCTGTGAGATAGCTTACCTTGTAACTACCATACTACATTCATCCACCACAGATAGCATACACACAGGAGTAGGGTATTACGCTTCCGAGCGGCCCGAACCTGTATAAATCCTCCTGTCTCTCTTCCTCTCGGTCACCACAGTTCGGACCGTCCGGACCCGAAACGGACGGTCCGAACCCCTCTGCCTCTCCCGCACGATTGCTGCAGTTCGGACGATCCCGACCCGAAGCGGACCGTCCGGACCTCTCTATCTCCAGCTCGGGCCCCCTGTTCCCGAGCGCCCATTGATCCACCAGACGCCGGCTTCGCCTGAGAACCACTCCCCTGGCCGAATCTCAAAAGGGGGGTCTCCCGACTTCCCGCCGTCGAGATTTCATCCTCCGACAGCCATCTTTCCCGTTTGTCTGTTTACGATAGGGGCGGAGCTACTGTGTAATTACTGGGGTCTAATAACATCTTTCCCGTTTGTTTTACGATACGGTTTTCGTTGCCGACTCGGACTGAGAGTCCATGTCCGAGACTAATGTGCCCCTTTTTATATGACTGTGACATGGGACAACATTGCTGCATTCTGTTCAATCTCAATCTGCCAAGAATTCTCGATCCACGGGAACTCGCTGCCGTCGCCGTCGTGCGCCGACGACAAGAAGCGGCGGGTGTGCTACTACTCTACGACCCAGGCATCGCCCGCATCGACTTCGGCAAGGAGCATGTCATGGTGCCCGCCCGCGTCGCCATGGCGCACAGCCTCGTCGGCGTCTACGGCATGCTCGGCGACATGCGCCGCCTCCGCACGAGACCCGCCACGGAGGCGGAGATCCGCCGCTACCACTCGCCGGAGTATGTCTGCCTCCTCCGCGACCTCACCCCAGAGAGCTACGCCAACAACGTCTCGCTCCGGCAGAAGGCCCAGAAACACCACGGCATCGGCGTCGGCGGCGACGCCGATTGCCCCGCCTTCGCCCGCCTCTGGGAGTACTGCCGCGGCTACGCCGGCGGGTCGCTCGCTGCGGCGCGCGCGGTCGTCGACGGCGCCTCCGACATCGCCATCAACTGGTCCGGCGGCATGCACCACGCGTGCCAGGCCAAGGCCAGCGGCTTCTGCTATGTTGAACGACATCGTGCTCGCCATCAACGAACTTCTCGACTGCTTCAGGCGCGTCATCTACGTCGACATTGACGCGCACCATGGCGACGGCGTGCAGGAGGCTTTCGTGGACTCCAACCGGGTGATGACGCTGTCGTTCCACCGGTACGGCCCAAACGGGTACCGCAAGTCGTTCTTCCTGGGCTCCGGCGACGTCGACGAGATCGGCAAGGACACCGGCAAGTACTACAGCTTGAACGTGCCGCTGGATGCCGGCGTCGGCGACGATGAGTACCACAAGCTGTTCAAGCCGGTCGTCGGCAAGGCCATGGAGGTGTTCCAGCCGGAAGCCATCGTGCTGCAGTGCGGTGCCGACTCTGTTGGCTTCGGATCTCGATCGGCGTAGGACCTCGATACACTGAGGTAAAACTCACTCGGGAATCTGAAAACTCACTCGGGAAAACTCACCGGGCCCTAGGATCACTCTCACTCGCGCACCGGACAGAGGTAGAAGACGATGAACAGTAGCACGCAGGTAGTGGCGACGTACGCCGCGGCGCACAGACGCCTGTATCCTTGGCTGCTGGAGCCCGGGTACCCGTCCGTGCCCGGGTGCCTTGCCTGGGTACTCGCGTCCGTGCCCGGGGACCGCGTTCGTGCCCGGGTACCCGACCTCGTCCCGGGTACTCTCGTTCGGGAACCCGACCACGCCTGGATCGGCTCCCGTGTCCGGGACCTTGCGTCCGGGATCTCGTCTTAGCGTCTGCGGTGAGCCTACGACTTCACCCGAAAGCAAACGCACACAAGAACACGAGAGTTTGGTGCTGCCCAAAACCACACAGTATTTTCTGTTCCTTCATACTCCTTTTATAGTGAATTTACAAAGGGTATTGTGTCTACACGTCATGCCCTCGACGCGTCCGTCTACGTCCGTGACGTAGCCCACGAACCGTCGTACAGACGTGTATGCGAGCCGCACGTCGCTACGGCCGCGACGCGTCCACCCACGTTCATAACGTCGTCCACGACACAAGACACTCTCTACGCTATCAGGAAGACGAGAAACGAAAAGGACGAGCAGGAAGTCAAGATTACAATGCTTACATTGGCGACACGCTCTCCTCGCGCTGGGAGCCAGTCTTTCTCCCGTGGGACTCAGTCTCCACCTGACCACGAACCTTCCTCGAGCTACATCCCGCTTCTGTCGCCAACGGCTCCACGACTCGGCCACGAGCTCGATCACACAACTCCACCTGGAACACGCACGGATGCCTTCCGGACTCGACACACAACTACTAGGCATCAGATGCGGACACACACAGACTCACGCCCATGACGCAGACAGACAGCTCATGCCCATGGCATGGTTTATTCCAACAGACTCGCTCTCCGGCGACCGGCTCGGCGGCATGGAGCTGTCGGTGCGCGGCCACGCGGAGTGCGTCAGTTACCTCCGGAGCGGTTACACCATCAACCACGTCGCCTCCACCTCGTGCTACGAGACGGCGGTCTCCATCGGCGAGGAGAGGGAGCTCCCCGACGAGATACCCAGGCACGGTTACGAGCTCTTCTACGAGAACCAGGGGAACAAGCTCCATTACCGGACGTCAGCGGTGCCGGCGAGCAAGAAGTCCAGCAACACGGCGGAGACTACGAAGGGGATGGTCCTGGAGCACCTCTCACAGATCAAGGCCGTGCCGAGCGTGCAGTTCCAGGAGCGGCACGGCAACGCCGCCGGAGTTGACGCCGACAAACTCTACTACGAGTGTCCTCCGAGCCTGGAAGAGGACGAACCTGCGCAGAGGTGTGATAATCCTGTGTTCCCGCTCAAACCTCTTTTCTGTTAGACTTAGGTGTTAGTTTTTTGTTTCCATCCTGGGCACGTTCTGCAAGCCCTCAGGATCATGGCAGGCATGGAGGAGAGCACAAGCTCCACTCGGCCACTACTTGTTTTTTCTCTTTTCTGGTTAGCTTTGTGTATAAGTAGGATTTATATATACATGCAAAAAAGGCTGTCACGGTTAGTTCACGGCACCAAAAATTACTCTATGTTCATCTCTATTCTTGAGAGCTTGAGAGATAGAGAGTTCGCCAGAGTAAATTCCGGCCGCCGAAGAGGTTCCGGCTGACATTTCTGAGAGAGGGTCCGAACACGGTCCTGGACGCGGGCGAGTTCCCAGACAAAGGGTCCGGACACAATCCCGGACGCTAACAAAAGGCTCCACCGGCTCTGCGACCCCGGCCAGGCGAAGCGTATTAAGCTTAATTAGGTGATCCCTCTATGTCTCTCACGCCGGCGTCGATCGCCGCGCGCAAACCCGATTCGCCGGAGCATGTGAAGAAGCCGCGCACGTGGCTAGCTGCAGCCACGTTGACGACACGTGGCAGAGATACATCAGGGACTGCACTTAGTCAAACCTTTTTAAGTAGTATGTACATTGTCAGAGTTATTGTTATTACTTGTTTTCGAGTACGGATTTTATTTGGGCACGACTAGGAGTCCGACATTACGGTGTTATACTATATTTTTGATAAATATTTTACATGTTTGACTTCTTAATAGAAAATGTTTCAAAAAAATGTTTCAGATATTTTATCAATTGAAAAAAATGTTTTGTTGCTTGAACAAAAAATAGTTCAACCAAATACAACATCCAAAACATACTCATCACAATACTAAAAAATGAATATATACAATATTGAATCAAAACAGAATGAAACATTTTAATACAATAAATTATAACAAGAAAAAAAAAATAAGTTGCAACATTGTTACCCCTACAAAATGAACCCACCTCCGTCTTCTTCTACGCCGACCACTGGATCCGTCTTTCTTAACTCCAGTGATCGAATCCGTCTTCTTTCTCTGTACCAATGGTTGAATCTGCTCTCCCATGCTCCCCTGGTCGCAAAAGATGACCTAAGTCTATAGGCGTCAGCACAGGCATCACAACAAGGTTGATGCCCTCGGCCTGGACAGACGTCGCCACGGCGAGGTACTGCTCTAATAGGGTCAACCTAACTGAGGTGAAGAGTAGTGTGGCGGCGAGGCCGTGGTCAGTGATGAGATAGGTACACCACCTTAGAGAACGGGATGAGGTGGCCCATGCATGGGCTGCATAGCAGTAGCAGCACGCGAGGCCTCACCCGCACGCTCATCGTCGCTGGAGCTACTCAACCTGACAGAAAATGGCAGGAGAGAGAAATAGGGTGAGGGCCTGACGCGGAGGAGCGTTTGGTATTTTCCTCCGCGTCGAACGCCCCTACGCAAGTGTTTTCGATTTTGTTTTGGAACCTTAAGAGATAGAAGATGAAAAAAAAATATTAAACCAGCATAGAAAATGGTTAACACCATCACACATAATTAAACGTGATTACTATAAAAGTGCATCCTCGCGAAAATATATAGTGAAACATAGATATAATATCTGTTACATACGACAATTGATATAAGAATATTATGGAGGATCGAGCTTGTAGTTGGCACACAAACAATTCAGCGAGCCGTATTCTTAGTGATCTTTACCACTTCCTCCATACCAACATATAGCAACCTTAAGGTAGTACGATTTTTCTCGTGTTATCGAGTCATGTTTAAAGAGCGACCAATGACAATGTCAAGCCACTTAAAGCAAGCATGATATAATATATAGCCGTCAGTGTAAGGCTGTGTTCGTGAGCACTACTTCCCCAGCTTCTTTTTTTTTGGCTTCCGTGCGCACGCTTCTTAAAACGATAAACAGTGCGTTTTTTACAAAAATTTTCTATATGAAAGTAGCTTAAAAAATCAAATAGATCCATTTTCCAACTTTTTAATAGTAAATACTTAATTAATCACACACTAATAACGTTTCTCGTTTTACGTGCGGCTTATTTAAGCCCTCCAATAAGCACTAAATAACAGGGCCTAAATATGTTAATAATGGTATTACAAATGTGAAACTAAACAGAAGTACTACATGCATCATATTGTTTCTTACGTAGTTACAACTACATACTATGACAACAACCACAAAATCAGTCGGATATGTGAAAGTATCCAGTGAGTGTCTTACACGGCCTGCCTGCTGGGGGTCATCGTGTCATCATGAGGAGTCTGTGCTGGCCATATATACAACCCCCCTCCAGTGTGGGCTGCCTGCAAGTAGGTTTTCACCTGACCAATTGGCTCGAGCTCAGTTGCAAAGAAATTCATCATCATCTGCACTCGGGGAGGTGGCACGCATGATGATGCCATTGGCGCGCCGTCACATGACATATTGACAACTGAGAGAAAGTATGAGATTTTGTTTAGAAGTCAGTAAACCAAGTTTCTAAACAACGAAAATGCAAGTATCAATGAACTTACAACTCATCTGCAAGTAGGGCTGCCCATGCGAGGTGTCCTAGTCTGCTGCAGGTGGTTTGGTAGGAGATCCCACACCAGCCGTATCACTGGACTCGCTTGATGTTAACCTGACCGTTCTCTTTTGTACAAGCAACCAGAGGCTATACACTCTTGATAACCCGGTGGTAACAAACTTCTTCCAACTCAGGGTAGATGTGATCTCCAGTAAAACCCACTTCCATCCTGTTTCACCCCCTAGCAGGCCACACAGCCTTCACGACAAATTGTTCTGCAGGAATTAACACCCAACAGATAATGTAACCATCCTAGCACATCACAGAACCTCACTAGCTCGGGTGAATTCAAATTGGCATTGATGTGATCAAAGTTGGTTAAATCAACCCTGATTTCACAGTATTGCACAAGACCATCACCATAAGAAACCCTGAACATCACATCACCTGACATGCATGATCCGACATCACAAAAATGTTTATTACATTTTTGCGAATCGGTCGTCAAGACAATTAACTATAATAACAATTGGACACTAAAGTAAATATATGGTTCGCAATCCCTAATTTGTTTTAAATAAAACCTAAATAACAACTAATATATAATCATTAGACACTAAAATAAATATACAATTCACATTCTCTAATTTGTCCTACATAACAACTAATATAAGGATCCCAGCTTTAGTATTCCCTAATGTGGACTAACAACCTATATTTGCAATCCAGTGATCCACATGCATAATTATGTACCCTAATATTTCATCATTATTATAATGCGGACTAACTTCTAAACCTCTCGAAATAATGGTTCCATTTAATCATATAAATAACTACAACTTGTTTTATCTTAGTATAACATTGGCATAAAAAAAATTATATCTTCACACTTCGGGAGCCTGTCACTGGCTGTCAGCGCACGGCGGCCGCCAGTCGAGCAGTGCAGGCTGGCACCAATAGCAGCCCCCACCATTTGTGTGCTGCCACAGCCCCACCCACTGCACGCCACCACCGGCCAAAAAGCCACCGGCAGCCACACCAAGACTGCCCCAACCACATCCGCCAAGCATGCCCAGTGAAAACAAAAGCCACGAGCGTGACGCGGCCCCCACCAGTTTTAGTTGCACCTTGTCACAACTTGGCCTGTGCGACATGTTCGGAAGTGGGACCAGGTGAACAAGCCGAGTACGACATGACTTCTTACAGGCCAAGTTGAACCGACCTCGTGCGACAGGCCGTAGTCCACCCTATGTGGCGCCAAGATGTTCAACATGGCGCCAGGCTGGACAGCACATCAGTTGTGACCCATACAATGTGACCAGGTTGGCCTGGACTAGTTCGACATGACCTCTATCATACAAGCCTTGGTTGACATTATCCATCTGCAATTTTTTTCAACCAACCGACATTTCTATGATTTTCCATTTTAAAAATTAATATTTCTTAAGAACATTGCTTTCCAAGTGCCAACAAGGTGCTAGAACTGCAAAATCGATACTATTTTAGCGATTTCCCCTTAAATAATATTATATCCTAAAAGGACAAGGAAATGTCCAAAATAAACTGGCATATGTCCAGAAACCAATGGGAGCAGAAGAGTAAAAGTTCTACAGATTCAAGCAGTCAGGATGTGTCACGATGCAAGAGTTATTTGGGGTATTTGGGGGCGCAGGGAAAAAATTAGATTATGATAGTAGGAAATAACAGGGAATGGCCCTGGACCTCATCAGCATGGCGGAGTCGTGACCGACACCGTGCCAGCGAGCAGGACACAGACATAAGAGAATTACTCAATCTAATGCTCCCAATCTAATCCTATCCTAACCAACTCTATCCAACTTAGCTACGTAATACCCAATCTAATCCTATCATAACAGACTTCAACTTCTATCCAACTACATAATACCGTGAGGGCGAGGGGAGCCTTTTGGGTCTAGGACTCCCGGCCCAATGCCCATGACAGGATGCTTGGTGTGAGACGGACCTGCAGGATAAAGTTCAGCTTGTGGAGCCCTCTGAGAAAGGGGAGGAGCAGAATATTTCAAAAGCTGGGCTGTGATTTCACAGAGGATCTGCCACCGCCGCTGCAACTGAGATAGGATATGCTGCTGTTGCTGTGCTAGTAACTCCTGCTGCTGACGTAACATTTGATCAATCGTGCTTTTCAATTGAGCATTCTCCGAGGGGAAAAATGGTATAGTCCGAACTTGAGAAGGTCCAGCTCCTGAATCATCCATAGGCTCTGTAGATTCATCGTAATTGTTACTGTTAATCATCAGAACTGAAGTTGGAGACTAGATGGTACAAGTGTCAACACCCGAGTTACCTTTAGAATGCCTCACACTTCGCTGGATATAGATATGCTCAATATTTAAGCCATAGGTACTCAAGAACATTATGATTTTGTGAACTCTCGGATCAAACTTTTCACACTCGACTTTAACTACCTTTAGTTGCTTAGATGCAAATGGATTTTCTGTTGGGTTGTAGCTCCCTTCCATTTCCATCCAGTTGACAGGTGCCTGTACCAAACAACAAAATATAAATTAAATGACTCATAATCCATGCATGATATCTTTTAAATAGAAATATCTATCAGATGTATAAAATGTATACCTTGCAAAGTTGAAGAGTGAGCTTCTCTAGGACAGGTGTATGTTGTAGAAAGCATATCAGTGCAACAACATCAATTGCCACACACCACTCATTGAGTAACAACGTTTTCAACTTACTAAATGTTGGACACCACATCAAATCCCTTCTGAATATGAACTGGACAATAATAACAAATAGAAAAGTATGACAAACACGCAACAATGATCAGCTAATCACAAATGGACCACTGATTGCCTTACTGAACCATATCTAGTTGATGAAATGCAGATGAGCTACTTATTTAGGTTCTTGTTAACAAGTGTGAAGAGATGATATAGATAGTGTAAGGAAAATAGTTGGACAGCATAATAAGAGATGACATAATAAGTGTCAACGTACCACTCCAGGTATAGCTATCAACTCCAAGCTTTTAGCCTCTGACAAACCCTCAAGCAGCACACAGTCTCCGCCGCTGCCCCCATTAACACCACAATTATCACAGACATTATAATCACATGAACCCCCGAATTCTTCTTTACCACAATGATCATCACAGTCAGTGAGTTTAATAAATGCCATTAATAACGATGGCATACTTTCCAGAATAGGAGTAAACCGCCAAGGTTCAGTCAACTCCAATGCGACAAGATTTGGGAGTGAAATTCGAGTCAGGGGATAGGAAGAAAATACAGAGTCAACTGCAGTCAGCCGTTTCAGGGATTCAGACAAGATCTTGCCAGCTTCAATATGGCAACTCCTCATCACTAGTTCCTCTAGTGCTGGGCAGCTCGAAAAATTGAGAAAGCAGTTTTTTAGCACCACATTACAAAGCTCCAATCTTGTCAAATGTCGCGAGACAAGAGCCAGCTCTTCCAGTTCAAAGCTGTTGTTATCAATGCTTAAATGAACCTGGAGTACTCGAACTTGGCACAGCAGCACATGACGAATCCACAGGTTGATATGTGGATCATCCTGGCTCTGGAACATACCGAGATTTATCTCACACACATCCAGACACGCGCTGCGGTCACGGAGGAGCAACAGGTGGTTCACAAACTTGTTCAGCCTTCTGACGCCGCGCCGGTTGAGTACCCTCCCCTCGCCGGTGATGCGCAGGACGGCCATGGACTTCCACAGGTGGCGCCAGCGCCTCGCGAGTGCGCTGGTCCGCACTGCCTCCGGAAACGGAAAGAAGGACAACACGTGCTGTAAGGTCTCGTCCGGTAGGGTGCCAAGCCGATCAACTCCGCCTCGCGGCTGCGGCATTACGTCGAACAGGTGGCGAGCGCCGGTGCTGGAGCATGGAAATGGGGAAAAAGAACATGGAGGAAACATCAGAGACAGGATTCCTCGATTCATCACCTGAAAGCCGAACAAATCTTTTGCTCAGAGATTGTTTACCTGTGGAGCTTGGAAGAGACGGCAGACTGGCTAACAGCTAGCGCTTCCTTTCCCCCAAACTCGGCGGCCGCCTCCGGCCGTCGCCGGCTGGTAAGAAGACTGTGCACTTTGGCTTGAGCTACCTAAGTCATTTATGTTCTAGAAGCTTCTCGAAGGGTAAGCAATCGGAGACGAAGGCGAGAACCAAGGCAGTGAAGCGAACACGAAGTGGATATATTTGGGGATTTCCGCGAGCTGTCAGGCCATCCGTATACAGCAGGTGAGCGTTGCCAGCATGGGCCCACCAGTCAGTGCAAGCAGTCTGTACAAACTATTTGTATTCATTTTTATTTGGAAAATGGATTAAAAACCCAGCCTCTACATCCACATGGATGTATGCAGCGACATTCATAAAACATCTAGAAGTATTACGACTCTATAGAACAATAGTAGAGTCTAGGAATTTGCATGACTCAACTGCAAGATAAATAGATAATCATAAGATTAATGAAATCTAGCTTCAAACCGGTAACAGTTGCAATCTTGCACAGTGTATTCTTTTAATAGTTGATGATGAATGAAAAACTTAGTTTATAGATTTTTGAGAACAAAACCCTTGGGTTAATAAGGCACAAAAGAATACACATACACCTGTTCATCAACTGTTTTACAAAAATGTCTCCTTGGTAACAACAGAACTATGACTGGGCTGATGCCAAACTTGTATCAAATTTAGCAACTCTTATAAGAGTCATGACAGTATGATTGTTTTGAGAATCACACATTAGAGCGTAAAAAAATGGCGTGCCGAGCAACATATTGTACAGCCTAAGTGCCTGACGCATCACTGTGAAAACATGTCCAGGGATGGTGAAAATGGTGAGGCAAGTACGGCACGGTGGCTGACGTGCTGGAATTTGAGGTGATTCTAGTATCAAATTTCCCCTTGGAACGAGGCCGCGTGTTGATATTTGAGGTCACATGCAACTTTCCCTGAGGAGAGGTTGTCAGGCTCTTTGTGCAGTTTAGGAGGGCAGAGGAAGGCAGCCGTGATGGTCCTGCAGCTTACTCTTTGCCCTTCAAATGAGTGAAGAATGAGTGAAGGCAGGGCCGCGCTTGATTGCACTGAAAGAAGTACGAAAACCGTTCATGTTTTTTTGGCGCAATGATCTTGCTTTTCACTCCTTGTTCCTTTTCATTCTGGCATGTGTTGTGTTGTTTTTGCTTGAATGTTACTTATGCAGCGTGTTCTGTATGATCACATCTTGTTGACCTGTTGGATCAGTTATCTACTATTGAGTTCTGGTTATAAGAAGTACAAGGAGCAATTTATAAATCAAGCCATGTGAAAATTTTGAAGTGCCACGAAGTAAGCAATTGGTTTTTCACTAATAACCTGAACAAAGTCTAGTGACCAATCTAGAAGAGCTTGGGAGTGCAAGAGCATGGAGGCATGTAATGGCAATAGATAGAGCATGTGAAAGAGTCAGTTTATTGACAAGCCACAACAATCAATACAAAAGAAAAGAAATGATGTAATGCATCAAGATCAATTAAATGCATCATGCTAACTGCTTTGTACTACTAAAAATTGCAGGAGTTAATATTAGACGCAATCTTTTTAAAATAGGTATCAAGAAAAAAAATGAAGTTTTGCACATGTTTTTTTTTCTTCTGAAGATATATTCATGGTTTTATAATGAAACCAAAGGCCATTGGTTAGTTAAGGTACTCATAAAATATAAATACGCGTAGCATTCCTTCATACCTCTTTGTGGTCATTGGTCACATATCTTCTGATCTTGAACAATCATAAATCTTTCTGTAAATGTACAGAAGCACTAGCTTCTTTGGCACGGGAGAACTAATCTAATACCTAGCTAAAACTGAACCAGCAACTAAGCCAGCAAAGGAGATGGATTTCCACTGAAGATCTCCACATGATATTAGAATTGTTGAAAGCACAAAGTCATCAACTTCATGCCCTTCTTGCTGCATTAGGTACATATACTTCAAAGCCTCTTCACATGGGCCATTCTGAGCAAATCCTGTAATAATCACTTTCCATGTTACCAAGTTGTGTTCGGGCATGGCGTCAAAGACTCTTCGGGCTTCATCGACTTTTCAACACCTCATGTACATATCAATAAGTGAGCTTCCCCACAAACACATTGGAGAAATCTTAAGTCTTTTTAACAAAACCATTGATCTTCCTTCCATATTCCAGTGCCTCCAATTTTGCACAAGCATACAAAACTGAGGAGTAAGTGTAGGTATTTGGTTTTACATCATCCCATAACATATCATCTAATGATTTGAGTGCTTCAACATTATAACCAAGATTATTGTAGCCAGAAATCAGGGCTGTCCATGAGATAGCATCACGGTCAAGCATCGCTTCAAGAATTCTGGCAGCATATGAGTACTCCCCACATTTATAGTAGAACCAAACAAGTGTACTCCCTATTTGAAGATTGTCTTCCATAGAATTCTTTATTATCTGAGCATACAATTCCTTTCCGGGATAAAGAGATTGTAAGGAGCCACATGCACTAAGGAGACCAACAATGGTGAGGTTGTTAACAAACACAACGCATCTTCATCTTTCTGAACAACAAGATAGCCGTTTCACCATGGGCACTCTGTGCATAGCTAGAGATCATAGAAGTCCATGTAATAGTGTTTCTTCATGGCATCATATCAAACACTGTCTGAGCATCAAAAACTTCACCGCATCTGGCATACATGGTGACAAGGGCACTGCCGACATGGATATCATTTTTGTACATTTTCTTCACAACAGCACAATGCAGCTGCTTCCCAAATCTCATTCTTCACAAGCCTTGAGGATATTGCACACAGTGAACTCATTCGGGCGAAATCCTTCTGACACCATTTCTGAAAGCATCCTAAGAGCTTGGTCCCCATGCCCATGCTGCACATAAGCTGTGATCATTGTTGTCCATGAGATGACATCATGATAGGCCATCTTATCAAATATACCCGAAGAACTAGCAACATTGCTGCATTGAGCGTAGAAGTGTGCAACAGCACAATCCACAATCACATTTCTTCACCCACCTTTGACAATACAACAGTGGACCTGCGGCCCTATCTTAGCGTCACCATGCTCACCGCAGGATTTCAACAAGCAAACAAAAGTTAAGCTGTTACCATGCACTCTGCTTCCCACCATATCAAAGAACAGCCTCACAACCTCGTTGTAGTAAACCAATTTCAGATACCCGTTCATCATCGCTGTCTGGGACACAACACTCCTCTCCGGCATTTCGTCGAACACCTTCCTAGCATCCGAAACCTCGTCGAACCTGACATACACGCTGATCAAATTGTTGACCACAAAGGTCCCTAGGCAATCGAGGGACCAGATAGTAACCGCTTGCACTCGCCGGACGCTGTCCGCGATGCTGCAAGAAAGCAG
This sequence comes from Oryza meyeriana var. granulata, assembly GCA_003991445.1. Taxonomy (NCBI): domain Eukaryota; kingdom Viridiplantae; phylum Streptophyta; class Magnoliopsida; order Poales; family Poaceae; genus Oryza; species Oryza meyeriana. The sequence goes on along the minus strand of RYFJ01000310.1, from coordinate 538,242 downwards.
CCAGGACGCGAGCGTCTAGGCGTCCAGGAGGGACGGCGCTGCTGCCGAGCGCGACGAATCCCCACCAGACTCTTGCTCTGTAGATACATAGTCACCTGCTGCTCTCAGGGATTAGCTCTTTGCCTGTAGAAAAGATTGCGCATAGAGGTAGCGATGGCAGATGGCCCGTGTCATAAAAGGCCGGTCAGGCATGGTGCACCAGTAATCGTGTTGGGTCTGGCTAGATGGGCCGTGTCTTAACAGGATGGTCCAGCCATGGTGGTACAGTAACCATGCCGGGCCAGCCCGGCACGGCACGGCATGGCTCAAGCACGAGCATGGCCCGGTCGGTCCATTATTTTTTTCATAATTTTTCTATTTTCTCCCTATTTTTTCTAATTTTCTCTATTATTTTTCCATTGTTCCTATATTTTCTAATTTTTCCTATATTTTTCACTTTTTTCTTTTTCCCGCCTCACATTTTAGAATTTTATGGGATGACTGTGCCAACGGACCAGCACCGGCCCACGTGCCTCGGTCGGGCATGTAGCCCTTGCGTGCTGTGCTTGGGCTGAGGTCTCGGCATGGCCTACTACAGGAGCCATGTAATGCCCTGTCCTGGCACCAGCTACAGTGACACCAGAGAGGAAGCGCCACAGGAGATTGACGTGAACCAACTCCCACGGAACCGCGATGTCGATACCAATCCCAGGAAACCTTGCTGGTACCCGCAGTCAACGAAGATGTTCCATAGCAACTAATTAAATAAATATATAGATTATACCTTTATAAGTTACGACTTCGGGCAAGCCCCGAACAGTAACCTGCAAACAGAACAGCAACAGCGGAACGACAGCACAGCGAGAACCCAATCCACAAGCAACGGCTTGGAATTAGGAAAGAAACTCTAATCTTTACTTCCACTTCACTCTTCCTGAATGAGGGGAGAAAAAAATTGGATTGAGTACTTACGTACTCAGTAAGTCACGGAAAACGTGAGTTATGCAGGCTATCAAAGATAGATTGAGGTTCGTTTTGCAAACATTTTTCATTTGAAAATATTTTTCGAAACCCTAAGTGTGAGTTGTCTCATTGTAACTGAAATGAGGCTCTCGCCTCGATCCTGTCCGTGAACTGCTTTTCAATAACTCAAGCGGACAAAACAAATTTTTAATTATTTTTAGGTATTTGTATACCGCCTGTCGGATCATGACAGCGGTTCAGTGAGTCTGCCCTCAAGCAGCTTTCCACTGTATTCTCATCTATTACTTTATTTTCACTTTCGTTCTCTCCAGGATGTTATTTTATTTTTCCTCTATTATTTTCCTTTCACTTTCGTCCTATCCAGAACATCATCTCATCTCATAACTCATCTTAGAGGCTACTCGAGCCTTTCATAATCTTAACTTAACTCACATACTGCTTCCACTCGGGAAGCCGAAACTATGATGCCATTCGACATCCTGGGTCACACAGTCCCGTTTCAGACTACTCAGGTCATCCATCAGCCACTAAGTCCGATTCGAGTAACGATTCCCAAACCACAAATCACTTTTCGCAATTCACTGGCAACCAAATCTACGCTAGAGGAATCACCTCACATTCGCCCGTAACTGTGGGCACAGCTGTTCGAATAGTTTATAAACCTTTGCAAAGGGTGCATGCTTTACCCACACGAGACGAGCTTACTTCCCACACTCGTCAGTGGGAAGGTTCGTGACAAGGCCTTTCCAAAGCCTACCCAGGATAGCACGTTGCCCTATAAATAGGTTCTCTTAACCAAGTACCAGGAACTCATTTCCTGTACTCAGGGATGGGAGTATATCGCCCTCTTGGCACCCAGCCAATCCCACATTTATTAGCAACCGAAAATGATCCTGGGAACACTAGTTACTCGGCTAGGGGCATCCCATTCCATCCGTGTGGTCGCACTGTGAGATGCTCGGATGAAATTCCCCAAGAAAACGGTCCTTATATGCGAATATGAAGTGCCACCACACAGGTGATCACTTTGCACCGCGGATTTTCGTAATCGATTTTTGTTTCACAAACTTGCCGACATCACATTCAGGTTTTTAAATATTTTGAAACCCTATTTTTCCCAAATCGACAATCAACAGTGTTGTGGGTAGAACCATTGAAATCCATGCTCAGATAGCACGATTACCGAGGTACCATGGGGTGGAGCGATAAGGAAATAGGATATCAAAGTCCTACGGGGTTTATGAAACTACTGGGCCAATCAATTTAATGTGCACACTAATCATGCAATTTTGCAAACAAAACATTTCAAATTTAGGAGCAATATCGTCAAGGAGTGACTTGCCTTAGTCTTCGTCTTTAAACTTCGCGAAAATCCAACATCCGACGAATGTCTGAAGCATCGACTACGCGCGAAACAAAAGAAAAACATACAAAACTCTAGAAATAAAATACTATTATTAATAACTAATAGTGCCATGAGGTAGATCTCATTTTTGGAAAAATTTAGAGACTTGAACGGGGTCAATCGGAGTTACGGTTTAAAAGATATGATTTTTTGAAGTTTATAGGATTTTTCTGAAAATAAAAAGGATTTAATTTGAATTTTGGAAAAAAGAAATATTCCTGGGAATATTCTTGACTGATAGGTGGGGCCCTTTGTCAGTGGCTAGGAGAGAGAAATGGAGAGCTGGCCCACTTGTCAAAGGCACAAAGGGAGATGTGAGAGAGTGATAGGAGGGCCCACATGTCATTGAAGAGAGAGGGCGACAGGATGGCCCCATATGTCATGCATACAAGAGCACGAATGGGAGAGGGCCCATATGTAGTGAGGTAGGGAGAGAGAGGTCTGACAAGAAGGTCCCACATGTCAGTGACTTGGGTTTTGTTGAATGAATGGGACCCACATGTCATACATAGGAAAGAACATATATATGCAGTGCTGGGCCCACTTGTCAACGGGGTGAAGGGGTATCATGTGGGGCCCACATGTTAGTGGGGCCCCTAGGCAGTGAGAGAAAAAAGGGGGGCCACAGACAGAGAGGGGAGCGAGGCACAGGAGATAGCCGGGCCATCAACGGCCGACGGTGGCCGAGGGGGTGCCGGCGAACGGCGGTGAAGGAAGAGAGGCGAGCTAGGGAAATGGGACAAGGGGGCGACAGGGAGCACGATTACTGGCTTGGATTGAGTGGATGGTGGCCGACAGCGGCGGGCGATGACAACCAGAGAGCGGTGGCAATGCAGCGCGGTGATTGGCCATCGCCGGCGACCAAGGAGAGGCGGAAGGGGTCGGGAATAGTCGGTTTGAAGGCGGTGTCTCGTGGGAAAGGGGAAAGAAGGGGGAAATTGGCCCCTACCTCGGGCGAAGGCGAATTCCGAAGCGGCGGCAATGGTAGGGCGGCGGCAGCCAATTTGGGCTTTTCGCCTACGGTGGTGTTTTGGTGCGATGGAGGGGCTAGAGGAGGTCGCGGTGTTATGGGGAATCCAATGGCGTCGGTGGCTTGATCGATTTGGCTTGGTGGCGACGAAATTAGGGAGGGTCCGAGCGGTGTCAATTGCGGTGGAGAGAGAAGCTCGGGCTCGGGGGCCAATGGCGCAGCGCGGTGGCGGATTTATAGACGGGAGGAGGCGCAAAATGATGAGCAAGAATGGTGGTGGGCATAGGAAGGCGGTGCGGCAAGATTTTTGGCGAGAAATTTTGACTCCGTGGCACCGCGAGCTAGCTGTGATGGGATGGTACAGCGGGGAGCATGGTGGTCGTGTCGGCCAGAAGGGAGAAAGGAGGGATGGGCGCGGCAAAAGTGATGGGACAAGACGGGGGAGGCGAGGTTGACCATGGAAGCTCAGTGGAGTTATTTTGTCAGGGTGGGACTTCGGTCGAGCACGTGGAGCGCGTGCTGAGGGAGCCAGAGGAGGAAGACGGCCACGTGCAGGCGGACGTGCGGGTGCACGTCGCAAAGCTGCCAGGCGGACCCCGCTGTCAGTCAGGCAGGCTAAGCGATGGGCAAGCGCTTGCTGGCTTGTGCGCGGGCTAGTTGCCGAGCGCGTGGGCTGCGCGGCCTGTGGGCTGGTGGCCTGGCCGATGGGGCCCGATTGTCAATGCATGTGTGGCGGGGAAACGGGTCGTGGGCCGGCCGAGAGGAGAGAGAGAGGGAGATGGGGAGGCCCAAGTGAATAGTAACATTTATTATTTTCTCAGTGATTTTTTTTTTCGGGAATTTTGGAGGATTTGAAAAGGGATTTTATTTTGGAATTTGTTGTTTGATCTTTATGATATTCCCAGGGATTAAATTAGGGGAATTTCAAGAGGGACCTATATATATATATATAAGAGAGGTCTAGAGAGAGTTTTTGAAAGGATAATTTGGAGATTTAAATTCATATTTGATTTTAATTTTGAGATTTGAACTCCTGGGACTCTTGGGAATTTTTGAGAGGGATTTATTTCAAAATATTATCTTTGGGTCCACAAAATTCTTGAGACTTTTGAGGATGACTTTTACTATCCTGATTGGGATATAAATATATTTTTATATAGATTTGGAAGGAATTTTGGGATGTTGATTTTGGAGGCATAACATAAGGAATTCCGAGGGGTTTGGATCAAAATGGGGCCTGATTCTCAGGGATATTTTGGGAATTTTTGCAATGGACTAGAATTGGAGGACCTCGAGGGAATTTTAGAATTTGAATTTAATTCTTGGGATTTGAGAGGGTTTGGATTCACAAGATTTTTCAGGAGTTCCTAAAAAGGGCTTTTAATTTAGGACTTGGATATATATATATATATATATATATATATATATATATATATATATATATATATATATATATATATATATATATATATATATATATATATATATATATACATATTTATACACACACACACACACATATATATATCTGAAATGAATTAATTCTCAGTAGGCTTTAGGGAGGGTTTCAGAGAGGATTCGATCTTCGGTAGAAACTTTTGATTGGGGATTTAGGAAGGGTCTTTGGAAGGGTCTCCAAGGAAATTCAAAGGGGATCTCGGATTTGAATTTTTCTGAGGAAATTTTGAAAGAGACAGTCAAATTACAAAATTTGAGTCTTGGATTCTGGGGGGAGGGGGGGATTTTGAATTCGAGGTTTCAAGGTCTCAAGGTGGTTTTGATCTGAGATCTACAACACTAATCCTTAATCACACACAAAAATCCAAAGATTTTTGAAATTAGGGTTTTTTACTAAAATAACTTTTAACGGCCCGGAAACCGGGGCATTACAAGCCTACCCCCCTTAAAAAGAATCTCGACCCCGAGATTCGAGATAAGGGGAACCATGAGGGCTACGAGGGAGAACTAGGGCGACCTATCTAACTAGGTCTTCGTCGGTCCTATACATTATTTCGAACTTCATCCTTCGGGTCTTGGCAAAAGCTTCATGATATCCTAGTGAATACGTCGGTCATTACTTAATCTTCCAGGTCCTGTTGTAGGTTCATCTATTTCGGTGGAATCTGATCTTCTGTCGCTTCATTGGCGGTCTCGAGGGTTAGGGTGCCATGAACATCTTCTGCATCCATGTGGTTGAGACGAGATTTCCTGAAAACAGGCGAGGTATGCGATACTGATCCACTATTCTGTGGGTTGATGTTCTTGGGACCGGTCGTGGGTACTCTATTACTTGCTATGTTGGACTGTACTGGTCTGGTTTCACCTTGGCCTTGAGGGCATTGTCGAGAGTAGTGTCCCATCTGATGGCAACGGAAACACTCGACTTCGGCCAAATTTTTAGTCTGTATGGCGGGTGTTGTGGAGTTACTTCCTCCACTATTACCACTGCTGACACCTGACTCTTGTTGTGGGGGTTTAGGAGTAGATGGGCGAGGAGTGAAGCCAGTAGAAGGGGCATACTGGGTTGTGCCTCTATTAAATTGTCCTGATGGGCTGGTTCTTCGATGGGATCCATCTTTTCGCTGAAAACCGAACTATGAGGCTTTTCGTTTCTTTATGTCCACTATTTCTTTGTCAGCTTCTTCTACCAATAGAGCCTTATTGATCATATGTTGGAATGTCGGGAACTCATGTGCCACGAGTTGAAGTCTTAGATCCACGTTCATTCCTTTTAGAAACTTCCATATTTTCTTCTTATCCATATTTACTTCTTCCGGGGCATATCGTGCCAACTTACGGAAGTGATTCAGGTATTCGTTAATACTGCTATGCCCTTGCTTGAGGTTATTGAATTCATCCTTTTTCATGTTGATTATGCTCTCAGGGACATACGAGGCTCGAAAAGCTTCCGTGAATTCTTTCTATTCGATGGTTGTGGCATCTTCGTGTGCGGCACAATAGTTTTCCCACCATTCGGCGGTTGGTCCTCTTATCTGATGGGCTGTGAATAGGGTTTTCTCCACTGGAGTGCATTGTACCAAGTTTAACTTCCTTTCCACGTCTTTAAGCCAATCATCGGCTTCGACTAGCTCGATAGTGTGGGAAAATTCCGATGGTTGCGATCTTAAGAAGTCTATTAGTTTTCATCTGCCATTGTTCTGATTAGGTTGAGGTTGTTGGGGTTGTATTTGCCCTTGCTATAATCCTGCCAGGGTTTGGGCTATTCCTTGTAGGATCTGGGTTTGCATAGCCAGGAGCTGTTGGAGGTTCAAGGGAAGTGGTGGAGGTGGGGAAAACTTAGGTTGGTTCATGTCTGTATTCTGATTGATGGGTTCGTTGGCGATTTCATGTCCATTATCTGCCACTTGATCCATATTCTGATTTTCTTGGGGGTCATGGTTGGCTGCCTGAGCTAGGTTGTCCTTGTATCCGTAACAATTAGGGGCATGGGTCCGACGACGGGCACGACGAGTCATTCTAATCCCAAAAAGGTCAAGGTAAGAGGGAAAAATACTAGGAGAGGAGAAAACAGAAGAGAAAAAGAAATCTGCCCATGAAAAATTATTTTCGCAAACAGAAAGACCAAACTAAGTGTAGCCAAGTCTAAGACTGGAACACACCATGCAAGAACGGACTACCAGGCATAACGCACTCACGCGCTATCTTCAAAAAACTCCTAACGAGTTTCGTGACGATCGCTAAGGTTAAGCTCTTCTTGCTTCCATCTTCCTGTCTTGTCTCGAACGATGTGATGATTCCATGTCTCTAGGCGAGAAAGGGAACAGTGTCTAAATTATATGATTTTGAGGGGGTGAAGGATGAGAAAATTCTTTTTGCAAATTTAGAGCAAGGGAAGAGAGCAAAAAATTTTCGCAAATAGTCTTTATATTTAAATATATTGTCCTTAAAGTCATCCTTATGAGAGAAGGAGTTTCGTTCCTATACCAAATCTATGCTCTGATGCCACCTCTATAACGCCCCCCGACCTGGCACCACCTACAGTGACACCAGAGAGGAAGCACCATAGGAGATTGGCGTGAACCAACTCCCATTGCTAGTACCCGCGGTCAACGGAGATGTACCATAGCAACTAATTAAATAAATATATAGATTATACCTTTATAAGTTGCAACTTCGGGCAAGCCCTGAGCAGCAACCTGCAAACAGAACAGCAACAGCAGAATAACAGCACAGCGAGAACCCAATCCACAAGCAGCTTGGAATTAGGAAAGAAACCCTAATCTTCACTTCCACTTCACTTTTCCTGAATGAGGGGAGAAAAGAAATGGATTGAGTACTTACGTACTCAGCAAGTTACAGAAAATGTGAGTTATGCAGGCTATCAAAGATAGGCTGAGGTTCGTTTCGCAAACATTTTTCATTTGAAAATATTTTTGGAAACCCTAAGTGTGAGTTGTCTCATTGTAACTGAAATGAGGCTCTCGCCTCGATCCTGTGCACGAACTGCTTTTCAACAACTCAAGCGGACAAAATAGATTTTTAATTGTTTTTAGGTATTCGTATACCACCTGTCGGATCATGATAGCGGTTCAGTGGGTGTTGGTTCATGCCAATCTCCTACGGCGCTTTCTCTTTGGTCTCACTGTAGGTGATGCCAGGACGGGGGCGTTACAAGCCGGGCCTTAACGGGCTGTTCCGGAGCGTGCTTCGTGCCGGGCCGGCCTGTAAGGCCCGGTTGGCCACCTATACACATAGGTGTTGGTGTGTGGCCTTCTTGCTGCTGCGCTTGCCGGAGCCACGTATGCCCTATTGACTTGCTGTACCAACCAGTTCAATCCAAAAGCTTAAGTTAATGGAGAAAGGCGGGCAATTCACTTTATATTCCAACACTTCCCCTCAAGCCTCAAGCGTGGAATAGAAATGGACTGCAATTTTTATTTAATTGCACGTTAGCCAAAATTCGAACTCGAGACCTTTGGCTCTGATATCATATTGAGTTGCATGTACCGACCAGTTCAAACCAAAAGCTTAAGCTGATAGAGAAAGATGGGCAATTCACTTTATATTCCAACATGCCCAGACACAAGCTGTTCATCCGGAATGGAGGGAGCGGACAAGTTTGGATTAGAGGGTGAGAAGGAGAGCAGCAGAATAGCATCTGTACCCTCCCCCCTCTTTGGCGCATGCGGGTGGAATCGAAGGAGGAGAAGCACACGGAGACAGAGCGGCAGGTGGTGAGTCCCCCGCCCAACGACCGGGAGACGAGAAAGCAAGCGAGCGAGCCGGAGATGGGTGGAGTGGAGGTGATGAGGCATCCAGGGCGTCAGGGATAGCTCAAGAGCTCTAGGATGAGCTAACAAACACAAGTTTGTAGCTTCTGACAACCCTTCCGGCATAAGACTGATACTTTTGTCCTCATCAAACCTAATATAACTAGCGCAACCCAAGTCTAGGGTTCCCATACCGTTTAGGGGAGGTTACTGCCCCCACGGTAGGGCGGTTACCGCGGTAACCGCCAAAAACTGTACGAATTTTATCTCCAAAAATTTGAATTCAAAATTTTCAAATCTCACGATAAGATCACGGTTACCGCGCAATAAGCCGCGGTACGTTGAAGCTGAAAAGAAAAAATTGTGAAAAGATTATAAAACGTAGTAAAAATTCTAGAAAATTCAGAAAAATTATGGATATCTCTAGAAAAATAATATAATATTGTATAAATTTTTTTGGCACAATTCTTGATATATTTTTTACACTTAAACAAAGTAGAAATTATATCCCAACTTATCTCTTGTTTTTTAATTTCTATGGAGCTCCAAAATATGAAGTAAATTTCATCATTTTCATAAACTTTTTTTACCATAATGATCCACAATTCAAGGTGCTACCTTATGGGAATTTTTCCTTTTTTGAGAAAATTAAGATTGGAGTTAGGAGTTGTCATGATTAGTGAGATGAGCAAGTAGGTGAAAAAAATTAATGAGATGGTTGTGATTGATTGATAGATGGAGAAGTAGTAATATTTTAGGACAAATTCAAATACTAGAAGTAGTAGTATTATGGGACGGAGGGAGTAGAATTTTTTTTGTTTTTTTAATTTTTTTGAAGATTTGAATTCGGATAAAATTTGGGTAAATCATACCGTCAGTTACCCTATCGTACCCTGCAGTATGCGCGGTTACCGCGCGCCACGCGTGGTATGGGAAACATTAGAGCAACCCAACAGAACCCACACTGATTAAATCCACCGTAAAAACAATGATCACCACAATCACAGTGTAGTGAGTAGTGACACAATTGCTGTTTCTAATAACGGCATGCTTTCAATCAATGGAGCCCTGCCCGAATGCAGAGTCATCTTCAGGGCAAGGAGACCCGGCAACGACATTCGAGTGCGGGCATTATGAAAGAATGCGCAGTCTGTGATGATCAGACGACGCAGTGATGGAGAAGACATTTGCACAGCACCGATGTAGCAGCAGTTCATGATCAGATCCACCAGTAATGGACATGCTGAAAGATCAAGAACTCTGTCGTTGACACGCACACGGGCAAGCTCCAACGTCGTCAGATGCTGGAGACGTGGGGCAGATCAGGTAGCCGCCGGCGTTGCTCGAAGGAACAGAGGCGGAAACGGAGCACCCGGGCCTTGTGGCGCACGGCGCGCCAGATCGCTCAGGTGGCGCTGCTCGTTGGCGGGGAGGTAGCCCAGGAAGCCAAAGTCGATCTCGTCGAGGTCGAACACGCACGATTCCAGCCGCGCGTGTCGCTGCGGCGGCGGAGGCGGAGCAGGGCGTCCAGGAACCTGTTGAACTTGGCGGCGCTGTCCCACCCCGCGACGCCGGTGACGCGGACGGCGGGGCGGACCTCCACACGTCGCGCCACCGCGGGCCCAGCACGCACGTCCGCATCGCTCATGCGCCGGGAGCAGCGAGAGGAGGCGGTGGAGGATGTCCTCCGGGAGGGCGCCGATGCGGTCGGCGTCGGCGTCTTCATCCTTGACCTCGCGGTCGCCGCCTGGCCCTACGCTGCTTTGCAAGCCGCGGACGCCGCACTCTTGAGATCAACGAGAGAAGTTTGCGCTCGATCTGTTCGGATGAGATAAGCCTAGAAAAATAAACAAGCAACCACAAATAATACTTTGGTAAAACATTTATATCTTTATTCTTTGTTTAAAAGTCGATGTTGAAAATAGAATATGATAAAATAAATTCTAAAATAAAGTTTTAAAATTTAAATTTTAGCAATGACTAATAGATAGACTAAGAAGTAGACAAGAGAGAACTAGTTTGGATACACCCTACTGTTTCTTTGCGTAGTATTATGGATTATTCCGTGCATGCTTCTCAAGCTTCTAATTTTGAAAAAAAATTTATCACCATTTGTTAGAATACCTTTTTAAAGCAACCTTTTAACTTTGTAATATTCAGTTCTTTCCTTTGTGCCCTTAAATAAATAATTTCCATAAACACAGTTTCACCCATTATCCATCATTAATTCATCATCTATATCAGAAGGAAATAGATAATACAGCACACCAACATTTAATTAAAATTCTTTCCTACCAAAGATATCTTCTTCGTTTCATAGAAATAATTACCATAATTTTAGGCATCACAACATAAATACCTGTTTTTTTATCTCTGCCTTATCAAAATTTCGTAGTACAAAAACCTATGCAAATTTTAGTAGTACCAAAATTGCCAAGCTTTAGAGCAAACTATCAAAGTTTGACAAAGTATCAAAGTGTTAGTGATATGCTCTAGAGTCATTCATAGAGATGATTATATCACATACTATGTTTATGAGTTTATGAATAAAGTGTTTCGTAAGATAGTTAAGATATTATTGATCAATAAGGATGTGACTTATTTATGAGACTCTTTATTTGATATGTTACTATTTCTAAATGATCTCTGATTATATATCATATATGAAACGGATATGATTTTAAGATCAGCATATATATTGATTGATGATCATGTCTCGTGAATCGTGGTATGAAGATACCAAATCAATAATATGGATATATGTTAGAGAATATGTTCTTGCATAGACCCAACATGAGACACTGCAAGAGCTTTATTATGGTCTCAAGTAGTGTTTTTGTAGAACTCTTGTACCTAAGATTATTATGGTTCTGAACATATGTAATGACTTATTTTGGGGCTGCCAAATGCTAGTCTATAACTAGATAGTTATAAAAGTAGTCTGCGGGTTTACTATGAAACATATAGTGAGATGTGAATAATCAAGATGAGATTTGCCCCTCTTAGTTAATGGAAGAAATATCTCTGGGCCCCTCGATATAGTGGATTACCGAAGTGCATGGCCATACCGAGTGATTGAGGAGTCAATCACGAGTTGAATAATCCATCACATGGTCGATTGAATGATTGAGCTAATGAAAGGATGGCACACTTCTCGTCTTGAGCTTAATCGATATCATATGGCAAATGGGTTTATATATGTATACACTACAAGTTCAGCCGATATGATCTTTGTGTGCACCCGGCGGGTCAATATGTATTGCTAGAGATTGCTATTGACACGTGAACCGAAAAGTTATTTTCAGGTTGCAACCGAGTGTACATGAACCTACGGGGTCGCATACTTAACGGGTTGGAACAAATTATTCGGATAGAGATCCGAATATAGTTCAGTTTGGATAGGGATCTGTAACACCCTATAATTATTCCCATATAAAATATTGTGAAAAAGAAATTTTAGAAATAAAATTAAAAGCCTCAAGGAATGAAAAGAATAAAATCAAAGAAAAATCTAAAGAAAAATGGGCTTGAAAATAATCTTATAAAATTCTTTGCTTAATTATCTACTTCCTGGAATTTTCAGGGATTTATTTGATTAAGGGAAGTATTTTTAGTGAATTAATTAAGTTTCACTGCATTAAAATAAAAGGAAATGAATTAAAATCCCCTCACAGTCTTTGGGCCCAAACCAGCCCACTCCCTCTTTCTCCCCCACGCCTCTCCGCGCGCGCGTGACACGGCCCACTCAGCCTAGCGCCGTTTCGCTGTGTGCGCCCGCTGACAGGTGGGGCCTGCTTCTCGGATCTATCCCCGACCTCGTGGCAGAGGTTTCGTGTTCCTTCCTGACTGCGCTGCCGCAATCCAGTGCAATCCAGTCATCTCGGCCCTGATCTCCTCCGATTCGTTGAGGGGAAACCAAGCCCCTATCCACCTCTACCTTATCCCCAAGAAAACGAAGCCCAATCCCATGTGGATGCGGAAGACCCGAAGCTTCCCAACTCGGACCGAAACCCCTAATCCGTCGCCGCCGTAAATCTCGTTGAACCTGAGCCAGATTCCGCCTCTCTCCGCCTTAAATATCTAGAGCTAGACCCCGCGGAGCTTTTCCGTGCTTTAGATCGAGCCCTAGCTAGCCCTAGCCGCCTCCCCACGTCTCGAGCTCGTTCCGCCGCCGCCGCTGAGCCCCGGTCGCTTGTGATCACCGCATTAGTCACCGATAGCCCACGCCGCCGCCTCAGATAGCTTTGCCGGAGCCGTGGAAGCTAGGCTGCTACCTCCCAGCCGCCGGAGATTGTCGGTGTAACGAACCCAATTTTGAGCTAACTGAAAATCATGTAATAAAATGTGGGAATTAATAAAACACCTCCACTGCATGTGCATACTTTATTTTTATTGTTTCTCTCCCTTGTTTTTGGATTTTCTTGCATATGCATATTAGGCTCATAAGCATTAAACTCGCCTCTGGAATTTTAAAGTGAGATCTGCTCAATATAAAATTGTGGAAAACGTCACTAAAATACTACACATCATCCAGGGCCTGCTTACTTCATTCCCGTACGTGTATCATATGGAGGGGAAAAGCTTGCTGAACTCTACTTGACTCACATTGTGCGCCTCCATGGAGTACCAAAAGTGATTGTTTCCGACTGTGGGCCTCAATTCACTTCACGGTTTTGGGAAAATTTGCATGAGCTACTTGGAACTGAGTTGTTCTTTAGCACGGTTTTTCATCCTCAAACCAGTGGCCAGACAGAACGCACAAACCAAATCCTTGAAGACATGCTCCGTGCTTGTGTCATGACGTACAACAAGAATTGGGAGAAATGTCTACGCTTCACCGAATTCTCCTATAACAATATTTATCAAGCTAGCCTCCAAATGTCGCTGTTTGAAGCACTTTACGGGAAGAAATGTAGGACACCTCTATTCTGGTCCAAGGTGGGAGAGAGGCAATTCTTTGGTCCGGCTCTCATAGAAGAGGCCGAGCAAAATGTTACTCTCATTCAAAACCGGCTCAAGGAAGCGCAGTCGCGCCAAAAGAGCTATTCCGACCGTCGTTGCCGCGAACTGAGCTTTGAGGTAGATGACCATGTTTATCTCAAGGTTTTGCCACTGCGAGGTACTCACCGCTTTCAAGTGCATGGAAAATTGGCACCCCGATATCTCGGTCCATACCGAATTATTGCAAAACGGGGTCAAGTTGCATACCAATTGGAATTGCCTCCTCAACTTTCTGGTGTGCATAATGTATTCCATGTGTCCCAACTCAGGAAGTGCCTCCGAGTCCCAACCGAGCACGCTCCCATAGAGTACATCAACCTCCAACTGGATCTTTCATACTGGGAATATCCAATTCGCATCCTAGAGGAAGCCGAGCGCCATACTCGCAACCGTAGTATCAAAATGCTCAAGGTCCAGTAGAGCAATCACACATCCGATGAAGCCACGTGGGAGCGAGAGGACCAACTTAGAGCCGAGTTTCCTAGTTTCTTCTAGACTAGCGAATCTCGGGGTCGAGATTCTTTTATAAGGGGGAGGAGTTGTAACGAACCCAATTTTGAGCTAACCGAAAATCATGTAATAAAATGTGGGAATTAATAAAACACCTCCACTGCATATGCATACTTTATTTTTATTGTTTCTCTCCCTTGTTTTTGGATTTTCTTGCATATGCATATTAGGCTCATATGCATTAAACTCGCCTCTAGAATTTTAAAGAGAAATCTGCTCAATATAAAATTGTAAAAAACTTCAATAAAATACTACACATCATCCAGGGCCTGCCTGAATTTTGGCATAATTTTGCAAGACCTGTTGCAATCCCAATAAGTTTTTCCATGCCCTGGGAAAATCTGGAAATAGACAGATTTTTCCCCTGATTTTGCACTAACACCATTTCCAACCTATGGCTTTGTAACCCATGATTTCTGGTAGGATTGTAGCCCTGTCCACCCTCTACCACCTGGTAAAATTTCACAGCCTAACTCCAAAGTTTCGCGCATGAAATGACAGGCACCATACTGCTGCTCTGGATTAACTTCTGCAGAGCCTGATTAAACCCTGACTTTGGGGATTTCTTTAGGACAGACCATAGCTGATCTAGCCTTGCAACTTCGTCAGTAAGCAGTCCATACCTAACACTGTCTCCAGAAATTTTGGCTCGAATTGATTCCCTCCCTAGCTATTTAAACCAAGCACCCAAAGTCGCCATCTACACCAACCCGGGACTTCAACTCCTGGGCGTTCCTAGCCGTTTGGTCTCTGCCATGAGGGCCCTGCCAGTCGTGGACCCCACCTGGAAGTCCCACACACACGCTCCCAGCTAGCCACGCCCGACCACAACAGGGAACGCGCACCACGCGCCGCCCATGCGCCTAGCTCGCCTCACAACCCGACGCCACTTGCTCTCTCGACGCCATCGCCTCTCCTCTTGTCCTCTCACTCGCCTCACTCTCCTCTGAAAGTTCCCACCGAAGACTCCTCCCTCACTGCTCCACATTGCCCTGCAGGCCATCGATTCCTCCGGTGGCAAGAAACTTCAACACCGGCGCATTGTCTCTCCGGTGAGCTTTTTCTCTCCCTAACCATGGAAACGTCATGTACTTTCCATGCCCTCACTAACCCCACCGGTCCCGTTCCATTCCGTGCAGCCATCTCTCGGGAACGCGAACCTCACCACTGCTGTCCATGGCCGCGCACCGGGCGCCACCGTCGATGTCGACCCCACGTTCCACTCGCACGAGACAGATCCGGTCGAGGCGCTTTACAAGAAGCATCGCAACCTTTCCAGGAACCCTCAGCCCGAGCACGTGAAGCCGAAGTGCCCCGAAACTTGAGAACGCCATCATTTTCCTCCTCTTCGGCCACCCCTTCTCATCGCCGATTCCGCTTTCTCTGGTGAGTTAGGGGTCGATTCCTCGCACCTATAGTGTCTCTAGGGCCCTACTAATCTTGTAGACATGCATGCACAGCCTCTCGTTGCCCGGGAAATCACGCCACCGTGAAGCCGAGCTGAACGTCGTCGCCGAGTCAATCCACAAGCCCTCGCTGCCATCCAGACCTTGCCGGACCTCGCAGGACCCTCGGTGAGCAACCTAGTACCTTATACTATGACATGCATGTACTGCATTGGCCGGATTTGAGCCCGAGCTTGACATGCAAGGGCATTCCGAAAGTTCTCACCGCTCGAGCCGTCGCTGCGCCTAGCCCAAGTCACTCCAAGCCGCGCCACTGCCACCATTAGATGCGCGTGGACCTCCTCTACAACTTTTGTTTTGGCCACGACCCCATCCGAGCCACCGTTCGCCGGCGGTGAGCCAAAAACCGAGCTAGGGTCATGGCTGCCCTGTTCTCCCACGCGAGGGACTTGATTTTCGAATTAGAAAAATCCGAGGTACTGATTTGAAAAGAATGTATTGACTGCCATGTGGGCCAAGGACCCATTCGTAATAACCCTAAACTTGAAGAACTCTTAACGAATTTCCCTTTTTGCACGTGATTAGGGAGTGCAGGTTGATTCTTCAGAATTCCAGGGGGTTTTCTGCAAAGTTCTGTCACTGACATGTAGGCCCCGCTATATTTAAAAACCAGGAATAAAATAAAATAAACAAGAACTTGATTTAAGAATTTCTGTTGAACTGAAAATTAGTAGAAACTTGTAAAATTGGTAGAAAATTCATCCTAGCTCCAAATTTAGTAAAACCAATTTTGTTAGTCTTTTAATTTTATTCTCTAGCTCTCTGTAAAATAAAACATGACATAACTGTAACAGAAAAATTAAGTGTAGATTAATATTAAAGGAAATGCAATATTAGGCATCTCAAATTTGTAAAATCTATAACTTTCACTTGGTAGATGCAAAAATAGAAATTCCTTTACCATAAATCATCTAAAATCAGCATTAACCTACTGTGCAAAAATGATGCATATTAGAGCATTTTGTTTTTTTCCGCTTTTCTCGTGTTTATTTACTTTACCATTATTTTATAAAACGAAGAGACCGTCGCCCTTGACGAGAGTGACCTACTGCTGACCCCACACAGGAATTTGAACAAGGCAAGAATCCCACTACCTTTGAACACATTGCTCCTAAATTTTGGGATTATCAATGATTTTATTGTAACTTGCATTGTTATTTTGCGACATATATTATTTAAAATGTGGGTAATGGTAGTTAAACCGTTTTGTTGCATAATCCTCCTTGAAATGTTGTTAACCTACTACTTGTGACCTTAAGATAGGTAGAAGTACTTGCTAAGTGCTTGCCATACGGTATACACTTGTATATTTGCTTAGACATGCCTAGTCACATACAAAATAAATCATGGCTTATCTAATTTTGTTGAAATGGGAATTTATTTACTTCTGATCAGAGATGAATGCTTATGGTATTTGTGAACAAAAACTGAAGGAAAACTTGTTTTAAACTTGGGCAAGCAAGTGGTACACTTATGTGATAGTTGTGTACTGATAAGGGGAGTGTTTGCCTGAGTTGATTAAGGACCAAACTCAGTGTCATTTCTCGTGTTAATTAGTGCAACCACATGTGCTAGTATGGGATAGACATAGCATAATAAGTTATTCATTATTTAACCTTGCATCTACGTAGGCGAAGTAGTATGGGTAGTGCCTATGATCGTGTTGTAGGGCTGTCTAGAGGAGCTACCTATGTGAACCATGAGGGACAGTGTGGTCACCTTACGGCGTAGGCGTCTAAGTTTGTCCAAAACAACGTTATGTGCCTCGTGAGGAGCTGATGTGGTTGCCGCCACAGCGTTAGGTTAAGGTGTGGGCCTGCCACCTGACGGCATCGGGGTAGCCCCTCGATGTGGAGTCCCACACCTCGTGCTGTGCAAGGTTAAATGGTGAGTGATGTAAAAGCTATGTCGTGAGTAGTAAATCGGATACCGTTGGTATCGCGTGCCACGCTTTGCGTGATTACTATGTTGCGTCATGTGGGTAAAGTGTACACACTCTGCAGAGTTAGAACTAATCGATTAGCCGTGCTCACTGTCACGAGCGGCATGGTTGTGTTCATTGAGTATAGATTTATGTTTTGAAATGTTTTATAAAATGGGATGGTTGGGTGAAGATTTATACTGATTTATACGCGGTGATTGATGAAATGATGATGGAATGGAGTTGAAGTATTAAGTCGTATTATAGTCTTGCTGCCAAGGAAGGCAGTGAAGTTTTTATTTATGAAAATCGATACCATGATGTTACTCTATTAGTTTATTATGCAATTTGATTTATGAACTTCTCTTTTAAATGATTGTGAAATAAAATTGGCTTTATGCAATAAAACTGAACCCCTACATACAGCCTTTTCCTTGATTATAGCTCACATGTATGTTAGGTTTGATTGTGGCCTTGCCAGTACTTTATGTACTGAGTCTTGTTTTTCTTTGTGTATGTCACTATAGAACTATGCGCAGGTGAAGATGATGAAATGTATGATGTGTGTGATGGGGAACAGATTGATCAGGATGGTCCTAACTAAGGGTTACCCTTAGTCGGTTGTCTAAGGGCTATTGGGTAGTCATGCTTCCGACGGACTAACTATTTGGCCCCTGAGGCTTATGTAAACTTTAGTTAGTATGTATCTGTACTCTTTATTTAATTAGCTAAGTACCCTCCACGTTGGATATTACTTGCTAAGATGAAAGTGTGGGACTAGTACTTTCCTGGGCTAGTCACATATTAGTAAGAATTTAGAAATGATGAGATGTATGGGTGTTGGTTTAACCATAGACCATGTCCTCAGAACCTCAAAAGTATGTATCGTATTTGGTCGCCACCTTCGTGTGGTTTGTCGGGCATACTTCGCCGTGCGGATTGGTGGATCAACTCTCTAAATATCTCTTTATTTCTGAATTCGGTGTTTTGGATTTGTATTATGAATGGGTAAATATTATGGCAAGACTGCGATGCGGATAGATGGTTAATGCACTTATTTGGTTTTTATTCGAGACCCCATTGTTAACGCCAAAATTTGGCATGGATCTTTAGCGGATTCGGTTAAGAGAAAAATCATAGATGACCGGTGGGGATTGATTCAGAAGAGACCGAATTTGGGAAGGATCGTGAAGACCGCAGTATGGCAGTTAATTACCGTGTCTATTAATTGACAGTATTAATATTTTATCTTTAGAAAACCTGATCCCGTGTCTGATCGGGTCCTGTTAGTTTTCCTCTTTTAATTAGGAAACTCCTGTTTCGTATCCGATCAGGATTATGTCAACTCGGGGTATAAATACGTATGCCCGGATGCTTTGTAAGGAGATCATCTCACAGATCAATACAATTCGGCGCATCGCCACTCTTTTGACGGGTTCTTGCTTCTCGAGTCGGGCTGTATCGGTTCAGTTCGACCTCCTGCGAGAGGGTAAGTCACGTCACCCCGGTTACCTCATCGGCTAGGACTTCCACGGTTTGGTCCGATATTCTAGTCGGTTTATGGTAGTCGGCTTACCACGATATATCTGCTCTGTCTACGGCTGCATCAGTTTAGTTTGATCTCTTAGGCCGATTAGGTATATCACATCACGCGTGCGTAGATCGTATCGGCTTACCGGGCGTGATTTATCATCAGTTTGTGCTACATCGGTTCGGTCCAACCTACTAAACTGAGCGATAAACTGTTCCTGCTAGGTCGATAGTTTTTATGCAAGCGTCTTATCGGGATGTATAGCCGATAAGTTATCATACAGTACATCACGATTGCAATAAATCCATCGGCTTATTGAGATCCTGTTATCATCACTCGTCTGTGCTGCAACGGTTTGGTCCGATCTATTAGACTTGTGGTAATAACTTTACTCTTATTAAGCCGATAGATGTTTATGCAATGTTTTATCGGAGTGCTTAGCCGATAAGTTATCTTTATATCCAGCCGATTTGTCATACACATGTTTAGAAAATCGCTGCCAAGCCGGAGCGGCACAAAATTGCATATCTTGGTTTTTCTCTGCTTCTCGCCACCCGGGCACGAGCACAGGCGAGGACCCGAGCGCAGGCACGAGTGAGGGCTCGGGCACGGACACGGGCAACACCTTCGGCGCGGTGACAACGATGACTATTGCAATTGGCTGAAGACTGGTTAATTCATTTATTTATTCTGCTTATTTATTTCATCATCGGTTTACGGCCGATGATCCAGTTTTCCTTCAGCAATTGGCTGGTTTATTATTTGCTTATCATTATCAGTTACTGTTCATGCCATCATCGGTTCCAGGTCGATGTATAAGTGCTAGAGTCCGTATCGGCTATCGGCCGATGAAACGAGTCCAAATTGGCTTCCAGCCGATTGGCTTACTGATCCAATATTTTCTGTCTCCTTGTCAATTGCAGGGTCAAATTGACTGGCACGCCTACAAACCTCAAGATTTAGGACCTGCACTGGAGTTAAGCAAATCTCTCAGGCCTTCGCGTGTCTGTAGGTGTCGAACCAGACCACCGGCTCGTCCCCGACGCTGCCGGCGGTTTTCGGTGCTAACATCATCACAGTCAGGAAGCTGGTGCACTTTCCAAGCACATCAAGTCACGGTGGTCACGTCATTCCCACTCGGGGACGTCCTGCACAATCGTGAGGCCACCGGCCGAATCGCTAAATGAGCGCTCGAGTTGATGGCGTTCGACATCACCTTTCAGCCACGGACAGCTATTAAATCACAAGCTCTAGCCGACTTCGTGGCCGAGTGGACGGAGGTCCAGATGCCCACATCAACAGCAAAGCTAGAGTAGTGGACAATGTACTTCGACGGTTCTTTACAGATCGGTGGCGCCGGGGCCGGCGTTATACTGACGTCCCCCACCGGCGAAAAACTCAAGTACGTTCTACAAATTCACTTCCCGGCTTCCCACAACGTTGCCGAGTACGAGGCGCTCATCCATGGGCTCCGCATCGCTATATCACTCGGCATTCGTCGACTGGTTGTGCGCAGAGACTCTCAACTCGTGGTAAACCAAGTCATGAAGGACTGGACATGCCTCGACGACACCATGGCGGCTTATTGCCAGGAGGTCCGCAAGCTAGAAAATAAGTTCGACGGGCTGGAGATAACACACGTCCTACGACAATACAACGACACGGCAAACGAGCTGTCAAATATGGGATCCAAGAGAGAGGTGGTCCCGACAGGGATCTTTGTCGAGCAACTTACAGAGCCATCAGTAAAGAAGAAACCGGTACCGGAGCAGTCAGGAGGCGAACCTACCCCGACAACCGCCTAGGTGCTGCACATATGTCAAAATTGGCGGACTCCTGTTCTCAAATTCCTCCTGGACGATGAACTCCCAGAAGATCGCGGTCAAGCCGAGCAGATCAAGCGTCGGAGCAAAAGCTTCCTGCTAGTCGGAGAAGACCTGTACCGAAGGAGCGCATCTAGTGTCCTCATGCGCTGCGTCACCACCTAGGAGGACAAGCAGATCCTGCAATCGATCCACTCGGGCATATGTGGCAACCACGCTGCATCCAGGACGTTAGTCGGAAAGGCCTACCGGCAAGGATTTTTCTGGCCCACAGCAGTAACAGACGCAACAAAAATTGTTCGCAAATGCGAGGGCTGCCAGTTCTACGCAAGACAAACTAATCTTCCAGCACACGAACTCCAAACAATCCCCATATCCTGGTGATTCGCAGTATGGGGGCTTGACATGGTCGGACCTTTCAAGAAAGCGCCAGGAGGGTTCACCCACTTATTCGTCGCGGTGGATAAATTCACCAAGTGGATTGAGGCAAAACCCGTCGCAACTATAACAATGGCATGAGCAAAGGACTTCATCATGAGTATATTATACCGGTTCGGGGTCCCTAACCGCATCATCACTGACAACGGTATTCAATTCACGGGCGGCGTATTCAAAGATTTCTACGAAGAGTTTGGCATCAAGATCTGCTACGCATCTGTGACACACCCGCGGAGTAACAGGCAGGTCGAACGAGCCAACGGTATGGTCCTACAAGGCATCAAGACCAGGATCTTCGACCGACTACAACCTTATGCGGGCCGGTGGGTGCAAGAACTCCCATTGTTCTCTGGTCTCTTAGGACCACTGTTAGTCGGGCAACAGAGCAATCCCCTTTCTTCCTAGTCTACGGTGCTGAGGCTATGCTACCGACTGAGTTACAGTTCGGCTCTCCGTGCGTTCGGGCTTACTCCAAAGACATCTCCAATAATACCCGATTGGTCGAGCTAGATCAGTTGGGGGAAGCGAGGGACATCGCAATAATCCAGTCGGCAAGGTATCTTCAAGGCCTGCGTCGTTACCACAATCGCAATGTCCGTGGCCGCGCCTTTTTGGTCGGGGATCTCGTCTTGAGAAAAATACAAACCACCAAAGACAGGCACAAATTATCCCCAATCTGGGAAGAGCCATTCATTATAGCCGAGGTCACGCGGCCAGGCGCCTACCGACTGAAGACTGAAGACGGCGCCCTCGTTAGCAACTCATGGAACATAGAACAGCTACGTCCTTTCTATACCTGAGTTTCATACTTTACCATGTGTACAGTTTTTTCTCTGACTCACTACGCCGCTTGTATCAACCGAGTAGTGAGTCGAGGGCTGCTTGAATAATATGTGTTCTATCAATAATATACAAGCTCGCCCTACTCAGTTATGAAGGTTTACTACGACTCTGTCACGTCTACCCGAGCACAGCTTTTTGCCACGAACAATTTTATTAAGTTCCGATAGACTAACTTGGCATAGATTAGGCAGTCGGCTAAACCTAATGACAGCTGAGTAACAAAAAGCTTGGCGGCATTGCACATATATTTACACATGTTTCTCGCAAAAGTTTATACACGCCGACTACATGATATGCTACTCTTGCAGACCCAGGTCTCGAGTGATTATCTCTGCGGTCGGCCTCGCCTGGGCTATCAGCTGCAGTGCCTCCTCTGGCGTCGTCTCCTCGGCAAATCCCTCCCCAATGGCTTCAATATCTGCCCGGGGGTATATGGATTTGGTCATTGCCAGAGTCCTTGATACACCGGCGATAACATGCTCATCCGAGTACCTCTTTAGGGCACTCGGTGCATCCTCAATATGCGCCAGCACTTGGGGCATCCTGGAGCAGTTGGTTCCCTCTGGGCGCGGGTCTATAAGGTCAAGGAGCCCTTTCACGGGCCCGACGAGGGCCTCCCGTGACTTCCTGATCAGTTTTATCTCCTCCGTATAAAACCGATATTGGGCCTAGGTGTTGGCTCTAATGTCTGCCCGGGTCCGCCGACAAGTAAACTTGTTAGGCACGGTGACAGACGGAATGATTGAAGGACAGGTTAAAGTCGTGGTCGAGATAGGGACTTACTTTCGTAGTCGGCTTCCCACTTGGCTACGGTCTTCTCCAGTTCGGCTTTTTCCTCGTCGAGCTTAATGGTGGCCTCTTCCAACTCGGCTTTCTCCCGCTCAAGCTCGGCGTTGGCCTTTGTCAGGTCGGCCTTGGTTTTCTCCAGCTCGACCCTGGCTTCTTCGGCCTCCTTCAGCTGGGATTCCCTCTCTGTTCGGGTTTTCAACTCGGCCTCGAGGGCTGCACAACAGATTAGTCAAGAACTCAACTGTGCGGCCAAGACACAACTGGGCAGTAGGGAACAACTCAGCAGGAGGAATACAATAAGGGTTCAGTCGGAAAGATGCATTTGGGGGATTTACCTCTGATCTTCCCGGCTAGGGCCCAATTTTTATCACGGAGCTGGTTGGTGCCATCTTTCAGCCAAGCCTCCCTCCACGCGTGCCGCTCCTCCATCGCGGCCTTCAATGCCATCTCAACCAGGATCTCAGCCATCGCCTCATTACGATCGACGAGCTTCTGCTCCGGCAAAGGACGAGTCAAGAGCGACGTTTGATGTCAACACAAAAGGACCACCACGACTCTGTTTCAAGAATTATACCTAGACTTCCTCGGACCTGACAATGGCCACGCGAAGCAAGCCTTCACGTTCCCTCTTCGCCGTGGCGTCATCGAGCTTGAACCTCTTCTCGGTTCCATCCGGCGCCGTCCAAGTGAACGTCCGGGGGAACTTACACGGCGGAGCTTCGATCCAGGGAAGGTTCGGGATCTCCGGCGCCGGCGATGACAACGACGACGATGACCATGATGGTGATGGGGTCCCGGCCCCCACACCGGCGTCCCCTACGGCCTCTGGGGCCGGCTCAGGGGCTCCGTCAACACCCTCGGCGGCAGGCGTCGACTCAAGGGCCGGAGCAGCAACCTCAGCAATCGCCCCCTGGGCGGACGGTACCGGCGGCCCCGCAGTTAGGACCACCTCAATCTCCGGGACTGGGATGGCCACCGGCTCGGCGAGTGTGTTCGCGGGCGCCGGCTCGGCTGGGACGGGCTCTTCAAGGGTAGCGGTCAGAGCGGTCTCCTTCAGATCGATATCGACACACCTCCTCCATGCCGAAACAGGCATCAAAAATACTACTTCAATAGAAGAACCTCAGAAGATCCAGAGCAACTTACCTCTTGGAGAACATCAGTTTCCCACCGGGTGACCCGGGCCCC
Source organism: Oryza meyeriana var. granulata (assembly GCA_003991445.1). Taxonomy (NCBI): domain Eukaryota; kingdom Viridiplantae; phylum Streptophyta; class Magnoliopsida; order Poales; family Poaceae; genus Oryza; species Oryza meyeriana. The sequence goes on along the minus strand of RYFJ01000310.1, from coordinate 514,163 downwards.
GACGGAACACTCCGCCCAGTAGTCGGGCTAGTCGGTGTCGTATCCGCCGGCGGCGCGGCAACGGGAGGCGGCTCCGTTGGTGGCACGGCCGACTCGGGCCTCCGGGTACTCGGGGGAGCTTTTGCCGGGCTCGGCGCTGTCGGGCCTGGTCTCACTAGTCCCAGTCTGGGGCTCGCTCGCCTGGGTGCCGCGGCAGCTATGTCTCCTATCTTCAAGGCCCCTGCCACGGCACGCGGCGTCATGGCCCCCTTGCCATGATATAAAATAGGCTTCTTCCCCGCTCTCTTGTAGTCGCGTTGGGCAGGGGAAGTACTTGCTGGCCTCTTCTTCGATTTGACGGCTGACAATGGATGGGAGTCATCATCGAACTCCTCATACTCCTGCAGAAGATTCAATCACATACATCACATGCTTCCGGGCAAACACAAATACCGGTCCGCGAGCATTCACCATAAAAGGGCGACAAAAGTTCACCTTGGGGCAGGGACGAATGAGGCTATAAGCCTTGGTCCGGCGCTTCTTGTCTTCGGTCTCGACCACACCAGAAGAGAAATACCCAAACAGGGTCTCAGACACCTTCAGCTCGTCGGCCGACTCATCTCTCACTCGATCAGGATCATTCTTGCCCTGGTAAGCCCAGCCGAATGAGCTATTCAATCTCAGCGGCTGTATGCGCCGAGTCAGGAAACGGCGAGCTACCCAGGGTCCAGTCAGGCCGCCTTCTTTGAGCTTCTCCAACCTCGCTAGCAACAGATGCACCTGGCCCTTCTCCTCGAAGGTCGGCTCTGAAGACCAATTTGGGAAAACAACTGGCGGCAAGCCGGTGAACGGACGCAAGGAGGGCGCCAAATCTGCGCAATAAAACCACTCCTTGTGCCACCCTTTCAAGGAAGACTTCAAGGGGAGACAAGATATGTTTTCTTCCCGTCGCTCTGTAACTGGAGACCAGCCCTCCCAATCACATTGACATTATTCTTGGAGGGCTAGGGTTTAATGTGGAATAGGTACCTAAAGGTATTAAAATGGGGTTCCACGCCCAAAAAGCACTCACAAAGGGTGACAAAAATGGAGATCTGAAGGATGGAGTTGGGATTCAAGTTCACTAATTCCAACCCATAAAAGTTAAGGATATGGCGGAAAAATACGAAAGAAGGAAGGGACAAACCCCGATCGAAAAAAGAGGCAAAAAATACGGTTTCGCCGGGTCGGGGATTTGGGACCGACTCACCCTTAGCCGGCTGCCAGCGGATTATCTCATGACTTTGTAACTTCAGATTCTTCTCCAGCAGCTTTAGCTTCACCATGCCGCAATCCGAGGTCGGCCAGGCATTCCCAGGCGCTCCCGCAAGATCCGAAGCTTTCGACATTGTTGGGGGCGGAGAGAATTGGGGGAAAAGCGATTGAGGGCTTGGAATAGACGAGGAGGACTGAAATCGCCTGAGTACGAGCAAGGAACAGCAGCAGTAGCTAACCCTAGCTGAGCAGGAAGGCGAAAAGTTGGGCGCGGAGGCAGAAGACGAAGCGATTGGCCAATTTGGGAAGATGAAGGAATCTTTTTCTCTCTCCCCACATTTTATAGAGCTGATACCGACTAATGGGCTTGGGCCATACAGTCGATACTGGGCCACCAAGACATGAGTTCCTACAGTAGCATGCCCAATGTGGGCCGCCCGCAGGCTGAGTTGAAATTATAGTGCTGGTGCTACTCACAGGAGCCGATGAGGTAAACGGATATGCTTCATGAGAGCCTTATTGCTAAACATATATGTTTGGGTATCTGTTTTATCCACCAGGTCTCGAGGATATATCCTTATAAGGATCACGAGCTGGTCTTCATTAAAATTGGGGATGCAGGTATCTTTCTCGAGTACACCTAACCACGCCATGGATTTATTTTCATAAAGTGGTACTCGGCCTACATGTTTGGCCACCAGTTGCCATGAGCAACATTATTCCAGCCGACATGACGCTGAAGAGTCTAACTTTCGAGTAGTGCATTACTCGAGAGAGACTGTAAATATTCTTTCCTGGATGCGGAGGAGTCTAACTTCTAGGTGGGACGCCACTCGGGAAAGACTATAAACCTCTTTTCCAGCTAACATGAAGCTGAAGAGTTCTATATACGAGTAGTATCCTACTCGGCAGGACTATAAACCCCCATTCCGACTAACATGAAGTCGAAGAGTCCTACATATGAGTAGTATCCTACTCGGCAAGACTATAAATCATATTCTGATTGACATGATACCAGGAAGTCTCATATACCAGTAGTAAACTACTCGGGAAAGACTACAAGGTTAAAGATATTTGACTTTATATTTAATTATCTTCACAATTAAGCACAAAGTCGGGGGCTACACCTAATAGGTGTGCCTATTCGGCGCACACTATTCATACATCTACATGAAGCCCTTCATAGCCTTGCTGCCAGCTGACATAAAGCAGGACTCGGGAAGACACACTCGGACAAAGAGTACTCGGGAGCAACGCACTCGGGCAATCTTCACCGTGGAGAATAAGCACTCGGCATCAGCTGTGACTCAACTATGAAGGTCTCAGGGGCTACTGTGGGTGCCATGGGCCCTGGGTACCTCACCACAAGCAAATAGGCCACTCGGATAGAGAATAAGCCGAGACTTGTAATTAGAGATAAGATAGCACCCGGCTAACTTTGCCTTGTACAATAAGAAAAATATAGTCCTAGTCGGATAAGTTTCTATCTCTAAGAAGGAAATCCCTTGGCCATATCCGACAGGGATCCTTATCCTGTACCCCTATCCCCCAGTATATAAGGGGAGGCAGGGTGCCCCCTGAGGGCAGAAGATCATTGATCGCCACCAAACCTCAAAGGAATAACACCACAATTGGACGTAGGGTATTACCTCACATTGAGGGCCTGAACCAGTATAAATCTCCCCGTGTTCCTTTGCAATCCATCGGATTTCCCATCGCCGAGTAGCCCCATAGTATTATTACCGGTGTAAAACATCGACAAGGATCGTCGTCCGGCTTCGGCCGGACTCCATACGGAGGTTGAAAACAACACTGTGGGGTGGGCCCCACATGTCAATGATAGATAGGGAGAGAAGAGTGCATGGGCTAGCACAGGAGTTGGCTGGGCCGGTTGGACCGGGGAGAGGAGGCAGACCGCAGGAGAGAATTTGTCAAAGGAATTTTATTTTCCATATTTAACTTTACTTGATTAATTCTTTTCACTTTAATATAAATTCTAGAAATATTTTATTAATTCCCCATATGAAGCTAGCGCTGTGTATGCATTTTGAAGAAATATATTCGGGTGGGCATTTTGTCCCCCGGATGAAAAAAAAGGCCACCTGCGGCCATCTGCTCGTGGCCGAGGCCCATTCAACGCGGCCCACCGCTCTGCTACATTAACCCTAGGCAATGGATAGAAAAGCAAGCATCCCCCTCTGCTCCCCTCCCCTCCGCCATCCTGCTCCCTCCGACACTGCCATCCTTCTCCGACCGCGCGCCTCAGGTACGTAGCCAATTCCTTGGTTCCTTGGCTCCTGTTTGATCGAAAGCCAATTCGTTTCTTTCTCTGCGATATTGGTATTTGATAGGTGGCTTTTGTGATTTCCGCCATCTAGGGTTTGAAGGCTACATCAATCTGTTTTCCTGCTGCTTGTTCAAGGTAAGGTACTCTTTCTTTCTTCCCTTCCTTCCTCATAACTAACTGCTAGATCGATCTATGTCCTAGCTGGTGGTAAATCGAGTCTCTTTTCTGCACCTAATTTATTTCCCTTTTTTGTTTCGTTTTGTTTCATCCTTTGATGGACTAGACGGTCGGTCTGTCAGTCAGTAGCTGCAGGCTGCAGCTGGAGATCGAATTGAGTGACGATGGGCCTATCCCGGCGGTTTAAGAATCTGATCGTGGGCAGCCCCCACGTTGGCGCCAAATGGCTGCGCTACGTCGACCTGACGGCCCAGCTATTCAATGGTAACGACACAGCAGCATCATCATCAACAATCACCGGAGACAGAGGATCAGAACCTGCAGCACAAGAGCATCATTGTAATAGTCCAAAAAAGAATGGCTTTAAGATGGAGAGGATTCGGCTTCCCAGTCCGATCTTCAGGTTCAACGCTACAGTTGAGGCCAAACGGTGTCATATTGACTTCTTCCCCCTTTCAGATCACCGCAACGTGGTAATGGCGGACAGAACTGGGCGCACGTTCCTCTGTGACGCTGACACGCGCCACCTGGTGGCCATGCCAAACCTCCACAAGCCCAAGTCATATCCCATCTCCCTCTTCGTCCCCAGTTCCGGCGGCCTCCTCTATGTCATGGAGAGGGATCCCATGCCGGAGAAGGGCGGCACCACGCAGCTGAGTGATCAGTTTGAAGCCTTTGTGTGTGGCTCTAGCAGCTGGCAGCTCCTCCCACCACCGCCATTCGTCCGTGATCCTGCCTGCTGGTTCACCTATCCGCGGATCACATCCTATGCAGTGGTCGGCTCCGACATCTGCATATCCACCAAGTGCAATGGCACCTACTGCTTGGACACAGCGACCAACACATGGCAGCAAGTCGTCGGCAAGCTTGGGACGCTGCTACCCTCCTTCTATGGCAAGGTGGAGTATGTGCCTGAGCTCAAGCTTTGGTTTGGCTTCTCCACGGAGGCCGGCCACCTGCTGGCTGCTGCTAACTTCTCCGCCACTGACTCCCAGTCCCAGCCACAACTTATTGGCGATTGGAAGGAATTTGACCCGCCTCAAGGATGGTGGGAATCTCACCCTCTGCAGCTTGTCAACCTGGGCTCGGCTAGGTTCTGCATTGCAAGGTTCTTCGGAACGTCGAAGGACGACGATAATTTTCATGATAAGATTGTAGTCCTAACCGGTGTGGAGGTAATTCCGGTTGTGCACGATGGCAGCGGAACTGGCCAAGTTGTTCAACTTCGAATGAAAAAGCACAAGTCTAAATGTCACGTGTCTAGCTTTTACGTGTCTAATGCCATCTGTGATGTCTTCTGAATAATCTTCTTAATTTTGGGGCTTTGCTTAATTTCAAGACTCTTCTACCCATAATGTATCGTTTGAATGTTATATATTGGAGTCGACTGTGATAGACAAGTCAGCATCATCTTGTCGTATTTTTTCTACTTTGACATACAGTTTCCCTGTATTATTATTTAAGTATTATTATGTATTGTCTCCTGCAATGGTTAAGTTATTTGCTACAGTTGGAAATTGCAGCCGTGCAACTGTGCGTTTTGTGCTAAAATAGTAGTGTAGTCTGAAACATTTGCATTGGTCATAACGGATAATGGATGAAGAGAATAACTTTTAAATTCCTTTTCTGCTACTAGCCTAAGGCTGCGTTCGATAGTCGTCGTTACAGTGTTTACCTGCAGGTTTGGGTAGTTGGCAGTTGGGAGCTGCGACCGCGTGAGGAACGGAGGCCGTCCGCGTGTGCGACTTGGAGCGTTGCCACCGTTAACATCGTCCCCTAGAACTACTTATCTCCGGCGGTCCAATTAACAGGTACCGCCGGAGAAGAAAGTTTTCTCTGGCGGCTGGTTAAGCGGGCCGTTAGAGATAATTATATTTTCTGGCGGTTGCTAAAGTAAACTGCCAGAAATAACCGTGGTTACCTCGTTTCGCTCCTCAGGTCCGTTAAGTGCCGTCGCCGTTCTCCCACGTTGGCACTGTGCTTGTATTAAAGTCTTTCCTGCGGGTTTGCGTGGAAGTCTGACTATCGAATGCAGCCAGGCCTTCTAAATTCCAATGTTTTTCCTCTCCTCTTGTGTTGAGGTCTTACCCTTGACGCTGGAGCTGCTGATACGAGTTAAGGACACGCACCTATTTACATCTTAAGATCACCTTCCCTAGCATGCCAAGCAGTCGGCTCAGCTGCTACCTCCCTGCTTGGCTTGTCTCAAGTCCCAAATCCGGCCAAGAGAGAGGACTGCACCCTTGCCTGTGTAGATGTCCAAACAGGCGTGCCTGGCTGACACTGCCCGAGCCATGACATGGCATGGCCCGCTACGGCATGACCCGTTAAGGCACGACACCTATAGTGGGCCATGCCATGCCATACCAGCACGGGCCCGGACATGGCACGTGGGCCGGAGTCGGTCTAGTAAGCACATGCGGCCTAGTAGGGAGAGGCCGAAGCCAGAGGCGCGAGGCAGGCCGTGGGCAGCGGACGTGGCCCACGCGACACGCGGGAGAAGAGGCCAGGGTGCCGGGCAATGCGCGTCGGCGCACATGCTCGGGCAACGGGCGAGTGAATTTTGAGTGCCGAGCGCCGCAATATCGAGAAGGAGCGCCGAGGGCGAGCGGGGAGGCCTCGCTGGTGCCACCCGTGCCAGCGAGTCCCGGCGCGACGCGTGACGGTGCCGAGCGGAAGTACTGAAAAGGTGAAAAGGAAAAAAAAAAGAAGAAATGTTAGAGATATTAGGAAAATCACAGAAAAATTAAAATTATGCTAAAAATAACCTTCATTGAAATTAATATTACATGGCTACCTCATTAAAAACTTTGTCATGTAAAAAATTATATTTGAGAAAACCATAACAAAAAAAAGTACAGCTAAAGGTCAAAACTCAAAAATAAAAATGTGCTAATCTAGTTTATCATGATCTAGGTTGTGGCGCCCCCACCTCGGTGGAAACCCACCATGTGCATACAGTACCCGATCTCTGGATCAGTAGTCAGATACACACATAGTCATCGGTGATACAAACTCAGAGTACAATAAATACATAACAGAGTACGTACATATATTACAAAAGATTTCCATCTAGGACAGGCCCCAGATGGACAAAAGCAATAACAGGGTAAACTAACGAGATACAGCACAGACAAGGCGGAAGCAAAGGAAAAACTACTCGGCAAAGGAACACAACTACACCACAGGCTCGGTTGGGAACTAGGCTCGAAACCTCCGAAGTCTTCGTAGTCGGCTTGGTCTTGGAAGAACTCGGCAGCAGTCGGGTCTTCGTCTTCTTCACCAAAACCTAATATACCATTATATGAACAAGGGTGAGTACTTTCGTACTCAACAAGCCGGAAAAAGATGCCATGCTGGCTTAGACAAGGGGCTCAGAGTTTTATTTGCGAAAACCGCCTTTAGAAACCATTTGCTTGGCAAAACTAGTGTGTCCACTTTTTAGTTGTCGAAAAGAGGCTCGCGCCTCGATCCATTCCGCAAGTTGCTTTTCAACAACTCGCCACTTAATGAATCATGTATTTCCATTTTCATCTTCTGGTGACTTAACTGAGTGACTTTATATTCGACTGTCATCCGAGTGGCTCCGACCACTCCCTTCGGTCTACTGTTTTCCCGAGTGGCTCCGACCACCCGTTGACCCTGAGACTTGGCTACAACCGGTTCTCAGCTATCTCTTTAGCGACGTGCCTCCGGCTACAACCGGTTAACAGCTCATCCGCTACACTGGCTACAACCAGGTAGCACAAACTCACTGCCCTGGCTACAACCAGGTAGTCTGCTCTTTATCATCTTCTGGCTACAACCCGAAGACTTTTCTCCTGTTAACTTTTCACACACTTGCTTATGGTGCTTCAACACCCCGGGTCACACAGGCCCGTTTCTGGCCACACAGGCCTTCCGTTTACCACTCGGCAAACTCTGGTCACGATTCCCTTCCCATTAATCAATTTCACAAACCACTGGCAAACAAATGTACGCTATGGGAATCACCTTACATCGCCCTTAACCGTGGGCACGGCTGTTCGAACAGTTCGGCTAAACTCTGCAGAGGGTGCACACTTTACCCATACGACACGAAGCTTACACTGAGTACTGGCCGGTACTGGAAGTTCGTGACAAGGCCATTTCCAAAGCCAGTCTAGGGTTATCTAACGCCAGCCGCAGGATCCACATAGGATCAATTCCTCAGGTCTGCTCCAACCACCGTCAGCACCAGGGCTCACGAGCCACAACTCCGATGAGTCCACTCCAGTCGGCACCAGACTTTCCTAAACCTACAATTTACTCAGCCAGGGGCATCCCACTCTACCCGTATGGTCGCACTGTAAAATGCTCGGATGCAATTCCCAAAGGAAATGGTCCTTATCGATAACACATAGCCAGGCCACACAAGCACTGCTACTGCTCATCAGGGTTTTCACAAACTTTCATTTGTTTCTCAAACACGTCGATACGCAGTGTACCAGGTTTTCAAATAGTTGAGCAAAAACTACTGTTTCCCACACGACAACACAATCGCTGCAGGACTAAGCCAGTCTGCTCTGCAATCGTACCCCAAGGATATGATGCCAACGTGCCATTTGTGGGGCTATCAAGGAAAGAATACATCAATATCCTACCGAATAAGTGCGACTACTGGGTAGGTCCGTCAGCTGCGCTTGCAAACCGAGGCCGATCAATTTAAAGTGTAAACTAAGCATGCACACTTTGCAAACAACATAATTTTGCACATATAGGAGACAATATGGTCAAAGAGGCTTGCCTTGTTCCTGCGAAAGATCTTCCTCAGTGAAGACGGCTTCCGAACCGTCCTCCGGTTCAGGATCTAAACAACAGAAAAGATAATTACTGATACGCTTGAAAGAGATAAAACACTAGGAAAAGAACATCGCGGAAGTCGGCTGCAGAAAGGTAGCAGTCGGCTGAGGAGGAAAGGTTTATCGGAGCCGGTTGGGTTAAGCTTGCGGACGGGGTAACAAAGCTCACCGGTTAGGAACTCCGGGCGATGCGACGAGCGGCGGCGAGGGAGCTCGCGAAACAGAAAACGGCTCCAGGGGCTGGAGAGGAGGAAGATGATGGTTTAGCGGTGAAGCTGGCGATGGCAGCTTGGTAGAGACTGCAGGGTTTCAAAACAGGGGAAAGAAGGGGTATGGATGGCCTTTTATAGCTGGCGTGCAAAGCTGGGATACTGCGGTGCAGGGCAATGGATAGAGAAAAGGAGTCACGATAAGCTGACCAGGTCACAGCGAGCTGGCTGGGGTGATGCGACGTCAGGGCAGGGTTTGACTTAGGGATTGGGTGTGGCCAATGGAGTTGTTAGACACTGTAGTGGCGATGCGACACTCAGGTCGTGGCAAGGACGGGTTGGGGAAAACTTGCAGACAGAGCCTCTGACTAACCGTTGGTCCAAGTGGGTTCCTTGCGGTGCGGTGGGTTATTGTCCGCTGGTCCGAGCGGGGCTGCGGGTAGGTGAAGGTCGGATCACGTCACCACTTCGGTAGTCGAAGTCCAATGGGATGATTGGGGAAAACATGGCTGCTATGCAACTTGGTGAGGCGATGAGACAGGGCAAACGGGGCGGCAAGACAGAGCGGGTTAACAAGGTAGTTGGCGATTGCAAGGACTTACTCGGCGGCAATGATGGCCGAGTGGACAAAGGATAAAAGGCCAAGATTCAAGAACTGAGTAGGAATCTACTTGTCTCAGGAGGAAAAGGCAGTCGGCTGGCTAGGGAGAGAAAGCTGGGGCACAGCCAAACGGAATAGGAGAGGGGTTAGAATTCAAAAAAACGAATTCCAACAGGGAAAAGGAGAACGGGTCGTTACATAGGTAAAGATTTTCGAATTGAGCAACCAAATCATGGTTCTCTGTCGTGTGTTGGGCACGTTTCTTAGCTAGCTCCTAGTCTTTGACAACAAGAAGCAGTACTACCACCTTGCTGCACAGATTTCTTTTCCTCTCCTCAATAATTCTTCTACAAAGACTGAAGGCCGATTCGGAGGATATCGTAGACACGGGCACCATGAACACATCACGTGCTAGTTTTGAGAGCATGGGATATTAGGTCTTGTGATCGTTCCACCACCCGAGCACGTTGAGATCTTCCTAGTTGATGGAGTCGCTATCCAAGTAGGAGGACTGCTCTTGGGTGTCATGTGAAGCGTCGCCAGTACTTGTGGTGGCTGAACTTCCACCACCGGTGCTAGAAGAGGAACCACCACCCTAAATTCTATCCCACTGTAATTTCTTCTTACCTAGTACAAGGATAGGTGGGGCTGTTTGCACGCGAACTCCCTAAAATTTATTTTCATACTTTCGAAATGCTTAGCATCAGAATAACAGTTAGTATAATCAATATTCATTGCGTCTCCAATAAGATTCGACATATTGAGGAATCACTGTATTTTACTCCTAGGATCAAGAATAAATACAAAAGCATACAACATTGGGATTTCATTCCAGTATTTAAGATAATTTTGTTTCATATGAAATGCTGCAGGTCATATTAGATAGTCATTTTCATATTTCACAATAAAGTGGCAATCTCAAAAATTTTATGGAAAATTAAATTAGCTGTTGGATAATAAATTCTAGATAAAGTAATAGTAGCATCGTAAAATGTTTCAAGAAAGAGATAGAACCTCTCGACAATATACCAAGTTTGTTCTGTCAATAGCGGTTGCCCATCACTGGTTACAACATTCTTTGATTGCAAAAAAAAAGCAGTCAGTAAATCTTTGTAAGGTAACACATGCTTCAACATTAGAGAAGTAGAATTCCATCGATGGGCCGCATCCGTTTGGAACTTACGTGGACGCTTACCTGAAGCGATGTAGAATCCTTTGAAATTCGCAAGTCGAGGATTAAAACCATTTAACCATGTTATTGCTTCACGGATGGAATATACGTATGCAGTTACTCTCTTAAACCCAGATTTAACTATGAGATTAATAATATGGCATGCACAACGTTGATGTAGAAGAAATGATTCAGCATAAACAGAGAATAATAGCTGTAGAATTTCCATGGTTTACAATTTGCAGGTACATTATCTAATGTTACTACAAAGATTTTTTTGTAAGGCAAAATTCCTCAACGACTCTTGATATTCTTTCAGCAATATTTTCAGCGCTATGTGAAACATCAATTAATCTTAAGGCTATGACTCTTTTCTGTAGTTCCCAATTATCATCAACAAAATGAGCAACTACACTTATATATTCCTCTTTAGCCCTACCACTCCAGATATTAGAGGTGATACTAACAGAAAAGGTGCATGTACCAAATAATTCCTTCAATGTGTCACGACCTTGGTTATAAACCTTTACCAAATCACGGGTCGTGTTCTGTCTACTACAAGATTGAAACCTAAGATTATGAGTAGTTCTAATGTAACTCTCAAATGTAGCAAACTCACTAAAGTTTAAGGGTAAATCTTGTGTAGCAATTAAACAAGTAAGGGATTCTTGAGCTACTTGAGGATCATACTCCCATGTACGTATCGCACTGTCGGGATTTAGTAGCATTTGCTGTTGTCGTAGTTGGTATCCTTGCTTCTTTACACAAGCCTTAACATGCCGCTTCAAATGTCCTGTTTCACCAGAAGATTTTCCAGATAGTTTAGTTTTGCATATTCTACATTTCACCAACGTTACCTTTCTTGCATCGGGGCCGGTCTCCTTGATCTCATCAAACTGTTGCCAGGCGGTGAAAATTCTTGATCTCTTTGAGCCGGTGGCCGTCGATATGCACTCCCACTCATAGTTCCTGATCCTTCTGAAGCCATATGTACTTCTTCATGATGTCCTTCCAGTGTCGAAGCCGACCCCATGACATCTTGCTCGGTGTTTGGATATGACGGGTAGTTCTAGTCGTAGTCGGTTAAATGGAACAACGGGTAGTTTGGATCATCCATCCTGAAGTATTAAAATTACGTGTATATAAATCCAGAAATTTAACTCATAGAACGAATAGTACGGAGAAACAACGAAATGCAAAAACATAATCTCTTTCTTACCTTGCAAGAGGAGGGGAGATGTGGAGGGCTTCCCTAAAATATTTTTGATTTTTTTATAAAATTTGTCTAAATCAAAAATTTAAACTAGAACACAAACACACAAAGTAGCACAAGAGAGCACAAGATAGGAGGTTTGGATGAACCAAGATGTTGGGGGTGGCTGCTATTTATAGGAAAAAATTTCACATTTTTTTGGATTTTTTGGCGCTGCTACGGCTACTTTCGAAAAATAGCCGTTGGATGACATGTGGCGCTTCTTGATTGGCTAGAACCCTGCCGTGTCGGGCCAGGCCCGACATGCCTAGCAGGCCATGCCGTGCCAGGCCGTGCTTCGGGCTGTGCCGTCCTGGTGTGCCGCACCCTCGGCCTAGGCACGGCATGACCTACCGGGCCGTGCCGGCACGGCCCACCTCCTTTCGTGCCCGGACTGTGCTAGGCCGGTTACCATAGCACCATGCTTGGGCCGGCCCACAGGAGCATGACCCATTTGGCGATGTATACTTGCTTGAGCTAGTGCCTGGCGGAACAAGATCCTCCGACTTAAAAGTTAGGTGATTTTACAGTCCCTAACATTGTGGACCCACATGTGGGTGTCTCAAAGTTTGGTGATTTTCGTTGAAAAGGCATGGATATTTTCCTAGTAATAATAATATATCATGCTTCGCCATCAGTGGCCATCTGCTTGTGGCCCAGGCCCATACAAAGCAGCCTACTGCTCTGCTACATTTACCCTAGGCATCCACACCAAGGGAATTGTTCACGATTCCCTTCCGTTTTTGAGGGGAAAGAGATGACACTGAAGAGATGAGATTACTTTTAACAACACAACATTAATATAATTAACAGCATAATTTGCATACACCAAGTCTTACACATAATGGGCAAGTTCATGCCTTACAAGTTATGCGAGACCTATAAATAAATAACTACAACAATAGCCCCTAGTCCGTAGCCTCCTCGTCCTCCTAGGCTGCGCTCGTTTATGTGTGCTCTTCTATGAGCTCGTCTGCCCTCAGGGGGCGCCCTGCCTCCCCTTATATACTGGGGGACAGGGGTACAAGGTAGGAGTCCCAACCAGATACGGCCAAGGGATCTCCTCTTAGAGATAAAGCTTATCCGACTAGGACCGTATGTTCCTTACTGTACAAGGCAAAGTCTACCGGATGCTATCCTATCTCTAATTACAAGACTCGGCCCATCCTCTATCCTAGTGGCCCATATGCTTGTTATGAGGTACCCGGGGCCCATGGCACCCACAGTAGCCCCCGAGACCTTCATAGTTGAGTCACAGCTAATGCCAAGTGCTCATCCTCCACGGTGAAGATTTCCCGAGTGCATTGCTCCCGAGTACTCTTTGTCCGAGTGTGTCTTCTTCCCGAGTCCTGCTTCATGTCAGCTGGCAGCGAGGCTATGAAAGGCTTCATGTAGATGTATGAGTAGTATGCGCCGAATAGGCGCACCTATTAGGTGTAGCCCCTGACTTTGTGCTTAATTGTGAAAACAATTAAACATAAAGTCAAAGATCTTTAACCTTGAAGTCTTTCCTGAGTAGATTACTACTGGTATATGAGACTCTTCGGTATCATGTCAACCGGAATATGATTTATAGTCTTGCCGAGTAGGGAACTACTCGTATATAGGACTCTTCGACTTCATGTCAGTCGGAATGTGTGTTTATAGTCTTGCCGAGTAGGATGCTACTCGTATATGGGACTCTTCAGCGTCATGTCAGCTGGAAAGGGGGTGTTTATAGTCTTTCCCGAGTAGTATACTACTCGAAAATCAGACTCGTCAGCTTCATGTCAGCTGGAAAAGGTGTTTATAGTCTTTCCCGAGTGGCGTCCCATTCGGAAGTTAGACTCTTCAGCTCGTCAGCTGGAAGAATGTTTATAGTCTTTCCCGAGTAGTATACTACTCGAAAGTTAGACTCCTCCGCATCATGTCAGCGGGAATGAGAAATTTATAGTCTCTCCCGAGTAGTGCACTACTCGAAAGTTAGACTCTTCCGCGTCATGTCAGCGGGAATAATGTCACTCATGGCAACTGATGGCCACGCATGTAGGCCGAGTACCACTTTATGAAAATAAATCCACGGCGTGGTCAGGTGTACCCGAGAAAGATACCTGCATCTCCAGTTTTAATGAAGACCAGCTTGTGATCCTTGTAAGGATATATCCTCGAGACCTGGTGGATAAAACAGATACCCAAACATATATGTTTAGCAATAAGGCTCTCATGAAGCATATCTGTTTACCTCATCGGCTCCTGTTGGTAGCACCAGCGCTATAATTTCAACTCAGCTTGCGGGCGGCCCACATGGAGCATGCTACTGTAGGAACTAATATCTTGGCGGCTGCTACCAAATAAGTCGGCCTGAGCCGACCTACCCATTATAGCTCTGTAGAAGTATCATCCATCGCATGTCAGGATGAGTTTTTTGGTGTCGGTAACCGCAATCAGCCAGAGAAATCCTTATTTGCAAGCCTTCCCGACTTATGTTCTGGATGCAGCCTGGTTGCCACGGGTGCCCGAGTAGGTATGTTGCAGGATCTGCTTGCCCTCCTCAGGTGTAACGTAGTGCATGAGAACTCCGGATGCGCTTTGACGATGTAAGTCTTCTCTGAGTTGGGTGAAGCCGAGCAGGATATCCGATCCTTGCATTAGCATAGGATTCGGCTGGCGACCCTCATGGGGCATACCCTACCCAACAGAATTATAGCCCAGCTAGGTGCCCGAACCTTGCATTAGCATAGGATTCAACTGGCGACCCTCATGGGGCGCACCTAACCTGACAGAGTTGTGACCAAACAAGGTACCCGATCCTAGCATTAGCATAGGATTCGGCTGGCGACCCTCATGGGGCGTACCTCACCCAGTCGAGTAGTAACCGAGCTCTGACTGGCGCCAAAAGTCAGTTATTAGCCCTTATGGAGCGTAGCCGGGGAAGTTGACGTCCCGACTAGTATAAGTACTCGGTCAGTAGCCCTCATGGAGCATTCCGAGTATATCTTGGTAAACAGGTCCAGGCCCCGAGCGTAGGAGATGGGCTCGTAGCCCCGAGTTCCTATCACGCATATCCGGAGATGGGCTCATGAAGTCCTCGTTGTCCTATTCTGCCGGGTGTACATCGTCCTCCGAAGAATCATCATCCTCCACATGCTCAGGTTCTGAGTCTTCAATTTCCATCTCCTGTACTAGACCTGGGTGTCTCTCCCCTTCATCTGCAAACCCCCTCGGTCCCATGTCTTCTTGGCCTCCTTCCTCTCCGGCACCCTCGTCTGCTGCCTCATTTTGCTCCCCTGTTTCATCAGGCCCTTCTGCTGTACTTGGACCAGTCTGATCAATGCTGACCCTGTCATGCACTACCACTAGGATGCTAGGTGCCCATCCTCGCTGCAGTGCACTCTCCACAAAAAATACCCAGCTGGCCGTCGAATCTATTGGCATCAATTCCCACCAAAAACCTTCCACAGCCCAGCTAACCAGTGCGTACACCGTAATTGCATTTACTTGGGGATCTACTCCGAATCCCCTCATTAACCAATTGTAAACTCCATGAAAACTTTTCTCAGCTGAAGCTATAATTCCCTTTTGTACTGCGTTGAACTCCGATAAATCTACCCCATATTGTCCTTCTCTGACATTTTCTTCACCGTGATATATCGCGAATACAACTCTATTTGCCATTTCTGTTGACAAAAAAGATTTTCACTATAGTTATTAATCTGTACTAATCAATCCATAAAAAGGTTATAGGTATGAGTCAAACCATTACCATTTCTACATTTTACAAACTAACCCAGCGGCGCTAATAAAGTTATACTCTAGGTTTATCTAACATGTCGAAATGACGTATACCAACGATGGACATGGCGGAGCATATTTATTTCTAAAATATCTACAATTTACTACTTGTCCGCTATGTTCTTCTAGTATGGTCAAATAAATTTAATACTAACGATGGTTATGCCAAATCGCTAATATTTTCATACTATGTTGGGTATTATACTACGCGTCTAGTACTAATTAATATTTGTCTAAAAAATTGACTACATAACAGAGGGAGAGCAAAAAATACCTGGGTTTGGCTCAAAAATCCGCGAGGGCTTCGCCGGTGTACTGCTTCTCCTTTGTCTCAGCTCTATCGGACGAATGCTGGAGGCGGAAGTGAGAAATGACGCGTTGGCAGTCATTTCTGGGTTTTATAGGCCCTCCCCCAGGGCGGCGAAAGCCTCATTCGCTGCCCTGGGCCACGGCGGCAAGCCCACGTGGCCCCCCGCCTAACGGCGGCCCACGCCGTCACGGCCTGGTGACACCGCCGTGGGCCCGGGCCATTTGCTGCCCTGGGCCACGGCGGTTTTTAAATACCGCCCTGGCCCACGGCGGCAAGAGTCTATTTCTGTAAAAAGAAAAAATTAAAAATTAGTTTTGTAAATTAAAAAAAAATTAAATTAGTAACAGTAAAAGTTCGAAAAGCAAGCATTCCCCTCTGCTCCCCTCCCCTCCACTCCCCACCGCTGCCGCCATCCTGCTCCCGCCGACACTGCCATCCTTCTCCGACCGCGCGCCTCATGTACGTAGCCAATTCCTTGGTTCCTTGGCTCCTGTTTGATCGAAAGCCAATTCGTTTCTTTCTCTGCGGTATTGGTATTTGATAGGAGGCTTTTGTGATTTCCGCCATCTAGGGTTTGAAGGCTACATCAAATCTGTTTTCCTGCTGCTTGTTCAAGGTAAGGTACTCTTTTTTTCTTCCCTTCCTTCCTCATAACTAACTGCTAGATCGATCTATGTCCTAGCTGGTGGTAAATCGTGTCTCTTTTCTGCACCTAATTTATTTCCCTTCTTTGTTTTGTTTTGTTTTGTTTCATCCTTTGATGGACTAGACGGTCAGTCTGTCAGTCAGTAGCTGCAGGCTGCAGCTGGAGATCGAATTGAGTGACGATGGGCCTATCCCGGCGGTTTAAGAATCTGATCGTGGACAGCCCCCACATTGGCGCCAAATGGCTGCGCTACGTCGACCTGACGGCCCAGCTATTCAATGGTAACGACACAGCAGCAGAATCATCAACAATCACCGGAGACAGAGGATCAGAACCTGCAGCACAAGAGCAGCATTGTAATAGTCCAAAAAAGAATGGCTTTAAGATGGAGAGGATTCGGCTTCCCAGTCCGATCTTCAGGTTCCATGCTACAGTTGATCCCAAACGGTGTCATATTGACTTCTTCCCCCTTTCAGATCACCGCAACGTGGTAATGGCGGACAGAACTGGGCGCACGTTCCTCTGTGACGCTGACACGCGCCACCTGGTGGCCATGCCAAACCTCCACAAGCCCAAGTCATATCCCATCTCCCTCTTCGTCCCCAGTTCCGGCGGCCTCCTCTATGTCATGGAGAGGGATCCCATGCGGGAGAAGGGCGGCACCACGCAGCTGAGTGATCAGTTTGAAGCCTTTGTGTGTGGCTCTAGCAGCTGGCAGCTCCTCCCACCACCGCCATTCGTCCGTGATCCTGCCTGCTGGTTCACCTATCCGCGGATCACATCCTGTGCAGTGGTCGGCTCCGACATCTGCATATCCACCAAGTGCAATGGCACCTACTGCTTGGACACATGGCAGCAAGTCGTCGGCAAGCTTGGGACGCTGCTACCCTCTTCTATGGCAAGGTTGAGTACGTGCCTGAGCTCAAGCTTTGGTTTGGCTTCTCCACGGAGGCCGGCCACCAGCTGGCTGCTGCTGACCTCTCCGCCACTGACTCCCAGTCCCAGCCACAACTTATTGGCGATTGGAAGGAATTTGACCCGCCTCAAGGATGGTGGGAATCTGACCCTCTGCAGCTTGTCAACCTGGGCTCGGCTAGGTTCTGCATTGCAAGGTTCTTCGGAACGTCGAAGGACTACGATAATTTTGATGATACGATTGTAGTCCTAACCGGCGTGGAGGTAATTCCGGTTGTGCACGATGGCAGCGGAAATGGCCAAGTTGTTCAACTTCGAATGAAAAAGCACAAGTCTAAATGTCACGTGTCTAGATTATGGTCTAATGCCATCTGTGATGTCTTCTGAATAATCTTCTTAATTTTGGGGCTTTGCTTAATTTCAAGACTCTTCTACCCATAATGTATCGTTTGAATGTTATATATTGGAGTCGACTGTGATAGACAAGTCAGCATCATCTTGTCGTATTTTTTCTACTTTGACATACAGTTTCCCTGTATTATTATTTAAGTATTATTATGTATTGTCTCCTGCAATGGTTAAGTTATTTGCTACAGTTGGAAATTGCAGCCGTGCAACTGTGCGTTTTGTGCTAAAATAGTAGTGTAGTCTGAAACATTTGCATTGGTCATAACGGATAATGGATGAAGAGAATAACTTTTAAATTCCTTTTCTGCTACTAGCCTAAGGCTGTGTTCGATAGTTGTCGTTACAGTGTTTACCTGCAGGATTGGGTAGTTGGCAGTTGGGAGCTGCGACCGCGTGAGGAACGGAGGCCGTCCGCGTGTGCGACTTGGAGCGTTGCCGCCGTTAACATCGTCCCCTAGAACTAGTTATCTCCGGCGGTCCACTTAACAGGTACCGCCAGAGAAGATAGTTTTCTCTGACGGCTGGTTAAGCGGGCCGCCAGAGATAATTATATTTTCTAGCGGTTGCTAAAGTAAACTGCCAGAAATAACCGTTGTTACCTCGTTTCGCTCCTCAGGTCCGTTAAGCGCCGTCGCCGTTCTCCCACGCTGGCACTGTGCTCGCATTAAAGTCTTTCCTGCGGGTTTGCGCGGAAGTCCGACTATCGAACGCAGCCAAGCCTTCTAAATTCCAATGTTTTTCCTGTCCTCCTGTGTTGAGGTCTTACCTATGACGCTTTAGCTGCTGATACGAGTTGAGGACACGCACCTATTTACATCTGAAGACCACCTTCCCTAGCACGCCAAGCAGTCGGCTCAGCTGCTACCTTCCTGCTTGGCTTGTCTCAAGTCCCAAATCCGGCCAAGAGAGAGGAATGCACCCTTGCCTGTGTAGATGTCCAAACAGGCGTGCCTGGCTGACACTGCTCGAGGCACGACATGGCATGGCCTGCTACGACATGACCCGTTAAGGCACGACACCTATAGTGGGCCATGCCATGCCATACCGGCACGGGCCCGAACATGGCACGTGGACCGGAGTCGGTCTGGTAAGCACGTGTGGCCTAGTAGGGAGAGGCCGAAGCCAGAGGCGCGAGGCAGGCCGTGGGCAGCAGACGTGGCCCACGCGACACGCGGGAGAAGAGGCCAGGGTGCCGGGCAATGCGCGTCGGCGCACGTGCTCGGGCAACGGGCGAGCGAATTTTGAGTGCCGAGCGCAGCAATGTCGAGAAGGAGCGCCGAGGGCGAGCAGGGAGGCCGAGGCCGCCGGTGCCCGCGAGTCCTGGCGTGACGCGTGACGGTGCCCAGCGGAAGTACTGAAAAGTTGAAAAGGAAAAAAAGAAGAAATGTTAGAGAAATTAGGAAAATCATAGAAAAATTAAAATTATGCTAAAAATAACCTTCATTGAAATTAATATTACATGGCTACCTCATTAAAAACTTTGTCATGTAAAAAATTATATTTGAGAAAACCATAACAAAGAAAAAAGTACAGCTAAAGGTCAAAACTCAAAAATAAAAATGTGCTAATCTAGTTTATCATAATCTAGATAAAGATTTTCGAATTGAGCAACCAAATAATGGTTCTCTGTCGTGTGTTGGGCACGTTTCTTAGCTAGCTCCTAGTCTTTGACCACAAGAAGCAGTTCTACCACCTCGCTGAACAGATTTCTTTTCCTCTCCTCAATAATTCTTCTACAAATACTGAAGGCCGATTCGGAGGATATCGTAGACACGGGCACCATGAACACATCACGTGCTAGTTTTGAGAGCGCGGGATATTGGGTCTTGTGATCGTTCCACCACCCGAGCACGTTGAGATCTTCCTAGTTGATTGAGTCGTTGTCCAAGTAGGAGGACTGCTCTTGGGCATCATGTGAAGCGTCGCCAGTACTTGTGGTGGCCGAACTTCCACTACCGGTGCTAGAAGAGGAACCATCACCCTAAATTCTATCCCACTGTAATTTCTTCTTACCTAGTACAAGGACAGGTGGGGCTGTTTGCACGCGAACTCCCTAAAATTTATTTTCATACTTTCGAAATGCTTCATATAATTTATTCTTAGCATCAGAATAACAGTTAGTATAATCAATATTCATTGCTCTCCAATAAGATTCGACATATTGAGGAATCACTGTATTTTACTCTTAGGATCAAGAATAAATACAAAAGCATACAACATTGGGATTTCATTCCAGTATTTAAGATAATTTTGTTTCATATGAAATGCTGCAGGTCATATTAGATAGTCATTTTCATATTTCACAATAAAGTGGCAATCTCAAAAATTTTATGGAAAATTAAATTAGCTGTTGGATAATAAATTCTAGATAAAGTAATAGTAGCATCGTAAAATGTTTCAAGAAAGAGATAGAACCTCTCGACAATATACCAAGTTTGTTCTGTCAATAGCGGTTGCCCATCACTGGTTACAACATTCTTTGATTGCAAAAAAAAAAGCAGTCAAGAAATCTTTGTAAGGTAACACATGCTTCAACATTAGAGAAGTAGAATTCCATCGATGGGCCGCATCCGTTTAGAACTTACGTGGATGCTTACCCGAAGCGATGCAGAATCCATTGAAATTCGTAAGTCGAGGATTAAAACCATTTAACCATGTTATTGCTTCACGGATGGAATATACGTATGCAGTTACTCTCTTAAACCCAGATTTAACTATGAGATTAATAATATGGCATGCACAACGTTGATGTAGAAGAAATGATTCAGCATAAACAGAGAATAATAGCTGCAGAATTTCCATGGTTTACATTTTGCAGCTACATTATCTAATGTTACTGCAAAGATTTTTTTGTAAGGCAAAATTCCTCAACGACTCTTGATATTCTTTCAGCAATATTTTCAGCGCTATGTGAAATATCAATTAATCTTAAGGCGATGACTCTTTTCTGTAGTTCCCAATTATCATCAACAAAATGAGCAACTACACTTATATATTTCTCTTTAGCCCTACCACTCCAGATATTAGAGGTGATACTAACAGAAAAGGTGCATGTACCAAATAATTCCTTCAATGTGTCACGACCTTGGTTATAAACCTTTACCAAATCACGGGTCGTGTTCTGTCTACTACAAGATTGAAACCTAAGATTATGAGTAGTTTTAATGTAACTCTCAAATGTAGCAGACTCACTAAAGTTTAAGGGTAAATCTTGTCTAGCAATTAAACGAGTAAGGGATTTTTGAGCTACTTGAGGATCGTACTCCCATGTACGTACCGCACTATCGGGATTTAGTAGCATTTGCTGTTGTCGTAGTTGGTATCTTTGCTTCTTTACACAAGCCTTAACATGCCGCTTCAAATGTCTTGTTTCACTAGAAGATTTTCCAGATAGTTTAGTTTTGCATATTTTACATGTCACCAACGTTACCTTTCTTTCATCGGGGCCGGTCTCCTTGATCTCATCAAAATGTTGCCAGGCGGTGAAAATTCTTGATCTCTTTGAGCCGGTGGCCATCGATATGCACTCCCACTCAAAGTTCATGATCCTTCTGAAGCCGTATGTACTTCTTCATGATGTCCTTCCAGTGTCGAAGCTAACCCCATGACATCTTGCTCGGTGTTTGGATATGATAGGTAGTTCTAGTTGTAGTCGGTTAAATGGAACAACGGGTAGTTTGGATCATCCATCCTGAAGTATTAAAATTACGTGTATATAAATCCAGAAATTTAACTCATATAACGAATAGTACGGACAAATAACGAAATGCAAAAACAGGGCTTCCCTAAAATATTTTTGATTTTTTGATAAAATTTGTCTAAATCAAAAATTCAAACTAGAACACAAACTCACAAAGTAGCACAAGAGAGCACAAGATAGGAGGTTTGGATGAACCAAGATGTTGGGGGTGGCTGCTATTTATAGGAAAAAATTTCACATTTTTTTGGATTTTTTGGCGCTGCTACGAGTACTTTCGAAAAATAGCTGTTGGATGACATGTGGCGCTTCTTGATTGGCTAGAACCCTGCCGTGCCGGGCCAGGCCCGACATGCCTAGCAGGCCATGCCATGCCGGGCCGTGCTTCGGGCTGTGTCGTCCTAGTGTGCCGCGCCCTCGGCCTAGGCACAGCATGGCCTACCAAGCCGTGCCGGCAGGGCCCACCTCCTTTCGTGCCCGGACTGTGCTAGGTCGGTTATCATAGCACCATGCTTGGGCCGGCCCATAGGAGCATGACCCATTTGGCGATGTATACTTGCTTGATCTAGTGCCTGGCGGAACAAGATCCTCCGACTTAAAAGTTAGGTGATTTTACAGTCCCTAACATTGTGGACCCACATGTGGGTGTCTCAAAGTTTGGTGATTTTAGTTGAAAAGACATGGATATTTTCCTAGTAATAATAATATATCATGCTTCGCCATCAGTGGCCATCTGCTTGTGGCCCAGGCCCATACAAAGCAGCCTACTGCTCTGCTACATTTACCCTAGGCATCCACACCAAGGGAATTGTTCACGATTCCCTTCCGTTTTTTAGGGGAAAGAGACAGAGAATTGTCATGTAAAAAATTATATTTAAGAAAACCATAACAAAAAAAAAGCACAGCTAAAGGTCAAAACTCAAAAATAAAAATGTGCTAATATAGTTTATCATGATCTAGGTAAAGATTTTCGAATTGAGCAACCAAATCATGGTTCTCTGTGGTGTGTTGGACACGTTTCTTAGCTAGCTCCTAGTCCTTGACCACAAGACGGTCTTCAGCGACGGGGAGATGGCGGCCGAGCTTCTCATGACCGAAGATGGCTCGAAAAGATCCGGCAAGGCTTCAATCGACGGAGGTAGGTGACGGGAGACGGCTGCGCACGGAGGATTTGAAACCGGAGCGGCGGCGGCAAGATTGGAAGCAGCAAGCTTGGGCGGCTACTGGACAAGATCAAGGAGGTCCGGGGCTAGCTATTTAAAGGTAAGGAAGGAGAGATCGAGCACGACATGGCTTGGCGGTGCGAGGGTTTCCTGAAGCTTCTTAGACTCGTGGCGGCGCCGGTTTGTTCACTATTCCCTTCCATTTTTTGAGGGGAAAGAGGGAGGAGTCCAAGGAGGTCATAGATCCGAGCTTGGATTGGAAAGGAAGGCAGCAGGGACGACGAATCGAGCACGGGATCGTCGTCCGGCTTCGGCCGGACTCCATACGGAGATTGAAAACGATACTGTGGGGTGGGCCCCACATGTCAACGATAGATAGGGAGAGAAGAGTGCATGGGCTAGCACGGGAGTTGGCTGGGCCAGTTGGACCGGGGAGAGGAGGCAGACCGCAAGAGAGAATTTATTAAAGGAATTTTATTTCCCATATTTAACTTTACTTGATTAATTCTTTTCACTTTAATATAAATTCTAGAAATAATTTATTAATTCCCCATATGAAGCTACCGCTGTGTACGCATTTTGAAGAAATATATTCGGGTGGGCATTTTGTCCCCCGGATGAAAAAAAAGGCCATCTGCGGCCATCTGCTCGTGGCCCAGGCCCATTCAACGCGGCCCACCGCTCTGCTACATTAACCCTAGGCAATGGATAGAAAAGCAAGCATCCCCCTCTGCTCCCCTCCCCTCCGCCATCCTGCTCCCTCCGACACTGCCATCCTTCTCCGACCGCGCGCCTCAGGTACGTAGCCAATTCCTTGGTTCCTTGGCTCCTGTTTGATCGAAAGCCAATTCGTTTCTTTCTCTGCGATATTGGTATTTGATAGGTGGCTTTTGTGATTTCCGCCATCTAGGGTTTGAAGGCTACATCAATCTGTTTTCCTGCTGCTTGTTCAAGGTAAGGTACTCTTTCTTTCTTCCCTTCCTTCCTCATAACTAACTGCTAGATCGATCTATGTCCTAGCTGGTGGTAAATCGAGTCTCTTTTCTGCACCTAATTTATTTCCCTTTTTTGTTTTGTTTTGTTTCATCCTTTGATGGACTAGACGGTCGGTCTGTCAGTCAGTAGCTGCAGGCTGCAGCTGGAGATCGAATTGAGTGACGATGGGCCTATCCCGGCGGTTTAAGAATCTGATCGTGGGCAGCCCCCACGTTGGCGCCAAATGGCTGCGCTACGTCGACCTGACGGCCCAGCTATTCAATGGTAACGACACAGCAGCAGCATCATCAACAATCACCGGAGACAGAGGATCAGAACCTGCAGCACAAGAGCATCATTGTAATAGTCCAAAAAAGAATGGCTTTAAGATGGGGAGGATTCGGCTTCCCGGCCTGATCTACAGGTTCCAGGCTGCTCTGAACGAGGAAGATGGTAAGATGGATTGCTTCCCCTTTGTGGATCGCACCACGTTGTGGGCGGATCATTTGGGGCGCCCTTTCGTCTTCAATGCAGAGACGCGCCAATTGGAGATCATGCCATGCCTCCACAAGCCCAAGTCGATGCCCTTGTCTCTCTTCGTACCCAATGCCGATGCCGATAACGACTATGTCCACTACCCCCCTGGAAGCACCCTTTACGTCATGGAGAGGATTCCCAAACCGGAGCTCAACTGGACCACACCGTGGAGCGATCAGTTCGAGGCCTTTGTCTACTGCAGGTCAAGAGGTACCCACTTGCTCAAGACCTGGCAGTGGCAACTCCTCCCGCCGCCGCCCTACGTCCGTGAACTCAAGCACTGGCACAGCTGCACCCACCCAGAGATCAGCTCCTACGCATTATTGCTTGGCGACAGCAACGGCGTCGGCGGTGACTCCCACATTTGCATCTCTGTCAAGGGCGTCGGCACCTACTGCCTTGATACAGCAAGCCACACATGGAGAAAAGTCGGCAATTGGACCCTACCCTTCCACGGCAGGGTTGAGTACGTGCCTGAGCTCAAGCTCTGGTTTGGCTTCACCGCCGACACCGGATACTTAGCTGCTGCTGACCTCTCTTCTGCCATGGACATGGACATGGACTCGCAGCCACAGCTAGTGACTGATCCTTGGAAGGAGCTTGTCAACCTGCCAGAGGAATGGAAGGAATGCAAAGAACCGCAACTTGTCAACGTCGGCTCTGGCAGGTTCTGCATCGCAAGGTTCTTCAACACTCTCAACGGTGACTCTGGTGGTGATGTTGACCAAAATGTTTCTGTCTTTACCGGTGTGGAGGTGGTGCCACACGACCAGGATGCCAGTGGCGTCAGTGGAAAAGTGCAACTCCAAATGATCCCCCATAAATCCTTATGTCACAAGTCTAAAGGCACTACAATCGATGTTGTGCTCTGAATAATTTTGCAGCTTACTTTCCAGATTGAATGATTTTGGGGCCGGGTAATACCGTAGTATAATGGTCTTTGGGATTGTAAGAGACAACTCGGCATCTTGGTCTAATTTAGGACATGAAAGTTTCCCTGTGCTGTCCATTTAATATTTATTAGTATTATTGTATCCTGCAATGTGCAATGGTAGTTTCTAAGCTATCCTAATTTATAGTCCTTGATTTGCCCATTAACTTTCATGTCCTGTGTTTTGGATCCATGCTTGTCATTTAGTCTGGGATCAGTCTCAACACACGTGCCAAGTTCTGTTACCATTTGTACTAGTAATCACGTGCGGTCAAGTTCTGTTACCATTTGTACTAGTAATCACGTGCACCGCACGTATTGGTAAATACAAATTAAAACTATTGTAACAAAAAAAAGCAAGATCTAAGCCACAGTAGTCAATTCTATTCTGTTTCACCATCACAAGCTAGTGTTCCCATGGGAATTGTTTGGTATGTTGGAGAAGTTTCACACGGGAGAATCAATCCCTGGCAGGGATGGGGTTGATCCCCTTCCAGATCCACCACCCAATCCCCTCTCCTCATGGGAATTGATCCCCCTCCACCATCAGCCTGTTTGGATATTGAGGTTTGGTGGTGGGGATTGGGAGGGGTTAATGTTGAGCAAGCTAGAAACTAAAAAAAGAAAAAAAAACACTACTTTTGGAAGTTCTGGAAGATGTAAAATAATTTTTTAAAAAGAAAATTCAAAATAAAATTTAAAATGTAATAAAAGATCAAAACAAAGAAATCCATGGAGAAATTCTATTAAAGATACCAAAATACCAAGTACTTTGGCATGAATCTGCTACTGTACACTGAAAACCTAAAAACCTGGGGAGCTAACATTAAATATCAGGATTACAACCAAACACTCATTTAGACACAAACACATGTTGATAGCTCCAGCTGCAGGTCATGGTGACAACAAAATCAACTCCAACACAGCTCATGTGACAGCAAAACAAAAGGCCCATTTCATTATTCAGGCACACTCTTAACAATACTTGGTATCTTCCTAGTCATATGAAAGCAACTAGCAAGTATATGCAACGAATGTAAGCACCAAGACAAGTGTCTGGTAAGTCCGTAGCGCCGTAATGCCTCCAAATAATCGAATACCAGGAGGTTTCCTACTCGTCATCTCATGAGAATGAGCCATGAGAACACAAGGTTGCTTATGAAAGTCACTGTACAGTTAGTGCCAGGGCAGGGACACACTTCTTGGTCAAAGAATGATTACCACCTGAAAGCATTAGAGGAGGATGTAAGTAAGACAATGGACTAATTGAGCGCATTGATTTCTGTTGAGATAGATGATCTTAGTTACTCATTTGTGATCAGTACTACACCAACAAAGCGATCATGTTGTTCAAAAGACAAGGAGCTATACTGATCAAAATGCAGCCTTCTAGTACTACCAATCAAATTTCCATATTTATCATATAAATCATTGTCTAAAAAGTTACTATCATATAAATATGGGAAAAGTTGATGCATCAATGATCTAAGAACATCTCAAATTTAGTAACTCAGGAAACAAATTGATCCATATTTTTACTCTGCAATACATCCAGTATGCCAGAGAACAAAGAAATAACCAAGATCATGCTATTCGAGACCTTGATGATGCACAAACCACAGTTGTTTATCACCACTGAATTGTTCATTTTTTTCAACAAGGAGGTGAAAGCTCCCTTTCCGGTTTCCACCTTAGTGCAAATGCATCCAAGCAGCCAATCAACTTAAGATTGACTCTTTGACATCTTTTATTATAATGTCAGTAGAGGTAAAAAGGCAAATTGACCTCAATCTCCCGACCAAAATTTTCACAAGCTCCACCACACAAACGTGAGCAGCCAAAACCATTTCTGATCCAATAATCGCTACTGAAACGTCTCATTCAAGGCACGCAACACAACTCCCAAATTAATGAACAAACCCATAATAAGAGCATCTAATATCTGACTCTGATCTCTCTTGTCTCAAATCCGTAAACTCCCCAAACGAATTGTCTCCATCTTACATTATGCACCCTTGTAATTTATATTAGGCACTATATTCTAATATTAGCAAGCTGTACCAATAGTGGTAACAAAATTTACAACATATAACTGTCCTGTATAGATAAAGTCTCAACTGTTTTCTTAAACCTACCAGCCTATTTAAAGTTGATGCTGCTGACAAATAAGCAAATTAACAAGTGGTTGTAAAGCTGGCAATCTAGAACTAAGAAAAATCATATGATACGATCACTGGTAGGAACTAAGAACCGACAGATGAACACATACAAAGCCGGCAGCTGAATGCTTTACGTGCTCACAGAATCAATCACCTTTTACCTTCTGCTGCATCTACAGATCCCAAATCAAGTATGCACACATCTACAGCCGGGATCCGTTTGGTTGCTGCCTAAATGACAGGTGAAATGCAAAGATGAATTCGTTGCCGACGTAACCATGGCACCGACGCGTGCATGCCTGCTGACAAAGAGAGGCAGGCAGAGGGGGTCACGGTGTCATGGCCAGCCCAAGATTTTGTTTAAGATGACAAGCTCCCAGTCGATGGCCACATGGACCAGCTCGCTGGATTGTTCAGTTTCCAATTAATTCTCCACTAGTCTGAACCAAATGCGGTGGTCTACCTCTACCAGCAGCTAGCTACCGTCGTGTTACCGTCCTAAAGAAAATGGGGAAAACGCCGCGCTGCCGCTGCGGCCGCGTGTGGGTTGGTGTCTCGCCGGAAACCGAGCGGAGCCGCACAGCCGAGGTGCGCGCGACACGGGAGGAAGGCAAAAGAACCAACATCACCTCTCCTCCTCCCATCCGTCCGTCCTGATCGGTGACAGCACCTTCTCAGCTGGCTAGCTTCTACCTCTACCACTCGACGGGATCTGAGAAAAAAAGTCAAACCCTAGGAGAGGGGGCCGGGCTAGGGCGAGAAGAGGAGGACTTACCCAAGGGCAGCGACGGTGTTTCCTGCATGGTCGACGGAGTAGGAGGTGGCGATTCGCCTCTCGCGACGCCGAGGAGGAAGTCCGCGCCATCGTCGGTCGCGAGACGAGGAAGGCGGCACAAAGAGGAAGACGGTGGCGCGACCGAGGAAAGAGGCGGAGGTGCCGGATCTTGTGCGACGGAGGAGGAAGAACAGTGCCGGCCGTCGCGCGACGAGGAGACGGCTGCGCTGCCGCCTGCGGGAAAAGAAAAAATTGGGGGAGGAATTTTCCCACCCCGGGCGGGATGGCTCACGGGGATTTCGGTCCAATTCCGCCCAATACCTGGCTTAACGAACAAGGCCCCAGCCCCAGGGATTGGGTTAATCCTTCTCTCCCAATCCCCTCCTAACCCTTTGCTTGTATGGATTGTTTGTCAGAGGGTGATTTCAAACGGATTGCTTATTTCTGGTAGTGTTCGGCAGCACATTCGGCAGTGGCTTATTTTTCTCGTTTTCCCGCGCGCACGTTTCCCAAAACGATAAACGGTGTGTTTTTTTAAAAATTTTCTATATGAAAGTAGCTCTTAAAAAAACAGATAGATCCATTTTTCAAGTTTTTAATAGTAAATACTTAATTAATCATACGCTAATAATATTCTCTGTTTTACGTGCGGCTTATTTAAGCCATCAAATAAGCACTTAAGAACACCCCGGAAAGAAGGGAGAAAATCAAAGACCACCTAGAAAATTAGAATAAAATTCTAAAACAAAATCTGAAAACACAGAAAATTGAAAAAAAAAATCAGAAATTGAGAAAAGGCAACAGAAATTCAAGAAAAACTACATCTCTATGCAAATAATCCTGAAAACAGTTTTAAAAAATAAAAAGATAAAATTCTTAAAAGACAATCTAAAACATTTAAAAATCATAAATTATGCATAGTTACAATTCTAAAAACAGTAAAACATTGAAAATAAATAATTTCTCCATGACTATAGGTATGCTAAGCAAGAACCTACAACTTAACACTGATGTTGGAAGCTGAAATTCAAGATTAGACGTAGCGATGTAAGTCACATCAATTATCTGCATGATAACCATTCTCTCTTCCTCTAACAATATAAACATTTGAAGCATTCGAATTTTATTCAAGAATATAAATATTCATACGCTATTACATATCTCATTAATTATCATCTATCCAAATTTCTTCTTATCTTACCCCTTCTACCCTCTCAGCCCATTTATTTTTTATTTAATAAAGGGTGCTAAGGTTTTTTTTTCTCATCCTTAATCTCTGCTAAACTACTTAAAAATATTTATATCGTTGGATGGTGGAGGAAGTATGAATATATGCTATGCACACGAAAGTCTTATCTCAAAGACAGCATGGTACACGTGTCAAATACTACAAATCAGATTGCTGGACAATCCAAATGTAAAACTCACGTATGGCCTCTAATTTTTCACACAAGCCGACCATCAAGATCAAGAGTGTAAATAAACCTCATGCAAACTTTATTCTATGGGCACCGCCACAGTGCAGACCTCTTGCTGCCCTCTTCAACTCCAGATCATGGTGATGGCGGTTCACAAAAATTTCCAGCGCAATGCATTTCTGCAAACACAAACATCCGTTACATATTTAGAGCACACATTCTTTGGTATGTTACTAACACATAATAGGCTACTGACAAATAAAAGGCTGATTTTATTTTTCATTCACTATTTCTGTAGCCTCATAGTAGTGGATATACAAAAAGAAATTGTAATGCAACAGGTAGTAAAGCAAAAATTTGTAGCTGAAATGTGCACATTCAGTTTACAAAGCAGTGAGCGGAAGTATGTATTCATGTAATAGTGAAACTACTTGTCAAGACCAAATTATGATACTAGCACTATTTAAAAATAATATCCCCACAGAAAAATTAGTCATTCGTTAGCATGCACACTAGAAAAATATCCAGATAGCATGACACAGAATTTATCACATTTACTTTTCTCTCCACTAAAAACACAGGGACAGTCACATCGCAACATCTCAAATAACCAATACTCCTACTTTTTCACAAAAAGGCTCACAATAAATTACTCGACGTAAGCAGGTACACAATAATCTTGACACAGCTCAAAGTACAGATATAATCTGATTTCTCTCTACTAAATTTAGTGATTTCTGCTAATATGTACTAAAAAAAGGACTTGCAAAGTGCAATACTAGACAGGACAAATAACATTATACCAACTCAAAATCTACAACTGTAAGTAACTAAATATTGGCAATGGCGTCGTAAACAATTTCTGAACGAATATGTAATTCTCATCACAAAATGTATTATCAGTACTCAGAACAAGTTCTTGACATGATGAATTGATAACCATGTATATAGTACCAAATAAGCAACAAAATCTGGCACCACAACCAATTCATGAATTGACACCCTAAAAAAAATCTTCCCTGTAGCAGGATCCAATTCATGGTGAGAAAACAACCGACCATATGAAAATTTGTTAAGAACCAAAGCTTGCAAGCAAACCTTAATCACATGAGTAAGTCCCAAGGACCATCATCCATTGGACATACGTGGCTTAACATTTCTTGTTGACACAGTTGCAACCTCTTGGGTCCAACAGTATTATATAATGGTGTCACAAGTAGTTTTGAGATTCCTGACTTAAGTGAACCAATGCATAATGCATATAGTTTCAGGTAAACTTAATTAGATCTAGTTTCAGACAGCTAATGAGACGCTGTGAGTATTTAATTGATACATGAGTGAATAGAAAAAAATGCTATCATAATCACAGGGTGAGCTTGCCGTTGGTTGATCGTTTCAGCCCAATACTAAAATGAATTAGGGGAGGAAAATATCCACCGGTTTTTCCTCCTACACAAGAAAGGAATTAGAGATAAATTTAGAAGCTGTTGTGATCAATGACTATTAGGAATGTATATAGCCTTATATTAGGAATATACTGTATTAGTAATATATCTTTATATTCCTTGTATTACTTCTCTTATTGAGGATCCCCTGTACCATTGGGCTATATATATACATGGTCACCCCCCATATTGGGTGTGAGATGTTTCCTTCTACATGGTATCAGAGCCCCGGGTCCACCCCTAGGCTCCCTTCCGCTGCTTCCCCCTAGCGCCAACGCTCTCCCCTCATAGCGCCGACGCCCTCCCTCCTCCCTAGCGCCGCCGCCCTACCTGCCCCGGCGCACCACCTCCCCTTGCCGGTGCACCACTTGTCGGCGCCCCCCTCCCCTGCCACCTGCCGGTGCCCCCCTTCCTTGTCGGTGCTATACCTCCCCCTGTCGGCGCACCACCTGCCGGCGCTCCCCCTCCCCTGCCGGCGCTCCACCTCCCCCTGCCGGCGTACCACCTCCCCTGCCGACGCCACCCCTGATATCGACAGACTCAATCTAGTCCTCCACCATGGCAGCCACCTCCGGGTCTGTCTCTGCTGCCACCACCAGCTCCTCTGCTGCCGCCGCCGTCTTCACCAGCCCCTATGCCACCGTCTCCATCAAGTCGCACGTGCCGATCGTACTCGAGCTCTAGCACCCAAACTTCTGAAAGCCCGTTGATGTCGCCTAGAGGGGGGTAAATAGGCGTTCCTGAAAAATTCTCCAAATGCAGCGGTAAAATTCTGGTAGGAACCTCCGACCAAAATGGTAGGAGGTTCCGACCGGCTCTCTCGGCCTAGCCGAGAGGGCTGGTCGGAGGTTCCGGCCAAGAACGCCGGAGGTTCCGACCCTAGTGTTCTAACTCTACCAAAACACTTCAAAAATAGATAAATTTAACAGGGATCAAGTGTAGTGCAAGTAATAGGGTAGGAGATAAATACTGGCAAGGAAAGATACAAAATAAGGTAATAACAAGAAAACACAACGGAGGTACAAAAATTTTTCCCAAAGTTCGGACCGCAAAGATCCTACGTCTCCGTTGAGGAGCTCCAAAGAGCTGGGTCTTGATTGACCCCTTGCCTCACCAAGTGACCACAAAGATCAAACTTGATATCCACTAGAGTTTACCTCTTTTCCTTGCGAAGGCAAGATTAACCTTTACAAACTTTCCTAGGACAAACCACAACAAAAGGAAGCTCACGGGAGACGCGTAACCGTCTAGGAGATTTCCCTCCAAGAGAAATGAGCTCCAAGCAGCCAATCCGAGTCCTCCTCAAGTGCACAAGATTCTCCTAGCCTTCTCTCAACAAAATTCACTCAATTTCCCACAGATCCTCACAAGAATCACAAGAAATACACTAGAACTAGTTGGAAGAGCTCAAGGGAGCTTAGGAGAGGCTAGAGAACAGTTGGAATGAAGTGGAGTGGTCCCCCAATGGCTAGAAACAAAGTTTGGCTTTTATAGTCAATGGCTTACGTCATCTAGCCGTTACTCACAGATTTTGGCCAGGAGGTTCCGACCCTAAGGGAGGAACCTCCGGCCAACACTTAGTCTCTAGCCAAGAAGATTGGTCGAAGCCTCCGACCCTAGGGGTAAGAACCTCCGACCCTGACACTGAACTTAGCCCATCCCAAATGCATGTGATGTGCCAAAGTGATTGACTCTTAGCTATTTGGATCTTAGGCACTTGAGTGGTCTTGGAACACTGTTTGCAACCCCTCTTGATAGTACGGTTTTTCCTCGACTCAAAAGAAAATTCAAAAGAATTTAAAATAAACTCTGAGTCGCTTCGCCGTTTTGCGTCATGTTTTCGTAGGGGTCTCCATGCACCACACCAAGCAATCTGGGACTAATTCTCTGCATAATTCTTGGTAAACTCATTAGTCCCTTAACTGCTTTGTCATTAATCCACCAAAACCCACTTAGGGGTTAGATGCACTTTCAACTTCAACAAGTGGAAGGCTTTCTTCCACTCCCTGTGCGGGAAGTTTGGTCTTCTCGACCACCTCGACGGCCCTCCTCAGCCCGACGCCAACCCTGCCTGGGAGCAAGCTGACTGCTGTGTTAGCAATTGGCTCTTCGGCGTCACCGACGACGTACTTGACCTCGCTATGGAACCAGATAAGACCGCTCGCGAGCTATAGATCGCCATCGAGAGCTTATTTCAGGCCAACAAGGAACCCTGCACCATCTTCTTGAGCCATGAGTTCCACTCAATGACTCAGGGAGATCACTCCGTCGCCGACTACTACCATCGCATGAAGATGGCTGCTGATTCGCTCCGCGATGTCGGCCACCCCATCACCGAGTCTCAATTGGTTCTAAACCTACTGCGTGGCCTCAACCCTTTCTTCTCCAACACGGCGG
Source organism: Oryza meyeriana var. granulata (assembly GCA_003991445.1). Taxonomy (NCBI): domain Eukaryota; kingdom Viridiplantae; phylum Streptophyta; class Magnoliopsida; order Poales; family Poaceae; genus Oryza; species Oryza meyeriana. The sequence continues at coordinate 480,866 of RYFJ01000310.1, read as the reverse complement.
ACAACATCATGAGCGCCCCTGTGCTCCCAAGCTTCGCCACTGCCTAGAACACCCTCGTGTTGAAGGAGCTGCGCCTTGCAAACGAGGCGAAGGTGCAGTCCACGACTGCACTGCTGGCAGCCGGTGCCTCTGCCTCCACCTGCACCTCGGGCGCCCGCCACTCTACCTGTGCCCCTCGCAGCCAGGCCTCTTCCCAAGGACGCAATGGCAACAAGCGGAACAACAATCGCAAGAACGGCGGGCGCAAGAATTCCGAGTAGCAGAACAGCAACGGCGGCGACGGCTTTGGCAACAGTGGTAGCTTCCAGCTGGCCGCTGCCCCTCGCCCGGTTGGGCCGTGGGTCTGTTTCAACCCATGGGCTGCCTAGCCGTGTAGCACTCCCGCTCTGGCACCACCTACAGTGACACTAGAGAGGAAAGCGCCCGCAGGAGATTGGCGTGAACCAACTCCCACGGAACCGCGATACCGGTACCAGTCCCAGGAAATCTTGCTGGTACCCGCAGCCAACTGAGATGTACCACAGCAACTAATTAAATAAATATATAAATTATACATTTGTAAGTTGCGACTTTGGGCAAGCCCTGAGCAGCAACCTGTAAACAGAACAACAACAACGAAACGACAGCGCAGCAGAAACCCAATCCACAAGCAACGGCTTGGAATTAGGAAAGAAACACTAATCTTCACTTCAACGTCACTCTTCCTGAAGGAGGAGAGAAAAGAAATGGATTGAGTACTTACGTACTTAGCAAGTCACAAAAAAGTGAGTTATACAGGCTATCAAAGATAGGCTGGGGTTTATTTCGCAAACGTTTTTAGTTAAAACCATTTTCAAAACCCTAAGTGTGTGCTGCCTCATCTCCACTGGAAGGAGGCTCTAGCCTTGATTCTGTCCGCGAATTGCTTTTCAACAACTCGAGCGGACGAATCGGATCTAATTATTTTTAGTCAAATTTATCTCTCTACCGTCTGTCAGATCACGACAGCGGTTCAGTGGATCTGCCCTCAAGCAACTTTCCATTGTGTTCACATCTATTACTTTATTTTCACTTTCGTCCTCTCCAGGACGTAATCTCATCTTTCTTCTATTATTTTCCTTTCACTTTAGTCCTATGAGGACATCATCTCATCTCAAAACTCATCTCATTAGCTCCTCGAGCCATTCATAAACTCAACTTAGTTCACCAACTGCTTCCACTCGAGAAGCCTAATCTATGATGCCATACGATATCCCGGTCCACACAGACCCGTTTCAGACCACGTACTAGTCGTCCACCGGCCGTTCTGGCCGATTCTGGTAATGCTTCCCAATCCCACAAAACCACTTTCGCAAATAGTTGCAAACAAATCTACGCTAGAGAAATCACTTCACATCGCCTATGACCGTGGACACGGCTGTTCGAATAGTTTGACACTCTGTAGAGGTGTACACTTTACCCACACGACGTGAGCTTATTCCCCACTGATCAGGTTGGGGAGGTTCACGACAAGGCCTTTCAGAAGCCATCCTAGGATACCTCATGCCCAGCAGAAGGGCCAGACCAAATCTCATGTAAGCATCATGCTTTAGTCAAATACCCCAAACACCTTGACTAAGTACTGGGCAAGCTTCCGTTCCTTGCTCTTACTCAGGAACCCGAGATATCCCCAACCACCGTATCTCAGCATTCCACATCTACTGGCATGCGAGGTAGCCCTGTTCCGGCGGAATACTTAGCCAGGGACGTCCCATACCACCCGTGTGGTTGCACTGTACTATGATCAGTGCAATTCCCTAAGGAATCGGTCTTTATATGTGAATACAAAGTATCCCACTCAAGTGATCACTTTGCATCGCGGGTTTTCGCAATCAATTTTATTTCGCAAACTCGCCGACATCACATGTCGAGTTTTTAAATCTTTCGAAACCCTATTTTTCCCAATTCGACAATCGACAGTGTTGTAGGTAGAACCATCGGAATACATGCTCAGAGAGCACGGTTACCGAGGTACCATGGGGTGGAGCAACAAGGAATAGGGTATCAAAGTCCTACGGGGTTTATGCAACTAATGGGTGGGTCCATCGGTTCGTCACGCAAACCGAGGCCAATCAATTTAAGTGTGCACACTAATCATGCAATTTTGCAAATAAAATATTCCAAATTTAGGAGCAATATGGTCAAGGAGTGACTTGCCTCAGTCTTCAGCTTCAAACTTCACGAGAATCCGACGTCCGACGAATTTCTAAAACATCGACTACGCGCGAAACAATAGAAAAACACATAAAACCCTAGAAATAAAATACTATTATTAATAACTAATAGTGCCATGAGGTATATCTCATTTTTTAGAAAAATTTAGAGACTTGAATGGGGTCGTTCGGAGTTACGGTTGAAATTATATGAATTTTTGAAGTTTATAGGATTTTTCTGGGAATAAAAAGGATTTATTTGGAATTGAAAAAGGAATATTCCTGACAGGTGGGGCCCTAGGTCAGTGTCTCAGAGAGTGAAAGGATAGTAGGGCCCACGTGGCAGTGTAGAGAGAGATGACAGGGTGGCCCCACATGTAAGACACACATATATATTTATGTGTCTTGGGCCCATGTGTAAGTGAGAGTAAAAGGGTGATTAAAGATGGCTAGGACCCACATGACATAGAGACAAACTGGTTCTTAAGATTAATTAATTTTTCTTAACCGGGTAGGGCCCACATGTCACTTGGATAGGGTAATAAGTGGGGGCCCACATGTCAGTGGGGCCCCTAGGCAGTGAGAGAAAAAGGGTAGAGGGGCCACTGGTCAGTGGGTTACAGGGAGAGAGCAAGAGATAGAGAGATGGCGAGCGAGAGAGAGATAGAGGGATCAATGGCGGTCGACGGCCGAAGGGACGCTAGCGATCAGCGGCGAGGGAGGAGGGGCGGCCGATGGGAATGGCACGAGGGGGAGATGGTGAAGGCGATGAGCGGCTCGGATTTTGTGGATGGTGGCTGACGGCGGCGGGCGACGGCGGCCGGGGAGCTGCGGCGAGGCGGCACGGTGAATGGCCATTGCCGGCGATCAAGGAACGGCGGAGGGGGTTGGGAACGATTGGTTTGAAGGTGGTGAGACTAGAGGAGAAGAATAGAGGGGCTATTTGGGCATTACTGGTGGCCAGGACGAAGGATTGACGACGGCGTCAATGGCGGGGAGGCGGTGCCCGATTTGGGGATTTCCCCCTGTAGTGGCTTGCGAGGACCGGGGAGGGGCTAGGGAAGACCTTGATGTCCCGAGGGGCTCAATGGGGGCAACGGCTTGGTTGATTGGGGTGTGGAGGCAGGGAATTGAGGAGATACAGAGCGGCTATGGCGGCGGCGGAGAGGGGAGCTCGTGCTTGTCTTGGAGAAAATGGCATGGCGGGGTAGGGATGGGGTTCCTTTTATAGGCGACGAGTGGCGGAAAGAGACAAGGAAGAGAGGCGATGGAAGCTTGGATATTTTCTTGGGGCGGAGGAGAGATATTTTGCGGCAAGGTTTTGATTTGTCTCTGGTTCTTGACGGGACTCGGCGTCGGGGAACAAGGGGCCATGTCGGCCGGAGGGGGAAAAGAGGGATGGGCGCGGTTCTGGTGACGGGACTAGATGGGGGGAGGCGAGGTTGACCACGGAAGCTCCGTGGAGATATTTTTCCCTTGGTGTCTCACGTTCTCCTCATGCCCATTTCGTCGAGCAGGGGTCAGGCGAGAGGGAGAGCGGCGCGAGGTAGGAGACAGGTCTGACGCGCGGGGCCCGCGCGTCGGGGAGACGGCATCCAGGCGGAGCGCTGACGAGTGGGGTCGGGAGGCAGTCGTGGCGAGCGCAGCGGTGTGCGCGTGCCGGTGTCCGCGTCGCTCGGATGAGGTTGACGGAGGGGGCCCGCGTGTCACCGGTTGCTGTCTCGGCCGGGGCGATGACAGGTGGGGTCCGCGTGGGCGGTCAGGGGCGCGAGCGGGCGATGCCCCTGGCCGGTGGGGCCTAGCCGTCAGCGGGCGCGAGGAAGGAGGCCGGGGCTGTGGCTAGACTGGGCCGAGAATAGGAAGAGGACGGCCCGATATGAACAACGACATTTTAATTTTTTTTGAGAGATTATTTTGGAGGATTGAAAAGGGATTTTTAATCCAAAATTTTATATTTTGGACCACAAAGTTTCTGAGATTTGTATGGGAGTACCTTTTTGTCTAGGGGTTGAATATATGCATATATATATATATATATATATATATATATATATATATATATATATATATATATATATATATTTCAATTTGGATAATTCTTGAATAAGGATTTTTGAGAAGGGAAAGAAGAGAGAGAATTTATAGGATAATTAATATATATATACACACACATATATGGAAGGATCTTAGGGAGGGTTTCAAAGGAGGTCTTGGACTTGAATTAAAATTTTAATTTGGGACATTGACTCAGGGAAATTTTTGGAGAATTTTGAGAGAGATTTATCTGAAGGAATTTGGGGATTTCCAATGGGGTTTGATTTGAGTCTTCTGAAAATCTCAGGATTTTTGAAACAGGGACTTTGAGGGGCATTTTTGGTATTTTTCAAAAATAGGCTTGAATTTTTGGAGGAATTGTTAATAAGGAAAGAGAGGATTCAAAAGGGGTTCGAATTTTAAATTGGATTTAAATTGGGGATTTAGTTCTCAAGGAAATTTGGAGATTTTTGCAATGGGGTAGAATTGGAGGACTTCGTATGAATTTTAGAATTTGAATTTAATTCTTGGGATTTGAGAGGGTTTGGATTTACAGGATTTTTCAGGAGTTTTAAAAGGGGTTTCAATTTGGGACTTGGATATATATATGCATATTTATACATGCGCGCACACACACACACACACACACACACACACACACACACACACACACACACACACACACACATATATATATATATATATATATATATATATATATATATATATATATATATATATACATATTTGAAATGAGTTAATTCTCAGGAGGCTTGAGGGAGGGTTTCAGAGAGGACTCGATCCTCAATATAAATTTTTGATTGGGGAATTAGGAAGGGTCTCTCAGGAAACTCAAAAGGGATCTTGGATTTGGGGAGATTTTGAGAGACAGTCGAATTGCAAAATTCGAGTCTCGAAATCTGGAGAGAGTTTGGGACCAAGGTTGTTTTTTTTTGGGTTTCAAGGAAGTTTTCTTCTGAGATCTATGGCACTAATCCTTAATCACACACAAAGATCCAAGATTTTGAAATTAGGGTTTTTACTAAAATAGTTTTTAACAGCTCGGGAACCAGGGCGTTACAAGCCGTCGACCTGGCGATCTCCTAGGGCCGGCCTCCTCGGGCCTATGTCGTTCCAGCAGGCCCACATGGCCTTTGCAGGCCCGTACTCCTCCGCGCCCTCCGCTGCTCCACCAGCCGTCCCAGCAGGCCAGCACAGGTGGGATCAGGCCGGCCTCGTCGCCGCCCTGAACCAGATGCAGCTCCACAGTTTGAGCCCATGGGTGCTCGACACCGGCGCCACATCTCACATGTCTTCCTCTGATGGTATCCTTGTCACTCATTTACCTAACTCTCACACTTTCATTACAGTAGGCAATGCTCATACAATTCCTGTTACATGTCGTGGCACTTCCTTTTTACCCGTAGGAACCACTAAGTTTGCTCTTAAGAATATCCTTGTCGCCCCTTCCTTGGTTAAAAATTTACTTTCTGTTCGCCAATTTACCCGTGATAATCATTGTTCCATTGAGTTTGACGAATTTGGTTCTCTATTAAGGACCTATGGACGCGGCGCGTGATTCTTCGTTGCAATAGTCGCGGCGACCTCTACACTCTACCAGCTGCCATACCCCCTGTCGCCGCCGCCCGCTGCTTCCTCGCCGCCTCGTCCACTCTATGGCACCGTCGTCTCGGCCACCCTAGTCCTGCCGCCATCCACACCCTACAGAAGATGTCATTTATTTCTTGTAATAAGACAGACCATTCCCTCTGTCATGCTTGTCAGTTAGGCAAACACACCCATCTCCCTTTCTCTAGGTCTTCCTCCAGCACATCGTCTCCCTTTGAACTTGTGCACTGTGACGTGTGGACCTTTTGTTTATTTAGTAATGCTTGATGATTTCAGTCACTTTTGTTGGACCTTTCCCCTCCGCCACAAATCTGATGTGCACCACCGAATTGTTGCGTTTGTTGAGTATGCTTCCACCTAGTTCGGCCACTCGGTTAAGTGTCTCCAGGCCGATAATGGCACCGAGTTTGTTAACAACGCCACCACTTCCTTCCTAGCCAGTCGTGGTGCCCTACTTCGCCTCTCGTGCCCTTACACTTCCCCACAGAATGGCAAGGCTGAACGCATGATTCGCACCATCAACAACTCCATCTGCACCCTCCTCATCCAGGCATTTATGCCTCCACCATACTGGGCCGAAGCTTTAGCCACCGCCACATACCTTCTCAATCGGCGACCGTTCTCGTCTGTGAAGCATTCCATTCCCTTCCAACTTCTTCACCGCAAGGTCCCTGATTACTCCAACCTGTGCGTCTTTGGCTGCCTTTGTTATCCTAACCTTAGTGCCACGACTCCACATAAACTCGCTCCTCGCTCCGTGGCTTGCGTGTTTCTTGGTTATCTAACCTCGCACAAGGGTTACCGATGCTTAGACATTTTCACTCGCCATGTCATCATCTCACATCATGTCATCTTCGACGAGACACGCTTTTCGTTTGCAGCTGTGCCCACGGCTATCTCCTCCTTTGATTTTCTCATGCAGGATGACAGCTCCACTCCAGCGGTCGCTCCATCCTTCACGGGTGTTGAGCAGCCGCGCCCTTCATCGGTCGCTCCGTCCCCTGTGGACATAGAGCAACTGCTGCCTTCCGCAGCCGCTCCCTCTCCCGAGGTCGAGCAGCCGCTCACCCTGGCCTATCTCCCGTTTGGGTCTCTGGGCGGGCGGTCCGGTCGGTTTCCTTCAGTAGCTCCTCCCTCAGCCAAGCCCGTCTCCGACTTGCCCACGCCACGTGTCGACACGGCGGCCCCGACAATAGTTGGTGTTCGTTTGGTGCCACCGGCCGCATACGTCTATCAGTGCCGCCCATGGCCAGCGCCTGCCGCAATTCCTACCCTAGCCACGGCTCCTTCATCGTCCCCGGCCCCGGCACCACCTTCTCCACCAAAACAGCTCCAGCACCACCATATGGTGACTTGCTCCTAGACTAGCTCCTTGCAACCGGTTGACCGGCTAACCTTTTCAGCCACCCACACTGCTGTCTCGCCGATTCCGGCAAACTACCGCAGCGCGTTGGCCGACCCGAACTGGTGTGCTGCCATGGCAGACGAGTACAAGGCCCTGGTCAACAATAGCACATGGTGATTGGTGCCCCACCCTTCTGGTGCCAATGTTGTGACGGGCAAGTGGATTTTCAAACACAAATTCCACTCCGACAGCACTCTTGCTCATCACAAGGTTCGTTGGGTTGTTCGAGGCTATTCACAGTAGCACGGGGTCGACTACGACAAGACGTTCAGCCCGGTCGTTAAACCGTCCACTATTTGGGTCGTTCTCAGCATCGCCTCCTCCTGTGCCTGGCCGATCCATCAACTCGACGTGAAGAATGCCTTCCTTCATGGCAACCTGGAGGAGACCGTCTATTGTCAGTAGCCGTCTGGCTTCATCGACCCTTTGCCCCTCATGCCATTTGCCTATTGCAGAAGTCTCTTTACGGCTTGAAGCAACCCCCCGTGCATGGTACCAGTGGTTTGCTACATACATTCGGCGATTGGGATTCGCAGCTTCTGTCTCTGTTGACGCTGAAAATCGCTGGAAGGGTTGGGAACGAGCCGATGATCTGGTTCGGTGTCTAAGGACACGCGAAGGCCTGGGAGATCTGCTTAACTCCAGTGCAGGTCCTAAATCTTGAGGTTCCTAGGCGTGCCAGTCAATTTGACCCTGCAATTGACAAGGAGATAGAAAATATTAGCCCAATGAGCCAATCGGCTGGAAGCCGATTTGGACTCGTTTCATCGGCCGATGGCCGATATAGACTGTGGCACTTATACATCGACTGGAAGCCGATGATGGCACAAAAGATAACTGCAATAAGTTGAATATAATAAAACGATAAATTAACCGACTGCCGATATACGCATCGGCTGGAGAGCCGATGATAGCGTAAATACTTAAAATAAAGATAATGCAATCGGCTGTATTTAATAACAGATAACTTATCGGCTAGGCACTCTGATAAAACACTGCATAAAAACCTATCGACTCAGCAAGGATAAATTATTACCACCGGTCTAGTAGATCGGACTTAACCATTGCAGCACAGACCAATGATGATAACAGAGACTCGATGAGCCGATAGATCTAATGCAATCGTGATGTAAAATATGGTAACTTATCGGCTATACATCCCGATAAGACGCTTGCATAGAAGCCATCAACCCAACGGGAACGATTTATCGCTAACAATTTAGTAGGTCGGACCCAACCGATGCAGCACAAATTGGTGATAAATCACACCCAGTGAGCTGATAAAATATATACACGCGTGATGTGATATACCTAATTGGCCTAAGAGATCAAACCTAACTGATGCAACCGTAGACAGAGCAGATATATCGTGGTAAGCCGACTACCGTAAACCAGCTAGAATATCGGACCTAACCGAGAAAGTCCTAGCCGATAAGGTAGCCGGGGTGACGAGACTTACCCTCTCGTAGGAGGTCGAACTTAACCGATGCAGCCCGGCTCGAGAAGCAAGAACCCGTCGAAAAGGGTGGCGATGCGCCGAATTTGTATTGATCTGTGTGATTGAGATGTCTACACGGTACTCGGGCATACGTATTTATACCCTGAGTTGATACAGTCCTGATCGGATACGAAACAGGAGTTTCCTAATTACAGAAGGAAATAACTAATGAAACCCGATCGGACATAAGATCAGGTTTCCTAAAAGATAAAATATTATTACTGCCTAACTAATAGATATGATATTAACTGCCATACTGTGGTCTTCACGACTCCTTCCTGGATCCGGTTTCTTCTGGATCAACTTCCGCCCTTTATCTGCAATTTTCTCCTTAACCGAATCTGATAAAGAGCCATACCAAATTTTGGCGTTAACACATGCCCCCCAATTTCGGAGTTTTCTATAAGACTTTGAAATTTCTTCATTTGGGCTTTCAGATTCTTTTCACACCGAGGCGGCCCAAGGTAGCCCACTTTCCTTAATTGTTTGAAACAGTGTCAACGGCCTCAATTCCTGCCCGGTCATCATACCTCTATAAACCGCTTCGCCTTCCTAGCGTTCTTTTTTACGCTTTCACATCACCAGAGCCCTCTTGCTTCAACTTTCGAGACTTCGACGAACTCCGGTGAACTCAGGCGAACCACCGCGACTCTCTTTTTCAACCGCCGATTCCCGTCCATCTTCCTCCTACGCAATGGCATCAGCATCCGCAGTCCTTGTGGTAACCCGTCTATCCGATCGTCTTCTCTCTGCCTTGTAACTTAGATTGAATCCGCCATGTTCCTCATTCGTTCTTCGCTGTGTTCTTGTTTACTGTAGAACCTTAGAAGCCAAGTCTTAATTCCGGCCGCCGACTACCCAAATTTCTTCTATCATGGCCCAATGGGTAGCGAAGATCCTGTAGACTTCATCATCGCCGAAACCCAACGTATCCCTTTCAAGAACTGCACCATGCTAGCCAGCGATTGGACCAACAGTTTCAGATCATGGCCTAGCAAGCTTCCTGGATGGAGGGACTGGTATATCAGGGTATCGGCCACGAAGAAAACTCTCTGGGATGAAGCGGATATCGGCCACTGCATCAATCTTTCCTTGGCCGAAATGGAGAAGAACGAACCCTTGCTCGCATCGGCTTCGTATTTCTGGTCAGATGCCCTCAACGCTTTTTATGTTTGGACACGGGCCGATGACTCCAGCACTGATGGATGTGACCATGCTCACCTGCCTCAACACTACAAGCTATATCAACCCCCTCAACCTCCGATTCAAGCCTACTCATCGGCTGCAGACGAAGAACATCGGCGGTTGGACCAAGTATATATCAATCCACAACAAAGGAACTGGGCCAGTCGATGACCGGGAACATGTTGCTTTCCTAAACTTGTGGTTGGAACGATTCGTTTTTGGTGGTGCAACCCTCGGTCCAACAACCAACATGCAGTGCTTGGCAGAGTGCTTGGCCGATCGAAAACAAGTCCCCTTGGGGCAGTACCTTCTTGGCGCCACTTATCAGCTGCTATACCAGGTAGCAGTCAGGCTATCGGCCGGCCAACCAGTCGGCCATATTGGGGGTCCTTGGTGGTTTGTGCAGTTATGGCTCAACATTTACACCTCCAAGGCTATTCCTGAGACTTCCTTCCTCAATCAATCTTTCCCATCCGATCATCCAGAAGACAGGACCCTATCTACCGCCGATGTATCTCCATAGGCGAATCTGCATCGGCCCTCCCTGGTGGTAAAATGACGCCCGTCAGACTCAGCCAATGGTTCAAAGGGTTCTATTATGGCTTTACCAAGGAGGCCACGCTTTGGTTTGCATATGATGATGCATCATCATTGGAGATGCCCTCCAATTTCAATCCACTTGATGCTCTGGCCGATAATGAGTCGAAGACCATATTTCTATCGGCTATCACCCCTTGCCTTCTGCCAACTGGTTTCTCTCAGGGCTGATCACAACCATCATACGAATTCTATCATCCATCGGTCGGCTCCCGCTAACTTGGTCTCGGTCAACTTCCACTCGGCCTATTCTTCATTGACAAACTTCAAGCCCGGGGCAAGGTCAACAATGCTCTAGAGTACGATCGGATGCGGACTCTAACAGAATCCCTAACTCTGGGCACCGCCACCGACGTGGAAGTATGTACTGCCAACACAAAACTCTTTGCCTGATGGTGGGCAGAATGGAAAAAAACACCTGTTCAACTCATCGGCCATCCATTACTGCTCTCGCCTCAACGCCGACTACGTCGAATCCGATGAAGAGGTAACATCCCACAAGCCTTAATCATCTCCGATCATCTCTTATAACCTAATCTTGTAGGCTGCCGACGTAGAGCCACCGTCAACAAGCACCAGCGGCCGGCCGATCATGTACCATCCACCATCAGCCAATCCGCATTTAGGGCATGGCTGTTGACGCCGAAAACCGCCGGCAGCGTCGGGAAGGAGCCGATGATATGGTTCGGCGCCTGGAGACACGCGAAGGCCTAGGAGATCTGCTGAGCTCCAGTGCAGGTCCTAAAATCTTGAGGTTCGTAGGCGTGACAGTCAATTTGACCCTGCAATTGACAAGGAGAAAATGTTAGATCAATGAGCCAATCGGCTGGAAGCCGATCTGGACTCGTCTCATCGGCCGATGGCCGATATGAATTGTAGCACTTATACACCGGCTGGAGGCCGATGATGGCATGAACAGTAACTGATAATAATAAGCAAATACCAAACTAGCCGATTGCCGAAGGAATACTTGAAAATCGGCTGTAAACTGATAAAATAAATAGGCAGAATGCATAAGTAAATGGATTGAATAAACTTCAGCCGATTGCAATAGTAATTGCTATGCATCGCTCCAAAGGTGCTGCCCACGCCCGTGCCCGCGCCCGAGTTCTCGCCTGGAGTCCGTGCCCATGCCCTTGCTCGTGCCCGCGCCCGGGTCCTCGCCTGCCGTCCGTGCCCATGCCCTTGCTCGTGCCCGCGCCCGGGTCCTCGCTTGCCGTCCGTGCCCGTGCCCGTGCCCTTGCTCGTGCCCGCGCCCGGGTCCTCGCCACAAGGAACGAAACCGAAATATGCAATATTGTGCCGCCCCGACTTGGCAACGATTTTTTATACATGTTTATGACCAATCGGCTGGATATAAAGATAACTTATCGGCTAAACACTCCGATAAAACATCTCATAAAAACCCATCGGCTTATTAAGAGTAAAGTTATTATCGCCAGTCTAGTAAATCGGACCCAACCGTTGCAGCACAGACTGACGATGATAACAAGACCTCGATAGGCTGACAGATCTAATGCGATCGTGATGTAAACTATGATAACTTATCGGCTATACATCCCGATAAGACGCTTGCGCAAAAAATATCAACCTAGAGGGAACGATTTATCACTGGCAGTTTAGTAGGTCGGACCCAACCGATGCAGCACAAACTGATGATAAATCGATCCCAGTAAGCCGATACGATCTGCGCACGCGTGATGTGATATACCTAATCGATCTATGAGATCAAACTAAATTGATGCAGCCATAGATAAAATAGATATATCGCGGTAAGCCGTCCACCGTGAATCGACTAGAATATAGGACTTAACCGAGGAAGTCCTAGCCGATGCGGTGGCCGAGGTGACGAGACTTACCCTCTCGCAGGAGGTCGAACTTAACCGATGCAGCCCGGCTCGAGAAGAAAGAACCCGTCGAAGGGGTGGCGATGCGCCGAAATTGTATTGATCTGATTGATGTAGATAGATTACAAAGCATCCGGGCATACGTATTTATACCCCAAGTTGATATGAGTTCTTATTGGACACGGCGCAAGCCTTCCTAAATACAAAAAGAAATACTAATAGGACCCGATCAGACACGAGATCAGGTTCCCTAAAGATAGACATCAGCACTTGCCTAATTAATAGATACAGTAATTAACTGCCATATTGTGGTCTTTACGGCTTCTTCCTGGATTCGGTTCCTTCTGGATCAACTTCCGTTAGTTAACTGTAATTTTCTTCTTAACCGAATCTGATACAGAGTCATACCAAATTTTGGCGTTAACACATGCCCCCCAATTTTGGAGTTCTTCTATAGGATTTCGAAATTCTTTCATTTTGGGCCTTCAGATTCCTTCCATACTGAGGCGGCCCAAGGTAGCCCACTTGCCTTAATTGTTTGAAACAGTGCCAACGGCCTCGATTCCCGCCCGGTCATCATGCCTCTATAAACCGCTTCGTCTCCCTAGCCCTTTTTTACGCTTTCACATCACAAGAGCACTACCGCTTCATCTTCCAAGACCTCGACGAACTCCGGCGAACTCAGACGAACCGTCGCAGCTCATTTCCTCGACCGCGGATTCCCGTTCTTCTCCCGGCGCAATGGCATCAGCATCCGCAGTCCCCGAGGTAATCTTTCTGCCCGATTGTTTTCTCTGATTTTGTAGCCTAGATGAATCCAATCTGCGATGTTCTTCACCTGTTCTTCGTCGTGTTCTTGTTTACTGTAGAACCTTAGGAACCAAGTTCTGATCCCAGCTGCCGACTACCCAAATTTCTTCTATCATGGCCCACTGGGTAGCGAGGATCCCACAGATTTCATCAGCGCCGAGACCCAACGCATTCCTTTCAAGAACTCCGCCATGCTAGTCAGTGATTGGACCAATAGCTTCAGATCATGGCCGAGCAAGCTTCCTGGGTGGAGGGACTGGTATATTAGAGTATCGGCCGCGAAGAGAACCCTCTGGGAAGAATCAAACATCGGCCATTGCATCAACCTTTCTCTGGCCGATATGGAAAAGAACGAGCCCCTGCTTGCATCGGCTTCATATTTCTGGTCAGATGCTCTCAACGCCTTCATGTTCGGGCATGGGCCGATGACCCCTACCTTGATGGATGTGATTATGCTCACCTGCCTCGACACGACGAGTTACATCGACCCCTTCAGGCTCTAATTCAAACCTGCTCATTGGCTTCAAGCGAAGAACATCGGTGGCTGGTCCAGGTATATATCAATCCACAACAAGGGAACCGGACCAGTCGACGATCGGGAACATGTCACTTTTTTGAAGTTGTGGCTGGAATGGTTCGTCTTCGGTGGCGCAACCCTCGGCCCAACAACCAACATGCAATGTCTGGCAGAGTGTTTGGCCGATCGGAAACAAATCCCCTTGGGGAAATACCTCCTTGGAGCCATTTATCAGCTGCTACATCAAGTAGCGACCAAGCTATCGGCTGGCCAGCCCGTCGGCCATATTGGGGGTCCTTGGTGGTTCGTGTAACTATGGCTCAACGTCTACACCTCCAAGGACTTTTCTGAGACCTCTTTTCTTGACCAATCCTTTCCAGCCGATCATACAGAAGACGAGGAACTTACTTACCGCTGATGTATCTCCATGGGCGAAGCTGCATCGGCTCTTCCTGGTGGCAAGATAACACCCGTTGGACTCAGTCAATGGTTCAAGGGGTTTTATTACAGCTTCACCAAGGAGGCCACACTTTGGTTTGCATACAATGACACACCGTCATTCGAAATGCCTTCCAACTTCAATCCACTCGACGCTCTGGAAGACGATGAGTCGAAGGCCATATTTCTATCGGCCGTTATCCCCTGCCTACTGCCGACTGGCTTCTCTCTGGGCTGATCACAACCATCATATGAGTTCTACCATCCATCGGTCGGCTCCCGTCAGCTTGGTCTTGGTCAACTTCCGATCGGCCTATTCTTCATCGATAAACTTCAAGCCCGGGGCAACGTCAACAATGCCCTAGAGTATGATCGGATGTGAACCTTAACAGAATCTCTTCCCCTGGGCGCCGCCACCGAGGTGAATGTATCTACCGCCAACACAAAGCTTTTTGCCCGATGGTGGTCAAAATGGAGGAGACATCTATTCAACTTAGCGGCCATCCACTACTGTTCTCGCCTCAATGCCGACTACATCGAATCCGACGACGAGGTAACACCCATAAGCCTTAATCATCATCTCCGACCATCTCTCACTCTTAATTTTGCAGGCTGCCAACGTCGAGCCTACAACGACAAGCACTAACAGTCGGCCGATCATGTATCACCCCCCATCGGCCACTCCTAACTTAGGGCGCGATGCTCCTTCTCCATTGGCTATCCTCCAGGCGCCTCGGCCGACAGGACAGAAGCGCAAAAAGCTGGCGCATCGCCCTTCTCTCAAGAAGCAGAAAACCAATGCCGATGTCATGGTCACGATGCCACCTACTCCCCAAACAACATCGGCCCCCTCATCTCCTCAGGTATGTGCTAAGTCTTGATATCATCATCTGTTTTCCCATCTTTTTCATCAATTTTATTTTCAGCTCGAGTCATTGGCCCCTGAACTTCAACCTGCTACTGACATCCCTCCAAGCACCGAGCCGATGACTTCTTCAGCTGCCCTGATCTCAGCACCTAGTCCCCAAGCCGTTGATGAGGCTGTTCCTACTACATCGCCTGACATTGGCCGTTCCGAAGAACAACCTACTCATCCACTTGAAGCCAATGCCACCCAAGCTGCCGATGCCCTACCTCAGGTAATCTCTATATCCATACTTCATTTTTTAACTCTTCATTGATTCTTTTACCGATGTCAATTTTCAGTCCTTAGCCGATTTGTTCTCTTTTGACATCGGCAAGTACTTAGAGGCAGAAGAAGCAACAGCCACCAGTGCGGCAACCAAACCATCCCTCTCAGCCGATGTGCGCGAGTACTTAACGAACATCATCAGTCGGCTGGAAAACCCGATCGACGCACTGGTGGAAGACTGCGGGCCGATCCGGGCAAGACTTGCAGATATTGAACATCATTTGCCCGAAGAACTCATCGACGCACTGACTCCTGCAGCATATATGGAATCTCACAGATTCAGACTCATCAAGCTCAGGCAGCGCATAGCCGATCGTGCTGATCAACAAAAGATAACCCAAGATATCCAAGTCGATCGGCTGTCAGCCCAAACAGAGAAGAAAAAGCTTGATGACATGGTGGCTGCCCCTCAAGAGCTCCAATCCAAATTGGACCAACTGAAGAAAAAGGAAGCCGATTTGCTGGCAGAACTTGAAAAAGTTCGTAAGGATCTTGAAACAACAGAATCCCAGCTCATCGGCCTGCCACAAGCCATAAAAGATCAAGAGGCTAAGGTTGCAGCAACGGTGCGTCAAGTCGTTCATCGGCGCAAAATTTTGAAGATCATCCCGGGCTCCGATGAAGACGACATTTGTGCTATCAATGAGATTGACCAAATCCGTCTGTGTGCGATCAAAACAATTCAGAACTTTTTGTAAAACTGACACTAACGACCGATGATTTCTAGATACGCCGATTAACTTTTGCTGTAACATAATTTGATCGGCTCTGTTGCCT
Organism: Oryza meyeriana var. granulata; assembly: GCA_003991445.1. Lineage (NCBI taxonomy): Eukaryota > Viridiplantae > Streptophyta > Magnoliopsida > Poales > Poaceae > Oryza > Oryza meyeriana. The sequence goes on along the minus strand of RYFJ01000310.1, from coordinate 464,766 downwards.
ATTTCTTTCAATTATCCCTTAGTATTTTTGTCTGTTTGATCTAAAGGCGATATCAATTGATATCGGCTATCTTTAGGCGATGTAAAAACATCGGCTTTCTGAACTGTTTTAGAAATCGGCCGCATCCAGCCGATTCAGGAGTTAATCTAAACGCTCGGATAGTACTTCTTAAGATATTTCCCATTAAGCGCTTTAGCAAACTCTGTCCCCCCAAGATCTTCTAGTATATAGGCATTACCAGGCACACAACGATTAATCTGATAGGGCCCTTCCCAATTAGGCGACCACTTTCCAAACTTACTATCTCTGGACCCGATCGGCAAAATCAACTTCCACACAAGATCTCCTTCAGCAAACGATTTATTCACCACCTTTTTGTTATAATGCCTAGCTGCCTTAGCCTTGTTTTCCTTGATCCTCTCCAGCGCCCTTAACCGATTCTAAGCCAAATCCTCGAGTTCATCTATCATCAAGTTATAATAATCATCGGCTGTCAATTGATCCTGTAAAGAAATTCTCCTAGAGCCGATGTTAGTCTCCCAAGGCAGAACTGCTTCATGCCCATATACCAACTGATATGGTGGCACTCGAGTAGACCCATGACACGCCATCCGATATGCCCATAATGAATCGGCTAACGTAGTATGCCATCTTAGCGGCTGTTCATCAATCTTTCGCTTAATCAACTTGATCAAACTCTTATTAGAAGCTTCCGCCTGTCCATTAGCCTGAGCATAATAAGGCGATGAATTAAATAACTTGATTCCCATACTGGCAGCAAACTGTTGAAACTCATCGGACACGAAAATAGATCCCTGATCAGTAGTTATCGTCTGAGGAATTCCAAACCGATAAATTATGTGCTCCTTTACAAACTCGATTGCTTCTTTGGACGTAACTTTCTTCAGAGGAATCGCTTCTACCCACTTTGTAAAATAATCTGTTGCTGCCAATATGAACTTATGTCCTTTACTTGATGGAGGAAAAACCTGGCCGATCATGTCGATTCCCCATCCTCTGAACGGCCACGGTTTAATGATAGGATTCATAGTCGATGCTGGTGCTCGTTGTATATTTCCAAACTTTTGGCAATCTTGACATCCATTATAGTACCTGAAACAATCCTCCAGCATTGTCGGCCAAAAATACCCTACTCTTCTTAGCAACCACTTTATCTTATGAGCCGATTGATGAGTCCCACAAACGCCTTCATGCACCTTGCACATAACTACTTTGGCTTCTTCCAAATTCAGGCGTCTCAGCAGAACTCCCTCAAAAGTCCGATAATACAATTCTCCATCAAGCAGCACATATTTAGTAGCTTTATACCGAAGTTTCCTGGAAACCAATTGCGACGGATCTTGTAAATAACCAATTATTTCATGTCTCCAATCATCGACCTTATCCTGAACATCATTATTGGCTATTTCAACCTCAATCTGCCTATTCAGCCGATAACCAGAAGCAATTTGTGCAAGATCATTGGCTTCTAAATTCTGTTCCCTAGGGATATGATTCACTGATACCATCTTGAAATCCTTCAACAAATCTATACATTCCTCATAATATGATCACAAAACATCATCCCTGCACTCATATTCCCCAGACAACTGCTTGATCACCAACAAAGAATCACCAACAATCTCTATGATATCGGCTCCGATCTCTTTTAAAAGCTGAAGTCCTTTTAATACCGCCTCGTATTCCGCTTGATTATTAGTCCGATAAGGTTTAATTGTAAAAGCAAACTCAAAACTTGCCCCTCGAGGCGATACAATGACCAGGCCGATACCAGATCCATGCTTGCACACTGATCCATCAAAAAACAAAGTCCATGGGATCGGCTCCACATAATTCTCACAATCCCCTCTGTGCTGCACAATGAAATCGGCTACTGCTTGTCCCTTGATTGCTTTAGCTGATTCATATCTCAAGTCAAACTCGGTCAAGGCAAAAATCCACTTACCAACTCGCCCTTTCAAAACTGGAGCCGACAACATGTATTTTACCACATCGGCCTTGCAAACCACCGTGCACTCAGCCGATAGGATATAATGCCTTAACTTTGTGCGTGAGAAATATAGACAAAGGCATAATTTCTCCACCGCGGGATATCTTGCTTCAGCATCCAAAAGCCTTCTGCTTAGATAGAACACGACTCGCTCCTTGCCTTCAAACTCTTGAATTAAAATAGACCCGATGGATCTCTCATCGGCTGACAAGTATAATTTGAACGGCACTCCTTTCTGCGGCGGAATTAGAACAGGTGGGGAACTCAAATAACTCTTAATTCCATCGAATGCCTTCTGTTGATCTGCCCCCCACACGAACTCTTGATCGGCTTTCAATTTCAATAACGGAGTAAAAGATTCAATTCTTCCTGACAAATTTGATATAAATCTCCTTACAAAATTAATCTTGCCGATCAATGACTGTAACTCTGTCTTGTTGCTTGGTGGCTCTGTAGTCTTAATGGCTCTGATGCTCCGTTGACTAACTTTAATTCCTCGCTCATGAACCATAAAACCCAAAAACTACCCAGCCGATACACCAAAAGCGCATTTATTGGGATTCATCCTTAGTCCGTATTTCTTGGCCCTTTCCAACACTTTTCGCAAATCGGCTATATGACTTTCCTCACTCTTAGATTTAACCACCACATCATCAATGTAAATTTTCACTAACAAGCCGATGAGATCATGAAATATATAATTCATGGCCCTCTGATAAGTCGCACCAGCACTTTTTAACCCAAACGTCATTACTACCCACTCATATAAGCCGATAGCTCCAGGACATCGAAACGCAGTCTTATGTATATCTTCTTCAGCCATAAAAATCTGATTGTATCCTGCATTGCCGTCCATGAAGCTAATAATCTTGTGGCCTGATGCTGCATCCACCAACAAATCCGCTATCGGCATCGGGTACTCATCCTTGGGGGTAGCTTTCTTTAAATCCCGGAAATCAATACATATCCTCAATTTTCCATTCTTCTTTTCCACCGAGACGATATTAGAAACCCACTCAGCATATCGGCACGGCCTTATAAACTTGGCATCATATAACCTTGTAATCTCCGCTTTGATTGGCTCATATAATTCTGCCTTAAACCTCCTTGGAGCCTGTTTGAACGGCCGATATCCTGGTTTAATGGGTAGCCGATGTTCAACAATTGATCGGCTTAATCCTGGCATCTCATGATACTCCCAAGCAAAACAATCCCGATACTCCTTCAATAGTGTTATCAATTCTTCTCGAAGTTCAGGGCATAACTTTTTGCTTATGTACGTCGGCCTTGGATTATCTCCTGGTCCTATGTCGATCTCCTCTAAGTCATCAGCCGACGTAAACCCTTGTCCTAGTTTCCCCTCGAAATCTTCAATGGAGCCCATCAGAGTAACAGCTCGGAGCCGACTTGCTGAATCGGCTGTATCCCTTGGCTGGTGACCTTAAGATAATCTCCTTCCCATGTTTTTCTAGACAAGCAATCAACACCATCTGCTTCCCAGACCGGCAAATCAGTCATTGCAATGTTGGTTGACCGATCTGCTAGGACTACCTCGACTTGATCTCCTTGCTACTGTATCAAACATTGATGCATCGTCGAGGGCACGCAGCAGTTCGCGTGAATCCAATCCCTACCAAGAAGCAGACTATATGACCCTTTTCCATCGATAATGAAAAACGTGGTAGGTAATGTCTTGTTTCCACTGTCAATTCCACGTTTAACACGCCTTTCGCCTCTGATGAATTTCCACCGAAATCTTTTAGCACCATATTCGTCTTGATCAAATCTTCGGCAGTTCTCCCCAATTTTCGAAATGTAGCATAAGGCATTAGATTAACAGCTGCTCCCCCATCAACTAGCATCTTTGTCACCGGCTTCCCATTCACATAGCCCTTGATATATAATGGTTTTAAGTGCCGATGCTCTGATTCCTCAGGTTTATCAAATATAGCCTGATCCAGTTGCAACGTTAGCTGAGCGAAAACTTCTTCATTGCCTTCTTTGTCCGACGAAAGTGCTTTATACTCCCGAGGCAAAAAGAAAACCATGTTTACCGAAGCCGATGGACCTTCATCGTCCTTCCTCTTCACACGCCATACTCGTTTAGTTCTCTTGTGACGATGATCGGCTTCTTCTTGATCCTGTCTCTGTTCTTCCTGTTGCTCTCGGTGTCGTAGCCGTTGTGCCCTTCTCTTCTGATTCTCTGTGAATATTCCGCTAGGACACCACTGAGGATTTTGGGCTTGTTTTTCACATACTTCCTCTTTATTTTCTTCAAAGAATTCTTCGTGGACCTGCCCTAATCGACTATGTACCGATGCTTGTTTCCTAGGTGGCCGATCCTGCGAAAAATTTTCCTGCTGATCCCACTGAAATCTCAGATTATCGCACTCAGGGCAATCCTCAATTGATGGCAATCTCATCCCTTGATCCTAGCAGAATCGGAAGAACGGACAATCCCAATGCGGATTATATCTTTCCCTATCTGGCTCGATCCACCGTTCTTCGTACTTCGAATATTTTTCTATCATGCCTGATGAAGTAATTCTTGATTTCCTATGATCCACATGCCTTCCTTCATCGGCTTGAGTCCTTGACGACGATCCCGCATAAACCATGTTCACGGGGAACGGGTGTCCGTCAATTTTCATCGGCTTTTTGTCTTCAAATTTGATCCTTCCTTGCTCAACAGCCGATTGAATTTGTTGCCGAAAAACTTTGCACTCGTTAGTGTGATGTGATACAGTATTGTGCCATTTGCAATATCTTTTCTTCTTCAGTTTTTTGGCTGATGGAATCACGTGATTCGGCGGGAGTTGTATCTGCTTCTCCTGTAACAGTAGATCAAAGATTTTATCGGCTTTATTAATGTCAAAATCATACCGTTCTTCCTTGCCGATATCCTTGACCCATGGGCATGATACTGATTTATTGTTCCTAGCCCACTCCGCCAATCCGACTTTAGCATCGGATCCCTCATCGTCCGAGTGCGATGAATAAACCTGTACCTGAGCAACCCTTCTCTGATATTTATCTTTTTTCGCCTCTTGAAATCGGCTTTCATGAGCCGATACCTTCTGTACCAAGTGCTCCAGGGACTCGAACTCCTGTGATGAAAACCTCTCTTTGATTGGCGCTAAGAGACCCTGGAAAGCCAAGTCGGCTAGATGTCCATCGCTCAGGTTTAGACTGTAACATCGGTTTCTAACGTCCTGAAATCGCTGAATATATTCCGGTACTGTTTCATCTGGTCTCTATCTAACCAATGTTAGATCTGTCAGTCTCATCTCATGGATCCCAGCGAAAAAGTATTTGTGAAACTGTTTTTCTAGATCGGCCCATCCCCGAACTGAATTAGGTGGTAATGAAGAGAACCATGTAAAAGCCGATCCAGATAGCGACAAGGGGAAAAACCTAACTCTCAGAGCGTCTTCAGCCGATGCCTCTCTGCACTGTGCCAGGAATCGGTTAATGTGTTCTACTGTAGATGTGCTGTCTTGCCCTGAGAACTTAGAGAAATCCGGGACTCTGTATCGGTGTGGTAATGGGACTCTATCGAACCACTCGGGATATGGATGCCGATACATAAATGTTTGCTCCTTGGGCTTGATCCCAAACTGTTCTCTCACTATCTCTGCAACCCTTGTCGATAAATCTTCTTCCCTTGGGTTGTCCTGTTGATACTGTATAGGCGGAGTTGGTTGCCGATTCTGTCTAAGATATTCCCTCTGGTAACTACCTGGATCGGCTCCACCTCCTGGATAATTTTGTTGATATCCCCCATAATAAGCAGACCTATGTTATCCAGCAGGAATATCCTGTTGCCCCCCAGCCTGGTTCTGCGTAAACAGGTTTTCCGGTATGTCTCTGTTTATCCCATAAGTAACCTGATTTGGCTCCGTCTTTGGCGAGAGCTATACAGGACCTTGAGTAGGCTCTTGAATGATTGATCCATCCATCGTCTTCTTTATGAGGTTATGAAGTGTGTTCACCAACACTCCTGACTGATTAATAAGCGCATGATGTACTGCTTCGTTTACCATATCTTGTAAGGGTTTTACTGGTGGACTTTCGGGTGGTGTGCGGCTCGACTCACTAAACAGGACTGGTTTTGGAAACTGCGTCTTCTGAATCGGCCCTTGTCGCGTCATGCCAAAAGATTCCAAGCAAAGCTTCTGAAAATTGGCCATATTCTGCTCGACTTGCTGTTTTTGTTCCTTAGTTAGATCTTCCATAGTGACCGGAATCATATTGTCTTGTTTGATCTCTTTTCCAGCCATCTTGGAACTTCGGATTGAAATTTCGGGTCCCACCAGACGTGCCAAAAACGTGTTGACGCCGAAAACCGTCGGCAGCGTCGGGAACGAGCCGATGATATGGTTCGGCACCTAGAGACACGCGAAGGCCTGGGAGATCTGCTTAGCTCCAGTGCAGGTCCTAAAATCTTGAGGTTCGTAGGCGTGCCAGTCAATTTGACCCTGCAATTGACAAGGAGAAAATGTTAGATCAATGAGCCAATCGGCTGGAAGCCGATCTGGACTCGTCTCATCGGCCGATGGCCGATATGAACTGTAGCACTTATACACCGGCTGGAGGCCGATGATGGCATGAATAGTAACTGATAATAATAAGCAAATACCAAACTAGCCGATTGCCAAAGGAATACTTGAAAATCGGCTGTAAACAGATAAAATAAATAGGCAGAATGCATAAGTAAATGGATTGAATAAACTTCAGCCGATTTCAATAGTAATTGCTATGCATCGCTCCAAAGGTGCTGCCCACGCCCGTGCCCGCGCCCGAGTTCTCGCCTGCTGTCCGTGCCCGTGCCCTTGCTCGTGCCCGCGCCCGGGTCCTCGCCTGCCGTCCGTGCCCGTGCCCTTGCTCGTGCCCGCGCCCGGGTCCTCGCCACAAGGAACGAAACTGAGATATGCAAAATTGTGCCACCCCGACTTGACAGCGATTTTTTATACATGTTTATGACCAATCGGCTGGATATAAAGATAACTTATCGGCTAAACATTCCGATCAAACATCGCATAAAAACCCATCAGCTTATTAAGAGTAAAGTTATTATCGCCAATCTAGTAGATCGGAGCCAACCGTTGCAGCACAGACTGACGATGATAACAAGACCTCGATAGGCCGACAGATCTAATGCGATTGTGATGTAAAATATGATAACTTATCGGCTATACATCCCGATAAGACGCTTGCGCAAAAAATATCAACCTAGCAGGAACGATTTATCACTGGCAGTTTAGTAGGTCGGACCCAACCGATGCAGCACAAACTGATGATAAATCGATCCCAGTAAGCCGATACGATCTGCACACGCGTGATGTGATATACCTAATCAATCTATGAGATCAAACTAAACTGATGCAGCCATAGATAAAATAGATATATCGCGGTAAGCCGTCCACCGTGAATCGACAAGAATATCGGACTTAACCGAGGAAGTCCTAGCCGATGCGGTGGCCGGGGTGACGAGACTTACCCTCTCGCAGGAGGTCGAACTTAACCGATGCAGCCCGACTCGAGAAGTAAGAACCTGTCGAAGGGGTGGCAATGCGCCGAAATTGTATTGATCTGATTGATGTAGATAGATTACAAAGCACCCGGGCATACGTATTTATACCCCGAGTTGATATGAGTCCTTATTGGACACGACGCAAGCCTTCCTAAATACAAAAAGAAACACTAATAGGACCCGATCAGACACGAGATCAGGTTACCTAAAGATAGACATCAGCACTTGCCTAATTAATAGATACAGTAATTAACTGCCATACTATGGTCTTCACGGCTTCTTCCTGGATTCAGTTCCTTTTGGATCAACTTCCGTTAGTTAACTGTAATTTTCTTCTTAACTGAATCTGCTACAGAGTCATACCAAATTTTGGCGTTAACAATGGCGCTCCCACTCCATCGGCTCTTCTCCGGATGCCACAACCGACAAGTCCAAAACGCAAGAAGCTAGCGACTCGCCCTTCTCAAAAGAAGCAGAAAACCATCGTCGATGTTGCGGTCACGGCGCCACCTGCTACTCAAACAACATCGACCCTTGCATCCCCGCGGGTATGTGCTAAGTCTTAATATTATTATCTGTTTCCCATCTTTTCATCATCGATTTTATTTTCAGCTCGAGTTATCGGCTCCCGAACCTCAACCTTCCGCCGGCATCCTTCCAAGCGTCGAGCCGATAACCTCTGCAGCCGTTCCAACTCCAGCACCCAGTCCCCAAGCCGTTGTTGAGGCCGTACTCACTATTTCGTCGTCAGACATCGGCCATCCTGAAGAACAACCTACTCATCCACTTGATGCCGATGCCGTTCAATCCACCAATGTCCTGCCTCAGGTAATCTCTTCACATCCATATTTCACTTTTAACTCCTTACTGATCCTTTTACCGATGTTAATCCGCAGTCCTTAGCCGATTTGTTCTCCTTCGACATCAGCAAGTACTTAGAGGTAGATGAAGCAACAGCCACCAGCGCGGTAACCAAACCATCCTTCTCAGCCGACGTGCGCAAATACTTGTCAAGCATCACTCGTCTGCTGGACAACCCGATCGACACTCTGGTGGAAGATTGCGGGCCGATCCGGGCAAGATTTGCAGAAATTGAACATCATTTGCCCGAAGAGCTCGTCGACGCATTGACTCCTGCAGCATATCTGGAATCTCACAAATTCCAACTCATCAAGCTCAGGCAGCATATAGCCGATCGTGCTGATCAACAGAAGACGGTCCAAAACATCCAAAACGATCGGCTGTCAGCTCAAACAGAGAAGAAGAAGCTTGACGATATGGCAGTTGCCCCTCAAGAACTCCAATCCAAACTGGACCAACTGAAGAAAAGAGAAGCCGATTTGCTGGCAGAACTTGAAAAAATTCGCAAGGATATTGAAACAACAGAATCCCAGCTCATCGGCCTGCCTCAAGCTATACAAAACCAAGAAGCCAATGTTGCAGCAGCAGTGCGTCGAGTCGTCCACCAGCGCAAGAACTTGAAGACTATCCCCGGCTCCGACGAAGAAGACATTCATGCCATCGATGAGATTGACCAAATCCGCCTGCGCGCGATTGAAACTATCCAAAAATTTTTGTAAATCCTAACATTAATGACTGATGGTTCTCTGAAACATGCCGATTAACCTTTTGCTGTAATATAATCTGATCGGCTCTGTTGTTTGTTTCTTTCAATCTTCCCTTGATGTTTTTATTTGTTTGATCTAAAGGCGATATCAATTGATATCGGCTATCCTTAGACGATGTAACAACATCGGCTCTCGTTCTAAATTATTTAGAAATCGGCTGCATCTAACCGATTCAAGAATTAATCCAAACGCTAGGGTAGTACTTCTTGAGATATTTTCCGTTAAGCGCTTTAGCAAACTCCGTCCCCTCAAGATCTTCTAATATATATGCATTACCAGGTACACAATGATTAACCCGATAGGGCCCTTCCCAATTAGGCGACCACTTTCCGAATTTACTATCTCTGGACCCGATCGGCAAAATCAACTTCCATAGAAGATCTCCCTTAGTAAACGATTTATTCATCACCTTTTTATTATAATGCCTAGCCGCCCTAGCTTTATTTTCTCGGATCCTTTCCAGTGCCTTTAACCGATCCTGAGCCAAATCCTCGAGTTCATCTGTCATCAAACTATAATAATCATCGGCTGTCAATTGATTCTGCAAAGTAATTCTCCTAGAGCCGATGTTAGTCTCCCAAGGCAAAACTGTTTCATTCCCATATACTAATTGGTATGGTGGCACCTGAGTAGACCCATGACATGCCATTCGATAGGCCCATAACGAATCGGCTAATGTAGTATGCCATCTTCACAGCTGTTCATCAATCTTCCTCTTAATTAATTTGATTAAACTTTTATTAGAAACTTCTGCCTGTCCATTAGCTTGAGCATAATAAGGCGATGAATTCAATAACTTAATTCCCATACTGGCAGCAAACTGTTGAAACTCATCGAACACGAAAATAGATCCCTGATCGGTAGTTATCGTCTGAGGAATTCCAAACCGATAAATTATATGCTCTTTTACAAACTCGATTGCTTCTTTGGACGTAACTTTCTTCAAAGGAATCGCCTCCACCCACTTTGTAAAATAATCTGTTGCAGCCAATATGAATTTATGCCCCTTACTTGATGGAGGATAAACCTGGCCGATCATATCAATTCCCCATCCTCTGAACGGCCACGGTTTGATGATAGGATTCATAGCAGATGCTGGTGCTCGCTGTATATTGCCAAACCTCTGGCAATCTTGACATCCTTTATAATATCCGAAGCAATCTTCCAACATTGTCGGCCAAAAGTACCCTACTCTTCTCAATATCCACTTCATCTTATGAGCCGATTGATGAGGTCCACAAATGCCCTCATGCACTTCACACATAACCACTTTGGCTTCTTCCAAATTTAGGCACCTCAGCAGAACCCCTTCAAAAGTCCGATAATATAACTCTCCATCAAGCAACACATACTTAGTAGCTTTATACCGAAGCTTTCTGGAAACCGATTGCAACGAGTTTTGCAAATATTCAATAATTTCCTGTCTCCAATCATCGGCTTTATCTTGAATATCACAATCGACTATTTCAACCTCGATCTGTCTATTCAGCCGATAACCCGAAGCAATTTGCGCAAGATCATTAGCTTCTAAGTTCTGTTCTCTAGGGATATGATCCAACAATACCATCCTGAAATCTCTCAACAAACGTCTGCATTCTTCATGATATGACCTTAAGATATCATCCCTGCACTCATATTCCCCAGATAATTGCTTAATCACCAATAAAGAATCTCCAACAATCTCTATGGCATCGGCCCCGATCTCCTTTAAAAGTTGAAGTCCTTTCAGCACCGCCTCGTATTCTGCCTGATTATTGGTCCGATAAGGTTTAATTGCAAAGGCAAACTCAAAACTTGCCCCTCGAGGCGATACAATGACCAACCCGATACCAGATCCATGCTTACAAACCGTTCCATCAAAAAACAAAGTCCACGGGATCGGCTCCACATAATCTTCATGAACTCCTCCGTGTTGCACAATGAAATCAGCCACTGCTTGTCCCTTGATTGCTTTAGCCGATTCATACCTCAAGTCGAATTCCGTTAAGGCAAAAACCCACTTACCAACTCGCCCTTTCAAGACTGGAGCCGACAACATATATTTCACCACATTGGCTTTGCAAACCACTGTACACTCAGCCGATAAAATATAATACCTTAACTTCGTGCATGAGAAATATAAACAAAGGCATAATTTTTCCACCGTAGGATATCTCGTTTCAACATCCAAAAGCCTTCTGCTCAAATAGAACACAACTCGCTCCTTCCCTTCAAATTCCTGTATTAAGACAGACCCGATGGATTTTTCATCGGCCGATAAGTATAATCTGAACGGCATTCCTCTCTGCGGCGGAATCAAAACAGGTGGGGAACTTAGATAATTCTTAATCTCATCAAATGCCTTCTGATGTTCTACCCCCCACACGAATTCTTGATCGGCTTTCAACTTCAACAATGGAGTAAAAGGTTCAATCCTTCCTGACAAGTTTGATATGAATCTTCTCACAAAATTAATCTTGCCGATCAACGACTGTAGCTCTGTCTTGTTGACTGGTGGTTCTGTATTCTTGATGGCTCTGATGCTCCGTTGACTAACTTCAATTCCTCGCTCATGAACCATAAAACCCAAAAATTGCCCAGCCGATACACCAAAAGTGCATTTATTGGGATTCATCCTTAGTCCATATTTCTTTGCTCTTTCCAGCACTTTGCGTAAATTGGCTATATGGCTCTCATTACTCTTGGATTTAACCACCACACCATCGATGTAAATTTCCACTAACAAGCCGATGAGATCATGAAATATATAATTCATCGCCCTCTGATAAGTTGCACCGGCACTTTTCAATCCAAATGTCATCACTACCCACTCATATAAGCCGATAGCTCCAGGACACCGAAACGCAGTCTTATGTATATCTTCTTCTACCATAAAAATTTGATTGTATCCTGCATTGCCGTTCATGAAGCTAATAATCTTGTGGCTTGATGCTGCATCTACTAGCAGATTTGCTATTGGCATCGGGTACTCATCCTTAGGGGTAGCTTTATTCAAATCCCGGAAATCGATACATATTCTCAATTTTCCATTTTTCTTTTCCACCGGAATGATATTAGAAACCCACTCAGCATATCGGCATGGCCTTATAAACTTCGCATCATATAACCTTGTGATTTTTGCCTTGATTGGCTCATACGACTCCGCTTTAAACCTCCTTGGAGCCTGTTTAAATGGCCGATATCCTGGTTTAATAGGAAGCCGATGTTCAACAATTGATCGGCTCAATCCTGGCATTTCATGATATTCCCAAGCAAAACAATCCCGGTACTCTTTCAATAATTTTATTAATTCTTCTCGAAATTCGGGACACAATTTTTTACTTATGTACGTCGGCCTTGGTCTATCTCCTGGTCCTATATCAATCTCTTCCAAATCATCAGCCGACGTAAATCCTCGTCCCAATTTCCCCTCAAAATCTTCTATGGAGCCCATCAGAGTAGCAATTCGGAGCCGACTTGCCGGATCGACTGTATTCCTTGACTGGTAACCTTGAGATAATCTCCTTCCCATGTTTTTTCGAATAAACAATCGACACCATCGGCCTCCCAGACTGGCAAATCGGTCATTGCAATGCTGGTCGACCGATCTGCTAGGATTACCTCAACTTGATCTCCTTGCCCCTGTATCAGTCTTTGATGCATCATCGAGGGCACGCAACAGTTCGCGTGAATCCAATCCCTACCAAGAAGCAGACTATATGATCCTTTTCCATCAATAACGAAAAACGTGGTAGGTAATGTCTTGTTCCCCACTGTCAACTCCACGTTCAGCACGCCTTTTGCCTCTGATGAATTCCCACCGAAATCTTTTAACACCATATTCTAGTCCTTTTCCATCAATAACGAAAAACGTGGTAGGTAATGTCTTGTTCCCCACTGTCAACTCCACGTTCAGCACACCTTTTGCCTCTGATGAATTCCCACCGAAATCTTTTAACACCATATTCGTCTTGATCAAATCTTCGGCGGTTTTCCCCAGTTTCCGATATGTATCATATGGCATTAGATTAACAGCTGCTCCCCCATCAACTAGCATCTTCGTCATCGGCTTCCCATTCACATAGCCCTTGATATATAATGGCTTTAAATGCCGATGCTCTGATTCCTCAGGTTTATCAAATATAGCCTGATCGGGTTGCAGCATTAGCTGAGCAAAAACCTCTTCATTGCCTTCCTCGTCAGATGAGAGCGCTTTATATTCCCGACGCAAAAAGAAAACCATGTTTAATGGAGCCGATGAATCAACCTCATCGTCTTTCCTCTTCACACGCCATACTCGTTTAGTCCTCTTGTGACGATGATCGGCTTGCTCCTGATCTTGCTGTTGTTCTTCCTGTTGCTCTCGGTGCCGTAGCCGCTGTGCCCTCCTCTTTTGATTTTTTGTAAATATTCCACTAGGACACCACTGAGGATTTTGGATTTGTCGTTTCTCATACACCTCGTCATCATTTTCTTCAAAGAATTCTACATGGATCGGCCCCAATCGGCTATGTACCGATGCTCGTCTTTCAAGTGGCCGATCTTGCGAAAACCTTTCCTGCCGAGACCTCAGATTATTGCATTCGGGGCAGTCTTCAATTGATGGCAATCTCATCCCTTGATCCTAGCAGAACCGGAAGAACGGACAATCCCAATGCGGATTATACTTCTCCTCGTATGATGAAGCCCATTGTTCCTCTTCGCGCCTTGAATATTGTGGGTGCCATGGGCCCCGGGTACCTCATGACAAGCATATGGGCCACTCGGATAGAGGATGGGCCTAGCCTTGTAATTAGAGATATAGCTAGATTCGGCAGACTTCGCCTTGTATAGAAAGGAATATACAGTCCTAGTCGGGTGCGTTATATTTCTAAGAGGAGATCTCCTAGTCGTAATCCGATGGGGACTCCTACCTTGTAACCCTGTCCCCCAGTATATAAGGGGAGGCAGGGCGCCCCATGAGGGCAGGTTGAGTTGGTTCACCAGAATCACCACCACAAATCCTCAAAGGAATAACACCACAACTGGACGTAGGGCATTACCTCACATCGAGGGCCTGAACCAGTATAAATCTCCTTGTGTTCCTTTGCAATCCACCGAGTTTCCATCCGCCGAGTAGCCTCATATATTTATTGCCGGTGTAAAACATCGACAGTTGGCGCGCCAGGTAGGGGTCTCGGCGCGATCTACATCTACAAGCTCGATGGATCCAGCAACTGGAGTCGACGGCAGCAAATTCTCTCCCGGAGAAACAATCTCACTCGGAGGCCTCGACTTCGTCGCCGACACGTTCGGCAATCTCACCTTGGCCGACACGGACCCGATCCAACTGGCCGAGGAACCAGCCGACTCCGCGCCAGTCGGCCCACACGACGCTGCGGCAATCTTCGACGACATGCTGCGGCGATCTCCAATACGCCCGAATCCAGGGACAACTCTTTCTTTCGATGTCCGACTCGGACTCGGTTTTGAGCCGGCCGAGATCGGGCCAAGAAAGGAAGAGATCGTCAATTTCCCATTCAGACTCGGCGACGCCGCGGATATCTACAATCTACATCCGACGCGGCAAACCCGATCCCCTGGAGTTCGACTCGGATACGGCCCCGAGCCACTCGAGATCGGATCTAGGGAGGTCGGAGTTGTGATCAACCCCATCAACCATTCCGACTTCGACTCTCAGTCGGACTACGACTCTCAGTCAGACTACGACTTCCAGTCGGACTACGACTCTAAGTCGGACAGCAGTTCGACAAGCTTCTCTCGGCCGCGAGAAGTCTTCATGGCATTCGGAGGCTCTACTCCTACTCAGGAATCATGCAGACTACGCGAGCAGCAAGAGGAGGAAGCAAGCCGACTGCAAGAACAACAGGAGGAAGAAGCAAGACGCCTACACGCCCGCAACGACGATCTACGCAGGGCTGGACGAACCACTCAGCGACAAATCCTCCAAACCCGAGTCAGCGACCACGACGTCTTCGCCACGCCGCAACAGAACCTCGTGGCCGCCGCAACTCTGCTGGACACGCTCCAGTTTGCACCTGATCACCAAGCCACCCCGACAATCGCAAGGATCAAAGCCATGATCACCGCTGCTGCATGTCAGCAGCACCAACAGTTGGGCGACACCCTCATACTGACCAACCGGTCGGCATCCCCAGCGGCAGTCTCATCCACATCAAAGCGACGTCGAGCGGTCGGCTCTAGTCGGCTGCACACGGAGTCACGCCAAACGCCACTCGGCAATCCTAACAACAACCGGCAACGTCAAAGCGACCGTCGGGACAACCAGGATCCCCGAGGCCGACGACAGCGTGGTCTTTGGCAGGACATCAGGCCTCGGCGCCGCGAACACGAGGAAGACAAACAACGCCGACTGGAAGACGAGAACGAGCGCTTCGGCTTCCACCACGAGCGGTTCCGCCGCCGTAGTCGGAGTCGGAGCCCTCACGAAGACGAAGGCATACTAGCTTTCACCCACGAGCTACAACAGTTCGACTGGCCGTCGGGTTTCAAGCCTACAGGCATCGACAAATACGACGGCAAGACCAATCCTGAGTCTTGGCTCACGGTCTACACTCTGGCGATCCGAGCAGCTGGAGGAAATCACAAAGTCATGGCTAACTACCTCCCAGTCGCTTTAGCCGACTCAGCGAGGACATGGCTAACAGGACTTCCCAAGCAATCAATCGACTCCTGGGGAGAACTCCGGGAACGCTTCATCGCCAACTTCCAGGGAACATACGAGAGGCCATCTTCCGAGTACGACTTATATCAGTTGCATCAAAGGAAGAACGAGTCTCTTCGTGACTTCATCAAGAGGTTCTCTGAGAAGAAAAATTCAATCCCGAAGATCAAGGACGAGGTCGTCATCACCGCCTTTCGAAAAGGAGTCAAAGACACCTCGTTCATCGACAAATTCACACGGAAGCCTCCCAACTCTGTCAAGGCTTTATTCGACATGGCGAACAAATACGCCGACTCAGCCCACGCTGTTGCTGAGGCCCTTGAAGATAAAAAGGCATCCTGACAGAAGAAGCGGGAGGGCACCGACGACGCGGTCCCGACTAAAGCTGGGAATCGCAAACGCAAGTCGGACGGCTTCATTGTGGCAGTCGGTCACAACCGTCTTTGACCTTCAACAACTGAAGATTATCAGAACAACAAGCGATATGCTCGGGGGCTCACAAGCTCAAACGCAAGGATGGCATCCCTACTCCAACATACCGAACAGCTAAGTCGCTTTCTGATAAACCTTTCCTCACTTGGCCTCGCCAATGCCGCAGCCGCTTACACCTAATAGGTGTACAAGCTGTACTTTTTTATGTTTTTTCTCTTAAATGATTGCGAAAGTATTCGAGTAGCATAAATCCTGATCCGTGAAACTTTGCTCCATGAAAGACAAACTCAAGTCACCCAAAACGCGTGTCGGGGAAAGAGCCATGAGCCAACTCCCGACGCTAGGGGGCTATGACTAGTCGGGCAGAGTGTTTAAACGTAAGGGGTCAACTACTCGAGGAAATTAATATCAAAAAGAGGAAGAACACGTATTTACATATATTGTAAAATACATTACATTCGGGTGATTGTTTTCATCATCAGATGCTACTCATCCGATATCTTTATAATGCAGGACCAGCTCCGGATACGCGTGACAGGAACTCGGGGCTACGAGCCCATCTCCTACGCTCGGGGGCTGGACCTGTTTACCAAGATATACTCGAAACGCTCCATGAGGGCTACTGACCGAGTACTTACACCAGTCGGGACGTCAACTCCCCCGGCTACGCTCCATGTGAGCCAACAACCAACCTCCGGTGCTAGTCGAGGCTCGGGTACAATTCTGCCGAGTTAGGTACGCCCCATGAGGGTCGCCAGCCGAATCCTATGCTAACGCAAGGTTCGGGTACCTAGCTTGGCTATAACTCTGTTGGGTAGGGTATGCCCCATGAGGGTCGCTAGCCGAATCCTATGCTAATGCGAGGTTCGGGTACCCTGCTCGGCTCTCCTGAAGTCAGAGAAGACTTACATTGTCAAAGCGCATCCGGAGTTCTCATGCACTGCGTCACACTTGAGGAGGGCAGGCAGATCCTGCAACATACCTACTCAGGCATCTGTGGCAACCAGGCTGCATCCAGAACATAAGTCGGAAAGGCTTGCGAATAAGGATTTCTCTGGCTGATTGTGGTTACCGACACCAAAAAACTCATCCTGACATGCGATGGATGATACTTCTATAGAGCTACACTGGATAGGTTGGTTTAGGCCGACTTATTTGGTAACAGCCCCCAAGATATGAGTTCCTACAGTAGCATGCTCCATGTGGGCCGCCCGCACGCTGAGTTGAAATTATAGCGCTGGTGCTACCAACAGGAGCCGATGAGGTAAACAGATATGCTTCATGAGAGCCTTATTGCTAAACATATATGTTTGGGTATCTGTTTTACCCACCAGGTCTCGAGGATATATCCTTACAAGGATCACAAGCTGGTCTTCATTAAAATTGGGGATGCAGGTATCTTTCTCGGGTACACCTAACCACGCCGTGGATTTATTTTCATAAAGTGGTACTCGGCCTACATGCGTGGCCACCAGTTGCCATGAGCAACAATATTCCAGCCGACATGACGCTGAAGAGTCTAACTTTCGAATAGTGCACTACTCGGGAGAGACTATAAATTTCTCATTCCCGCTAACATGATGCGGAGGAGTCTAACTTTCGAGTAGTATACTACTCGGGAAAGACTATAAACATTCTTCCAGCTGACGAGCTGAAGAGTCTAACTTCCGAATGGGACGCCACTCGGGAAAGACTATAAACACCTTTTCCGGCTGACATGAAGCTGACGAGTCTAATTTTCGAGTAATATATTACTTGGGGAAGACTATAAATAATCATCCCGGCTGACATGATGCCGACGAGTCTGATTTTCGAGTAGTATACTACTCGGGAAAGACTATAAACACCCCCTTTCCAGCTAACATGACGCTGAAGAGTCCCATATACGAGTAGCATCCTACTCGGCAAGACTATAAACACACATTCCGACTGACATGAAGTCGAAGAGTCCTACATACGAGTAGTTCCCTACTCGGCAAGACTATAAATCATATTCCGGTTGACATGATACCGAAGAGTCTCATATACCAGTAGTAATCTACTCAGGAAAGACTTCAAGGTTAAAGATCTCTGACTTCATGTTTAATTGTTTTCACAATTAAGCACAAAGTCGGGGGCTACACCTAATAGGTGCGCCTATTCGGCGCACACTATTCCTACATCTACATGGAGCCCTTCATAGCCTCGCTGCCAGCTGACATGAAGCAGGACTCGGGAGAAGCAGCACTCAGACAAAGAGCACTCGGGAGCAATGCACTCGGGAAGACTTCACCGTGGAGGATGAGCACTTGGCATCAGCTGTGACTCAACTATGAAGGTCTCGGGGGCTACTGTGGGTGCCATGGGCCCCGGGTACCTCATGACAAGCATATGGGCCACTCGGATAGAGGATGGGCCTAGCCTTGTAATTAGAGATATAGCTAGATTCGGCAGACTTCGCCTTGTATAGAAAGGAATATACAGTCCTAGTCGGGTGCGTTATATCTCTAAGAGGAGATCTCCTAGTCGTAATCCGATGGGGACTCCTACCTTGTAACCCTGTCCCCCAGTATATAAGGGGAGGCAGGGCGCCCCATGAGGGCAGGTTGAGTTGGTTCACCAGAATCACCACCGCAAATCCTCAAAGGAATAACACCACAACTGGACGTAGGGCATTACCTCACATCGAGGGCCTGAACCAGTATAAATCTCCTTGTGTTCCTTTGCAATCCACCGAGTTTCCATCCGCCGAGTAGCCCCATATATTTATTGCCGGTGTAAAACATCGACAAATATTTATCTATCAGCTGTGATGAAGTAATTCTAGATCTAAATTCTCGATGCCTTCCTTCATCGGCTTGATTCCTCAATGATCCTGCATAAACCATGTTTACAGGGAATGGATGTCCATCAATTTTCATCGGCTTCTTGTCTTCAAACCTGATCCATCCCTGCTCTACAGCCGATTGAATTTGTTGCCGAAAAACCTTGCATTCATTGGTGTGGTGCGATATCGTGTTATGCCACTTGCAGTATTTCCTCTTTTTTAGTTCTTCGGCTGATGGAATTACATGATTTGGTAGAAGCTGTATCTGTTTCTCCTGTAGCAATAAATCGAAGATTTTATTGGCTTTATTGATGTCAAAATCATATCGCTCCTCCTTGCCGATATCCTTCACCCATGGGCATAACACTGATTTCTTGTTCCTAGCCCACTCCGCCAGTCCAACCTCAGTATTGGATCCTTCATCATCTGAGCTTGATGAGTAAACTTGCACCTGAGCAACCCTTCTCTGAAACTTCTCCATTTTTGCTTCTTGAAATCGGCTTTCATGAGCTGATACCTTCTGTACAAGGTGCGCTAGAGACTCGAACTCCTGCGATGAAAACCTCTCTTTAATAGGAGCTAAGAGACCGTGGAAAGCCAATTCGGCCAAGTGCCCATCGCTTAAATTTAAGCTGTAACACCGGTTTCTGACGTCCCGAAACCGCTGGACGTATTCCGAGACTGTTTCTTCTAGCCTCTGTTTAATCGATGTTAAGTCTGTCAGCCTCATCTCGTGGATCCCAGCAAAAAAGTATTTATGAAATTGTTTTTCCAGATCGGCCCATCCTCGGACTGAATTTGGTGGTAAAGAAGAGAACCATGTAAAGGCCGACCTGGACAATGACAAGGGGAAAAATCTAACCCTTAGAGCCTCCTCAGCCGATGCCTCTCCACACTGCGCCAAGAATCGGCTGACATGCTCAACTGTAGATATGCTATCTTGTCCTGAGAACTTAGAAAAATCTGGGACTCTGTATCAGTGTGGCAATGGAACTCTGTCAAACCACTCGGGATACGGATGCCGATACATAAAGGTTTGCTCTTTCGGTTTTATCCCAAATTGCTCCCTTACTATTTCTGCAACCCTTGTTGATAAATCTTCTTCCCTTGGGTTTTCCCGTTGATATTGCATGGGTGGAGTTGGTTGTCGATTCTGTTTAGGATATTCTCTCTGATAATTACCTGAATCAGCAAAACCTCCTGGATAATTTTGTTGATATCCCCCTAATAAGCCGTTTGATGGTACCCCGCAGGAATATCTTGTTGCCCCCCAGCCTAGTTCTGCGAAAACAAGTTTTCTGGTATGTCTTTTCTGGTGCCATAAGCAGCTTGATTTGGCTCTATCTTTGGTGGGAGGTAGACAGGACCCCGACTGGGCTCTTGAGCAATTGATCCATCCACCGTTTTCTTGATAAGATTATGCAGTGTGTTTACCAATACTCCTGATTGATTAATAAGCGCGTGATGCACTGCTTCATTTACCATATCCTGTAAGGGTTTCGGTGGGCTTTCCGGTGGTGTGCGGCTCGATTCTCCGAACAGAACTGGTTTTGGAAATTGTGTCTTCTAAATCGGCCCTTGTCGCGTCATGCCAAAAGATTCCAAGCAAAGTTTTTGAAAATTGGCCATATTATGCTCGACTTGTTGTTTTTGCTCTTCGGTTAGATCTTCCATAGTGACTGGAATCATATTGTCCTGTTTGATCTCTTTTCCAGTCATGTTGAAACTTCGGGTCCTACCGGGCGTGCCAAAAACGTGTTGACGCCGAAAATCGCCGGAAGCGTCGGGAACAAGCCGATGATTTGGTTCGGCGTCTGAGGACACACGAAGGCCTAGGAGATCTGCTTAACTCCAGTGCAGATCCTAAATCTTGAGGTTCGTAGGCGTGCTAGTCAATTTGACCCTGCAATTGACAAGGAGATAGAAAATATTAGCCCAATGAGCCAATCGGCTGGAAGCCGATTTGGACTCGTTTCATCGGCCGATGGCCGATATAGACTGTGGCACTTATACATCGACTGGAAGCCGATGATGGCACAAAAGATAACTGCGATAAGTTGAATATAATAAAACGATAAATTAACCGACTGCCGATAAAACATACGCATCGGCTGGAGAGCCGATGATAGCGTAAATACTTAAAATAAAGATAATGCAATCAGCTGTATTTAATAACAGATAACTTATCAGCTAGGCACTCCGATAAAACACTGCATAAAAACCTATCAACTCAGCAAGGATAAGTTATTACCACCGGTCTAGTAGATCGGACTTAACTGTTGCAACACAGACCAATGATGATAACAGAGACTCGATGAGCCGATAGATCTAATGCAATCGTGATGTAAAATATGGTAACTTATCAGCTATACATCCCGATAAGACGCTTGCATAGAAGCCATCAACCCAACGGGAACGATTTATCGCTAACAATTTAGTAGGTCGGACCCAGCCGATG
Source organism: Oryza meyeriana var. granulata (assembly GCA_003991445.1). NCBI lineage: Eukaryota > Viridiplantae > Streptophyta > Magnoliopsida > Poales > Poaceae > Oryza > Oryza meyeriana. Next base: position 443,234 of record RYFJ01000310.1, on the reverse strand, counting down.
CAGCACAAATTGGTGATAAATCACACCCGGTGAGCTGATAAAATATATTCAAGCGTGATGTGATATACCTAATCGGCCTAAGAGATCAAACCTAACTGATGCAGCCGTAGACAGAGCAGATATATCATGGTAAGTCGACTACCGTAAACCAGCTAGAATATCGGACCTAACCGAGAAAGTCCTAGCCTATAAGGTAGCCAGGGTGATGAGACTTACCCTCTCGCAGGAGGTCGAACTTAACCGATGCAGCCCGGCTCAAGAAGCAAGAACCCGTCGAAAAGGGTGGCGATGCACCGAATTTGTATTGATCTGTGTGATTGAGATGTCTACACGGTACTCGGGCATACGTATTTATACCCCGAGTTGATACAGTTCTGATCGGATACGAAACAGGAGTTTTCTAATTACAGAAGGAAATAACTAATGAGACCCGATCGGACATAAGATCAGGTTTCCTAAAAGATAAAATATTATTACTGCCTAACTAATAGATATGATATTAACTGCCATATTGTGGTCTTCACGACTCCTTCCTAGATCCGGTTTCTTCTGGATCAACTTCCGCCGGTTATCTGTAATTTTCTCCTTAACCGAATCTGATAAAGAGCCATACCAAATTTTGGCGTTAACAATCTCCAACACGTCCCTCTTTGTCTACAAAGCTGGAGACCATGTCGCCTACTTGCTGCTTTACGTCGACGACATCATTCTCACCGCCTCTTCACCGGCTCCCCTTCAGCACTTTACGACACGCCTTCACTCAGAGTTCTCCATGATGGTTCTCGGCAACTTGCACTTCTTCCTCAACATCTCCGTCACGCGCTCCTCCAACGGCCTCTTTCTGTCACAACGACAGTATGCCGTTGACCTCCTTTAGCGAGCTGGCATGGCTGAGTGTCACCCTATGGCGACTCCCGTGGATGCTCGGGCCAAGCTCTTTGCCTCTAATGGTGCTCCAGTTGCTGATCCCTCAGAGTACAGAAGCCTTGTCGGTGCTCTCCAGTACCTTACGCTGACTCGTCCTGAGTTGGCATATGCAGTCCAATAGGTGTGTCTCTTCATGCACGACCCACGCGAGCCTCACCTTGCCTTGATCAAGTGCATCCTCCGCTTTGTCAAGGGCACACTCTCCACTGGGCTCCACATCGGCGCCGGCCCCATCCAGTCCCTGACTGCGTACTCTGACGCTAATTGGGCTGGTTGCTCTGATTCCCGGCGATCCACCTCTGGCTACTGCGTCTTCCTCGGCGACAACCTGGTCTCTTGGTCTTCCAAGCGCCAAACAACAGTCTCCCGCTCTAGTGCTGAAGCTGAGTATCGCGTTGTGGCTCATGCCATTGCCGAGTGTTGTTGGCTACGCCAACTCTTACAGGAGCTCCATGTCTCTCTTGCTTCTGCGACAGTCGTTTACTGCAACAATGTCAGTGCTGTCTATGTGACAGCCAATCCTGTCTATCATCGCTACACGAAGCACATTGAGATCGACATTCACTTCGTCCGTGAGAAGGTTGCCTTGGGACAGGTCCGTGTGCTCCATGTCCCGTCATCACATCAGTTTGCGGACATCATGACCAAAGGCTTACCCGTCCAGTTATTCACTGACTTCAGGTCCATTCTTTGCGTTCGTGAACCCTCCGCTACGACTGCGTGCAGGTATTAGGAATGTATATAGCCTTATATTAGGAATATACTATATTAGGAATGTATCTTTGTATTTCTTGTATTACTCTTCTCATTGAGCATCCCCTGTACCATTGGGCTATATATATACATGGTCACCCCCCCCCCCCCATATTGGGTGTGAGGTGTTTCCTTCTACAATGACAACTGACTAACGGAATCCTATCGGGATTGGCCCCAAGCCCCATCAGCACGCCTATAAGAGCATCTCCAGCAATAGCCCCCAAAGGTTAAATAGGGGTTGCCCTCATTTCCTTTGAACCCCGAAAATGCCTCTAACTCTAGTAACGGTCCCCTATTTCTCAGCCCTCATTTCTTTTTCTATTATATTTCACCATAGACTCTATGTATATGACTAGTTTGACACTATAATAATTGAAACATAAATATTTATGACACATATACAAAATTCATCCATATACAAATTAATAATTTAAAATACCACAATTCAAATTTTTATTCAAAATCTAGAAACATGGAAATGACATATCCTGCAAGCAAAAGTTCAAGACTCGAAATAACCCATAGAAAATTCAATGAGACAAACTACTGAGCGTTCACGACGTCGAGCGTTAAGGTCTTGACGAAGATCACGGTGTAGTCGTTCTCAGACATCATGGTTGTCCCAGTGTCCGTCGTGTTGACATCGTTAACGATCATCGTTGTGGCCTTGTGATCCACGGTTGGATTCCAAGTAACGGTAGTCGAACCCCGCTGCTCAGCGTCGTGCGCGGTCGATGATGTTGCAGCGTCAGAAGTTGTCTTGTTGGTAGGGATCAATGTATCACCAGACTCCTGGCGCTGTTGTACCGCTGCTGTACCGATGCTGCTGTTATCATAGCCTTAATCCTGGCTATAGTCGGTGTCACCTAGGGATCAGGCCCTAGCTGCAAGGTGTCCAGAAGTGTAACAGTGTCCACAACGTTCTGCAGTGAAGGGATGAAAACATTGTGGTCGCCCACTCTGATCTGGAGGATTTCTTGTTGTGCTTGCCGCCTGGTTTTACGCAGCTCACGGTTTGCGGGCCTCCCGTTCAGCTTGCAAGCGCCGATCTTCTTCCTCTCGCTACCGTTTGCTAAATCGTCATGCGGTTATAATAGGTCCGTCTCTCTATATAAGAGAGAACCTAGGACAGAGTTCAAGTCTAACTCTACCTTAATACCCACTACAACTCCAAGTTCTAAATTGTAATCGACTATGTACATATATTCGACACAAAATCTAACATAAGTAGTTCAAATATGGAAGATGTCACCAAATCTTTCTACATTAACATTTCACATCTAACAAGGGCAATAAAGCATTAACAAGGAGGATTGATTGTAATCTAGCATATATACACAAAGGAACACAAAAATAAATGTAACGAATTAGGAGAACCTGGAGAGAGGAAGGGAGCGAGGGAGGGGTGTTAGGCTGGGCGGTGATGGCGAAAGGTTACTGGTGACAACTAGCTCTAGGTAGGTGCAGTCTATAGAGCGGAGCAATGTTTGGCTCTCGTCGAGACAATGGGGAGGGAGCGATGGCCAACAAGGAGATCAACAATGATCCACAGCGATGGAGAATAAAGTCTAGTACAGTATAATACATACTATGTAGTTGATGACAATGGAGTAAAAGGGAAGAAGAGGAAAACCTACCTTGCCTGTTTTCAGCTTGCGACACTTAAGAGTTAGGACCAGGCCATTGGATCGAAACCGAGTTCAGTATAACTTTCCTTCCAAATATGAGGAGTTTGTAAAATTCCAACCTCCAGCCATAGTACATACTAGTTTGTTTTACTGGTAGGACTTTGTAAAATCCAAAATATTTAGCATGACCTTCAAAAATGGAGAGAGTGGCCATGGGGCCTACTTCCTGTGTACTCTTACTATGGAGGAAAAGAAAAAGCGAAAAAGAACTCCGATGTTGTGCGACGTGGCGGTTAATTATCAGTGGGAGCCCACTCTCCAGTGAGATAGAACACAAGAGAGGGAGGGAGAGGGAGAGGAGAGGGAGAGGGGGATCTCCGATCCAATCCGTCGATCGAATCGACCCCCCAAATCAATCAATCAATCCATCGAGGAAGGCAAGAAGCTCCTTCGGGGTTGGATCTAGGGATGGCGATCGTGTACGCGCTGGTGGCGCGCGGCACCGTGGTGCTGGCCGAGTTCTCCGCCGTCTCCGGGAACGCCGGCGCCGTCGCCCGCCGCATCCTCGAGAAGCTTCCGCCCGAGGCCGAGTCGCGCCTCTGCTTCGCGCAGGACCGCTACATCTTCCACGTCCTCCGCTCCCCCGCCGCCGATGCCCTCACCTTCCTCTGCATGGCCAGCGAAATCCCCACACATACATACATACACACACATACATACTAGTGATAATATAGTGATAGACTAGCACTTGTGTAATTGCTTACAGGAAGAATTCCTTTTCTTTACCTCGAGGACATCCAAATGAGGTTCATCAAGAACTATGGCAGAATCTCCCACTCCGCACTTGCCTACGCCATGAACGACGAGTTCTCCAGAGTCCTCCACCAGCAAATGGAGTTCTTCTCCAGCAACCCCAGCGCCGACACACTCAACCGCCTGTAAGCTTTGTAATCCTGAGTTCCTGCTCGTTTCTTGTTCTTTTTTGTTAGCATAGAGAAAGTGTCTCGCGTCGTGGACGACGTCACAAACGTTGGCGGACGCGTCGTGGCCGTAGCGACGTGCGGCTCGCACACACGTCTGTACGACGGGTCGTGGGGGACGTCACGGACGTGGGCGCGACATGGGAGCGACGTGCGTGTATGCGTCTGTACGTTTGGTTCGTGGGCAACGTCACGGATATGGGCAAGACGTGCAGACCCTGTACATTTGTAAATTTGCTATAAGAGGAGAAGGATAGAAACAGAAAAGCTGTGCGATTTTGGGCAGCACCAAAACTCTCGTGTTCTTGTGTGCGTTTGCTTTCAGGTGAAGTCGCAGGCTCACCGCAGGCGCTAAGGCGAGATCCCGGACGAGTGTACCCGGGGAGAGGACGGGTACCCGGGCACGTACGCGGTCCCCGGGTGAAGTACCCGGGCACGGACGCGAGTACCCGGGGCAAGGCACCCGGGCACGGACGGGTACCCGGGCTCCAACAATTGGTATCAGAGCTCCGACAAGTCAGGGACCTGATGTCGGTGCGATCAGAGCCGCGCGGCGGTAGGTCGCTCACCCCTCCACATCGCCGTCGCCCCTCGCTCTCGCCTAACCGACGCCGTGGTCGTCGTGCCGCCGGAGTGATCATCCAGCGGACCGTCAGGGAGACCGGCGCCGGCGTCTCAGTACAGTACCCCATGCTGACTCGCTCCAACTATCAGGAGTGGTCGATGTTGATGCAGGTCAATATGGAGGCGCAGGGCATCTGGTACGCGATCGAGCCGGAGGAGGACGACGTCGTCGAGTATCGCGACGACCGCCTAGCGATGGCGGCCATTCTGCGCTCCGTCCCGCCGGAGATGCTGTCCTCGCTTCGTGGCAAGCGCACGGCGCAAGCTGCGTGGGAGGCGGTGAAGACCATCCGCGTCGGTGTGCAGCGCGTACGCGAGGCGAACGCCCAGCAGCTCCGACGCGAGTTTGCCGCGCTGGCATGGAAGAAAGGCAAGACGGCGGAAGATTTCTCCGTGCGCATTACCGGGCTCGTCAACAACCTTCGGATCCTTGGCGATGACATCGCCGACGCTGAGGTGGTTCGCAAGATGCTGCAGGTCGTCCCCGAGCATCTCGAACAGGTGGCCATCTCCATCGAGACACTGCTCGACATCAGCGCCATCCCCATCGAGGAGGTGACCGGGAGACTGCGTGCCGTCGAGCAGCGCCGCAAGCCGGCGCCCACCGTCGACAACCAGGGCAGGCTGCTCCTGTGCGAGGAGGAGTGGCTCGCCAAGCTCAAGCTCCGCGAGTCCGAGGAGAAGGGCGGCGTGAGCAGCTCGGGGGGCGCCGGCGGCAAGAATCGCGGCGGCGGCCGTTCACGCGGTTGTGGGCGCGGAAGGGGCGCGAGCTCCGGCCGGCAGCGCGACGGCAAGGCCCAGTCCGGCGGTGGACAAGGCTATGACCGAGATCAGTGCAAGCGCTGCGGCAAACGCGGCCATTGGGCGAAAGACTGTCGCAGCAAGCCAAAGGGCGAGGCCCACCTCGCGCAGGCCGAAGAGGACTCGGAGCCCACGCTGCTGATGGCTCGAGCCATTGTCTTCGCCAACGCGCCGCCACCACCACTCGCCGCTGCGACCCCACATCCTCCAGAGCGCCGTCTCCTGCGCATCGTCGAGGAGAAAGTCCTCGCGCAGTTCGATGACGAGGCGGAGCACGACGACAGCGACTGGTACCTTGACAGTGGGGCCACCAATCACATGTCAGGCTGCAGGAGCGCCTTTATCGACATCGACAAGGCGATCCGCGGCACCGTCAAGTTCGGCGACGGCTCGGAGGTCGCGATCGAAGGCTCGGGCACCGTGCTGTTCGAAGGGAAGACCGGCGAACACCTCCCGCTCACAGGGGTGTACTTCATCCCGAGGCTGACCACCAACATTATCAGCCTCGGCCAGCTCGACGAGGGCGGCTGCGACGTCCACACCAGGCACGGCGTCCTTCGGATCCCTGACGAAGAGGACCGGCTGATCGCGCGAGTCCGGCGCTCGGCTAACCGGCTGTACCTGCTGCGGGTGAAGATCGGGCGGCCACTCTGCCTGGCCGCACGCGCCAGCGACAGCGCGTGGCTGTGGCACGAGCGCTACGGCCACCTCCACTTCGACGCCCTGCGCAAACTCGAGCAGCGGGGCATGGTGCACGGGCTGCCCCATGTCGAGCATGTCCACCAGCTCTGCGCCGACTGCGTCACCACCAAGCTGAAGAGGAGACCGTTCCCGTCGCAGTCGAAGCGGCGAGCGGAGGGGCTGCTGGACCTGGTCCATGGCGACCTGTGCGGCCCCATTACGCCGGCGACACCCGGCGGTAAGCAATACTTCCTTCTGCTGGTTGATGACCGGAGCAGGTACATGTGGGTGGCTCTGCTCGCCCGCCAAGAGCGACACCCTCGCTGCCGTGAAGAAGTTCCAGGCGAGGGTGGAGGTGGAGACAGGACGGCGTCTGCGTGTTCTGCGCACTGACAATGGGGGTGAATTCATCTCTGTTGAATTCGAGGAGTACTGCGCCGAGCACGGCGTCGAGCGGCAGCACACAGCGCCGTACACGCCGCAGCAGAACGGCGTCGTTGAGCGGCGAACCAGACGTCGTCTGACCATGGCGCGCAGTCTGCTGAAGAGCCGGAACATGCCGGCATTCTTCTGGGGCGAGGCGGTCGCCACTGCCGTCTTTCCTGCTGAATCGGGCGCCCACCAAGGCCGTCGACGGCATGAACGCCCGTATGAGGCCTGCACGACGCAGGCTGGATGTGCACTTTCTGCGCACGTTCGGGTGTGTGGCGTACGTCAAAACGACGAAGCCGCACCTAAAGAAGCTCGACGACCGCGGCGCTCCGGCGGTCTTCATCGGCTACGAACCAGGCGCCAAAGCATGGCGTTTCTACGACCCGACGACGCGTCGCGCCGTCGTGTCCAGGGACGCGGTCTTCGACGAGCCGGCGTCCTGGAGCTGGAGGGATGAGGACGAGGACATGGAGGCTGGCACTGACTTCGTCGTGGAGTACCCTGCGATGGAGCTGGGCGCCACGCGCTTCGACGCCGACACCGTGAAGGGCTCAGGAGAACTTCCGGCGATCCCAACTTCGGGCGCGAAGGTCCGGGCGCAGGCACTGACCCGGGCACGGTCGAGTTCCCGGGCCCAGGCGCTGACCCGGGCACGGTCGAGTTCCCTGGCCCGGGCGCTGACCCGGGCGCGAGGGCGAGTTCCCGGGGCGGCCCGGGCGCGGACACGAGGCCCCGGGGGAGTACCCGGGCGCAAGGGCAAGGCCCCGGGCGCGAGGGCCCGGGAGCGGTCGCGCGGCCCCGGGCGAGTACCCGGGCAGGAGGGCGAGTCCCCGGGCACGAGAGCCCGAGCACGGAGGCAAGGCCCCGGGCGTGGTCCCGGGGGCGGGCGCACCTTCGGTGTGGCGACCCCAACTTCTGCAGCGAGCCCCGGCGCTCCCGCTGCGGGCACACCCGCGACGTCGCCCGATGCCTCGACGCCCGCTCCCGCAACTCCGACGTCTTCACTGCCCCAGGCTGAGTTTGTCTCACCGCCTCCAGACATGGAGGAGTACTGGGACGCCGACAACGATGACGTCGAGCCGCGGTACCGCACCGTCGACAACGTCTTCGGGGCAGCGACACCGTCGGGCCTCGCCGCGCGCCAGGTAGCTGCTGAGCTCCATCTGCAAATCGAGGAGGAGCCAGCCACCTTCGCCGAGGCCGAGAGACATGAGTCCTGGCGCCGTGCCATGATGGAGGAGATGGACTCCATCGAGAGCAACCAGACCTGGCGTCTGGTGCCCCTTCCGCCCGGTCAACGGCCAATTGGGCTGAAGTGGGTCTACAAGGTGAAGAAAAACGCCGCCGGCGAGGTGATCAAGCACAAAGCGCGGTTGGTGGCAAAGGGCTACGTCCAGCAGCCTGGCGTGGACTTCGACGATGTCTTCGCCCCCGTGGCCCGCATCGAGTCGGTGCGGCTACTGCTGGCACTCGCTGCCCAGGAGGGGTGGCCGGTGCACCACATGGACGTTAAGTCCGCGTTCCTGAACGGGGAGCTCATCGAGGAGGTGTACATTCGCCAACCTCCCGGCTTCACCGTCGCCGGCCACGAAGACAAGGTGCTGCGCCTGGACAAGGCGCTCTATGGTCTCCGTCAGGCCTCGCGAGCGTGGTACGCCAAGCTCGACGAGACGCTGGTGGCGCTTGGTTTCAGCCACAGCGCGTCGGAGCACGCCGTCTATGCCCGCGGCAAGGGCGCCTCTCGGCTGCTGGTGGGGGTCTACGTCGACGACCTCGTCATCACTGGGAACGACCCCACCGAGATCGCCAAGTTCAAACAGCAGATGAGCTCCAGGTTCAAAATGAGTGACCTTGGTTTGCTCTGTTTTTACTTGGGCATAGAGGTGCAGCAGGGGAGCGACGGCATCAGGCTGTCCCAGGCGGCGTACGCGCGCAAGATTCTGGAGCGTGCGGGCATGGCGAGCTGCAATCCGAGCCACACTCCCATGGAGCCCCGCCTGAAGCTGTCAAAGGCGAGTACAGCGGCGCCGGTGGACGCCACTGAGTACCGGGGCCTCGTCGGCTGCCTCCGGTACTTAGTGCATACCAGGCCGGACATCGCCTTCGCCGTCGGCTATGTTAGCCGATTCATGGAGAATCCCACCTCCGAGCACCTCAACGCGGTGAAGCGGATTCTACGCTACATCGCCGGCACGATCGACTACGGCTGCCATTACAGGCGCACCGAGGCAGAGCTGAAGCTGCTCGGTTTCAGTGATGCCGACATGGGCGGCGACGTCGATACAAGGAAGAGCACCTCCGGCGTGCTGTTCTTCCTCGGCTCATGCCCGGTGACCTGGCAGTCCCAGAAGCAGAAGGTCGTCGCCCTCTCTTCCTGCGAAGCTGAATACATTGCGGGACGACGGCGGCCTGTTAAGCCTTTTGGCTGGCGCAGCTCTTTGGCTGAATTGAAGAGCGAGCAGCGCGCCGCCTTCCTACTGAAGATGGACAGCCAATCGGCAATAGCCCTCAGTAAGAATCCTGTCTTTCATGATCGAAGCAAGCATATAGATGTCAGATATCATTTCATTCGAGAATGCATTGGCGACGGGAGGATGGACATTGAGCACGTCCGCACTGAGGAGCAGCTAGCTGACATACTGACGAAGCCGCTGTCACGAGATCGTTTCTGCGAACTCCGAGTGCAGCTGGGCGTTGTCAAGATCAGCAAGGAACTTCAGGCTTAGGGGGAGAAATGTAAGCTTTGTAATCCTGAGTTCCTGCTCGTTTCTTGTTCTTTTTTGTTAGCATAGAGAAAGTGTCTCGCGTCGTGGACGACGTCACAAACGTTGGCGGACGCGTCGTGGCCGTAGCGACGTGCGGCTCGCACACACGTCTGTACGACGGTCAGTGGGGCGACGTTCACGGACGTGGCGCGACATGGGGAGCGACTGCGTGTATGCGTCTGTACGTTTGGTTCGTGGCAACGTCACGGATATGGGCAAGACGTGCAGACCCTGTACATAATTGTTTTAAATTTGCTATAAGAGGAGAAGGATAGAAACAGAAAAGCTGTGCGATTTTGGGCAGCACCAAAAACTCTCGTTTCTTGTGTGCGTTTGCTTTCGGTGAAGTCGTAGGCTCACCGCAGCGCTAAGCGAGATCCCGACGAGTGTACCCGGGAAGAGTCGTACCCGGCACGTACGCGGTCCCCGGGTGAAGCTACCCCACGGACGCGAGTACCCGGGCAAGCACCCGGGCACGGACGGGTACCCGGGCTCCAACACCGCCTCCGTGGGGAAGTCAGCGAGGCAACTACCAAATACTCTTTTTTTTCTTCCACACATTTTTTGCTCTAACCAGATGCTGAGCTCCCCTTGTTTGTGCTTTCCAACTTGTGCAGATACATACCGTCATGGTTGACAACATTGAGAAGATTCTCGACAGAGATGAGCGCATCTCGCTTCTTGTCGACAAGACCTCAACCATGCAAGACAGTTCTTTTCACTTCCGCAAGCAATCCAGGAGGCTCAGGAGAGCTCTTTGGATGAAGAATTGCCAAGCTTCTGTAAGCATCTTTCTTTCTTGATTATTACTACTATCTCTCTTCTGTTCTTCACCACTCACTGAGACACTGACAGTACCCATTAACTAGTGGTCACAGGTTGCTCCCTAACGAGCAGTCCGGATTGATGTTACAAAAACCTTGTAGCCATGTCCATTTGTTATTCTTTTTTTTCCTGCCAGTTATAGTTTACCCTATCCTTGGATTCAACATGAATGTACGCATGCACAAGTTTAGTGCAAAGAAAAATGTGATCAAAGATTATGAAATCATTTGCCTTCTGTTCGACAACATTGGGATGGACCTGTCGGGTGAGTGGAAATCACTCGATGACTCTTGTTGAATGGAATAAGCTGGTATATTGTTGGGTTTGAGAAACAGTGGATTACTGCTATTCTGTTTTTCCTGGGAAATTGAAAGAATCGATGATTAATGGCAGGCATAGTGAACTACTCTTACTAGTTTCTTTTCTAGAATCTAGAGCATTGGAATTATGTTTGGCTGTTTGACAGCATCTGTGTAGAGGCCATGGGCCCCGGGTACCTCATAAGAAGCATTTGGGCTACTCGGATAGAGTATGGGTCTAGCCTTATAATTAGGAATACAATAGGACTCAGCATACATAATCTTGTACGACAAGGAAAGGATATAGTCCTAATCAAGTACGATATATTCCTAGAAGAAAATCCCTTGGTCGGAATCCAACTGGGATTCCTACTCTGTAACCCTGTCCCCCCGGTATATAAGGGGAGGCATGGTGCTCCCTGAGGGCATAACGCAAATCTCACCAAAAAAACCTTAAAGGCAATACACCACAACTGGACGTATGGTATTAACTCATCTTGAGGGCCTAAACCAGTATAAATTATTTTGTATTCTTTTGTAATCCATCAAGTTTAGGTCTCAAGAGTAGCTCCATATTATTATTGCCGATACATCGACAATCTGAGAGATTTCTTGTCTTGCCCAGTTTGCAGAGCTGTGTTGACTGCTGTCATAGTACTTCTACTCTACTTGATAATCGCTGCTTTCTGCGGAGGCCTTTCCCTTCCATCGTGTAGATCATGAATCACTCTATGGATTTACCACCTCAATCGAAGCATCACACCATGGAACAACAATGCAAGCCATCAATGCCATGTTTCATATCTCTTCAGCTCCCAAAGCTACAAACGATGTTTTGAGCAAATGATTTGCAGTTGAATTTTTGTTATCGGAGAGTTGTGCTCCTGCAAGTTAGTATGAAACGGTTTGTACAAAATGGGATCTGCATGTATAGTATGTCCTTTGTTGTTTCTGGTACCTGAACAACAAGGTGTTGGCTAAGATTTTTCTGTACCGTTGTGCTTGCACATGAATGGGATGTTTTGCCAAGAGATAAGCTGGGTTTATCTTGTGCAACTGGTATGAGTGCTGTGCACTTTCCTTAATCAAAAGGAATGCCATGTAGTATTCCCAATAGAATATATGAATTTGGTTTATGACTGTTATTGTCAAGGACGTCGAGCCCTAGGGTAGCTGGACCCCGGCTACGTAGCTCATAGCCACGACCCGTGGTTAGGGGCGAGGTTTTACCCCTCAGCGCCCAGTTGGTTTAGAGGAAGAAGAAGAGAGATTAGGTGATAATTCTTGCTTAATTCTCAACATCTTGATTACAATTATACATAGGCCACTCGGCACTAATTGCTCCTAATTCTAAGGTCCTGATCGGCTGTGGTTGCCTTCTAGCCACTTGCCTTATCAGCGCGCTGTTAACGCCAAAATTTGGCACGGCTCGTATCAGATTCGGTAAAGATAGAAGCTATATCAATCGGAGGAAATTAATCCAGAAGAAGCCGAATTTGAGAAGGAATCGTGAAGACCACGTTATGGCAGTTATTTATCTTATCTATTAGATAGTTTTATCTTTTAGGATACCTGATCTCTTGTCCGATCGGGTCTGTTAGTTTTCCTTTTCTAGTTAGGAAAGTCCTGTTCCGTAGCCAATCAGGACTCTATCCACCCGGGCTATAAATATGTGCGCCCGGATACATTGTAAATTATCTCAACGATCAATAAACTTCGGCGCATCGCCACCCTTTTGACGGGTTCTTCCTTCTCGAGCGGGGCTGCATCGGTTAGGTCCGAACTCCTGCGAGAGGGTAAGACTCGTCACCCCTTACCCAGGTGTATCTGCCCTGTCTACGGCTGCATTGGTTCGGTTCGATCTCTTAGGCCGATCAGGTATACCACATCACGCGTGCGTAGATCTTATCAGCTTACTGGGGGCGGTTTATCATCAATTTGTGCTACATCGGTTCGGTCCGACCTACTAAACTGCCAGTGATAAATCGTTCCTGCTAGGTTGATGGTTTTTGCGCAAGCGTCTTATCGGAATGTATAGCCGATAAGTTATCTTATTACATCACAGTTGCGTTAGGTCTATCGGCTCGTTGAGGTTCCTTTATTATTATCAATCTGTGCTGCATCAGTTAGGTCTGAACTACTAGATTGATAATAATAGATTTATCCTTGTCGAGCCGATCGGTGTATATGCGACATTCTATCGGAGTGCTTAGCCGATAGGTTATCTTTTTATAAGGCCGACTGTATTATCTTTACTATTTTGGTCATCTATATTATCATCGGCTTCTAGCCGATGCACATGTTATACTGACAGCTTATCTATTTGTTTATAGCGTTATCGGTTTCCTAGCCGATACATAGGTGCTATCGGCCATCGGCTACGAGGAACCTATATCAGTCCGTATCGGCCGATAGCCGATGTGCAATTGCTGCTGGTAGCCAGGCTCGAGCGAGGACCCGGGCACGAGCACAGGCGAGGACCCGGGCACGGGCACGAGACCCGGGCGCGAACAGCTGGGGCCCGGACACGGTTTTATCATCGGCTTACGGCCTATGCTCAAGTGTTCCTTCGGAAATCAGCTAGCAGTATTCTTATCGGCCGATTGATTCACTGAGTTAATATTTTCTCCTTGTCAATTATCGGGTCAAATTGACTGGCACGCCCGCGAACCTCAAGATTTTAGGACCTGCACTGGAGCTAAGTAGATCTCCCAGGCCTTCGCGTGTCTCCAGAAGCCGAACCAGGTCATCGGCCCATCCCCGGCGATTTTCGGCGTCAACACGCGCCCTGCATGCATGGTGACCGCGCCCACCACTTCAGCTAGCGCGCCGTCTGCGGCTCTGCGGACGTCCCGGGCGCGCCGTTTCCTTGTATAGGCGCGGCCCCACATGACATCTCTCCCCCCCCCCCTCGACTAGCAGCTCGTCCTCGAGCTGGAACGCCGGGTACTTGTCGAGGAATGAGTCCACATCTTCCCATGTCGCGGAGGCAGCGGGTTCTCCCTTCCAGTGGATGAGTACCTGGCGAACACTACGGGCCAAGCGGGTGCGCACAGCACGTTGAGGCGCCGGGACAGCGGCGCCGTTGTGGATGACCAGGAGGGGCGGCAGTGTAGCAGGCGGATCGCCAAGGAACTTCTTGAGGAGGCCGACGTGGAAGACGTCGTGCAGCCTAGTGCGCGGAGGCAGGGCGAGGCGCACGGCAACCTCGTTGATGAGCTCGGTGACGCGGTATGGCCCGAAGAAGCAAGGCTTCAGCTTCCCTGTGGTCGCCTGGGGCAGTGAGGCGGCCGTGCGATGGTGTAGGTGGAGTAGAACCTAGTCGCCCACCGCGTAGGAGACCTACCGGTGCAGCCTGTCGTAGTGCAATTTCTGGACCGCCTGGGCTTGTTCAAGCCGGTAGCAGACATCTGCCAGGAACTCGTCGCGGTCTGCCATGTTCTTGGCGACGGCAGCGACACGAGTCTCGCCCGGCTCATAGGACCGAATGGTAGGCGGGTCCCGACCGTAGACCACCTGGAATGGCGTGTCGCGGAGCGAAGTTTGGTAGGCTGTGTTGTAGGTGTACTCGGCCCACGGCAGCCAGCGAAGCCATTGACAGGGGCGGTCGCCGGTGAAGCAGCGCAGGTACATTACAATGACGCGGTTGGCCGCCTCCGTCTGGCCATCCGATTGCGGATGAAAAGCCGTCGTCATGTGCAGCTTGGCGCCCATGAGGCGCATCAGCTCCCTCCAGAACATGGAAGTGAACACCGGATCGCGGTCGGACACCATCGATTGAGGCATGCCGTGGAGTCGAACGATGTCGGTGAAGAAGGTCTGTGCCACGGACTCTGCAGAATATGGGTGAGCCAGGGAGATGAAGTGGCAATATTTGCTGAATCGATCAACTACCGTCAGTATGACGGATTTCCCCCCGACACGCGGCAGCGCTTCCACGAAGTCAAGACCGATGTCGGTCCAGACCGCCTTCGGGACCGGCAGCGGCATGAGCAGGCCAGACGGATGGAGATGTTCCGATTTGTATCGCTGGCAGGTGGAGCATGCTCGGACGTAGTCCTGGACCAGGCGGCGCATGTTGGGGAAGTGGAAGTCGCGGCGGAGGCGGTGCACAGTGCGCTGCACACTCTCGTGGCCGTTCTTGTGCACGTGGACATGATCTCCGGTAGCAGTGGCGACGCCGGCGGAACGTAGAGGCGGGAATCATAGGCCACCATGCCGTCGATGAGGGACCACGGCGCCGCGTGGGTGCCCGCGGTGATCTCGTCCCTGATGGCGACGAGGGCCGGATCGTTGGCCTGAGCCTGGCAGAGGCGCTCGATGTAGGCGAACCGTGGCACGGAGATGGCGAGAAGAGCGCCCTCTTCCGTGTCGCGGCGCCAGAGGGCGTCAGCCACCGTGTTCGTGGTGCCGGGCTTGTACTCGACGGTGAAGTCGAACCCGAGGAGTTTGCCGACCCAATGATGCTGTGGGATCGTCGCGAGGCGCTGGTCGAGGAGGAATTTTAGGCTGTAGTGGTCCGTGCGCACCAGGAAGCGGCGGCCCCAGAGATACGGACGCCAGTGGCGGATGGCATGGACGAGGCCGATCAGTTCCCGTTTGTAGGCGGCGAGGGAACGGTGGCGCGGCGCGACGGGCCTGCTGAAGTAGGCGATCGGGTGCTTCTCCTGGATGAGCACCGCCCCGAAACCATGGGTCGACGCATCGCACTCAACGATGAACGGCTTGTCGAAGTCCGGCAGGGCCAGAACCGGGGCCGAGGTGACCGCGGCTTTGAGGGCCTGAAATGCCGCGGTGGCGTCGTCGGTCCAGCTGAACCCCTCCTTCTTCAATAGCGCCGTGAGGGGAGCCGCGATGGAGCCGTAGTCGTGGACGAACTTGCGGTAGTACCCCGCAAGGCCAAGAAAGCCCCGCACTGCGCGCGCCGAGCGGGGTTGGGGCCAGTCACGGACCGCCTGCACCTTGGCGGGATCCATGGCGACACCGGCCTCGGTGATGACGTGCCCCAGGTAGGAGATGGAGCCGACCCCAAAAGCGCACTTAGAGCGCTTGACGAAGAGCCGGTGCTGCTGCAGCACGGTGAGGACGGCACGGAGGTGCCGGAGGTGATCCGCCCAGGATGAGCTGAAGATGAGGATGTCATCAAAAAACACGAGCACAAACCGGCGAAGGAAGGGGCGCAGGACGTCGTTCATCAGCGCTTGGAATGTGGCCGGGGTGTTGCACCGCCCGAACGGCATCACCAGGAACTCGTATAGACCGTCGTGTGTGCGGAACGCCGTCTTGGCGATGTTGGCGGAGCACATGCGGACCTGGTGGTAGCCCGAGCGGAGGTCAAGCTTGGTGAAGAACTTGGCGCCGTGAAGTTCGTCCAGCAACTCGTCAACCACCGGGATGGGGAAAGCGTCCTTGACGGTGATCGCGTTCAAGGCTCGGTAATCGACACAGAAGCGCCATGAACCGTCGGCCTTCTTGACGAGGAGGACCGGGGAGGAGAAGGCCGAGGAGCTTCGGCGTATGAGCCCCTGGTCCAGCATGGCGGCGCATTGTCGCTCCAGCTCGTCCTTGTGCGTCGCCGGGTACCGGTAGGGTCGGACGGCCACGGGCTGCGATCCCGGGAGGAGGACGATGCTGTGGGCGCGGCGGCAGCCCGTGGGGCTCGGCGAAGACGTCGGAGAAGGAGTCGAGGAGCTCGTCCAGCAAGGTGGCGCTGGTCGTGGTCGCGCGGAGGCCGGGAGGGTTAGGGCCGGCCATCCCGTGCCAGCAGACGTCGCGCTCGCGCCACTTGAATGTCATCGTCCCGGCGCTGAAATCCCAGAGGATCGGCCCCAGCGTTGCGAGCCACTGTGTGCCCAGGACAACGTCGTAGCCGGCGAGAGGCATGACGAAGAGGTTGGCGGAGAAGATGTCGCTGTTGATGGTGAACGCGGCCTGGCGGATGACGCCCAGGCAGGAGACGCGCTCACCGTTGGCCACCTTGGCCGTCAGGCGGGGACGGTGCTGCAGTGGGAGGCCCGTGCGCTGCGCGGCAGCCTCGGAGATGAAATTGTGCGTGGATCCGGAGTCGAGGAGCGCGATGAGGGACGTGTCGCCCAGCGCGACCTGGATTTGCATCGTGTCGTTGAAGTGGACGCCGGCGATGGCGTGGAGCGAGAAGTAGGGGCTCTCCTCGGTGGCGCCTTCTTCGGATGGCTCCAGGACGTCCTCGTCGTCCTCCACAACGCCAGCCAGCAGGAAGAGCCGCTTGCAGACCCGGTTATGCCCCCGGCCAAACTTCTCGTCACAATTGTAACAGAGGCCCAAGCGGCGGCGTTCCTCCTGCTCGGCCTGGGTGAGGCGCTTGACTGGCCGGCCCTCCACGGTGATTGTGGCCAGGGTGGTCGAATTGGCCGCGAGCGGCGCTGGCTGAGCGAGGCGCGGTGCGGGCGCCGGTAGGAGTGCTCGGGGCGCCGCGCGAGGTGGAGGCGCCGCATACTGCTCCCGTAGCTCGAGCTAGCGCACCAGGCTCATGGCTCCGGCGAGGGACCGTGGATTGTGCACCTCGACGTCAAAGCTGAGTGGCAGTTGGAGGCCCGCGGTGAAGAGCTGGACCCGCTAGTCCTCGTTGAGGCGGCCCGCGCGAGGAAGGAGCGCTTGGAAGCGATCCTGGTACTCCGCGACGGTGCCCGTGCGCTTGCACGCCGCCAATTCACCGAGCGGGTTGGAGCGCAGAGGAGGTCCATAGCGAAGGTGCAGCAGGTCCTTGAAGTGGCGCCACGACGGAATCCCCTTGTCCTGCTGGATTTGGATGTACCACATCTGGGCACCCTCCTCCAGATTGTAGGAGGCCATCCAAACCTTCTCCTCCATGATGCGCTGCTGGTGGAAGTACGATTCGCAGCAGTTAATGAAGATGAGTGGATCGGATTTGCCGTCATACTGCGGAAAGTCCAATTTCTGGAACCGTGGCGGCCGGTCCTGGTGGTGCTCCCCGGAGGCAGACTTGGTGCCGGAGGAAGACGACGTCGGCTGGGCAGCGCTCAGGCGTTGGATCGCCTGAGAATTGGCATCAACTGATGCCTGCAGAGTCTTGAGGGCGGCGGCCAGGGCGTCCAAGGTAATCTGGAGGGTGGCCTCCTCATCTCCCATGGCAGCGGTGCGGTGTAGGGTGGGCGGGGCAGAGGAAGAACGGGGCGAGGATGATCGGCGAGGCGAGGAAGGCCTGGATCGTGATACCAGGTTGTCAAGGACATCGAGCCCTAGGATAGCTGGACCCCGGCTACGTAGCTCGTAGCCGCGACCCGTGGTTAGGGGCGAGGTTTTACCCCTCAGCGCCCAGTTGGTTTAGAGGAAGAAGAAGAGAGATTAGGTGATAATTCTTGCTTAATTCTCAACATCTTGATTACAATTATATATAGGCCACTCGGCACTAATTGCTCCTAATTCTAAGGCCCTGATCGGCTGTGGTTGTCTTCTAGCCACTTGCCTTATCAGCGCGCCCTGCATGCATGGTGACCGCGCCCACCACTTCAGCTAGCGCGCCGTCTGCGGCTCCGCGGACGTCCCGGGCGCGCCGTTTCCTTGTATAGGTGCGGCCCCACGTGACAGTTATCGCGCTAAATTAATTCCGAAGAAGGGAAATTCTACACAAGTGAATTATGGAGTGATGAAATGATTGTAGCTCCCGGCGATCAGCTGCCATGATTGATATTATTGATGTTCTAGTAGTAGCCCAGTCCATTGAAATGCCAACTCTGATAGCTTCAGAGTGCTGGAGTAATACAGAGCTGAGACTTGGGAGGACATATTTGGGTAGCGACGGAGAAGTCTATAATACGTACATACCGCTCCTGCTGTACAGCCGTACAGGTCTAAATGATGGATCAGTTTCAGGTAGAAAGCAATGGTGTATGATGGATTGCAGTTGGCAGAGTGAGAGAGCAGTTAGAAAGGAGAAGGCAGGCAGCTAATGAAAGAAACAACTACTCCAATGGATTGAATGGAGCTAGCAAAACAGCAACTCTCAACAGCGATCTTCTCCACATACAAGAAGTGAAAGCAAAAATCTCAGTCAGGTCAATGATAATAGTGATTATTGAGCAGTTAGTAGGATGACCCAAACAACTCCCTTGCAAATACTATATATATAGCAGAGGAAGGGCATGTATATATACCAATGCAAGCTACATACGGAATATGTTGGCAACACCCAGATACTAGCTAGCTAGCTAGTAGTAGTAGAGCAGCAGCAGTAAGCAAAAGAGAGGCAATTAAGCAGGCAGCAGCATGATGAGCGACACTTTCGTCGACGAGCACGGCAAGGCACCCCCCGGCGCTTCATCGTCGTCGTCATACGACACTGCTACTGCTGCTGGTGCGCCGGCGCAGCGCAAGGCTGGAAGCAGCAGCGACGGAGTGCCGTTCCTGCTGCGCAGCGGTGGCAGCGGTGGCGATGGGCTCCGGCGGTGCATGGGGTTGATAGACTTTGTGCTGAGGGTGGCCGCCTTCGGGCCGACGCTGGCGGCCGCCATCTCCATCGGCACCTCCGACGAGAGGCTGTCCGTCTTCACCAATTTCTTCCAGTTCCGTGCCAGATTCGATGATTTCCCAGCTTTCACGTACGTATACTTGATTACCTACCTGAGTAATTACATGTGAAGCTTATTCAGCGAGCGATAATCAACTAATATATAATATAACGCGAGCAGATTCTTCATGGTGGCGAATGCGATCGCCGCGGGGTACATGGTTCTGTCGCTGCCCTTCTCCGCCGCCAGCATCATGAGCTCCAAGGCGGCCACCGGCGTCAAGCTCCTCCTCCTCATCTGTGACACGGTATACTAGTGTAATTTCGTACTTCATGCATCGATCGCCTAGCTAGCTAGCTAGCATGCAGATGAATAGTTCAGGTGGTGAATGTTGCATTATTGCATGCGCGCAGATCATGGCGGTGTTGCTGACGGCGGCAGCGGCAGCGGCGACGGCCATGGTGTACGTGGCGCACGAGGGCAACCTGCGGGCCAACTGGGTGCCCATCTGCTTGCAGTTCCACGGCTTCTGCCAGCGCACCAGCGGCGCCGTCATCGCCTCCTTCCTCGCCGTCCTCGTCCTCATGATACTCGTCGTCATGGCTGCCTGCTCCATCCCAAGGCGCCGCTAGTCTCGACTATATATAACATAAGGGATCATTATTCCATCGATCGCTGAGTGATTACACATTCATCCAATGAGCAGGCACGCAGTTTTATTTGGTTTGTCGATTATTGCATTTTCTGCTGTGTACATGTATTGTGTGTGGCCTTGGCCTGTTTAACGTTCAGTTTGTTCCTGCATTGTACTCTTCTTCTGCAATGTGCTACAAGCAAGCAGAAAAATCATGTATTTTTTTTTATTAAGAGAGGTGTAAAAAAATATCCAAGTTCTGTTTTTTGATGATTTAATTTCTCTCTGAAACTTATGGGACACGATGCATGCATGTTGTCCTCTTTTTTGATATAATAATCAGCTTAATTAATTGGACGCCAAAATGGCGGACATATTAAACGAAATGGCTATCCGATCCAATTTGTGTACAAGATCGAAATATGGAAGAAGAAGAAGAAGAAGGTATATATAATGTTTGATCGGAGAAGAATTAAGAGGATAGAGCTGGGCTAGGAGGACGAGGTAGTGTTTTGTTGCCTTGAGCGGTAGAAGGCCATGCCCCTGATGGCGTCGGGGTCCATGGCGAAGCCGAGGAGGCGGTAGAAGCCGACGACGCGCGGCTCAGCGTAGAGCGCGATGTTGGAGACGCCCTTGCGGCGCAGCTCCGCGACGAGGCGCTCCATGACGGCGCGGCCGAGGCCGAGGCCCTGGCACGACGGCTCCACCACCACGTCCCACACCACGGCGTTGAAGACGCCGTCGCCGGCCGCGCGGGCGAACGCCACGGGGCGCCCCGCCGCCGCCGAGTCCTCCAGCCACACCACCTCGCTGTGCTCCAGCGCGCGGCGCAGCCTGTCCTCGTGGCGGCGCGGGAAGCCCACCCGCGCGAACACCTCGTTGAGCGCCCCGACGTCCAGCCCCGACGAGCTGCGCCGCACCGCGAACCCGCGCGCCGCAAGCTCCGAGTCCGACACCGACACCGACACCTGCGCGCCCTTCGATGCCGCACAGCACGCCACCGCCTTACTCATGTTATTCTTCTTCTTCTTCTTCCTGAAGCTGACGGTGAAGCTCAAGGTGGCGGGCGGAATGGCCGCGTTGCCGCCACGGAGACGGAGGCGGAGGCGGGGCTGCACCCGCGCCGCCCTCATGATTCTGCTGCTCCCTGCTCTGCTCTTGGTTATACTGTGGTGTATGTAGCTTCATAATTCTGCCATTGGTACAAGCCTACACCATCATAATATTATTGGGTGGCCATGGATGGCTTGCTTATCCTCTCTCTTCTCTTTACTCTTTACATGAATGCATTCATATGGGCGAATTATGCCCTCATCATTTTGTAATGCTCTTCTATCTGTTGTTTACCAGTGGTTTTGCATTTTCAACCTTCCAATAATTTTTGCAATTTCTTTTTTTTAAGGGGGGGAGACAATTTGCATTTTTAACTGACTATTTCTTCAAGCCTTCGTTACATTATCGGTAATCATCTTCTCCACATAACAACTCAATATCAAATAGCTCAATTGCTTAGCTTGGTTGTGGTGGAACCTGTCCATCTGGATTAAGTCCAAACTTATCATGCATGCTCGTATTTTTCTGTGATTTAATCCCAAGAAGTACTATATGCACATGGCATGGTCACTTGCATTTTTTGAGACTTACCATTTATTTAGTTTATTACCAAAATAAACATTACAATTTATTGGTAAAGCCAAAATTTGGAAATGCCAAATTTTTGGCAAGGTCAAAATATGGAGGCGGTGTTTGGTTTGATTCCTTACAAAATTTTGGTATAGTTTTATGAGTAAAAGTTTCTGAAATTATCAAATGATGCCAGGGATTGGTAAGGTTGTTTATGTTACTATCCTACCAACATTTGGTAAGATTGATTTTAGCGACAAAGTGAACAAGCTCTTCGGCTTTTTTAGTTTGTTGCCAAAATTAACAATACCAACATTTGGTAATTCCAAATTTTGGCATGCTTTGGTGTTACCAAATTTTGGTAATATTGGATACATTTGATTTGAAGCATTTCCAAAAATTGATAGTGTTTCTAATAATGGAAACTTTTGGAATTACCAAATCTTAGGCTCCATTCAAAGGTGAGTGAAGGAGAGAAAAACTCTCTCATTTTCGATGAGCACGCTTCCCAAACTACTAAACAGTGTTTTTTTTACAAAAAATTTTTATATAAAAGTTACTATAAAAAATTAAATAAATATATTTTTTAAGTTTATAATAATTAAAATCTAATTAATCATACGCTAATGGCTCACCTCGTTTCGCGTGATTTTCTTCTTTTTCTTTTTCCCTTATCTTCAAACACTTTCTTAGTAGGGTTGTGTTGATCAAAGTACATTTGGTTTGTTACTCTAATACTAAATTTAAGTAGGGTTAAAAGCGACGACCATCCAAAAGGTCCTTAATATCATGAGTCATGAGGTAGCAGGGACACGTGAGTGTGGTGTTTGCGCATATGGTGCTAGTAGCTACCGCAAATTTCCATTTACTTCTAGTTTTGCTAAAAAAAATACAACGCCATATTCTTTGCTTGATTTTAGTCATTTCTTCCTTACGTGATTGCTAAATCTGTTTCACGTGTATGTTTCTATCTCTCCTATGTCCTATTTTAAGAAGATAATCGGATGTTTTTATCCTAATTCTTTTATATAGTCTGTACTAAAAAATTACAGTGTAAGTTTTAAAATTCACAATGCAAGATTTGTAATCTATAGTGCAAATGTATGTAATTTATAGTTAAAAAATAACTATTTTTATAAAAAAAAATATGACACTATAAATAGATGGCCCTTTATGTGCGCGTGGGTTTTGATTTTTTAAGATATATCATCTCCTTTTTTATACTAATAATACTCCTTTCAGTTTTTAATCTTTGACGCCGTTAACTTTTAGACATACATATTCAAAAATATTGTGTAATTACCATTTATTTTGTTATGATTTGTTTTATTATTAAAATTGTTTTAAGCATGACTGCATCAAACGTGAGAAACCGGATGGAGTAAAATTGAGTTTTTTATATTTTTATATTTTTTTTAATAAAATATTTACAAAAGTATACTTTCATTTCAAAATTTTACAAAAATATACCTCTAACGCCCTCTGGGAGGGCGATTTTCAAAAAATCACCCTCCCAGAGGGCGATTTGATGACATGACCGACGACTGTCTGTACTTTTGCAGGCAGCCCCCTGGCCATTAAAAAACCGCCCTCTAGGAGGGTGGCAAGGGGCCAACGTTTTTGTGGGCGGCCCCCTTGCCGCCCTCCTAGAGGGCGATTTTTTAATGGCGAGGGGCCGCATACAAAATGACCGGCCCGTAGGTTGGCTATTTTGCAAACGGCCCCCTTGCTGCCCTCTGGAAGGGTGGTTTTTGGGCAACCAGGGGGCCACCTGCAAAATAGGGGCGGTTCGACCGCCTGTCTCAACCCGGTCGGACCGGCCGGGTACAGAACCGGTTAAAAGTTATGCCTATTCTCCCTAACGCGCGCTACCTACCTTAAAACAGTCATAACTTTCGCATACAGTCTCAGAATCGGGCAAATAAGTACTCTGCGGACATCTACAGAAAATTTTACATCCGCTTCTCCTCAACTTTGTTGGGTTTACCTGAAAGTTTTTGTGAAATTCGGCTAGGAAGATTGAGTTTTCGAGGTGTGAAGTTTCAGCACGGTTTTTAAAGCACTCTCACAATTTTCTACCGGTCACATCTTACATTGGTTTGAGCTGCACCTTCATGAGGTTTTGCTATTCTCGAGTTTTTAGTTAAGAAAAAAAATATCAAAAAAAGAAAATAAATAAAAAAATAAAGTGGCCATTTTGTAGGTGGCCCCCTGGCCGACCACAAACCGCCCTCTAGGAGGGCGGCAAGAGGCCCGCCTGTAAAATAGCCAGGGCGGCCCCCTTGCAAAAGTGCTGATGGCCGTCGGCCACCTGCAAAAGTCCTGACGGTCGTCAGCCACCTGACCTATGGCCGTCAGCCACGTCATCAAATCGTCCTTTGGGAGGGCGATTTTTAAAAAACGCCCTCCCAAAGGGGGTTAAGTGTATATTTTTGTAAAATTTTAAAATGAAGGTATACTTTTGTAAATATTTTATTAAAAAAATAAAAAAAATCTCGAGTAAAATTTAAGGGGATTTTGGGCCTAATTAAGCCCACATGACATACGCTGCGGCCCACCTTTGGTGTTCTCTGCGTCGTCGCAGGGCAGTTGCTCGCTCTCCCCGTCGCCGCCGCCATGGCCGACCTCGCCGACGAGGATCCGCCTGTCCTCCTCGACCGTGCCTCTCGCGCCACCCGAGGCAAGAGGTGCGCTGCCGTCCCCTTCTCCTCTATCCCCATGCTTGCAATACCTAATGCGACCGCCCAACTATTTTCTTCTCATTGCACAGGATAACCAAGCTCCTCGAAGATGAGGTTGAGCAGGACGAGGTTTTCTGGAATCAGGATGCCCTCAAGGAGGTTCTTTCCTACTCCTCTTCTTCTCATTTCTCGATTTCTTTTAGTGGGCTGGGCTTGGGTGGGGGATTGGGGGTTGAGATCTTGTTTAGGGTGCTTAGGACAGATAATTACACAGCTTCTTTCTTTGTTGTGGAGTTCGCCATTTTGTCTTACCATGGTGTCAACGCTGTTGCTCGCTGCAAATGCTGGGTTGAGCAGGATGACAAATACGATTCCTGATCGTTTGCTCATCTTTATTATCAGGAAGAAAACGATGACAACTACGAGGAAGAGCAGGATGCTGGTGATGAATTCGACAGTGATTTTGGTGAAGATGTGAGTGATCCCTCCTTATGCTGCTCCTAATCTTTAAATCTTTTTAGCTTTCACCGGTGTGCTGTTCTTCTGTTTGTACTTTGTAAATACTGCATAAAGTTGTTTAATTTAACTTCTTTGGATCCATTCAGGAGTCAGAACCTGACGATGAACCGGAAAAGGAAGTACGTGAGAGGTATGCATGTTGGTTGATGAGCAAGTCACAGTGCGGTGTATATCAGTTCTACACTCATGTCACACTCAATCGTGAAGCAGATTACCTATCAAAAAACGGCTAATATTCCCTGGGAAGACTATGAAAAAGACCAATGCCAAGAAGAAGAAGAAGGTAGTTCCAAAGCTAGAAGATGATTCCAAAACCAACAAGTCTTCAGATCAGAAAAGCCCATCGAAGCAAACAGACATTCCTGATGAATTGGAGACTGAGAAGACCATCAGGAAATCGACTAGAACATCTGTGATCGTTAGACAAGCTGAGAGGGAGGCAATACATGCTGAGAAAGAAGCAACTATGAAGGTTTATATCCACATGGAATCCTTGACTTCTTGTATCCAATGTTGCTATTAGTGCATAGCGGCTGCTCACGGTCCCTGTCAAAAGAATCTTGTGTTACTCGTATTAGTTTGTCACTCCATGGCATTTTTTCCATTTTGCGGGTTTAATTTGCTAACTTTTCCTCTTGTAAACTGCTCTAGCCTATTATCAAGAAGAAAAAGGAAGGAGAAGAAAAGCGGATGACACAAGAAGAGATGCTTTTGGAAGCAGCTGAAACAGGTCTGCTTTTTGAAAACTTGTAATGCGCTAGCTTTAATTGTCAGTATTTGTTTAATACCTTCTGTATCTATTTCCAGAGATCATCAACCTGAGAAATCTTGAACGTGTACTGGCAAGAGAGGAGGAGGTTAAGAAAAAAGCTGTTGTTCATAAAGCTGTTTATGAGGGTCCGACGATTCGGTTTTGCTCAAGAGATGGTAACTTCTCTATCAGAGGATCATCAAGCATTTGTTTGCATCTGGAATGTGGATTTACTAGCTTTTTTTACATTATGAGAACCAATACCTTAGGTGTTCCCAATTACTTATTATCAGAACTGTGCTGAATTAGGGGAATCACGGTTGGAATTCCTCAATGGGGCATCGTTTGGTTCTGAACTTTGTACAACCTCAGCTCCTTGTAAGTGCAAACTTTCATTGGTTATTCCTTGTTATTTGCCTCTACCAGTAACCATTAAATGTGAGCATGCGTGACAGATTGAGTTCATACTACTGTAAATGCTATCCTATTCTCATGATAATATTCTTCATTACAGATCCAGAGAAATCTATTTGTGTTGTAACTGGACTTCCTGCCAAGTATGTTCTCTGAGCACACATTTACGGTGATCTATATTGGCCTTTGATGTTCCTTTTCTGTGAAGTTGAAATTGTTGCTGTGTTTTTTGCACTGATCTAACTAAAATTTGTGCACACATGCACCTTTCGTTTAACATATTATTAGCAGAGTGCATATCCTTAGACATTCCTGTCAAGGTCGTCGAGCCCTAGGGAAGCTGGACCCCGGCTACGTAGTTCGTAGCCACGACCCGTGGTTAGGGGCGAGGTTTTACCCCTCAGCGCCCAGTTGGTTTAGAGGAAGAAGAAGAGAGATTAGGTGATAATTCTTGCTTTTCCCTCAACATCCTGAGTACAATCATATATAGGCCACTTGGCACTAACAACCTAGAGCTAATTGCTCCTAATTCTAAGGCCCTGATCGGCTGTGGTTGCCTTCTAGCCACTTGCCTTATCAGCGCACCCTGCATGCATGGCGGCTCTGCGGACGTCCCGGGCACGCCGTTTCCTTGTATAGGCGCGGCCCCACATGACATCTCTCTCCTCCTCGACTAGCAGCTCGTCCTCAAGCTGGAACGCCGGGTACTTGGCGAGGAATGAGTCCATATCTTCCCATGTCGCGGATGCAGCGGGTTCTCCCTTCCAATGGATGAGCACCTGGCGAACGCCGCGAGCCAGGCGGGTGTGTACAGCACGTTCAGGTTCCGGGACAGCGGCGCCGTTGTGGATGACCGGGAGGGGCGGCGGTGTAGCAGGCGGATCGCCGATGAACTTCTTGAGGAGGCCGACGTGGAAGACGTCGTGCAGCCTAGTGCGTGTAGGCAGGGCGAGGCGCACGGCAACCTCGTTGGTGAGCTCGGTGACGCGGT
The DNA here is from genome assembly GCA_003991445.1 of Oryza meyeriana var. granulata. Taxonomy (NCBI): domain Eukaryota; kingdom Viridiplantae; phylum Streptophyta; class Magnoliopsida; order Poales; family Poaceae; genus Oryza; species Oryza meyeriana. Next base: position 416,396 of record RYFJ01000310.1, on the reverse strand, counting down.
ACGGCCCGAAGAAGTGAGGCTTCAGCTTCCCTGTGGTCGCCTGGGGCAGTGAGGCGGCCGTGCGATGGCGTAGGCGGAGTAGAACCCAGTTGCCCACCGCGTAGGAGACCTGCCGGTGCAGCTTGTCTAGTGTAGTTTCTGGACCGCCTGGGCTTGTTCAAGCCGGTAGCGGACATCGTCCAGGAATTCGTCGCGGTCTACCATGTTCTTAGCGACGGCAGCGACACGAGTCTCGCTCGGCTCATAGGACCGAATGGTAGGCGGGTCCCGGCCGTAGACCACCCGGAATGGCGTGTCGCGGAGCGAAGTTTGGTAGGCCATGTTGTAGGTGTACTCGGCCCACAGCAGCCAGCGAAGCCATTGACGGGGGCGGTCGCCGGTGAAGCAGCGCAGCTACATTACAATGACGCGGTTGGCCTCCTCTGTCTGGCCATCCGATTGCGGATGAAAAGCCGTCTGTCATGTGCAGCTTGGCGCCCATGAGGCGCATCAGCTCCCTCCAGAACGTGGAAGTGAACACCGGATCGCGGTCGGACACCATCGATTGAGGCATGCCGTGGAGTCGAACGATGTCGGTGAAGAAGGCCTGTGCCACGGACTCTGCAGAATACGGGTGAGCCAGGGGGATGAAGTGGCAATATTTGCTGAATCGATCAACTACCGTCAGCATGACGGATTTCCCCCCGACGCGCGGCAGCGCCTCCACGAAGTCAAGACCGATGTCGGTCCAGACCGCCTTCAGGACCGGCGGCGGCATGAGCAGGCCAGCCGGATGCAGATGTTCCGATTTGTATCGCTGGCAGGTGGAGCATGCTCGGACGTAGTCCTGGACCAGGCGGCGCATGTTTTGAAAGTGGAAGTCGCGGCAGAGGCGGTGCACGGTGCGTTGCACACCCTCGTGGCCATCCTCGTGCACTGCGGACATGATCTCCGGTAGCAGTGGTGACGCCGGCGGAACGTAGAGGCGGGAATCATAGGCCACCATGCCGTCGATGAGGGACCACGGCGCCGCGTGGGTGCCCGCGGTGAGCTCGTCCCTAATGGCGACGAGGGCCGGATCGGTGGCCTGAGCCTGGCAGAGACGCTTGATGTAGTCGAACCGTGGCGCGGAGATGGCGAGAACAGCGCCCTCTTCAGTGTCGCGGCGCGAGAGGGCGTCGGCCACCGTGTTCGTGGCGCCGGGCTTGTACTCGACGGTGAAGTCGAACCCGAGGAGTTTGCCGACCCAATGATGCTGTGGGATCGTCGCGAGGCGCTGGTCGAGGAGGAATTTAAGGCTGTAGTGGTCCGTGCGCACCAGGAAGCGGCGGCCCCAGAGATACGGACGCCAGTGGTGGATGGCATGGACGAGCCCGATCAGTTCCCGTTCATAGGCAGCGAGGGAACGGTGGCGCGGCACGACGGGCCGGCTGAAATAGGCGGTCGGGTGCTTCTCCTGGATGAGCACCGCCCCGAAGCCGTGGGTCGACGCATCGCACTCGACGACGAACGGCTAGTCGAAGTCCGGCAGAGCCAGAACCGTGGCCGAGGTGACCGCGGCTTTGAGGGCTTGGAATGCCGCGGTGGCGTCATCGGTCCAGCTGAACCCCTCCTTCAATAGCGCCGTGAGGGGAGCCGCGATGGAGCCGTAGTCGTGGACTAACTTGCGGTAGTACCCTGCAAGGCCAAGAAAGCCCCGCACTGCGCGCGCCGAGCGGGGCTGGGGCCAGTCACGGACCGCCTGCACCTTGGCGGGATCCATGGCAACACCGGCCTCGGTGATGACGTGCCCCAGGTAGGAGATGGAGCCGACCCCAAAAGCGCACTTAGAGCGCTTGACGAAGAGCCGGTGCTGCTGCAGCACGGTGAGGACGGCACGGAGGTGCCGGAGGTGATCCGCCCACGATGAGCTGTAGATGAGGATGTCATCAAAAAATACGAGCACAAACCGGCGAAGGAAGGGGCGCAGGACGTTCATCAGCGCTTGGAATGTGGCCGGGGCGTTGCACAGCCCGAACGGCATCACCAGGAACTCGTATAGACCGTCGTGTGTGCGGAACGCCGTCTTGGCGATGTCGGCAGGGCACATGCGGACCTGGTGGTAGCCGGAGCGGAGGTCAAGCTTGGTGAAGAACTTGGCGCCGTGAAGTTCGTCCAGCAACTCGTCAACCACCGGGATGGGGAAAGCGTCCTTGACGGTGATCGCGTTCAAGGCTCGGTAATCGATGCATAAGCGCCACGAACCGTCGGCCTTCTTGACGAGGAGGACCGGGGAGGAGAAGGCCGAGGAGCTCCGGCGTATGAGCCCCTGGTCCAGCATGGCGGCGCATTGCCGCTCCAACTCGTCCTTGTGCGTCGCCGGGTACCGGTAGGGTCTTACGGCCACGGGCTGCGATCCCGGAAGGAGGACGATGCTGTGGTCGCGGCCGCGAGGAGGCAGCCCGTGGGGCTCGGCGAAGACGTCGGCGAAGGAGTCGAGGAGCTCATCCAGCAGGGTGGCGCTGGCCGTGGTCGCGCGGAGGCTGGGTGCGTCAGGGCTGGCCATCCCGTGCCAGCAGACGTCGCGCTTGCGCCACTTGAATGTCATCGTCCGGGCGCTGAAATCCCAGAGGATCGGGCCCAGCGTCGCGAGCCACTGTGTGCCCAGGACAACGTCGTAGCCGGCGAGAGGCATGACGAAGAGGTCGGCGGGGAAGATGTCGCCGTTGATGGTGAACGCGGCCTGGCGGATGACGCCCAGGCAGGAGGCGCTCGCCGTTGGCCACCGTGGCCGTCAGGCAGGGACGGTGCTACAGTGGAAGTCCCGTGCGCTGCGCGGCGGCCTCGGAGATGAAATTGTGCGTGGATCCGGAGTCGAGGAGCGCGATGAGGGACGTGTCGCCCAGTGCGACCTGGATTTGCATCGTGTCGCTGAAGTGGACGCCGGCGATGGCGTGGAGCGAGAAGTGGGGGCTCTCCTCGGGGGCGCCCTCGTCGGATGGCTCCGGGACGTCCTCGTCGTCCTCCACAACGCCATCCAGCAGGAAGAGGCGCTTGCAGACCCGGTTATGCCCCCGGCTGAACTTCTCGTCACAATTGTAACAGAGGCCCAAGCGGCGGCGTTCCTCCTGCTCGGTCTGGGTGAGGCGCTTGACCGGCCGGCCCTCCACGGTGATTGTGGCCGGGGCGGTCGAATTGGTCGCGGGCGGCGCCGGCAGAGCGAGGCGCGGTGCGGGCGCCGGTAGGAGTGCTCGGGGCGTCGCGCGAGGTGGAGGCGCCGCGTACTGCTCCCGCAGCTCGAGCTTGCGCGCTAGGCTCATGGCTCTGGCGAGGGACTGCGGATTGTGCACCTCGACGTCGAAACTGAGTGGCGGGTGGAGGCCCGCAGTGAAGAGCTAGACCCACTGGTCCTCGTCGAGGCGGCCCGCGCGAGGAAGGAGCGCTTGGAAGCGATCCTGGTACTCCGCGACGGTGCCCGTGCGCTTGCACGCCGCCAATTCGCCGAGCGGGTTGGAGCGCAGAGGGGGCCCATAGCGAAGGTGCAGCAGGTCCTTGAAGCGGCACCACGACGGAATCCCCTCGTCCTGCTGGATTTGGATGTACCACATCTGGGCACCCTCCTCCAGATTGTAGGAGGCCATCCAAACCTTCTCCTCTTCCATGATGCGCTGCTGGTGGAAGTACGATTCACATCGGTTAATGAAGATGAGCGGATCGGATTTGCCGTCATACCGCGGGAAGTCCAATTTCTGGAACCGTTGCGGCCGGTCCTGGTGGTGCTCCCCGGAGGCGGACTTGTTGCCGGAGGAAGACGACGTCGGCTGGGCAGCGCTCAGGCGTTGGATCGCCTGAGAATTGGCATCGACTGATGCCTGTAGAGTCAGGAGGGTGGTGGCCAGGGCGTCCAGGGTAGTCTAGAGGGCGGCCTCCTTGTCTCCCATGGCAACGGCGCGGTGTGGGGTGGCCGGGGCAGAGGTAGAACGGGGCGAGGATGATCGGCGAGGTGAGGAAGGCCTGGATCGTGATACCAGGTTGTCAAGGTCATCGAGCCCTAGGGAAGCTGGACCCCGGCTACGTAGTTCGTAGCCGCGACCCGTGGTTAGGGGCGAGGTTTTACCCCTCAACGCCCAGTTGGTTTAGAGGAAGAAGAAGAGAGATTAGGTGATAATTCTTGTTTTTCCCTCAATGCAAACTTTCATTGGTTATTCCTTGTTATTTGCCTCTACCAGTAACCATTAAATGTGAGCATGCGTGACAGATTGAGTTCATACTACTGTAAATGCTATCCTATTCTCATGATAATATTCTTCATTACAGATCCAGAGAAATCTATTTGTGTTGTAACTGGACTTCCTGCCAAGTATGTTCGTCTGAGCACACATTTACGGTGATCTATATTGGCCTTTGCTGTTCCTTTTCTGTGAAGTTGAAATTGTTGCTGTGTTTTTTGCACTGATCTAACTAAAATTTGTGCACACATGCACCTTTTGTTTAACATATTATTAGCAGAGTGCGTATCCTTAGACATTCCATTGCTTGAAATACGATTTGCCACATCCTTCTTGTTGTTTGTCATCTTGTTCTGGTGAAGTAGCTACATTATTTTGATTCAGTAATTTGAAATGATCCTGCAGAAGCAGAGCTGACATGGATTCGTTATTATTTTTTATCTAACCACTGTAAGACTACTTTGTGAGATCTTAACCGGTGCATTGTGTTGATATGATCCTACTGAAGCAGATTCGGAACATGATTTGATATCTTCTTCAAAGTAGTACATTTGAATTCTGAACTGATGCATTGTAGATGCATTGTATTGTTATTTTTGAATGATTTGTTTTACGAGCAGATAAGCTTATGTTGGGTTTACTATCTTGTAGATACCGTGACCCAAAGACAGGGTTACCATATGCAACAATGGAAGCATTTAAAATTATCCGGGAAAGGTACTCTTTCAAGCTTTGTTCTTAGAATCGTATAGTGGGTTGTTCCAAGCTTCTGGTCACTAGCTGCATGTGATTTGACTGCTCAAATGAATTGAAATTTGCTTCTTATGTAAAAATGCGCTAACATATGAGCATGCTAACATTTTGTCCATCGATGCTTTGCAATCAGTTTCCTGAAAGAAGAGGCGGACAAGAAGAGGCCCAACTTGGCGAATATGGGAGAGCTCTTTGAATCAATTACAGGCGAATACTCCACGCCCAAGAAGAGAAGAATTGAGACAAGATCAGCAGACCACAGGCATGGATCCGGGCGCTTTCGACGAATACCTGCACTTGATATGCTGGACGAGGACTGACCCAAGACCACTTCTGGCTAGAAGATACTCCGGTATTGTAGCGACACAGTATGATGCTGATCCAGTATTCAGTTTGTAGCGACACAATATGATGTTCATCCAGTATTCAGTTGCGTCATGTAGCAAATCGATTACTTCTACCAGTTAAGATTGTTGTTGGATGCCTTTAGCTGCAAATACTGAACAAACCGTGAGAACGTAGGTTCGTTCGTCTAGGCATATTTTACCATCCGATAGCAATACATAGTAAAATTGATACATACAAATTAAACCTCTCGCACATATTAGACGTACAGTAAGTAACATGCAACCGAAGGCACGAGGTTGACAACCAGTAGTGACTGCATATCATCTCAATCCGCAGCAAACTATTATTATGTGGAAGCACATGAAAACATGCACTCTTGTCTTCAGCGTATTCATAAAGACATTATTGTCTTCCACTGGGAAAGTAGAGATGTTGGATTACAACGTGCTTCTTTGTCCGTATATCACACTTTAACAGGATATAATTATGCAAAAGAGGCCTTTGATTCCACAGTAGCCAAAATCGCGAGCACCAGCAAACAAATAAAATGAAATGCAGCTTCATCAGTCAACATTCGTCGCTTGCAATGAAACAATGTTTTTGCCTTGCAGTATCTGAAGCCACTCACATTGGCTAGAGAACATGAAAATTTTTTAAATTACAAGTCTATTTGCTGTGGGTCGTCTCGCCTGTGCGTCCTGGTGTCTAGCTCTTCTAACTAGGCATCACGTTCCTGGATACTAATACACAAAACACAATCTACCCTATGCCCCCTTGACTTTGCGTGATGGAGGTCGCCGGAATATGTTAATCAGATCATCAAGACCCTGTTCCAAAAAAAAGTTCTTCTCAAACCGCAGGAAAAACAAAACTTCCTGTCTATATTTGAATGACTTAAATGATACATACCCGTGTAGTGATTACTAGGAAACTGAAGAGAATAATTAGATACGAGCCAATCACAAGAAGGAACAGCAGATCAAAAGTAACACTTGCAACCTGTGAATTAACAAGCCAAAGAATGTACGAGGTAATTTCAATGTGGTGATATCTTACAAAAGTCCCTTTGAAATGAATCCTTTGTTACTGGTACACAATTCATAAAGGAATACATTAGCAGAATATTATAATATAAAACAAGGAACCACAAAGCAGGGCATATGCTCTCCACAATAAGCTTATTAGACCATTCCATTGTGACTGACATTTGATTATTCTACCAAAATGTGAACAAATGACACAAAGCTAACATGCTTACCTGATATACATTTAGAGTTGCCTTTATTGCATCATAGAAAGTGAACATGCCATCAAGAATATCACTTTGAACATGCACATCCGCAGTGTGTTCAGACAGTTCCTGCAACCAGGCATGAATTGTCATGGCTTGCAAGTTGCAAGAAAACCATGAACTAGGCAAACTAGATGAATATTTGATAGAAGGCATACAAACCTTTTTTAGTGCTGCTATAAAGGGATCGTTCTTCTGAAGAAACGGGGCAACCCGTGGTGTCCGTGATAAAAGATCCAACCAGGACTGGATGTAGTGAGGATTGATGGCTAAACTGCTGTTCTCCGCAAAAACATCAATATTCCTTCCTTTTAGTCCATAGATGTGTCTCTGTAAAAGGCAACAGTATATAAGAACTAACTTCAGTTCAGAAAAGGCAAGAGGCAACTGGTCAACTTTAATATCATTCACTAATCATAGTAGGTATTTTGAAGCCATGATGTCCTGTGCTTATCACATTTAAAAATGCAACCTAAATAGCATGAACAGGAAAGCATTGTAATATAGACATGCATGTAAAACTGATGCACCATCTTAACCACGTGAAATTCCCCATTGACATATTTCACAAAGCTACACAAATGATTTTATGCAAAGTGGGAAATCAATTGAATATGTGTACCCTACATGCATCCTACCACAATGACAGTCAATCTGTTCTTTAATCACACTAAAAGCACTTACCAGGTTCAAGCAATAACCAGAATCTAAAAACAAGTAGCCACTGACCAGCTTTGCAAGTTCTTACACAGCAGAAACCAGCAAGAAACAGTAAAATTCATCTAAAACAATGATAAATGATTGTAAATGTAAGTATGCAATACTGAAATAACCGACCCAAGGGGCTATGCTAAGACAACCGTGGAAACAAGCATCACCAATGAACTAGTGTACAAAGCAAAATGAAGAACTTCTACAAGCAAATGATTTAGCTTACCGCAAGACTTTCAGAAACTAATCTGACAGTTCTAATTACTGACTCAGCATCTGCCGATTCTCTGCAGTACAATACAAATACAAGCAAAATGTTAAAAAAGATGGACAGATAAATTAATAAAGTAAAAGGAAGACATTATAAGTGCTTTACCTAGTGTCATATAGGCCACCAGTGCTTTCTAAATATTCAGGAGGAGAGGACAACTCTGAAAGGGTGAGTGCAGTCACCCTAAATCTTGAGAATTGCTCGTGTTCCCATGCAACCTGGAAATTTTGCAAGCATGTCACTTGGCAAGCTACAAACATAAGACTACATACAATAGGACCCTTGAACAACCTAAATAATACAGTTCCAAAATTACAGCTTCCAAAGTGGTAGGTAGTAAACAAAGAAACAGGGATCTCATCTAGTAATATTATCTATTACTCCCTCCGTTCCAAAATATAAGCATTTCTAGGTTGTTTGGCAGAGATTAAGGTTAAGAAGAAAAGACTTTGGAGCCCCTCAATAAATATGGAATGAATGGAGGTGTGAGGGTAGGTGGGGGTAAGATGGGAAAAAATTTAAATTGGAAAATGATTGATTGGAGTAGTAGTACTGTGAATAGTGCTAAAAATCCTTATATTATGGAACAAGATTTGAATCCTAGAAATCCTTATATTTTGGAACGGAAGGAGTACCAGTTAATTCTTGATCATGCATTTTCGATCAGTACAGCAAATTCGATTGTGTCAGTTCTGTAAGTAGAATTAATGCAAAGTTGCAAACTAAACTAAATTAGTATGTTTAAGGTACATACTATGTGCTCAAGATTGCACAGGATGATGCATAAATGCAGTAGTGGTTGTGCGGATTGTGATGGTCATGAAACAGGCATTTTAGTAAAGTTCTACTGTTAGGAAGAAATGGGATGAGGAAAAATTGGACACAAATATTTCATTACACAAAAGTTCTTGTGTTGAAATTCTGTTTCTTTGTGTGCACCTCCACGAGATTTACATCCACCATTTGGTTCCATTTGAGTAAGGGAAACTATCACCAACATTCCAATGCTAGCCTACATGACTAGAGAGATCAACTAAAAGTAATATGTACAGTATTTACATCATCAACAAGACTTGTGTCAAAAGTTGATAACACTTATAGTCCATGATGCCGTGTTGACAACAGAGTCCAAGAGATAGACGAAAATGCACACATTGCATTGAATACAGTAAAATCTCTAAGGATCATGTTTTTTGTGGGTACCATGCCTCATTCCTACTGAGAACTAGTGGTGATATATAATATTTAAAAAAGTGACAAGTGCATACCCTAGGATTTGAGACATTAATCTTCTTGTGCTTGATTCCAACTGAAACACCCATTTCTTTAGAGACATCAGAAAGGTCCTGAAAGCAAAAGAATTCACAGGTGTAAATATGACTGCCCTTTACAACTAATAAATGTTATGCGCCAACATGCTTGAAATGGTCAACATACTTCAAAGATTTGTTTAATGTAGGGGTTTTCTGGTGGCTTTGATACATGCATCCAGAGTTCATTGTCCCAGGAACCAACGCTGTTCAAGCAAATTGCATAGTCAATGCTCTCACGCACACGCTGATCGAAACTTCTAAGCCACTGTACCAATATTCAAAAAGATACAACAATGAGTTTATGAAACAGATGCCACAAAAGAGATTTTTAAAAAAAAAACTGAAAACTGAAGATAGTAACTAACCTTGTTAGTTCCGTTGTAATTGTAGGGTCCACCAGATGTTAAGCCAAAGAGAAGATTGTACTTTCCTCTTGTCTTAGGGTTTGAATAGAGGCGTGAAAATAGTCTTGCAATCTCTAGAAGAGCCACAGCTCCACTGCCATTGCTGTCACTTCCCACAGAAAGTGCCTGAGAAAATATGCATTATGCAAAATATCTAGAAGAATACTATTAAAGAAGGCTCTAGAAACATTTTTCTTGATGACATACTGGTGCAGCACTAAAAGTATCATAGTTTGCAACAATGGCGATAGTTGGAAGCTGTTCAGTATCACCCTCTCCTTTCAATCCAGGCAACCATCCCTGCAACTCAAAATATCCATCTCACGTATGTTAATATCTCACATAAAAATAGTATTACTTTAGTAAAATATCAGCTGGAACAATCAGTTCCAACAAATAGCCACAGGACCATGGTTTATCTAGTCATTTCCAAAAGAGAAAAGGACCGAGAAAATCCTATAGTAAAGTAGTAAACTATAATGTAAATAAAAATTAAACAATAAATACTGAACCAGACTGTAAACTAATGTTACAAGAGGCTACCTGGATATTTGAAATGGTCGGAGATGGCACTTTTCTAGGTTCCGGCATAGACACGACAAGCTTGTAACTAAAAGTGCAGATAAAGACAATCAAGAGAAGGCAACATGCACTGTAGTGTCATGTTATAGTGTTGAAAGTGCAAAATAAAGTAGGCTCGATTTCTTATTCTTGTATTACCCTCCTGTTGCTGCCGAGGCTGGTTGACCTGAAGAGGCAATTTTACGTATATCTACCAGCAGGTTATCAAAGTGATCATCCTGGAAAGCGAAGTAGACCGGATACTGCACGGAGTAATGGGAATAAGTTAGCTAATGCATTACACCATAGTACAGAATGAGTTACTAAAAAAATAGGGAACAAGACACATATGGAGTAGAAATAATGGATAGCATGAACAAAACCAGAAGAAAACACTTCAAATGCAATTAATTTTCAGGGTGGGGGTGTGATCATACATATAACTGACACTGTTTGCATAGTTGTAGTGTTGAGATCCATCCTTTAAGTACTATATTTTAATTACATGGAGCAGGTACTACCTCCAGCATCATGTACCTGTGGTTCTAGCTCTTCACGCACACTGATTAAGCATTTAATACTATAGTTTTTGATGTAATTTGTGCGTGATGATCATATACCTACTCCATGTCTCTAACATCGTCAATGACAATCAATTGATAAGGGGAGTTTGGCCAAAAATTTTGCCTTGAAGAAACCAAAACAACATCTATTTACAAACCAACTTCCTAAAACATAATAGTTTTGCCAAGTGAAGGAACATACAGCACAGAATGACTGGCAAATATTCAATTGGTTGCATCGATCAGAGAGAAACTTACTGGCACTTCTTCATGCAAGAGCAGCTTTTCCAGCTCAGCCAGAGAACCCTTTACTTGTCCCTTGCCCTCATTGTTGGCCACAGTATCCTCATCGTTGAGCTTCTTAGGGAGCAGAATGAGCAACCCTCCCAGGTGTTTTTTCTCCACCAAGTACTCTGAGTATGCAATTGAGCAGCAGTTCATCAGTGATAAAGACTAGAGCTAATAATTCAAGCAAACAGTCTTCTTTTATTGTGGAAATTCAAGCAAACGGTGCATGCCAAAAAGAACTAATTTTAGCTAATGAATCAGAAAAGGATGATTTTTTTTTTGTTGTTGTTGCAGAGATGGCTAATGCAAAATAAGAATTCATCGCAATTCAGTGCTGCTGTTCGTGTAGATAAAACAATTCCATCGCTTGTAATGCGTAGATTGGTCAGGATAAGCATGAGACACAGACAGGCTTGAAGCACAGTAGAGCTTATCGTAGACGAGATCCGACCTCCAGTAGTAAACGAACGATCAGTAAGCGGAAGCGTAATAGTATTTCGTCGTATGAGATGAGAATTGACAAGGGAAGCTAAATGCGGTTGTCGATCCAAACAATTAGTATATACAGGACGCAATGCGAAGAGAAGACACGGATCTCCCACGCGAGGCACGGAAGAGATCTACTATCTAGTATATATAAGGAGGAAGGCGAGCGTACCGCGGAGGAAGGCGAGCGGGAGATCGAGGAGAGGGGCGACGAGGGCGGAGCGGGAGAGGTCGGCGCCGGCGGGGAGCGGGAGAGCGGCGGCGTGGTGGTTGAGGGCGGCGGCGCGGGAGCCGAGGGGGGCGCCGGCGAGGTCGTACTGGATGAGGCGGTAGACGCCGACGGCAGCGGCGGCGTCCCCGAGCTCGACGCAGGCGAGGAGGACGAGGAGGACGGCGAGTGCGGAGGAGAGGGAGGCGAGCAGCTCGCCGGAGGGAGAGGACATGGTGGTCTCGCTTCCCTGGCTGGCCGGTGAGGTGATGTGGGGGCGGAGATGCAGATGCTGCCGATCTGACAAGAGACGAGTAGTGATGATGGCCACCCAGCCTCTAACTAGTAGTTGATTTGACATTTTAATCAAATCAAAACAGACATAAACCTCTCCCTTCCTCTCTCTCTCAACAAAGAAAGAAAGGGCTTCCTTTAAAATTTTCTGGGTTCTTGGGGGCCTTCTTGTGCACAAGTCTAGTAGTCTATTTTTTTTCTTTTTTTCTTTTTTTGGTTTGGCTTCAAATACCAAGTTCCCCTAAAAAACATACCAGTATTTGCACCATTGGTCTGGAGTAGTACTAGTATTTGTTTGGATAATTAATTCAAAGTGGAATTTTATTAAAAAAACAAAGAAGAACAATATCCAGAAAACCCCTCATCTGCCAAAGTTACACAAAACTCAACATATTATGACTTGGCACATAACCCCACATACTATGTGTTGTACTCCTAGAGAAGAAAGTCGAATCCCTACAGATTATGACTTAAGATGGTCTCAGTTTTCTTCTGTAACTCTAAAAAGCCTATTTATTATTGTCAGTGTAGTGGATATACCATACCTCACATACATGGACATAGGCCAACGGGAATACCGCATACCTAACAATATACGAAAGGTGAAGACCGGATATGGATAACGTCACGGACAAAGAAGAAAACACACTCGAGGTCCTTGTAGTCCAACTTGGTCACGACAAGATTTACTCTGCACATATCCTATTTAGGAGTCTCTGAATTCTACTTGGAGAAGAAGTCACCTATCGGTATATATACAATGCCTCCCATGTGGGGAGGGGTCGAATCAAAAGCCTACAAGCTTAAAAACACCAAGCCAGAGAAGCTTTCAGCCAAGTCGCCGACTATTACATCCCATCGTTCATAGTTAGTAGATTTGGTAGCCACTCTATATAGATCCTTGTACTTGGTGAAAATCCCATCCAATACATATAAACTGAATAGGGCTATTACCCAATCCGAGGGACCTGAACCAGCTGTTAACGCCAAAATTTGGTATGGTTCTTTATTAAATTCGGTTAAGGAAATATTACAGTCAATTAGCGGGGATTAATCCAAAGGAAGCTGAGTTTGAAAAGGATCGTGAAGACCACGGGAAGACAGTTAAATATCTTATCTGTAATTAGGCAGAGATAGTAATTTTTTAGGAAACCTGATCTCGTGTTCGGTCAGGGCTTGTTAATTTTCCTTTTATAGTTAGGAAACTCCTGTTTCGTATCCGATCAGGACTGTATCAACTCGAGGTATAAATACGTATGCCCGGGGACCATGTAAAAGATCACAAAGATCAATACAACTTCGGCGCATCACCACTCTCTTTCAACGGGTTCTTGCTTCTCGAGCCGGGCTGCATCGATTAAGTTCGATCTCCTGCGAGAGGGTAAGTCTCGTTACCCCGGCTACCGTATCGGCTAGGACTTCCTCGGTTAGGTCCGATATTCTAGTCGGTTCACGGTAGTCGGCTTACCACGATATATCTGTTCTGTCTACGGCTGCATCAGTTAGGTTTGATCTGATAGTCCGAATAGGTATATCACATCACGCGTGCATAGATTTATCAGTTTACTGGGTGTAATTTATCATCAGTTTGTGCTGCATCGGTTGGGTCCGACCTACTAAACTGCTAGCGATAAATCATTCCTGTTTGGTTGATAGATTTTATGCAAGCGTCTTATCGGGATGTATAGCCGATAAGTTATCCTATTTTATATCACGATTGCATCAGATCTATCGGCTCATCGAGATTCTTTTATCGTTATTAATCTGTGCTGCATCAATTAAGTTTGAACTACTAGATTGATAATGATAGATTTATCCTTGTTAAGACGATGTGTATCCATGTAATGTTCTATCGGAGTGCCTAGCCGATAGGTTATCTTTTATTAGTTAAAGCCAATTGCATTGTTCAACACGTTTTTGGCACGCTACACTGTCATCGGCTTTCCAGCCGATACACGTTATATCAGTAATCGGCTAGTTTATTTATTTATATTGCTATTGGCTACCTAGCTACATGGTTTATTTATTTTGTCCATCTATGCCATCATTGGCTTCAGTCGATGTATAAGTGCTAGTCCATATCGGCAATCGGCCGATAAGACGAGTCCAATTCGGCTTTTAGCCGATTGGCTCATTGATCTAATATTTTCTATCTCCTTGTCAATTGCAGGGTCAAATTGACTGGCACGCCTACGAACCTCGAATTTTAGGACCTGCACTGGAGTTAAGCAAATCTCCCAGGCCTTCGCGTGTCTAGTGCATCGAACCATATCATCGGCTCGTTCCCAACGCTACCGGTGATTTTCGGTGTCAACACCAGCATAATCCTATGTCCTGCTTTAATTTTCGCATATCGACGAATAACTTGGTACTAGACGACTCCTATGTCCATAAATATTATAGTCGAGATCTAGCCCCATGACAATTACAATACCCTAATGGTCTATTTATAGCACTAGGGTTTCATATACATGTAATTTTATATTGCTTCTCCTTAATAGGGATAGTTATAGGGGCAAATCAGTATTGGAGGTGCTAGGCGTCCGACGTCGGACAGTGTTGTACCGCACTGTTGAGAAATGTTTCAAATGTTTCATTACTCGATAAAAAATATTTTACATGTTTCATCACTCTGTTAAAAATATTTCAACTAGATGCAACATTCAAAAACACTTATTACAACAACAAGAAATCACTATGTGAAACATTGAAGAAAAAATCGACTACAACATGAAGAAAATATTGTCTGCAGTGCACATTGTGTGCAACATCCAACTAGAGAGGGGTGAAACTCGCGTACAACAAAGTGCAACAAGATATGACAATGAGTTGCAACAAGCCCACCGTTCGCCTTCTTCGTCTACTACGGCGACTGAATCGATATTTCTTCTACTCCGATGGCCGGATCCACCTTTGTCACACCTCGATCTGGCACCACCGTACACCGGCACCAGTTAGGGCGTGCCGCAGGAAAACAGTGCGAACTGCCTTCCCGTAGAACCGACCAATACTAGTCTCAAGACGCAGCGCTGGTATCCACGGAAATTAAATATACATCATTGCAGAACCTTAGATAAATAAATAATTAAATAGACTTATACCTTTACTTACGTTGCAGCTTCGGAGCAAGCCGAAGACAGCAACGAACAACACAGAGGCAGCGGTAGCAACGGAACAACGGACTAAGTTCCAACACATAGGCAACAACTGGGAACCAGGACGAAACCCTAATCTTCACTCCACTGCAACTCCAGCATCCAGCTCCCGGCGAGAACTACATATATATAGAGCAAGGGTGAGTACTTATGTACTCAGCAAGCCATGGGAACTTAGGTGGTTGTTGCAGGCTTCAAAGATAGGCTGGTTATTTTGCAATCTGCTTTATTTAAATCTGCTTGTGTGCGCTTCTCAACAATCAAGCGAGGTGAGTCTCGCCCGATCGGAGTGAGTTGTATCAATCTTTGAATCAGCGCAACTCTCAAGAGTTGACCTCTGAGATCCAGCTCCACCAGCTGATCCAACCTCATCGGGCCCACAGCCCTGCTGTCCTAGACAACTTCACGACATTTTCCGAAATCGGATTCCCAATCCGCAAACATCATTTCACAAGCAGTTGTCAAACAACACTACGCTAAGGAATCACCTCACATCCGCCCATGACCGCGGGCACGGCTGTTCAAACAGTTCAAACCTCTGCAGAGGGGGTACACTTTACCCACACGACGTGACTCACTCTAGTCACCAGTTCACACGCATTGGGTACGATTTAGTGACGTAGAGATTTTCACGACAAGGCATTTCCCAAACCCTCCCAGGTTTCCCCATGTCAACTGGAGGGGTCCTCGAGACCAACAACAGGGTAGGTCCAGGACCATGCTGTGCCAGGAACCCAGGAGGCACCCCCGATGCCCTCCTGCACGATCCACAGTCCATTGGCACGCAAGGCGTCCCTGGGAGGCTAGTTACTCAGCCAGTAGTTATCCCATATCACCCATGTGGTTGTACTGTCATATGTTCGGATGAAATTCTAGAGGAATCGGTTCTTAGCTACAGTGCGGAAGACTCATCCTGCTGGCACGATCCCTGCACCATGGTTTTCGCAAACCATTTTATTTTCAAGGCACCGACCCAGGTGTCGGGTTTTCCAATGTTTCATAAACCCAATTTTTACCCATCGTAGATATTTTTAAATTTAATAGACGATCACCGGTACCATGCCTGTCGACACGGATACCGGGATCTATAAAGGAAGGTGACAAGGATGCTTAAGAGAATCGCAATCAATCAAGGAAGTTATGCAACAAATAGGTTGGCGGCCCGTCGGTCATCTCGCGACTGCGGCCGAGAATTTAATTACAGTGTAACCTAGATTATGCAATTTGGCAAATAAAATACTTAGTTCCGTAATTATGGGCACAAGATGATCAAAGGTGACTTGCCTTGCTCAAGACCTGCAGCTTCGTCTTCGAATTCCACGTCTTGAGGCTCCTTGGGTTCCGAAACTACATGCATCACGAAGCAATACAATAAAAAGACTAGTATAATAGTCCTATTATGGATTTCTAAGTGTGCCATCGGAAAGATCTCATTTTTAGAAGATTTCTAGAACTGGAACGGAGTCAATCGGACGAGCGAGGCAAAAGATATGGATTTTAGAAGATTTTGGCATTTTCTGGTGTATTGGAAAAGGAATTAAAAGGATTTTCCTCTGATTTTTTATCTTCTGGGCCACTGCCGGGCGGGGCCCAACTGACAGTCGGACAGTGGCGCGCGCGCAGGTGCAGAGAAGGATGTTAGCTGGGCCGGCCTAGAGCGAGGCGGCCCAGTTGGCCGGGAGACGCGCGCGTGACTTGACAAGTGGGGCCGCACGAAGAGATAGGGCCCAGCATCAGCGACTTGGCCTGGCGAGAAGAGGAGTGACGAGACGCTCTTGACAGGTGGGCCTAACCGTGCAGGCTGGGCCCACTGTCAGTTGTGGGTCTACGGCGGAATGGGTTTACGGAGGAACACGTTCCAGGGGAGCGGTGGACGGGGAGCACTTCGAGGTTCACGGTACTTCGACTCGGAATGGGCCCACGTGCAGACACGAGATCTTGCTGAGCCGCGTGCACGAGCGACAAGGAAAAGAGGCGTCCACACCGTCGCACGCAAGCGAGAGGATGAAGAAGAATAGTGTCCGAATTGAACGGTCGGCGGCGACAGCGCTCGTCGGAGGGAGTCACCGGGGAAAAGATGACGACGCGGGCACCGACGGGGAGAGGAGATCACCGGGAATTAATCCACCGGTTCGGATTCGCTGGGGACAGTTTGATGAGGGAGTATTTTAAGGGCTCACAGAGGCGACGCAAATTTGGGTACTTTGCCCTCGAAGCTCCTAGGGGCGATTCGGTGCGTCGGGGGCTTCTCGACATTGTCCCAAAGGGATTCTCGGAGAGGGAGAGGACGGCAGGCGGCGCTACTCGATTGGCGATGTCGTACAGCATGACGGCAAGGCGGTGATCGAGGATGGGGTGCCTACGGGGCGCCTAACTCTCCTAGGGGTGGCTAGCGGGCGTGCACGATGATTAAGGGAGGGCCAGAGGGGAAGACCGTGAAAGAAAAACTACCGCAAGCGGAGAGGCGCAGTGACGAACATCGGCGGCATGAACGTGATCGTTCATGCCTCGGCGTGAGGAAGGCGGGTCAGAGGGAGCCCAGGGCGACGATGGCAATCCTCAAGTCCCCACCGGTGGTCCGACGCGAGCCGAGGAGAAAGACGCCGCGGTGTTCGGCGCTAAGGCGATTCAAAAGCGGCGATGGCGACGGAGGTTTGGGAAGAACCAGACGAGGGGAGCGAAGGGGGTATTTATAGGCGCGGCTAGCTGCGAGGCTTCGAGGGGAAGGAAAAAGGGGTCTTCTCCCGGGGCGGTCAAGTGGAGATTGGTGCGGCGACGTCAGCGTCCTCTGCCTGTCGACGGTAGCGGCCAAGAAGCGGGGAGCTGTGTCCGACTCAGGACGGAAAAAGAAGAAAGCGGAGTGTGAAAGGGGAGGCTTTGGGGTTTCCGCTTCTGGGCGAGGGCGCGCAGTAAGACCAGCGGTGGGGCTCCATGCCTTGGCGGCTCGCGGCGGTCCAAGGTGACGCGGGCGGAAAAGAAAAAAAAGCGGCTCGCGAGTTTGAAGCGTCGCGGCGACAGAGCGGTGACAGTGGCGTACTCGGCGAACGGCGACGGCTGGCCGAGCGTGGGCGGGAACGAGGGGAATCCAAGGTCGCCGAGCTGATTTGAAAATCGGTGACGGAGTTCGGCCGGCGAGGGAGAGAGAGGGAAAGGAACGGGACATCGGGTGACGATGAACAACGCCTCCTCTCTGTTTTCACTGGATCCGACACGCGTTGGCTCTAGGAAGCAAGCGAACCAGGGAAATCACCGCACAGAAACAGGCTGGCGAATTCGGCCCAAAGATACAGGAAGCCTTCGAAAATTTCAAAGATAAAAGAATGCATTTTCCTTGGATTTTACTTTGAAGGATTTAAATCGGGATATGGATTTCTCTGAATTTATTGGATTGATTTCAAAAGAGGGATAGAATTTTGGAGCATCGATTCATATGTCGAGGCGGAGATTTCTCAAGGGAGAAACCGAAGGAGTTATTGTCAGGGTTTCTGTTACAAAGGGTAGAAACGGAGTCAAGATTGATTGGGCGAGAGAGATAGCCGCTAGGATTTTGGAACAAAGTTCGATAACGGCGATTCAAAATCGGAGATTATTTTGGAATGGAGGATTTTTGAGAGAAGGGATTACGAGATCAAGGATGGGGATGCAAATTGAGATCCATGGCATAACTTACAACATAGCACACAAAGATCGAAATTTTCATGGGTAGTTTTTAGCAATATATCGTTTAACGTCTCGCTGAAAGCGGGAATTTACAAACCTACCCCTCTTACAAAAATCTCATCCTCGAGATTTGAAGGCGGATAGAACGAAAGAGAACAAAAGGGAAACTTCAGACTTCCGTGCTGCTTCTGTCACTTGAGATCTTTCTTCGGGTCAATTTGCAAATCTTGCATTGGACTTCCATCTGTTCTGCTTGGCTAGGGTAGTCAATTCTGTCGTGGCTCTTCTTCTACGGGAAGGTCTTGTTCTTCACCTTCTTCTTCCACTGTCTCGAGATACTTGACTTCTTCAACTGATTCTGCTTGCATGTGGTTTAGTCGTCCTTGTCTGGTGGCTGGTGAAACTTAGGGGACTGATCTGCTGCTTTGCGGTCTTGCATTTCCTGGTGCAGATGCTTTGGTTGACGCGTAGGACTGAGGTGTCACAGAACGATTCTTGGGGCAGTCACGTGCGTAGTGTCCCATCTCGTGGCAGTTGAAACATTCGATGTTGGCCCACTTTGCGGGTTTTCTTGACTTGGGAGCGGAGGGCGCAAGTTTTATTCCTTTGCTTGTCTCGATAGATGTTGTTCCTTCAGCTTCTGGTGTTGGTGTCTGGTTCTCATTGACTGGTTCATAGACTGGCGTGGTACCTTGTGTCGAGGCACCATTGTGTAGGTTCGAGCTTCCTTGGACAGAGGCGGGGATTCTTGGCGAACTCTCATTGGGTTGTTGTTGTGTACTGTTTTCCTTTCCTTGGGGGCAGTTCCTTGCGTAATGTCCTTCCTCGTGGCAACTGAAGCACTTTTTGCTGGCTGTACAGTCTGCTGTCTTTGATTGGGGAACGCACGTGTTGGGGTTATTTCCTTCCAAACTTTTGAGGTTGGTTCTGGTCAGTTGCTGACTAACTATTGCGGTTGACATTCCATGGCATGTTTGCATCATCGGACGTTTGCTTGGACATGGCCCTTCTTGTAAGTTGGATTCTGATGGTGGGGCCTTACGTTTCGGACGGTCTTCTTCTTGCTTTGCATCCTCTTGTAGGGGAAACTCGTGGATCATACTCTGAAGGTTAGGGTACTAGCGGTTCTAAAGTGCAATCCTCATTCCATTGCTCTGATCCAGATGGGTTTGTAGTGTTTGTAGTAGTAACTGTTGTTGTTGTTGCATGGCGGTGACGATCTGTGTTACTCCTTGCATTATCTGAGCTTGCAAGGCCATCATTTGTTAAAGATCCATTAACATCTTCTGAGTTCCGGTTGCATCGTGGTTGACTGATTCAAATGCAGTTGCGTGTGTAATTTTTGTCCTTTGTTGGCTGGTTTAGTGATCCAGGTGCTCAAATTGGATTGAGTTGATATTGGTTCCATTGTGGTTGAGGACACAGGTCTGACGGTTGGTGCGACGTGCCATCTGTTCCAAGTTGACTGAGATCAGAACGATTGGGGACAGGAGTAAAGTCGTAACCGAAAACACTAGATGAAAGCGGTTTTCGCAATCCGAGGAGAAATAGTGGTATGTCCCAATCATTAGCCCAACTGGTCCCATACCTGAACACGGACTACCAGGAATAACATCACACACACACTGTTTCGCCACAACTCCTACTGAGCGAGCGACGATACTCAACTATTACCGAAGGCTAGCTATTAACTCGCCAGGCAGAAGCACACCTTTCATCAACTGAGCATGATGACAGGTGGGTTCCAGGATGAAAGGCATCACACGGGACTAGCTTCTAGATTTTGATGTAGACAGGGGAATCAGATGAAGATTTTTCGCAATTCTAGACCAAAAGGAAAATAAGTGCTTAACATATTTACATTAACCGATTTCAAACTGGATTCATACAAGTTAATCTCACGCATAGGTAAGGAAGCAATTAAAAATACGAACCGAGTGGCGGCTGGTGGGACTGCTATAAAAATTATAAATACAGAACCCTTACAAAGGTGATATTCGTTTTTTTAGCTCATGAAACAACAAAGAAGAGGGGTGGCGGTGGCAGGCCGGTGCGCAAGCATAGGGGTGTTATCTGAATTTCACTTTACAAAATATTGAATGCATATATGAGCATGTCCAAGTGAGTGGCAGGAGGGCGAGCCAGGGGCGCTGGGCAGGATTACTAAAAATATAAAAAAACATACCTTTGCTAAGGTAATGTTCGATTTTTGTAGCTCGTGAGACAACGAAGAAGAGAGGTGACAACGGCAGGAATGCAAGCATAGAGGTTTATCTATATTTCACTTTACAGTTTTTCCATTCTCTTCAACAGTGGGGGTGTTTTGCATTATATTACCAAAGTTAATAACGACTTAAATAATGTAAACCACAATACTCCTAAACATGTTTTTTTAAAAAAATTCAGCCAGCATAACCACTAAGGTTTACGGAGAGTATAGAAAGCACGAGCATAGGGGTCTTATCTGAATTTCAATTTACAAACTATTTAACGCATTTGTGAGCATCTTCAAGTGACGAAGAGAAGGAGCGGCAGGAGGGCGAGCCGAGGGGCGCCGGTAGGATTACTAAAAACTATAAAAACATAACCTTTACAAAGATAATGTTCAATTTTTATAGCTCCTGAGATAATGAAGAAGAGGGGTGGCAACGGCAGGCACGTGAGCATAGGGGTTTATCTATATTTCACTTTACAATTTTTCCATTCTCTTCGACGGTGGGTTTTTTCATTATGTTACTAAATTTAATAATGACTTAAATAACGTAAATCACAATACTCCTAAATATTTTTTTAAAAAAATTTCAGTCGGCATAACCACTAAGGATTACGGAGCGTATAGAACCAACGTAAACGAGTGTTACCCGCGTTTATATATACATTGGAAATATGAAAGAGGGTGTTAAGCAAGCTGTCTCTTAAAAATGCATGCATGAGAGAGATCATGTGACAAATGATGACAAACAAAAAAATAGAGATCAGTAATTCGTATCCAAACGGAATATTTTTTGTGAGAAGAAACTATATGCTTTATATAAACAAAGGGAGTAGCATTGAAGCTACGTGGTTGAATCGGCCAAAGAAAAACATTTAAGTCTCCACAATCTTCTACAACCTTAAAAATATGTGTACATGCTATCTCTCTTCACTTTTACCTGTTACATAGATCTGTTCATGGACAGCCCGGCACGGTTGGCCTGACCCGACTTGGCCCTAAAAAGCCCGAGCCTGGCCTAGCTCGATAATGTGATGGCCGGGCTTGGGCCTAATTTTTAAAGCCCGAAAGCCAAAAACATAAAAAACTTGAGAAAGCCTGAAAAAACCTGGTCCAGTCTAGGAAGCCCAGTGTTTGGGTTGAGGTCGGGCCTGTCATCTAGGGTATGTGTTGGGCTCAGGCTAGGCCCGGGCCTAGATTTGTCAGGCCAGGTTTTTTCAGGCCCAGTCCGAAGCCCAGCCTGGCCCGACGTTTGAACATGTCTACTGCTACATTTGCAACACGGAATAGTTCATATATCTTATAAAACAGGATAACCGACAGCATGTTGTGTTGAGGTCGAAGAATCAGCTTTAAAACACCGATATTTTGGGCTTCGTGATGAAATGGCAACTAGTATTTTAAATAAAGAATGATAAAAATGGAGAAATCAGTCAAAGAATGAGAACAAGAGAACTATATAAATCAATAAAAAAGAATAAAATCAGAGATGAGGAAATCAAGTACGAGCGGGACTCGATTTATAAGCTATTCCCATCCCATAGATATGTCTCCGCATATGCAATGACAAACATAGCTAGCAAGTCCACCAATCTAAAACTATTTTAACGATAATCATATAGAAAAAATATAAATAACTTAGCATCATAATATAAATTTGAAACAATGCTAGCCGTGCAAGTGTGCGGGCCACCCAACTTACCTAAAACCTATAATTATATGCCATAAGTCATAATACATATGGTTTTGTGTAGCTTTGGCCATTAAACATGAGTTTTTTGAAATTTACTAGGATGGTGACAAAGATGAAGAGAAGAAAGAACATGTGAATTCTCCTGGGGTCTAATTGAGAAATGTATTCGATCCTCCGATCGCAATCTCCGCTCCGTTTAATCGGATCATCTCTTCTCTTCAAGTGCCTCCTCCTCCTCTGATCGGCGTGCTGTGCTGTCTTTCAAGGTCGAATCTTTGTCGGTGCCATCATCTGCTGATCTGATGTTGTCTGCCTAAACAGACAGAAAGACAGAATCGACAACCTCTCTCTCAGATACTCCCTATATTCTTCTGGAATTCTAGTCATGCAACCCCCTGAATAATTGCAGTGTTTCCGGCTTAACCAAAATGAACTGCCATATGCTGCATGCTGCTACTGATTCAGTCACGAGATGCAACTGACACAAATAAATATAAATGACATTCAGCCAAAATTCTTAGAGCTGACACCGCAAATCAAGGTACGTAGGCTCACTGAATTCTTACGACGTTTAAATTCAAATTAGTATATTTTTGCATTTCTAGTCCACAGTGCGACTTGTGTTCATTAATTCTAGTGATGGAACATTTTGCTCCTTTCCTTTCTTGGTTGAAATGAACTGCATGAAAATCTTTGGCCTTGTGACATGCCAGGTTCTACTAATTAATTATACACTACTTGATTGATATATAGCCACACGTGTATCTTGCAGTTGCAGCTAGTGCACCATATTCAATTGTTTTTTTTTTTTTTTGGAGAATATATAGCAGGTGGATGCTGAATAATAAGCTCAATCCTGACAAAACTTGTTAACTTGTACACTCTGGTGGCACATCACATTGGAGTATTGATTGGACTCAAATGAAACAGGTACACCTTCAGATAATCTTGCTGACTTTTCCTTCCTTTATTTCAGTTTTTTTATGAAACGGATCGAGAGATGTCTTCCTGACTTCGTTTTCTTATGTATCTTTTATGATGAAGAAAAGACGTTTATTAATGTATATTACATTTCAAGAATTCTGTAGCTCATTGAAGGCTGCTTTACAAAGCGCCTTTAGTGCTTACACTTGTTTTTGGGTTAGCTGATTGCATGCATAAGCTAATTAGTTCTAGGCTTTCTAGCTTAATTATATGATATATGCTGAACATCGATCCTTCATTCCAACCAAAATAACAAACCTTTGAGAACATACACTTCTACAAATTAAGTGCAACAATATATATAATCCCATTTCCTTGCCTGATGTACAAAAAACCTGTAACCTGCCTGACCTCTACTAGCAGTACTATCAAAGCTTGGCAGTTGCCCACTAAACTATTCAAGATCAAGTTCAATCAAGCATTGGGTGATTAACTATTATTGGAAAAAATGGGTGAGAACTGTTTCCTCATTTAAGAGTTTGGAATATACCAGTACAACAGCCTCAACCAAATATTAATGTACGTAATACAGACCGATTTGCTTCAAATTGTACGCCTCCGTACGTCCAAGCTGAAGCTTTTCTTGGTAGACTAATCCAATATAATGTCCCTGCAAAAGACGGACGGCATTAATGTTAGTTGCAACCAAGATTTCTCAAGAGCTATGTATACGTTAATGAGACCGAGCTTTGTATAAAACCTGGAAGTAACCAAGAAATTGAAGAATCAGAACCACTAATATGGTGTTAAGAATACTCCTAGATATGTGGAATTGTGTATACGTTAATTTAGGCTATTCCAAAGAAAATTAATGCCGTAGTTAATCTCTGCCTTTACAGGGATGGGCAGGCTAGCTGGTCATCTAGAAAACATTAGTATTATCGCCAAAGTCTTGAACAGATTTATTGATAGATAGATTTATGTGGCCAAGTGTTGGGTGTTGAGATATATATAAGAAATGTGGGGTAAAGAAGCACTATCTTAGCTAGCTGCTTGGTTGGTATCTATCAAACTTTAGTCTGAAGCAGATTAGCTAAATTGTTAGACTGGTCCAGTTTGTTTGGCTGCGAACCAAACGGAATCTTAAAGTCGCAACGCTACTGCTATCTATATATGTTACCTAGGTCTTCATCTGCTCTGCTGCAAGATCGGGCCACTATATATATATAACGATAGCTTACGAGAAATTTAGACACAGATCGAGTAACACACAGCTAGCACAGGGAGAAGGCAGGCAGGCATGAGCCAGAGCAGCAGGAGCCTGCTTGTCGAAGCGTCCGTGGAGTCGCCGGCAAGCTCGTGTGTGTCGTCGGAGGCGGAGGAGGTGGCAATGGCGATGGTGGTGGCTGGGTGCCCGCAGTGCCTCATGTATGTGATGCTCGCCGTCTCCAAGTCCAAGGAAGAAGATGATGAGATGAAGCAGCCGAGATGCCCCAGGTGCAACAGCCCCGTCCTTCTGCACTTCCACAATCTGAAGAAAAGCTAGCCTAATTAGCTACTTTCTGTTCATGGCTTCTGCTGCTGCTTCATCTTAATTACAACCAGTGATCGAGCAGCACATAATCGAAGCTTATAGTATATATGCAGCCCTTGCATGTTGAAATCATTGTGCATGCATGTTCATTACCACCAATTAACCCGTAAAAGAATTTGTCGTTTGACTTCCATGTGTATACATATATACTCTCTCTCTCTCTCTTCCTCTTTTGTTTTCTTGTTGGATCATCTGTGAAGTATGCAGATACAGCTTAACCTTGAGCTATGATATGAACGCTTCATTACATTACATCTTGTTGTATATATATATTGAGATTATATGATTAATAGTGTTACTGTACACAGCCACCAACACCACCCACGCATGCATGCATGATTCATGCAACCTGACCAGGGGATCTCATCTTGTTATTTTATCTTGTGTTGGCCGGATACAGAAATAATAGGACATCAATTTAACTGCTTGTTGTAATTAAACAGTAAATAAATATATGTTGTGCGACTGTAAGACAGTCCGTCCTTGGAACAATTGCTTCCGTCCTACAACAGATAGAGATGTGACTAATCAACCTCTCTCCCATGACACAAAATTAATGGACAGCTACCAAAGTACCCAACCTCTCTTGCTAGAGGTCTTAACCAAATGAATGAACGAAATATGGAAGAACACAAACAGCTAGCTCACCTGGCAGTCTACTCCAATCCTGACCTGTGTTGTCGTTAGTACTACTTGTTGTGAAGACTAACCAGTAAGCCTAACTTTGTTTTTTCTTTCCTGTTGCTTCTTTGTCCCCTTGTGTATATTAATCTCGTGCATATGTCGCCTTAATTTGTTGTTGACTGGGCGGACGGGCTTCGCGGTGCATGAATGTTTATGTATGTATGTGGCTTCACTGTCAAGCATCATCAGTAATAATTAATGTTCACCATCTTGGCATCTTTTATATAAAGGTACTCCCAACTAAAAAACTATATAGTAGTGCACCTAAGAAACTTTAGCTCTCATTACACAATATCTAATTGTGGCTACAAAATAAACTCATTCCAATGATTTTTCTCTTCTCTCCACCAATTTTCTACCTTCCCACTCTCTCATCTTATCTTGTTATTTATGATATCTATTTCAATGGGTTTTATATAGTTTCTTGAACTTTAGTTTTGTGCAAAAAAACTGTTTTTTACATAGACCTAATTTCCTCCATTTTTCCCTCTCTCCTCCTTAATACCATTGCCAAGTCAGTAAATAATTCTACGTGATAACATATTAATGTTATAGAAACTATGCTAGTCTTAGGACTGTCCTAACCACTTTTGCAAACAGACCTCTACTAGTAGTTACTAGTTAGTTTGTACTAGTAGTGTGTTAATTGAGGCTTTAGCCTTCCAGGAACTACTACTAGTCGGAAGTGTTAGCTCGCACTGGAGCCTAATGGGCCGCTTCTGCCTAGATCATATTTTATGGGCCTAATTAGCCAGAAGATTTATGTACGTTGGAGTTGGATATAGTACTCCTCGAATTTTGATTTTTATATTTATTTATTAAAAGATTTGCAAAAATAGATTTTTGTTTGAAAAAATTGTAAAAATAGACTCCCACCGTTTTCTGGGAGGGCGATTTTTAAAAATCGCCCTTCTAGAGAGCGATTTGATGACGTGGCTGACGGCCGTCGGCCCCCCGGCCGACGGCCATCAGCTGCAGCCCCCTTGCCGCCCTCTGAGAGGGCGGCAAAGGGGCTGCCTGCAAAATGCGCCCTGGGGGCCGGCCTCCCTCCCCGCGCGCCCGCAGGCCGGTTCCCCTCTCCCACCCTCGGCCACGCCCCGCTCCCGTGTCCGCGCCCCTCCCCCACGCCCTCGGCCGCGCCCCGTGCCCGCGCATTTTGCAGGCGGCCACCTTACCGCCCTCTGAGAGGGCGGTTTTTGGGAGGCCCGGAGGCCGCCCGCAAAATGGCTGACGGCCATCGGCCAGGGGCCCAATGGCCGTCAGCCACGTCATCAAATCGTCCTCTGGAAGGGCGATTTTTAAAAACCGCCCTCTGGGAGAGCGGTGGGAGTCTATTTTTGCAATTTTTTCAAACAAAAATCTACTTTTGCAAATCTTTTAATAAATAAATATAAAAATCAAAAATTTTCAGTACTCCTCCTCCTTATACAGTGGAGTAACGTAATACAGTAGTAGGATAGCCCAATCATGACTTTGGTCTTTCTTATGGTGGGGCATATCATATCGAGTGAAAATGAACGGCTTTGCGAAAAATTGAAAAGCTCAGAAAATTCTATTGGACAGGAAAACAACAGAAAATCTACTCCTACTACTAGAGGTTTTCATTTTTTGAGAATTGTTACCTGAGATCTAGCTCATACATCACACCTCCAAAGTTCTAATCTCCTTTGTTTGCTCTAATAATTTGTTCAAAATAACTGGAGCATAGCACGTGACAGATCTGTGCGTCAGAGACAAAAGATGCAGGTTATCACTGAACTTTTCTCTGAACAATGTACTTTGTGTTTTCAGAGCCAGCAAAGTTTCACTGCATGGATCCAGAAGAGTGTGAAACTTTTGCTCAAAACATGATTTCAGATATATGCAGCTAATATGCTTGAAAACAAACTATAGGGAGGTGACCAAGATAAGACAACCACAAAGCAGGCCACTTTTCAGCTTTCAGAGGTAAAGCTAGCCTAATTAAAACGAAATGTCCAAAGAATGTTTGGATTTGATGATTCCTGAATGGGATGGCAGCCCCGTGTGGCTCAACTTTTGCACCTAGTTTACTCACAATGATACTTACAAAGCTTTTCTAGCCAAGTTATGTTTGATGCAAGAATGCACAGGTGAAAGGTCAGTTTAAAAGACATCAAATTTACTGGATGATCTTTCTCGCGAAAAAAGAAAAAAAAAATTATCGGATGATCTAAGAAGTACAGTGTGATAGTTATGCACCTTGTGCGAGGTTAGCTACTTCGGTACTCGTGCTAATACCTGATCAGAGAAGTATTTTAGGATTGTATTGTCTCAAGAACCAGTCATAGCCCAACAACTAA
Source organism: Oryza meyeriana var. granulata (assembly GCA_003991445.1). Taxonomy (NCBI): domain Eukaryota; kingdom Viridiplantae; phylum Streptophyta; class Magnoliopsida; order Poales; family Poaceae; genus Oryza; species Oryza meyeriana. The sequence continues at coordinate 388,475 of RYFJ01000310.1, read as the reverse complement.
CAAATGTAGGATGTCTGTATTTCACGTAATTAAGAGACAAACCTAGTTCATGATTTTAAAACTACAGGCTAAAGTTAGTTGATGTCTAGTCTCTTTTCAGTTGGAGACATATATGATTTCAAGAAACAATTAATCACATCTAATCTGACAGGCATATCCCAAAAGTTTACTTTAGATGCAGTTATTTTGTTTCACGTACAAACTTGATGTGCAAATTAGAATATCAGCTATGTAGGTACTCAATATCAAGCGTCCTTTGAATTGGAGAATTTTCAAAGAAATATCACCGGAACCGAACTAATTCCTGCAAAAATCTTATAAAATACCCACGTTCCATAGGAGCCACCAAAGTACCAGGTATGTACTTAGAACCCTTCTTATCTTACTATTGACACCACTACAACGATTTTAATTGGTCTGTTTTGACTTGATCATACTACTAAACAACTGAGGACTGTGTCTTGAAACAACCTCTGTAAATGAATCCATTAGTTTATGTTTAACAATACAACATGTTTTAAATAACAGGGAATCATGGGGAAATCAGGAATCCTGTTTATTCCTGTTGTCTGCTAGTTGGAGAACTGAAAGAATATTTTCTGATCTCTCTCTATCTCTCCCCCCTCTTGGTTTCAATCATTTTTGCATTCTCTTGGAGGGAGCTTGTGTTTGGTGCTACTCAACTGCTAGGAAAAAATTTCAGTTTTGGCTCATTCGTTTCGATTCATGTTGGATCAGACGTATGCAAACACTACTCGCTTCAATATTCAGATACCCTTGCATGCATCCTACAGCTATTGAAACGGCTCCTCTATATTGTCCATCTCTGAAGACAAAATCCAAGACTGGACTGGATTCTCGGCATGCAACTTTTATCATTTTCCCTTAATTTCTTCTCCATCCTTACATATATCTGACTAATTAAATGATAGAAAGGATTAACTAGACAATACATGAACACTGTTAGAAAATTTTAGCTTAACCTCCCTGCTTATGTAGTTGCGTTGTTCGGTCTGGAGTGGCCAACCATGGAATCAGTGGTTATGAACTCTTGGAATGGATATAGCTAATAATGTATTACTGAACCTGCGATTTTGATCCCCCAGGCTAATGTAGTTGAGTCAGGTTTGGATTTCGGCAGTTGGCCATGTATGCATGAGTCAACAGTGGCCAGGACATGTGCATTGTGGAGCCATGCATGCATGCTTTGCATTGTTGAGCCCACACCATGGTCATTTGCCCTGTTGAAAGCCACAAAACCCAGATGAGGTCCATTGTAGATGAAACATAGGAAGTACATGAACCTTGTGAAGTGCCTACTGTATTTCTTTGTCTGGAAGTATAACAGCATGTACAGCAGCTACGATATGATGGATGACTGTTGAAACTGACAAATTGATAGTTCTAAAAAAATGACAAATTGATTGTATTATTTTTACAGTGACATCCAAATTTCACTGCATTGAAGTTACAAGACATCAAGAACAGGACAAAAATTGTTAGTTGATATGCAAGAAATAAATGAATGGTGGTGATTGGTTGTTGCAGATATTGGTCCTGTGTTGCCATTTATGTGCTTATTTGCATTGGTTTGTATTCAAAAGGGTTATCATTTCTTATGTAACAGTGTAAGGCTGTGTCATCATATTATTTTAGTCACTGGCATGTTGGACTCAATTGCAAGCCAAAGAAAACAATTTGTTACAATGTGTGGATACTAACCAGACAAACCTTCATTTCTTATGAATTTTGAACTAACCAAATTGGTTAGAAAATTATATAGCATTTATGCAAGTCTGGCTAAACACGAGACTATATTTATTGCACTCACCTCTACAGCTTCTTTTCTCTCTTTCTTTCATCCTTTGGCACCTTGAACACTTCCACATCTTATGGCATGAAAATCAAGGATCCCATACAACTATACAAGGCAGGAAACCTGTGACATATTTATTGTGTTTCTCTTGTAACTTGGTGGTGAGGCTTGAGTAATCTTTAAGGAATTATGGCTGGAGCGATCACATTTGATTTTCAGTTCCTCCCTACAGATTGTGCATCATAGGGTGGTTGTGAAAACTGCTGACCCCGCCGCGGCCTGTGGACTCGCGAGGAGAGGAAAGGGGCGAATGGGGAGGAGACCAAGAGAAGATGGGGAGAGATGGCGAGAGAGAAGGGTGCGGTGGGAAGAGACGGCGATGGAGGGATAAAGGTGCGGCCTTTTTTTATGTGGTGTTTTTTTATACCACCCAAGTGCATTTTTCAACAGGTGGCTGTGGCTCTCTTAAAGGACCGCCTATAAAAATAGGACAATTTTCACAGGCGTCCTGTAAAAATAGATTTTCACAAGCGGTTACTAACCAGGGACCTTCGGTTGTATTTTTGTAACGCTTGCGTGTTTAGGTGTAAAACTAAATTAATAAAAACCGTACTTGCAAAAACTTGGTTCATTGATTGCTGTCGTGTGTGTGCCAAGATCTCGTTTCAATCAATCTCTTGTGATCAAGTTCCACATCCCATTTCCCAATCAAAATTTAAATTCTGCAAATCCAAACCCTCTCTCCAAATTAATCCATTCAAATAAAATCAATTTCCCTCTGTTTGGGCCACAAGCCTCCTTTCTTTTCTCCCTTGCCGGCTCAGGCGCGGCAGCCCTCTCCCCTCTTAGCTCTCTCATGCCTGGGCCGCCCCCGTTTCCTCGGCCCAGCAATCCTACCCGTAAGCCGCTGGCCTGCCTGCATGTCGTGCACGCACAGGGCACGTGCCCGCAAGAAAGAAGAAATCCTCTCTCCATCTTGGTTTCTCTCTCGCGCTCGTCGCTGCAGACCATCGTTTGAATCCACCGTAGCACCTTGGTTCCACCTGTTCCCGCTCGCGTGCGCCCGCGCGGCCGACTGAGAGGACACCGCCGTCATCCTGCCCTACGTCGGTGACCGCCCTATCCTCGCTCATCGCGAACTCGCCCCGCCACCTTTTGCTGTCACCGCATGCATCACCCCGGTCCCGCTGCAAGCCGCCAGGCTGCGGAGGCCTCCGCCTGCGCGCTCGCCTGCCTCGCCATCCCAAAAGCGAGAGGATCGCTTTTGTGCCCTGGCGCCCCTCACTCCCTTTTCTTTTCTCCACAGAGGCGTACTCCTCCGCTCTGCTCTTCGTCGCAACCCACGGTGGAGCACAGACCACTAGCTCACCGTCCTCGCTTGACTGCGCCAACTCACCACCCCCATGGGTAATCCCCCCAAGGCCCCTAGCTCCAACCGACCTCACGCTGTCTATAAAACCACGGCCTCCCCTCTGTTTCTCCCCTTCCAAACTCCTTCCACCGCCGTACAGCCTTGGAGTTCCCCGCGCAGCGTCGAGCTCGCGCCGTGACCAGGACCGCCACTATCGACGGTCTTCTCCCTCCTCGCCTCGCATGCGCCGAGGCCGAACGATCACGTTTGTGCCGCCGGGTGTTCTTCACAGTGCCCCGCAGCCTCGGTAGTCCATCACTCCTCGTTTTCACTTTGTCCCTCCCCTAGCTTGCCTGGAAGCTTGCCGTCGGCCCCGGGGCATAGCCATTCGCTGTAGACATCGCGCCACGATCGCCGCTCCACCAGAGTGCTATTCACCGTGGCCCACCGTGCAGAGCCGATGCCGTCGATCTCCGCCCCAGGTCTTGGTTCTAGCACCCCTGGAGAACCCCCATGTGCTAGGAATCGCACTATGGAACCTCATCGGTGAAACACCTACCGTTGTCGTCCTCCGTCCGGCGAATCTAAGCCGTTGGCCAATTTTGCCGTGTCCTCATCTACCCCTCAGTACCTTGCCACCGCTCGCATTAAAGTAAATCACCCCGGCAAGCCACACCATCGTCGGCCGTTTGATCCAGTCCTTGTTCATCTTCCTCCCCACGACGCCCCCGTGGCCGCCACGTCGGATCCACATGGACGCCAGCGTGACACCGCGTCGATAATTCCAGCCACGCGTACGCACGAGATTTCTCTCCTCCTCCTCGTCTTCACTGCGTGCAAGCGGTCCACCGTGAGCCGTTCGGTTGCATGTGAGCCCGTTGCTTCAGAAGCACCCGTGGACCAGCACCGCGTGCCCGGCCCATCACTCACCATAGTTCCAACCCCAGTGAACCCGTTCAGCGTGAACCAAGGGACTGATAAGTGGGATCTGCACCTCGGACCGAGCCTGCGGTCAGACCCCGCTCACGCCTCGCGCGCCGGCCTCCTAGGCCATCAAGCCACCGTCCCACGTGCCTCGGCCTAGTTCGCGCGACCCGCCTCGTGTTGGCCCACTTGGCCCAAGACCGTTACCCCCTCCCTAGCCGCCGTGGGCCTAGCCCACTGCGCGCTACTCCTGTGCCCCTCTCGACTGGTAGCTGGGCCCGACCCGTCAGCGGCCCAAGGGGAGATAAAACTGAGAAAACCTTTTCCAATTTCTTTTCTAGTAGACCAAAAATCTAGTAAATATTCAAAAATCAATATCTCCTCAACCGCTCGTCCGATTGACTCTATTCCACCTCCAAAATTCCTCTAAAATGATATCTATTCAATGGCATGCTTAGATGTCACTAATAGGGCCTTTATCTTGGTTCTTCTATTGAGTTGCCTTGTTTCGCGTGTAGCTTCGGAGTCGGAGGAGCCTCAGGACATGGATCTTGAAGGAGAAGCTTCAGACCTTGAGTAAGGCAAGTCACTTTTAAACATCTTGCGCATATAATTGCGGAACTAAGTAATTTAATTGCCAAAATTGCATTGCTTAGGTTACACAGTGAAATTCTTGGCCGCAGTTGCAAGACAACCGACTAGCCACCAACCTAACCTGCTGCATTGACCCCTCTTGATAACTTGTGATCCCTTGAACATCCTTGTTACCTTCCTTGATTAATCCCAGTACCTATGCCGACGGGCATAGTACCAGTGATCCCCTATCAAATTTAAAAATGATCACGATAGGTAAAACTTAGGTTTGCAAAATCTTTGGAAAACCCGATACCTGGGTCGGCGCCTTGAAAATAAAATTAGTTTAGAAAACTCGTGGTGCATGAATCATGTCAGCAGGGAGAGTCTCTCGCATCGTAGCTAAGAACCGATTTCTTTGAAATTTTATTCGAACATACAACAGTACAACCATATGGGATGCCTCCTGGGTTCCTGACACAGTATGGTCTCGGACCTACCATGTTGTTAGTCGTGAACCCCTCCAGTTGGCATGAGGTAACCTGGTGTTGACTCTAAAAATGCTTGTCGCGAAAACCCCTAGTCACCAGTCGTGTTCGTTCAGCGCGAGTTGGGTGATAGGGTAAGTCGCGTCGTGTAGGTAAAGTGTACCCCCTCTGCAGAGGTTTAAACTGTTTGAACAGTTATACCCACGGTCATGGACGGATGTGCGGTGATTTCTTAGCGTATTTTTGTTTAACCACTACATGTAAAAGGATGTTGTGGATTGGGAATCCGTTTTTCTAAACTGTGGTGAAGCTATCAAGGACAGACTGTGGGCCCGATGTTGATGGATCAGCTGGTGCAGCCGGATCCTGTGAAGCCAACTTTTGAGAGTTGGGCTGAATCAAAGACTGATACAATTCACTCCGGCCGAGTGAGACTTCATCTCGCTCCGGTTGTTGAGAAGCACACACCTAGTGTATTCAAAAGGTTTGCAAATAAAACATAATGACAAAACAATCAACCACTCTTTGAAGCTTGCATTAAACACTTAAGTTCCTATGACTTGTTGAGTACGCTAGTACTCACCTTCGCTCTATATACTCTATCCCCTCCAATGATGGAAGAAGAGATGGACCCAACCAACGAGGAGTTCTTCCTGCAGCATGCTGGTTTCGAGAAGTTTTAGGGTTTCGGCTTAATTCCCGAGTCGTTCTTGTGGTTTTAGGCTAGTTTTCACTTTCGCTCTTTTGGTAATGTATCGTTGTGAACTCGGAGCATGTCCACAGTTCCAACCTACTTATAAGACTATGTCTGATAATAAAGACAATTGTGCCATAACGATTCCGTCGCTTATTATACCAACTCTATATTCCTAGGACTGGTACTGTTACGCAGGATTGTTCTACGACTCAGACTCATCCTTCTCAAAGGGCTAGTTTAGGGCACGACAATTTTTACAAGTGTTTCTTAATTTATCTGTTTGAGAAGAAAAAAAGAAGCGTTTTTTATTTTATCTGTTTGAGAAGAAAAAGAGGTGGCATTAGGAAAAAACTTTTTTTTAAGTAGTAGCTCAGTGATAAGAGTTCCCGCAATACCGTGTACTGTTTCTCTGATGCTATCTTGACTACCACGGCTGCACAGATGCTATGTTTACTACCAAACAAAGCTGAAATGGTCCGAGGAATTATCCTTCGTAAGCTGCTAAGGCTGTACGTGTTATAACGTTTTTTTTTATTTCTCTAAGATTCAGGATGTTGTCCCCTTGCTAATGGAAGTGCTCTGAAACCCATAAACAACAGATTTTTTTAAAAAACAAACAGTCTGCCTGAAACTGCTTTGATCCTTTATTACTCCTTCCGTTCCTTTATATTTTTCACTAAGTACTATTTATATTTAAACTTTAACTACTTATCTTTTTTCAGAAAAATTCTAAATACTTTAGAAGGTATCATCTTATCAAAGTGTATTAAATACTAAACGTAAGTATTAAACTTCCGTTTATCATAACCTAATCATTTTAAAAATATTAGTGATCAAATTTGTAACCATACTGATCAATGGTGACAATTATATAGGAACGGAGCTTGGGAGCAGTATTCATTTAGTTCTGTGCATGCATATTGTTCATTGTAGGTGACTGGTTGGGGGACTATTAATTAAGAGTGAATTACACCTTGAACCAGTTTTTATTACCATTATTGTATATTGGATTGGGTCATAACAAATCTTTTTACTTTGAACAAGATTTCGTCACCAAACTTTGCGTTTTGGACTAGCGGGTCCACATGTCAGGGACTAACATGTTCTTCCTCCTCACAACAGATCATCAATGCGGTGCTGCTCGCGAGCTCCATTACTCCCAACACCGGCGAGCTCCTCTTGTCTCCACGCCAACAAGCTCCTCATCTTCCCCAATCGTGGTTGGCCGCCTTAACCACTCCATCGTGCGACGTAGACGAGACGACAGAGGAGCTCAAGGTTCCATGGTCTACAGGGAGAGGTTGAGGAGCTCGGTCGAGCTCAAGCCGAGGCACTACCAACACCAACTGGCCTCCTCTCTTTGCACGGCAGACAGCTGAACCCCATCACCCGGCGATTTTGTTGGCTGGCCTTGCTCCTCCTCGGAAGAGAGAGAGAGAGAGCAAGGAGATGCCAAGCGTGGTAGCAGATGATAACTTGCGAAGTTGCAACTATGGTAAAAACATATGATCCAATTCACTCATTAATAAATTGCATCTATCATATATAAACTTAAGTGATGAGTGCAAATAAGTGCAGGAACTTATAAATTTCTCGTTCTGATACAACAGCTTCCTTACTAACCAAGACCAAAATAATCCATGCAATAAATATGAGATAATATGGTACTGACATAAATATCGTATTGACTTTCATGCTAGACAATTTGACATGGCTTGCTTCTTATTTTATAGAAAACCCCTGTGTATGGAAATGTTATTTTGGATAAATTTTTTTCTTAAATATTTACATGTGACCTGTATTAAATTTAGGTCCTGGTAATAATGATTTTAGCATCAATTTGCCTCTCATCAACTGCTGGTGCCATTTGGTTAAGGTAGAAAGAAGTGGATTGGAATAATGCACAGAATCTCGACACCAAATATAATGCTGAATTGTGTTTTCAGAAAAATGAAAAGAAAAACCGTGACTGAACTGCGCCAGCGTGGAAGTCAACGTGGCATTCATGTTAGCTCCATGTCAGTTTATTTTGATTGTGTGTACTGGTTTGTCCCTGATTCCCACTAACTACGCACGTTGTTGTATCGGGATGAACGATTTGTAGGTTGTTGTACCTATTTACATTCACCACTCAAAGTTTTTATACTGTGAATGTATTTTACTCATTAATTATACCTGGCATAAAGTTTGTCATTACATTTTAATTGAGAGTGCAGGCGCAGCATGGCAGGTCCAGGTGAGAAGAATCTGAACCATGGCACTAGCAGCCTACCGGCAGCCGGAACTGCCATGCTGTTTAGGGAGATGTTATATTCTCCATGGTATAATGGTTATCGCAGTAATCGTTTAAAATCGTACGAATTTTATCTCTAAAATTTTGAATTTAAAACTTTTAAATCTCACAGTAAGATCGTAGTTAACGCGGTTAGCTCGTGGTAACCGTACGGTAAGCTGTGGTAACCGGGTATGTTGAAGCTAAAAAGAAAAAATTCTAAAACATAGTAAAAATTCTAAAAAAATTATAGAAAATTCAAGAAAAATTATAGATATCTTTAGAAAAACAATGTAATATTGCATAATTTTTTTGCATAACCCCTGCTATCGTTTTTAACTTAAATAAAGTAAAAATTATGTCACAACCAATCTCTTATTTTTTTAATTTTGATAGAGCTTTAAAATATGAAGTAAACTTTATTATTTTCACAAATTTTCTTCAATACAGTGATCCATAGTTCAAGTACTTACTACTAGATTTTTTTGGATTTCTTATTTTTTAAAAAATTTGAATTTGGTTAAAATTTTCTTAAACCAAATTGCCGGTTACGCTGGGTTTAGTGTTTAGGATTTAGGTTTTAGGTGGTTTTCACGGTAATTGTACGGTAACCGGCAGTTTGGCCATCACTGCCAGCAGCATACAAGTGCAGAGGAAGCAGAGCAATCAAATATCCTGCATGTAAGCAAGTTTCTCAGCCTTCTGAGCTTCCAGTGAAAAATGAAGCTTTGCTTAATTCTGCAGGGCAAGTTGAGGGACGTGACAGATGGATATATAGGCAAATTAATGTGTGTGCATCTATCTTATATATTCTTATGACGGAGTAGTTCTGGAGTGGATGGATCGATTAGGAGTGTTCTTTGAGGTTATTGGTGGCTTAAATAAGTCGTACGTAAAACGAGAAACATCATTAGCGTATGATTAATTAAGTATTTACTATTAAAAAGTTAAAAAATAGATCTATTTATTTTTTTAAACTACTTTCATATAGAAAATTTTTTAAAAAACACACCGTTTATCATTTTAGGAAGCGTGCGTGCGGAAAACGAAAAAAATAAGCTGAGAGAGTAGCTGCAAGGAACGGGGCTAGGCTGGACTGGAGCCTCTTGTCTTTGTCTTGAAGTGATTAATTAGTTGTAGCAAGTATGTGCACACTTGCACATATATGGTCTGTTGAGTAAGGTCACCTATCCTTTAATCCTTTTTGGACTCAAGCTGCAGACTAGCACTACCACACAAACCACAAGGATTACTGCTACTTATGCTTATTAGTCCAAGTGTTTAATTAGTATGTACGCAGGGCAGGGGCAGGCGCATATCTCATCTACTATATTATATCTATCGATATTTAATTTGCCCAAATTAATTACTTGTACTAAGCAGGTGGATGGACGTCCTCGGCAACTAAGCTCTCTGGTAGAGTACGTAGGGCTCCACGTGGATGACAAAATAAATTAAGGACATTAGCTATGAGATGCCCGTGGGGTTAGTGCCTTGTGATGAGTGATTGACAACACGGTGTGCGTGTGACGTGTCTCTTGGCAGGCTGTGGTTGCAGGTGACAGGTGGAGACTAATCATACGGCGATCTGTGAAGAACGGGGATAGGATGCCATGCTGATGAACCGTGGGGCGGTGAAGGGTGGTTCGACGCTCGCGTTCGAGGGATAGAGATTGTGCGGTGTACGTCTACTGTATCTGGCTACACGGCGGGAGGACGTCGGTGGACGGTTTCTTGGTTGAGCCACAAAACAAAGGACGTACCGGGACGCTCGTGCGGCGGGCGTGGCCAGAGATGGAAATTTCCGGCGATCGCGATATGATTTCGGATGGTCGTGCGGCGACATCGCGAGGATCACATCGTGGAGATGGAGGGATCGCGAACATCGCGGAATTTGCCATGGAGGACGTGATTGATTGGATATGATTATCATTCCATTACGTGTCGTTTACGTCGCGTAATGACAGTCTTATAATTTAGGTGGGCCACCTTTTTGGAGATATAAATATGTGGCACCTAGGGTTGAGACAGGGTGGGGGCTTTTGGGATTTTTGGGGCGAGATACTGTTCACGTGAACAGTACCCATGCCTAGGGTTCCAGGGAACACACCTTCTCTCTCGATCTAGCCTAGGTCTTCAAGTCTAGGGAGAGATTTTTATTGATCTCTCCAATCAAGAGAGGGAGGACGATTGGGCGGAGGCTAGATGCAATCTTGTAGAACATTCACTCGGTTTAATCATTCGTATTCGTGAATTGTTTCTATGTGTGCATCTCGTCTTGTTTCTGTTTTCTGCTGGCAGGGAACAAATCAATCTAGGTAACCTTGCCAGGGGGTGCGCGAGGGTGCTGCTGCCGCTCTTCTGTGCGACGTGCAGGGAGCAGGAGGGGGCTTCAATCCTCGCGGGTCCCGCTGCTGTATGGCCTGCAGCCATCTCATTGGTTGCCCAGATTGCATAAGGAGAAGGGTATCTACTGCTGTGGTTTTACTGCTCGTTAAATTGTTCTCACAATTTTTCATAGTTTGGTTGGCTATTGGTTCTGTTCTTCCTTCTCCCAATTGGTTTTTATCTGAAATTTTCTCGAATTACTTTCGTGAATTTTCGTGAGGCTCCCATTCACCCCCCCCCCCCCCTCTGGTCGTTTTTTCGGTCTTACAGGCTACAATACACCACCATCCCTGGCATCTTCCTAAAATGAATCTAGCTAGCTTCAGTGTTTTCTTTAATCAGAGAGAGAGAGAGAGAGAGAGAGAGTGCTATTCAAAGCTTTTTCTTGTTTTACATTTCACTTGATTTTCTTACATTTCAGTGTGCTCTGGTCGGCATGCATATGTAGTCATCTTGTCCAAAGAAACAAATTAATTAAACAACTTGGTTTACTTACTAGCATTACTCTACTGCTTAGTTACTTGTACCCAGTTTAGATTTTAGAGGCAAAGCCGGGGTTTTAATCTATTTTCCTAAAAAAAAAAAGTTGTCTAGCTAACTTCGACTCCCACAATGGACTGAGTGAAGGGATTGAGATCCAGTGTAATGGTCCATCTATTTCTTGATGCAATGATCCAAATAGATTGCTACAGTAAATCCGAAACATTATTTTCTCTTACAGTATCTCGCTCGTACACCTAGCTAGCTTAAATCCTTTCCCCCTCTAAATTAGCTAGCTACAACAGCTACTCACATGAGAGCTAGCTTAGCTTCTGATCGGGGAAAGTCTTTTTATTGTTATTTGAGGAAATATCCTTTTGTTTTTATATGTTATCTAAAAATCATAAAAAATTTTAAAAAACTTTTGAGATATATTGATTTGATATATGCCACTCTACAAACATACAAAATTAAATTCGACTTATATAATTAGAAATAAAAACAATAAATTTAACTACAAATACTACGTATTATTCATAGTCAAATTTATTATTTTTGTTTCTATTTATATAAGTTAAATTTAAACTTATAAGTTTGTGGAGTAATATATCACATAATAATATATCTTGTCAAATTTTTTAATAATATTTTAGATGACATGCATAGGGATGTCCTTTTGAGCGATGAAAATCACCTCCTTCTGATCGACTCTTCTCCCATCCATATCAATATATCAATATAGTACCATCACAAGTCCAAGAGCGAGCAAGCTAGCTAGGCAAGTAGGCATGGTGAAGATGAAGAAGACCAAGCTGGGTTCCTTCACCTCTCTTCTCTTCAGCAGCAGCAGCAGCAGCAGTGGGTTGCCGTACTCCTCTTCCTCGTGCTCCATGTCCTCCTCGTCGTCGGCGTGGCAATGGCCGTCCTGCAAGCAGCCGAGGACCCTCTCCTTCAGGCAGCAGCAGCAGCAGCAGACGATGATGAAGACCATGAACTCCGCCTACTCTGCCGACTTCTCCGGCTGCTTCTCCAACTCCTTCGCCTCTCGAGACAGCCTCAGCTCCACCACCTGCAGGACGGTGTCCGATGCCTCGGCCTCCGACGCCGTCGTCCGCGCGCTGCGCTCCGACCGCCTCTTCTTCGACCCTGACGCGTCGCCGGCCGCCGCTTCTTCCTCCTCGGTGCTCAAGCTCAACAAGGCCAAGTCCAAGAAGAAGGCGGAGGCTGCCAAGGCATTCGGCGGGGCGACGGCGATGGCCATTGAGTCGTCGAACCCGTACAGAGACTTCCGGTCGTCGATGGAGGCGATGGTAAAGAGCCACGGCGGCGGCAAGCTCGATGACTGGCGGTGGCTGGAGGAGATGCTGCGGTGGTACCTCCGGGCCAACGTCAAGAGCACACACGGCCTCATCGTCGGCGCCTTCGTCGACCTGCTCGTCGTCTCTGCATCACCTGCAGCTTCTTCCTCCTCTCCGGCCAAATGTTCCTAATCTTGCTCCTTCAAGGAAGAAGCAGCCAGTGTTCGTTTATAATCAATTAATCAGGCAATGGATTATATTGAAGGTGCATTATTAGTACTAGTATAAAATATTAATTGGAATATTATATAATTTCCATCCGCTGAACAAAAGCAAGCTAGCTAGGTGACCAGCTGCATGCTTGCATTGCATCATGGATAATTAATTACTACTCATTAGCATGCATAAACGTCTGCAACGGCTGCTTGCCTGCACTCCTTTTTGCAGCTGTATGTTTTCCCGGCTGCTATATATGCAATACCTCGGTTAAAGTTTATTTGTTGTATATTCATATACTTTTAGTTTCTTTTCCTTAATTTGTGAATATATATATATAGGCGCGCGGCTATTAATTAGTCCCCGGCCGGCCATATATGCGATGAGATATCTTATCAGTCACCGACCTCTCTGTGTGATTTGCTACTGTGGTGTACGTGTGCACATAGATCCTGCATGCATGGTGTAATGGCAGATCTCTCTCTATCTAGTTTCATACATGCATATATATATGGAGCTAGCTAGCCGTATATACGCGGGGAAAGAGGGACTGGGGTAAATGCTATAAATGTGAAAAATTTACTGTTGACTGGATGTGAGTAGAGTTTGATTCAAGCGGCATCGATATGCACATTTTGTTGCAACTATATATACATATATGTATATATCTAAAGAAGAAGAAATCGGATTTGCTAAATGACATTCAACAGAAAATTATTAGGGTCAGATCTTATTAATTATGGTATTTGAAGTGCTGCTTCTCTAGCTCCACTGACCTTTGGGAGCTGGGGTTGAGGGAGGGGAAGTTCCCTGATTTTCATGGAGGATGGGACATGAGCGGCCTAGGCGGTAAGATGTGGATATAGGGGGTGGCGAGGCGACGGTGGAGGAGGAGGGGGAAGCGACGTGGCTGTGTTGGGTGTCTGCAGCCTCGTTGGTGTTGGGGGCGATGGAGTAAGGAGGGAAGGCGTGTGGGAGACGTTCATCGGGGCGCTGCCCGAGTGGATTAGATTCTTTATGGGTGTATTTGTGCGTCAGAGTCGATGAAAAAATTGAATGAAGTGGAAGATAATTGTCTTGCAAATTGTAGGAGGTAATCCCTTCCAAAGCAATGTACTTCTGCCCAATTGTATAGTCAATTTGGGCCAACTTCCTGGCCGGCCTTCCTGCTCGCGCCGTCGGGTGTAGTAAACAAGTAGTATTGTCAAATGTGCAATGTAGCATGGCAAGATTTATGTGGAGTATTGTCAAATGTGCTTTCAATTTTAGAGATTTTGACAACTTGAAGGATCTGTTTGGTTCATGGTTGAAACAATTTGATAAAGAGAAAAGAAATTGGTGGTAGTTGGCATATCTGCAGTACTATGGTCCATATGAAAAATGAGAAACCGAGCATGTTTTGAAAATACGTTATCAAAATGCCCAGTGGAAATAGTGTACTTCATTGCTAATCACATAAGAGTCTTGGGCAATTCTACAGGAAAATTAAAAACAAGAAGCCTGGAGGAGGGGGCCAATCTTCTGTATTAAGCAAAGCACAAGTGAGGTGTACAATGCAAGACGAGGCTGGAATGGAGGGATAACTGGAGATCGCGAGGACATCGGCATGTGCAAAACTTGTTCATTTTGCTAGGCTCTAGTCTTGGAAGATACTACCTTGCTTATGATAATGCAAAAATGGTTGTTGCTCTTGTCACCTCCAGAGGGTGATATAATGTTGTGGGCATTTTAAGTAGGTTAGTGTGGGAACTTGTTTTCTTTTGGTTCTCTGGTAGCACAAACTGAAAACGCTTCTCTATCTTCCCTGCCAGTTTCCCCCCCTAAACAAATGGGTGGTAAAGAAGATGGATGGAATTCAAAGAAAGTTTCTTTGGACAGGCTCTGAACAGACAAATGGAGGTCATTGCTTGGTTAATTTGAAACGAGTTTGTAGACCAAAGAAGATGGGGGGCTTGGGAATTACTGATTTCGAGCGCTTTGGGCGTGCTCTCCGGCTTAGGTGGCTGTGGTTTGAATGCACCATTGCCTTGGATAGGCACACATGTCCCTTGTGATGCAATAGATATGGAACTTTTCAGAGCTTCGACAGTGATCACATTAAGAAATGGTCGCAAGGCCAATTTCTGGCATGATAGATGGTTGATTGCCCAAGCTCCGAGGGAAATAGCCCCAAATCTCTACAAGCTAACGACCAGGAAAAACAGATCAGTTTCACAGGAATTGGTAGGAAATGCACGGTTAAGACCAACTCGCGGGATAGTTTTTACAGATCAAGCCCGAGATTTTGTTCATCTATGTTCTCTTATTCAGCAGGTGCAGTTGAGCGAAAACATCGAGGATGCGATCCGATGGTGGTGGACTGCCGTAGGAACATATACATCAAGCTCTACCTACCAAATGCAATTCACAGGAGGGATCAAAGGCAGGCGGTACATGAACACATGGGAGGCAAAAGCAGAAAATAAGTGTTAAGTTCTTCAGCTGACTTATGATTCAGAGAAAAATTCTCACAGCTGACAAGCTTCAGGTGAGAGGCTGGCCTAATAGCCCCATGGGTGGCCTCGAAGAGGAATCAGCGCGCCACCTCATGATGGATTGTGCTTTTGCAAGATAAGTTTGGGCACTCATCTTTTCAAGGCTGGGTCTGTTTTTGCCGGGCATTCAGGGCGATTTCTTGTGCTGGTGGGATACATGCAGAAAAGAGCTGGTTCTGGAACACCAAAAATTGTTTGATGTCATCTTTGTCTACACAGCTTGGTGCATTTGGCTTCAAAGGAATGATAGAATTTTCAATCACCTCTACGTGACGGTGGTGGAAGTAGTTGGCATGATCATTAGGTTGTGTAAAACCGGGGAGGAAGCCATAGCATCAATGTAGTCTTTTTCAAAGTTTGGAGGGCGTTGTTTTTGGCGTTGTAATTGCTATTATCTTATCTTAGTGAAATGGCAGAGCTCGCGCCTGTTCCCTCGAAAAAAAATACTGTAAACGCTTGCGTTCCGTTTGTAATAGCATAAACGGGAGAGGCTTTTTCCTCTCTTTCTCAAAAAAGAAAAAACTCCATTACTAACTAAAAACCGATAGATGGATCGAACGAACAGCAGGAAGTCGCTAGCTAGCAATACAACAAACTGTTTATAATTAATGAACATAGGTTCGTTCAAGGAATAAATTAACAGCTAGCTAGCAATATAATAACGCGAATGAATTACTAACAAGAAGATCACACATGCATGCATGGAAGGAATTGAAACATCGATCGAAGGATCGATGGATGAAGAAGTAAGTACACCAGTAAGTAAGTAAGTAGTAGTATATGATGACGACGATGATCAGTAGGAGACGTGGCAGGCGGTGGGGTGGAAGACGGGCGGCGGCGCGGAGGCGTTCCATCGCTGGATTCTGAGTGGGCAGTCCACCTTCATGTCGGGGCCCGGCAGGCTGAGCGCCCAGGCCTGGATCTCCGTCCGCGCCGCCACCATGATGTGGATGGAGAAGGTCCCCTCCGTGTCCTCCCGCCGGAACGCCGCGGCGGCGACCCCGCCGAGGAGCTGGTGGCGGCCGTGGAAGGCCGGGGAGAGGCGGGTGGTGTTGGTGGCGGCCGGCTGGGCGAAGTCGGGGAGGCGGGCGTGGGCGAAGCGCTGGTCCTGGTAGTAGGCGTCGGCGGCGACGGTGTGGTAGCGGAGGGCGAGGCGGGGCTTGTGTCTGGTGAGGTCGAGGCCGAGGGAGAGGTTGTAGGTGAGCGTCCAGGCCTTGAGCGCGAGGGAGAAGGTGGAGAGGTCGGCCTGCGCAGCGGTGGCGTGGAGGAGGTTGGGGCGGAACACCAGGTAGACGACGATGGCCACCAGCAGCAGGCAGGCCAGGACGACTACCACGCACGTCACCACGCCGCACAACCGTGACCGCCGGCACGGGTAGCACAGCTCGCCGCCGGCGCCCATCTTAATTAATTAATTCTTGTCGATCTGATCGAATTAATTAATATCTCAATCTGATGATGGATCAGACGCCACTGCCAGCCAGACGATGAGCGGCTCAGTGGAGTGGAGCAATGCGCGCGAGACGAGGGATTAACGATGATCTACGTACTCTTCTCCAATATGCATGCATCTCTTTGCATGCGTTGAATTGGCAACCAACCGATTACAACAAGGCCCAGAAAAACATTCTGAAAAGATTTCTCAGGCCCAGCTACCGCTCTTTCTTCCTTCTCGCGCGAAACCCCTGGCAGTTTTGCCAACTCATGCAATTTATTCATCATATAAGCATTCTAAAAACAATAGACTTTCTTCGGTGCTTAGAATTAATTAGAACCATTAATCGTCTCTAATCTAATACAGTAGAATAAGAGGTACCGATAAAAAGGTACCCAAATGTGAGCCATGTACTGAAGGTGAAAGGTTAAAATGGTAATTGGCTTGTAAGGTTAATTTGTGTGGTTAAGGACAAATGCGTACGATCCTAGCGTCTCTCTCATTCGATCCCATCCAGCCAGCACTGAGTCCTGAACTCCCGATCCTAGTCACGGCTGCGAACTCCCGATCCGTCGTTGGAGGTAGCTGTGGTGGAGGAGTATGAGCTCCCCTTCCATCGGAGCGTGACCGGAAGAGGAGGAGGGCCTTGTGGAGGAGAGCGGTGGAGGCGGTTGACGTGGGAATAGGGTGGGTTGACGCCACCGGCTGCTGAGCCTGAGAGGTCGGCGCCGGCCTGGGAACTGCGCCGAGGTGATGGACACGCCGGCGAAGCTCGTCCCCCGAGAAGCCCCGTCGAGTTGGAGTTTGCCCGACTCACCGGATTTTCCCCGCCGCCCTCGCCGAGCCCCGACGATGCCTCTGCTTTTGCCCCTGGTCACCGCCATCTCGCCATCTCCACCACCCCAGATCTGGAGCCGGCCGACTCGATGTCCGTCGACCTCGGCATCGGGCTCAAGCGGAGCAGGCGGTGGGGTGGCGGAGATGGGTCCCTCTGTACATCGACGGTGCAGCTAAGGCGGGGCTGGTGGAAGGGCCCCGTCGAGGGGTCTACCGGAGACGGAGAAGTCCACGGGGCGGCGGGTTCCGCTGCGCGGTCGTCGAGGGCTGCAATAGTAGGGTGCAGCTCCCGATAGGCCGCACAGAGGTTGAAGGAGAGCGTGTCCCACGGCTGCGACCACCATGCCGTGCTCGCCGCCACCGCCACAGCCTCAAAGCCACGGCATCCGCCCTTAACGATGCCTCGCAACCCTACAAGCAAAACAACTCCAGCAGTACCGGCGCGGCTGCCACTATCTCCTCCGTGGGCTCCAGCACTGACACCGTCGCCCTCCCCTCCTGAAGCACGACAGTAGTCACACGTGGTGCCATAGTGAGCATAGTCGCTACTTAGCTAGCTAGCTAGGAATTTGACCATGAAGCCGTGAAGGGAATGAACTGAGGTGGTAGCAAGTATATATATTAATTAATGTTATTTTCTATTTCTAATTTGTCCTTTAAACATTAACGGTTGATACTATTTGATTTAGAAGGTTCGTGAGGTATCTTCCAAACATTGTAAAAGGTCTCTAAAAACAAATAGCATGAGTGTTACATTTTCTTTAGCTCTGTAGCTACAGCAAGCACACGACTGATAAAACCAAAAGACAGTAGGCAACTAATCACCATCCAAAAGATGTTCCAGTCCCAGTTGGAAGAAGGCCGCAGCTGCATGCGGATTCATACAATTGACGCCAATTGCATCCAGGATCCTCTTTTTGTACCATGCAACCCGCCGAGTGTTGCGTCAATCGACGACCACTCCGGCCTCAAACTTAATTTCACATACAACTTAATTTCATACATAAAACTTACTACAAATCAATTTCTCTTCCAGATTTCCTCACATGTTAAGTTTTGTGGTGATTTCTCATTATGCGCCCAATTTTTCGTGCCCCATGGGCCTCCAGTGCGCCATCACAGGTGGCAAAGTTGCCTCTAGCTTCCGATAGCAGCCCAGTGCACTTCCTGCTCACCAACAAAGCCGTTCTAACTGAGACTCCATTAGATTGCTTTGATGAAAGGGTTAGTGTTTGCCCATAAAACTCTAATATAGATACAAAATACAATAGCTACCTTCTAATGTTTGACATGCACTTTTGCCGCTGAGCTGGTACGACACAACTTCGCTGCCCACGGGGCCACGCTGGAGGACTACGAGGCAGGAGAAGTGTCACGTCCCGATTCGGCACCGTCGTATAATGGCACCAAATAGGATGTGCCACAGGAGAACAGTATGAACTATTTTCCGTGGAATCATGATACCGATATCAGTTTCAGAACGCAATGCTGGTATCACAAAAAACAGATATACATCATTACAATCCTTAAATAAATAAATAAATTTATACCTTAACTTACTTGGCAACAACGAAAAGCACAGAGGCAGTGGTAGCAGCAGAACAAATGGACTAAGTCCCAACACCACAGGTAGTGGCTATGAACCAGGACGAAACCCTAATATTCACTTCACTGCAACTCCAATTCCAGCTTCCCGATGAAGGAACTATAGATAAAGCAAGGGTCATTACTTATGTACTTAGCAAGTCAGGAGAACTTAGGTGGTTGTTGCAAGTTTTAAAGAGTGGCTAGATATTTTACAATTAGTTTTATTGAAGTTCTTTTAATTCTATTAAGTGTGTGCTTCTTAACAATTAGAGCGAGGTGAAGTCTCGCCCGATCAGAGTGAAAGGTGTCAAATTGATTCTCCAGTTTTCACAATCTTAAGAGTTGGCTTCAAGCCGGCTCACAAAGCCAAAACAAATCTCTAGACCTCATGGGTCTTGCTGTCCATGACAGCCAAGTCATTTCATCGGATCTCCAGCATCCTCGACAGCATTTCCTTCCCATAGTTCTCAAACCACACATATTTTCACAAGTAGGTTAAAACAAAAATACGCTAAGAAATCACTGCACATCCGCTCATGACCGTGGGTATGGCTATTCAAACAGTTATTAACCTCTGCAGAGAGGGTACATTTTACCCACACAACGCGACTCACTCTAGCCACTAGCTCACACTGATCTAGTACGATTGGTGACATAGAGGTTTTCGCAACAAGGTATTTCCTGAGCCATTCCATGTTACCTCATGCCAATTGACGGGGTTCGAGACCAACAATAGAGTAGGTCCAAGACCATACTGTGCCAGAAACCTAGAAGTCATCCTCACCGCCCTTCCGTACGATCTACAGTTCATTGACATGCAAGGCGTCCCTGGACGGCTAGTTAATCAGCCAGGGGCTATTCCAATTCACCCATGTGGTTGTACTATTATATGTTTGGATGAAATTCCGAAGGAATCAATCCTTACGGGTACATCCCACACTGAACCGGCCATATGTCGTGAGTCCCTATTTTTAAAAGCATGGCCACTCCGCGGCTATCTCCACACCATGCCACGTCCCGCATGGGTCATCTATACACCACAGCTCGTCAGTTCTCTGTCGAGCAGTTCACCGCCGGGCAAGCCACCCTTCCTCCCTCATGGAGCTTCCCATGACCAGAAAGGAAACCAGCCATAGAAGAGGAGAAAAGCTGAATTTTGGAATAAATATTGCAATTTAATGCTATGTTTTGTCTTCGATACCAGTCTATCACAAACCAGACACCGTTGTTATTAATTTTTTTTAGATAATGGAAATATTTTACATCAGCTGGTCTTTGTTGTGTCATTATCTGGCTGGCACAAGGTTGATATTATATGGTTGAATCCCATCTAATGTCGCTAGCGGAGTTTCTTCAGTCCTACCCTAGATACTTACACCACCACAAATGCAAAATTCACCGTCGCTGGGGCCATCGATCTCCCTCGAGCTCCCTATTCTTTGATCTGGGCCGTCGTCGTCGTCGTGGTCATCGTTGAACTAGGAGGCGGCGCCGGTTGGGAAGAGGGAGGCGCGGAGAGAGGGAGGTGCTCGGGGGCGTGCAGTGCCACAGTGGCCAGGAGAAGGGCAGGGACATCGAGGAGGGCTCGGCGCCGAAGGGATGCAGGGCGGTGAGGTCAGAGGCGGCCGGATCTGGCAGCCCCTGACCTCCATGTGCTCGGATCTACCAGCCCATGGTGTGGTGGTGGCTGAGGGAGGGAGGCACGGCGACCGGCAGAGAGGGAGAGAGAGAGAGGCGCAGCATCCGGCGGAGAGGGAGAGAGGGAATCACCGCTGGTGGGCTCCTAAGTCTCGCCGCCGGTGCCCGCGAGGGCGGCGGCCGCCGCCGCCTGTGATAGGGAATGAGATAGTTGGGGAGAGAAGGGAGTGTGAGAGAAGCAGGATAATGAGAGAGATCGGAGAGGAAAAGAATAAGTGAGAGATCGAGAGAGAACGTGGCAGCGCAACCGTCGGCTCGGCTCGGCTCTATCTCATCAGTGCTGGGTTTTCTAAAAAACCGGCACTGATGCACCACACATTAGTGCTAGATTTTCTAATGAACCGGTACTGATATTATCAGTGCTGGATTTTTTTCGCAACCGACACTGATGTGTTGGCATCATTGCCGGTTCTTGCTTCTATAAGACGCGCGTGGGTTCGGAGGAGCGAGAAACTATTATCAGTGTGGGGTTTTCCTTAACCGATACTAATAAGGTGGTACAAATAGGTTGTTCTGTAGTGGATGCTCTCATAATCCTAGAATATTTAAGTGTTTCATTTCGACGGTTAGTTTAGTGTGCTCTAATTTTGATGTGACCGGTGCTAGTTTCTGTTTCTCCCCTAATATGGTCATCAATTTGAAGAAACAGGTAGCTGATGGTACGGTGCTAAACCTTCAAATCAGCTATTTTTAGAACTTACTACATTATATTGTGATGTCGAAATTATCTTTCTTCTAAGTTTGCTTCTTTATCATTCTATATGCACCCAGTTACTACTCCATTTCAAAAAAGGCATCATTTTTGTCCCTTCAACTTTGTCCCAAAATGAGTTTATTTTTGCCTTATCTATCACTTCACACCACCACTTTCTTATTAATGAGAAGTGCTTTGGTCTTTTGCTCTTATTACCACTAATTAGTCAGTCGATGATTAAAAATGGAGTTTTTGGACAGAAAGAGTACTACTTTAATTCTTACCTAGTCCATCAAACCCAAAATTTACTAATCAAAACAGTTGTTTCAAAAACCAAACAAGCAAGAGTCAAAACAGACCCTAGTATGTCTTAAACAGAATCGGAGGAATTGAATGCTGTGAAACACATGAATATTAAGTTCAACATGTTTTGAATAATTTGTATTCCATCCTCGTATATTCAACCTACTGCCAGTTGCATTCTTGCGTATCACATATTCACATTACATACATATATAGCCAACTTTGATAAGGCCTCAAGTCAAAAAAAAAAGAGAAAAACTTCGCTAAGGCAAGTGAGGATCAACTAGTGCTTGCTAATGGAGCGTCGGTACCGGTTCGGTGAAAAGTTTTACCTCACGCAAAACAAAAGTACCGGTTCGGTGAAAAGTTTTACCTCACGCAAAACAAAATAAACTATTAGTGTATGATTAATTAAGTTTAATTATTATAAGCTTTTAAGAAAAACTTAAAAGTAGATTTATTTGATTTTTTAAAGCAATTTTTAGATAGAAATTTTTTTTAAAATATACCATTTAGTAGTTTAAAAAACATACTCATATAAAACGAGTAATTTTTCTCCCCAACCTGTACCGCCAAACGCTACCTAAGAAGATAAGATTAGTGCAACAGGCCACATACATACACATATATATGTAGATGGGTATAGGTGTTTGCCCCACTTAAGTTGGACAATGCACGCAACGCATGCAAGAGTCCAGAAATGTCAACATGCAACTACAATGACGTCCCAACTCCCAACCATCTCCCTTTTTTCTTTCCCTTTCCTGATTAATTTGCTACCGCTCCACTCAACTGGACAGATCTTTCTAGTGACACTAGCATGTCAACAAATTAAAGAAGCTACTATCCTTTTAATTTGACAACTCCTTAGTGAGTGTTAACAGAGGCAGGTGAAGTAATTATATATAAGGCACGTTAATAATTATCATGATCTTATCTATACTATTCTAAAAGAAACTAGTGGTAGAGATAATCGATGAATCTGTCATCTTCTACCAACTACTTACTTTTGTGAAGAGAAGAAGGTGGACAAAAAAGACTCACTATCAGTTGTAGGATGTACGTAGAAATTAAAAGATGAGATTTGTAAAAAATGATGATAAAAACGGGTTGATGATAATATTTTTTTTAAATTCTGTTGCAACGCATTATTTCTGCTAGCTAGTTTAATTTTGACACAATACTAGCTAAATGAAACATTGTAGAAATTTTTTAACAATAATATACTGTACGCATGAATGCATGATAAGAAAAGGATGAGAATATTCTTTGTTGAAAATTAACGATCAGAACATTAATTGATTACAATGTTGCAACTACGTACATATGCCTGGATGTGAAGGGTACGTACAATTACATAGTAGAGTACTTCTACTTACAAGACTTGTGATCGCTGATCCTTGGCCTCCCTCTATATACGAATTACAAGTATACACCTGCACCATGCATGCAACAACAACCATAACACCTTATAGTATAGTAGTATATACTGTAGAGTTCTTGCACTTAACCGGCCAACCATACATATGCCTACTACTCCCCTAAAAACGTAGACATGAAAATTAAACAAAAAAAAAGGTCAAATTAATTCATACTGTAAATACATACATAAACCACTGGCAAATCTGCAAGACTCCTCAATTGAGCTTAGCTTCAAGGCTGGGCTACGCCGAATTTGGAAGCAGGTATATAGAACAATTAATCATAAGCAAGGGAAGGAAATTAATTAAGAATGATATATAGATGATAATCTTGGATGATCGATATCAGACGTCGACGACGCAGGCGGCGGCTCGCTGGAACTTGAAGTAGCCGTCGCCGCCGCCGGTGTTGGAGCCGTAGCTCCCCCGGCCGTCGTTGACGGTGAGCAGGGCGGGGCACCGGACACGGAGGTGGTAGTGGCCGGTGATGAAGGCGCCGGCCTTGTAGCGTATCCAGCCGTCGACGCGGATGGTGACAAGCAGGTAGCCGGCGGTCTCGTCCTGGGTGAGGGAGACGGCGAGGTAGGGCGGCAGCTGGACGTTGTTGCCGGAGAGGAAGGGGGACCAGACGGTGAGGTCCGGGTGGCCCTGGTACACCGGCGGGAGCGAGGTGGGGACGGTGATTCGGAGACCCTTGTACTCGGCGTAGACGTCGGCGCGGTCGTAGTAGATGCCGACGCGGTCGTTGCCGTTGCGGGCGGCGAGGGTGGCCTGCATGGTGACGGCGAGGTACGAGTAGTAGTACGCGCCTGCAGCAGCACCGCCGGTGGTGACGTTGAGGCAGACGACGGTGAGGTCGTTGAGGTAGAAGCGTGGCTTGGTGGGGCGGAGGACGAGCCAGACGATGAGGACGATGAGCAGGAGGAGGAGTAGGATGGCGAAGAGGGCCGCGCAGCACCGCCGGTAGAGGCGCTGCCGCTCGCAGTCCTTGTGCTGCTCGCAGTGCTTGATCGACATTGATTCTACTTCTCCTCTACCTAGCTATATTTTTTTGTTATTTAATTTCTTCCCAAGCTGCTATAGCAAGCTTCCTAATTTCTTCAATATATACATATATATATTCCTTCCTTCTTAATAATGGAGTAATCGAGAGGTAGGATATATGGCCGGGCGGCCGGCCGGAGAGAGTGAGCTAGCTAGCTAACAAGGTAGGAGAAAGAGGAGAAGTTGGACAAGTGAAGAGAAGAGAGAAGCCACTAGCTAAGCTATACTTGGTGCTGTGTTGTGTGGCGCATCGTTCTTTCGATCGGTACATGTCATGTGGGCTGCATATATATATCGATATTTCTTTCTTTCTTTCTTTCTGTTTTGCACTAGTCCAGTAATATATAAGCAGACACATATTCAGCATTCAGCTGCATGATTAATTTGACTGGATCATGTACTGTGTTAGCTAGCTCTGTGATCAGCTAGCAGTTCAGCATTGCTAACTAAATCTCTCTATCTGTCTGTCTGCATTTTAGATGTGCCAAACTAAACAAAAAATTCAGGCTGGTTAGTATTTGTTTTCAGGTGAAAGTAATTAGTACGGGTACTACATATGCATGTTAATTTAGCTAGCTAGGAGGTGGAGACATGCTTTCCTTTTGTACAGTACAGTATATAGGAGGTGGAAAGAGAGGTGAGCTATAGGAGAAATCATCAGTGGAATTAAAAGTGAGTGTGGCATTAGCTCGCAAAGAGCAGGGAGAGATGACAAAATAGATCATTGAGAGGTGGCGGCAGGTAGGGTGTCCAATTCAGACAAGTCCATTTCTGATTTCAACACAACTAACTTTTTGTTTCTGTTTTAATTAAATTTTTTTTTGACAAACATAAAACAGAACAGGACGATCGAGAAAAAGCTAGGACTAGGAAGCGATATAATTGAAGCAAGGGATCACAATTAATTGAGGCAGAGGCCGATGGATCACCTGGCTAGCTTCTTGTCATTCTCAAATCCGATCTAAATATTGTTTGCTCCAGTAACTGCACGTACGTGTGTTTAGTTACACATATGTAGCATATCATCTCATCTCTCATCACCTCACATGCTCGTGTTGGCCTGCATGCCTGCCTGCCGGTTAATCCATCATCTGTAGCATGACATATTGCTATCGATCGAGCGATTGATTCATATATTCACTAAATTAAACCAGGACTTGTTGATTAATTCAAAAATCAATTAAGGGTGGAATCAAATTAAAGAAGCAAAAATCAGTAAATAGCAGAATGGAACCGCATCCATATGTATACATGCATATCACAGCAGGAAGGCCAGTTGCTTTAATTTGATGAATGTCTGGTAGCTCGTAAAGCATGCTGGTTGGTGGCTGATCATGCTCTCTCGATCGATCATCGCCTTGCCTACTACGTACGTCATCCAAACTGAAGAAACAATTTAATTAAGCACGATCAGAGATTATCATTATATATGGAACAGGGTAGAGGATGACGATCATGCAGAATTATTAGGACGTGAGAATCTACCGAAAGGGAAAACTAGCTAAAGGAACGACGATGAAAAGGTTGAAGTAACAGGAAGCTAGCAAGGATTCATTGTTATATATATAGAGTAGGTGCGCATATATCGATCCAACTTTTTGTGTGAAGTATCGATCGATCAACCTCGATCGACTTTAATTCCACTTTTTGAAGCTATCTGCAGGTCGATCAACTACTGGTCTACTGCACTACATTGCACTGTACCAGTGTTTGCAATTTCGGATCTGGATTTCTGAAATTTTGCAAATTTCGGTGGGTCCCAGTAGGATGTTCTAACGATATAAAAATTTAATTGTTTTTAAATTTTACAAAATTTTGTTCAAATTTACCAAAATTTGTCCCTTTTTTAAAAAAATCAGTTTGAAATTTGCAAAATTTTGGAATTTCGATGACCCCAGTATAATTGTGGATTCCGAAATAGCAACCCATGTAGTGTACTGGATTGCAGGTTGCTGCACCTAAAAATTACCAAGAACGTAGATTTATATTCTCTCACTACTATGGAATATGCCACTTGCGACAAGTCACCTACGACGCGGCAAAGCGACCTATCTAGGACATTTGAGATATAGCTGCCATCACTGATATATGGTCATATGTGACAAGTGGTTGTTATGAACTGTCATAATTGTATATTACGACTCGTTATAGATAAAGGGTTGTCATACCCCGATCTGGCACTATCGTACCACGGTGCCAATTAGGATGCGCGAACTGTCTTTCCGTGGAACCACGATACAGATACCAGTCCTAGGATACAACGCTGGTATCCACGGAAATCAGATGTGCATCATTGCAGTACATTAAATAAATAATAATTAAATAGACTTATATATTAACTTATGTTGCAGCTTCGGAGCAAGCCGGAGACAGCAACGAATAACGCAGAGGCACCGGCAGCAGCGGAACAGCAGACTAAGTCTTCACACACAGGCAACGGTTGGGAACCAGGACGAAACCCTAATCTTCACTTCTCTAAAACACCAGCTTCAGTTCCCGACGGAGAACTGTATATATATAGAGCAAGAGTGAGTACTTACGTACTCAGCAAGCTAGGGGAACTTAGGTGGTTGTTGCAGGCTTCAAAAAGGGGCTGGATATTTTGTAAATCTGTTTGGCTGAATCCTTTTAAATCTGCTAGTGTGTGCTTCTTAATAATCAGGACAAGATGAGTCTCGTGCGATCGGAGTGAAAGATGCATCAATCTTTATTTCTCCAGTTTTCGCAATCAAGAATCACATCAAATGGCTTACCGAGCCAAAGCATTTTTCCCGGACTTCCCGAATCCTGCTGTCCACGACAGCCAAGCCATTTCATCGGACCTCCAGCATCCTTAATGGCGCCTCCTTCTCAAAATTCCCAAAACCACACACACATTTGCAAACAAGGTGAAATAAAACTACGCTAAGAAATCACCTCACATCTGCCCATGATCATGGGCACGGCTGTTCAAACAGTTTAGACCTCTGCAGAGAGGTACACTTTATCCACACAACGCGACTCACTCTAGCCACCAGCTCACACTGAGCAGGCACAATCAATGGCCTAGAGGTTTTCGCGACAAGGCATTTTTCTAGCCCTCTTAGGTTACCCCATGCCAACTGGAGGGATCCTCGAGACCAATCACAGGGTAGGTCTACGACCATGCTGTACCAGGAACCCAGGAGGCAACCCCGACGCCCTCCCGCACGATCCACGGTCTAATGGCACGCAAGGCATCCCTGAGAGTCTAGTTACTCGGCCAGGGGCTTCCCAATTCATCCATGTGGTTGTACTGTTATATGCTCGAATGAAATTCCGAAGGAATCGGTCCTTAAAGCAACCACATAGGCATTACACACACCAAATCGGCCTTGTGTCGCGAATCACCATTTTGAAACTCATTTTTCTTTTACAAGGCACCGACCCAGATGTCAGGTTTTCCAAACATTTCGTAAAACCATATTTTACCCAAAAAGTTTCCAATTTTTTAAGTTAAAGGGGCGACCATCGGTACTTGTATAATAGTGTACGAATACCGAGGCGTGACAACAGTGCTTACAAGGAAATGGGGTATTTCAATCATCAAGGAAGGATTTAATGCAGCAAGGTTGGGTTGGTCCACCAGTCTGATTCGCAGATGGGACCGAACGACTTAGTGTACGCATATCGATGCAGTTTCGCAATAAAAATAATTTAAATTTTAATTATAGGCTCTATTGATCAAAGGTGACTTGCCTTGTTCTAGGTCTTCACTGGTCCTCAAGAAATCGTGGCGAAATCCGCTCTGAAACGCTATTTTTGGCGACCGTTACTATGCGTAAACACACAAAAATCTACACAAAGTCCAAGAAAAAGATTCTATTTAGTACTAATAATAGTGTCATTAAATAGATCTCAATTTTAAAAAATTACTGAAGTTGGAACGGAGTCAATCAGAGTCACGGATAAAAAGATATGAATTTTCGAAGATTAATTGAATTTTGAAATAACTGGAAAGGATTTAGTTAATTGTCCCAAGGAATATTCCTTAGAATCTCCGATTGGCCCACTGACAACCGGGACCCAAGAGTAACCTGGGCCCATGTGTCGGTGAGGGAGGTGTCACAGGTCAATGGGGCCCAGGTGTCGGTGACTAGGGAGTTCACGGGCTTGGCTGACTAGCGCGCGTGGTAGGGATGTGAGGAGGGTGGGGTCCACTTGATAGCGAAGTGAGAGAGAAGGCTTCAGATGAGCTGGCGACCGTGGGGTCCAGCCGTCAGTGTGTCTCGGCTCGGGGAAAAGAGACGAGGCACGAGGCGGCTGAGATCGACGGCGCATGACGACAAGAGTGCTTCCGACGAGCGCCATCGATTGGCGGCGAGCGGCAGTGCCGTCGCGGAGCGGAGGTCCAAAGGAACCAAACGAATGGCTCGGATTGCTAAGAGGCCGAGCAACGGCGGCCGGCGACGAGAGCCCGAAGACGGCGGGGAGGGAAAGGGAAGGACTTGGCGACGGCCATGGCGGCTCTCGGCGGCGTGCCGAGGAGAGCTGGGGACGAGAGGCGTGCGGAAGAAACATCCAGAGAGGGTAACGCAAGGGAACACAGCGGAGGAGCTCACCAATGAGGGAAAAATGCTCGAGGCGGCAGCGATCGGGATCGGATCAACGGATCGACGATGATGAAAGTCTTGCCGGGGCGTTCGGAAGCGGAGAGGAAGTCGGTGGTGATAGGCGGCGTCGGTGGCGACCGAGAGCGCCCGAGCGGGGTAGGGAAGCTCGGGCCGTCGGGGAGAGAGGTCCACGGCAAGGGAACTCGGCCCGGCGTGCGGTGCCCGGAGGCATTCGATCAGTGGCGTTGGAACTCAGGAGTGGGGACGACGATGCGAAGGAATTTGGGGCTCCTTGCGCTTGGTTCGAGCGGAGATCGAGCGAGGAGGAAGGAGTCCGTAGCGAGGCGGCGTCCTCGGCACAGGGCTCGACCTGACGCACAGTGCTCCGAGGTGGTAGAATGGCAACAACGGAGTGCGGCCGCGTCTCGGGAAGACACGCGATTGGCGGTGCTCGAGACGCCCGAAGCAAGAGGAGAAGTCTGGGCCTCGGAGAAGGTTTTATAGAGGGGGAGGGTTCGGGGTTAGGTCGGGGAGAAGCTACAATTATTGGAGCTCACTGATTGGAGCGAGAGGCAGAGAAGAGGACGTGGCGGCGAAATCTTACGCGGCGGCAATTTCAAATTGGCGGCCGGGATTCGCGAGACGGCGCAGGCAGTCTATCCAACGGCAGCGTTTGAAGAGCGAGAGCGGGAGGGCAATGGACGGCCATGCGGTTTCCCGCAGGGCGAGAGAGAGGGGACGCCATGGGCCCATGCCGTCTTGGTGTGCGGTCAAAAGGAGGAGAGAGGAGGGGAAAAAGGGACGCGGTCGCGGCTATCCAAGCCGTAGCTGCTAGCGGCGCCTACGGGGCTAGACATGGGGCATTGGTGACGATGGTGGTCCCTCGAGCATTTGACCAAACACGTTGTGGGCGATAACGAGGGGAGAACGGGCGCTCCGGGGAGAAGATGATACTGTTTCGGGGAGATCGATGGCCGCACGCGCACCAGGGACACGCGGTGAGAATCCACGCGGTGGCGGGCGCGTGCGTCCGGTAAGGAGATAGAACGATGGGTGTGGCTCAGGAGGCGAGATCTGGCGGCTCGGTACGGCTCACGTGGGGTCACGCGCAGGCGAGAGCGGGCGGAAGGGATCGGCTACGCACGGGAGCACGGGGGCACGCGTCACGCATCGGGGGCGTGCGGCTGGGGCGCGCGTTTATGGAAAACCGACGGTAGGCGGGATGGCTCGGGACATGTGTCGGCCATCCGTCAGCGCTCGGCGGCTCTCCGAGGGGGCACAGAGCTGGGCCGAGGAAAGGAGGGATGGAGGCCCAGCAAGAACAGTGACTCTTCACATTTTCTCAGGGATTTATTTGAAGGGGATTTGAAAGACTTTCAAAGGGATTTTGAATTTAAAATTCATTTTTGAATCCAGGGAAAATTTGAGAAAATTCCAGGAGGGAAGGTGGCAATTGTCGGTATTTTTTTGGGATTAAACTTCTTCCGAGAAATTTTGTGGGGTATCAAAGAAAGAAATTCAAGGGGGCGGATTAAATTCAAATTACGACATTTAATTTGAATTTTTGGGGACAACTCAAGGGAATTTTGAGGAATTTTCCTAGGGCTTTGGATGGAGGCGAGACTTATTTGGGTGGATATATAGAGGCTCGACACACTAGCCGTATATTTAACTTGGAGTTTTTAGGGATTCAAGGAGAAGGGAGAACAAGGGATTTACGGGAAGATTCAAAGGAGATGTTTAGGGTTCAGACTCGGATCTTCGGAACGGGTATCAAAGTGAAAATTTTGGAACAACGGTTCGGATATCAAAACGGGGATTTCTCAAGAGAAAACCTAAGGGAGTTGCTGTTAGGGTTTTAGGAGCAGAGCTCGATAACGGTGTGTCGAATTTAGAGATTATTTCGGAACGGAGGATTTTGAGAGGAGAGATTTCAAGGTCAAGACGATGAGATAGATTGAGATCCATAGCACAACATACAACACAACACACAAGAAGTAAAATTTTCTCGGATAGTTTTTAACAAATTATCATTTAACGTCTCGTTGAAAGTGGGGCGTTAAAGGGTTAACTATATGTGACAGTCTCAGTTAATATATATATAGAGAGAGAAGCTGGCTTTTTAATTTGTTAAGGCTAGGAGTGGAAGGGATTGATGATAAGAAGATGCAAGTGCAGGCAAAACAGTTGGATCGATATATAGTGGAGCGTTGTAGTGAAAGAGGGAATCTCCGGAGCTCTGGTCCACCCAGGCCATCAACAATTAATGACACCAACAAACAATGCTTTATTTAAGCAAGCGTGTCATCGATCAGACAGAATATCCATACATGCATGCATATATTTGCAGTGATATTAGTTAATTAATTATTTCGCGCGTGTAAGAAACCACACAATAGACTACACTAGCTAGCTATAGGCTATAGCTGGTGTGCATCACGGTTTACAAAACCGACAAAAGCCGATCTATTTTCATAAACAACTAGATTTTTTGGATCGGTTAGAGAATATGAATCGCTCAAATTTTTGGTCAAGTAAAAAAAATCAATCTGAATTTAAATTTTTAACAAGATTTGATTAAACTTTATTGGAAGTTTAACGGTTTCCAAATGGCTTTCGTAAAAACCGAGGAAACTGCTTATCCGATTTTAGCTCAGTAACAGTTTGGTGAACCTGGTGTGCATACATCTATATAATGAAGTGAGAAAGGAAAAGGTTGTAAAGAAAAAAAGATATATTGATGGAGGTTGCAGGAAGCAAAATCCAAGAATATACTACTACGTGCTAGAAAGAGCTTTTAAAAAAGAGGAATATCAACGGATGGCAATTGAGCAGGAATATGAAAGCTCTGATGGCCAGTGCATTGCACCCACAAATGTGCATATCGTCATATCGATCATGTCATCCTACCCGTCCGGTTACCTGAACCTGTAGTACCTTTAATTTCTACTTAATTACTGTAGTATTTATACGGTGCCGCATATCCTGTATCCTACTTCTGTATGCATATAAAGTTGATCCTTACTTAATACTAATTCCTGTCATAAAACCGCATCACTTCAATTGTTTCTCGCCTTTGAATCTTTCATGTCCAAATTGTTCCTCTTCTCATTTTGAAAAAAATTGTTCCTCTTCCCTTATAGAGCCATACACATCATCTCATCTAGCTTTTTCTTTACCATATCACCTTAATTATTTTTAGCATTTGAATCATTGATCTATTATCTCCCTTCTCTTTTGAAGCTACATCATTTTAATATTTTTACAATTGAAGGATTTATGGAAAATGTAATTGTGTAAAGTGCGTGAAGACCAATCGTCTAGCTATAAAACAAATTTATTTTATAACTCATGTTTACTCATTATCATACTAATTTCCCACAACAACGAGCGGGGTTTCATTCATCTATTATTGTAGGCCTTGCTTGAGAGTTAAGATACACCATGTTACAGATAAAACCCAATAGTGTGCGCTCTCTTTGTCGAGCTCTCTCTATGTGTTTGTCTCTCCCTCTGGAAAACAAGAGAGAAAAGAAGGACATGCTGCTTGGAGGCACTTTTTATCTCCTTTTTTTTACATGACATCCATATAGTTGTAAATATTTTTTAAAAAAATAAAATAGATCAATATGTTATATATCACTCCACGAGTATATAAATTTACGCTCGACTAACACAAATTGTAAAAAAAAAGAATAATTGAACTCGAATCAGTACGTGTACTATTTACAGTCGTACTTGTTTTTTTTAAAAAAATCATGTCGATCGAATCTAAACTTACATATTTATAAATTGACATATCATATATAAATCTATGTTGTAAAAATTCTTAAAAAATTTTTATAACTGTTTGGATGGCAGAAAGTAAAACGAGAAGATATCCTTTAAGGAAGGAAAAAAGACTTTGGTCGTGCTGCTAACTTTTGTGTGGATGTGGCCTGTGGGCCATTACATTGCTATGGGCCTCTAGCTGTAGCTGCTGCCCGGTGGTATACCCACGCACCACGCGCCCGAGAGAGAGGGAGAGATCGAGATCGAGATCGGCCCGCGAAAGACGCCGATGGCGCCAACGCGGCTCCTCCTCCTCGCCGCCGCCGCCGCCACCGCCACCGCCACCGTGGCCAAAGCCAACAAGCACACTCCCCTGGCGCCGACGCTGTACGCGTGGCCGGTGGTGGTCTCGAGCCCGACCTACCGCGGCGGGCGGCTGCAGCTGATTTGACATGTACTACGACTGTCCGCGGGGACACGACCTGAACGTCGTCAGGGACCAGCTCTCCGGCGGCGAGCCTCCGGTCTACCACGTCGAGTGGGCCAACGGCAGCTCCTACCTGTTCGACCCGGCCACGTCGACCTGCCGCCAGACTGGCTCGCCACCGCCGTCTACCTCAGCCGATGGCTTCGACTGCCACATGTGGAGCAACTTCATCTTCTCCCGGTACTACGCCGATGTCGCCACCGGCCGCCTCGTCCGCTGGATCTTCAACTGTAGTACGCGGCATGTGCTCATCTTTGAAACGGGGGGAGTCATGGAGGATTTCTACCAGAAAAAATGCTTTGCTCGGCTGAGGCTTACAGCAGAAAAAATGTGAAAAAGATTGAAATGAGAAAAGAGGCCAAGAAAGGCCTTGCAGAGCTTGAGGAAGACGGCGATGTGGAGAATAGAATTGGGGTTGAGATGAACTAGCTCTATCTTGTAAAAATTAAGAAGCCCATGGAAGAAACTATATGCCGAGAGCGCAAAACCACGGCGGAAGAAGGATTCAAAGACTACAATATCTGCATGTGGGGGGTTGGAAAATATTCACCTTCTGTCGCACGCCAGCTAATAAGCTCCTTCGCTAGACCACCTTGTTGGATACCATCTTCTCCAATCTTCTCTCCGACATCACGGAGGGCTGCCACTCTGCGGCTTGGTTGGGGAAGAGAATCGATTCTGAAGAAGAGGACGACATCTTGAAGGCGGATCTGGTGGAGTTCCGCAAGAAATCGCTACGGGCACAACGGATCTAGCGGCGGTGGGCAAAAACCCTAGCGGCGGCACAAATCTGGTGCGGGGCAACGAGCTCGTAAGTGGGAAGACAAAAGGACAGTGGATGTCACACCCCGTTCCGGCACCGCCATACAACGGCACCAGTTAGGGCGTGCCGCAGGAAAGCAGCGCGAACTGCCTTCCCGCAGAACCGGGATACCGATACCAGTCCCAGGACACAGTGCTGGTATCCACGATAATCCGACGTGCATCATTGTAGTACCTTAAATCTATAAATAAATAAGTAGACATATATCTTAACTTACGTTGCAGCTTCGGAGCAAGCCGGAGACAGCAACGATCAACATAGAGACAGCGGCAGCAGCGGAACAGCAGACTAAGTCCTAACACACAGGCAACGGCTAGGAACCAAGACGAAACCCTAATCTTCTCTTTGTTGCAACACCAGCATCTAGCTCCCGGCGGAGAACTATATATAGAGAGAAAGGGTGAGCACTTACGTACTCAGCAAGTCAGTGGAACTTAGGTAGTTGTTGCAAGCTTCAAGGAGAGGCTGGTTATTTTACAATCTGCTTTGTTTAAATTCTTTTAAATCCACTAGTGTGTGCTTCTCAACAATCAGGACGAGGTGAGTCTCATCTAATCGGAGTGAGTTGTATTAATCTTTGAATCGGCGTAACTCTCAAGAGTTAGCCTTCGGGATCCAGCGCCATCAGCTGATCCAACCTCATCGGGCCCACAGCCCTGCTGTCCACAACAGCTTCACAATCTTTTCCGAAATTGGATTCCCAATCCGCAAACATCATTTCACGAGCAGTTGTCAAACAAAACTACGCTAAGAAATCACTTCACATCCGCCCATGACCGCGGGCACGGCTGTTCAAACAGTTTAAATCTCTGCAGAGGGGATACACTTTACCCACACGACGCGACTCACTCTAGTCACCAGCTCACACGCATTGGGTACGATTTGGTGACGTAAAGGTTTTCGCGACAAGGCATTTTCCAAACCCTCCTAGGTTACCCCATGCCAACTGGAGGGATCCTCAGACCAACAACAGGGTAGGTTCGAGACCATGCTGTGCTAGGAACCTAGGAGGCACCCCCGACGCCCTCCCACACGATCCACAGTCCAATGGCATGCAAGGCATCTCTAGGAGACTAGTTACTCAGCCAGGAGTTATCCCATATCACCCATGTGGTTGTACTGTCATATGTTCGATGAAATTCCAGAAGAATTGGTCCTTAGCTGCAATGCGAGAGACTCGTCCTGCATGGCACGATCCCCGTACTGTGGTTTTCGTAAACCATTTTATTTTCAAGGCATCGACTTAGGTGTCAGGTTTTCCAAAGTTTCGTAAACCCAATTTTTACCCATTGTAGACATTTTTAAATTCGATAGGCGATCACCGGTACCATGTCCGTCGACATGAGTACCGGGATCTATCAAGGACGATGACAAGGAAGTGTAAGGGAATCACAATCAATCAAGGAAGTCATGCAATAAATGGGTTGGCGGCCTGTCGATCGTTTTGCAACCGCGGCCGAGAAATTATAACAGTGTAACCTAGTATATGCGATTTGTCAAATAAAATACTTAGTTCTGAAATTATGGGCTAGAGATGATCAAGGTGACTTGTCTTGCTCCAAGTCTTCACGAGTCGTCGAGGAATTGTCGCGAAATCCGCTCCGAAATAAATTTTCCGGCGATCGTTACTATGCGCAAACATGTAAAAAGCTACACAAGGACCAGTAAAAAGATCTTATTTAGCACTAATAATAGTGCCATTAAATAGATCTCAATTTTAGAAAATTACTGGAGTTGGAACGGAGTCAATCGGAGTCACGGATAAAAAGATATGATTTTCGAAGATTAAAAGGATTTGTGATTCACTAGAAAAGGATTTATTGATTTTCTGGGAGAGAATATCCACGGAATATTCCCTGGGTCAATGACAGTAGGGGCCCACTGGTCAGGCATGGCCCACGGGCAGAGGGAAGCAGAGGGAGGGATGTATGGGCACGGTCTACCATGGGCCAAGGTACGGAGGGCCCACGTGACAGTGTTTGTGGGTAGGTGGTCCGGGCGCAGGGATAGAGAGGCGAGGCATCGAGCCGACATGCGTGGAACCAAGCCGAGCCAAGCTGGCGTCCACGTGTCCTTCTCCTCCGACGCGCACAGGAGCGAGAGAGGACACAGAGATCGAACGGCTCACGCCAGCGAGGAGGATCCCGGCGAGCGGCAGCGAGGGATCTCGAGCGGCGGCGCCATCGGAAGGAGGGAAGCACGACGGACATTGTGGACGGCTCGGATCCGCGAGGAACCGAGCGGTGACAGCCAACGGCAAGAGTCAGGGAGTGACAGAGAGATGGGAAGAAGAAGATCGGCCGCAGTGGTGGAGAGAGAAAAGGGGGTAGATGACGACGGCGGCCATGGCGACGGCCGGGAGAACCAAAGACGGAAAGAGAGAGTTCAACGGTGGCCGATGTCGAGATGCCATAACGGCAGAGGACAGAGAAGAGGGGATTAGGGTGACGGCAAGGGGAATGAAGAAAGGGGAATGAAGAGAGTTCGGGTTCTGTAGATTGTGCTCACACATGAAATATGCGGCACAGGGTGGGGATGAGGGAGCTCTTGCCGAGGCCTCACCGGCGAGGAGCAGTGTCGACGGTGACGGCTCGGTGCCGAGGAGGGGAGGAACTCGGGGCCGAGGGGGAACCGTGACCGCAGTGCTCGGTGTCAGTTCGAGGAGTGACGCCCGAGGAGGTTTAGCGGTGGTGGTGGCGGTCAGCCAGACTTCAGAAAGGCGGGGGTGTCCCTGGTCAGCCGAACGGCGGCGGTAGCCGAGTTCCGAAATGGCAGTCGGTCGGCGGCGTCCGAGAAGAAGAGCCAAGGGAGGGGACAAGGGGGCTTCAGAGGTATTTATAGGTGTGGAGAGATGGCGAACGATGATTTGGGGCTCAATCATAGAGGGGAGGAGGAGAGAGAGGCGGGAGATGCCGAGGCAAAATCTCTCCCCGCGGGCGGTCGAAACAAAGTGGTGGTTGGGATTGCGTAGAGCGCAGTAGTCGGTCTATCCGACGGTGGTGTTTGGATTTTTGTGAGCGGGAGAACGCCGTGGGCGACTGAATCAGTGAGGACGGCGGTGACGAGGGCGGGCGAAGCCCCTTTTGACCACGGGACCACGGCGAGAGAGACGAAAAAAAGGAAAAAAAGCGGTGGGAAACGGGACGGCACACGCGGTTGTGGTCGTCCTCTGATTGGCAGCTAGTGGCGCGTCACGGTGGGGCCTGGCAGGGCCGCGACGACAGCGGGGTGTGGGCTTGGCATTTGACCGAGCACCACGGGAGCGAGAACGGGGAGCAAATGGTGTTAGCTTTAGGAGGAAGAAGCACAGTGTCGGGCAATCGACGGCTGGTGTGCGGGCAGGGGGAACACATGGCAGCGATCGGTGCACGGGGTGCGCGTGCGTCCGTTAAGCAGATCGGACGGCGGCCAAGTGAGGCGCGG
The DNA here is from genome assembly GCA_003991445.1 of Oryza meyeriana var. granulata. Lineage (NCBI taxonomy): Eukaryota > Viridiplantae > Streptophyta > Magnoliopsida > Poales > Poaceae > Oryza > Oryza meyeriana. Next base: position 351,341 of record RYFJ01000310.1, on the reverse strand, counting down.
GGCACGTGGCGGCCATCATGCGGGCGGCGGGGAGTGCGCGGTTCCAGTCACATTAAGACAGCTCACATTTAGGTTTTTCGAAAATATTTTCAAATGAAAAAGGTTTACGAAATAAACCCCAGTCTATTTTTGATAGCCTGCATAATTCACATTTTCCGTGACTTGCTAAGTACGTAAGTACTCAATCTATTTCTTTTCTCCCCTCATTTAGAAAGAGTGAAGTGGAAGTGAAGATTAGGGTTTCTTTCCTAATTCCAAGCCGTTGCTTGTGGATTGGGTTCTCGCTACGCTGTCATTCCACTGATATTGTTCTGTTTGTAGGTTGCTGCTCAGGGCTTGCCCGAAGTCGCAACCTATAAAGGTATAGTATAATATATATATATATATATATATATATAGCTAGTTGTTGTGGTACATCTCCGTTGACCGCGGGTACCAGCAAGGTTTCCTGGGACTGATAACGGCATCACGGTTCCGTGAGAGTTGGTTTACGCCAATTTCCTGCGACGCTTCCTCTCTGATATCACTGTAGGTAGTGTCAGGGATGGAGACGTTACAACCAGGTTGATCATGCAACTTGGCGTATGGTAAAAACATCATTTTCAAAATTTTCTATACAATCGAGCCAAAAACAATAAAATAATAGTCATATTACGTTTGAGACAAATAGTACCGAACCGAAGTATCCTACAGCAAAGTCATATTTCTAGAATGTTGTGCGACAAATACCACAAATCTATGTAGAAGTTACTCGCTTAATTTCAATTTACTTGTTATTAGAAGTACAGTAAATTACATTATTATCTTATTAATTATATCTTAATTAATTTTTCAAAGTAAGCATTAAAATTTAATGTGAGGAGTACTTAGTACTAATATGCTATAATAATTAAGCGTAGAAAGAGAAAAACACTTCTAAAAATACATTGAAACGTTAGAATGATAAGTATTTTGATAAAAAAATTAAATACCATTAAAACACAAGTAGTACTGTTCATAATTATTAACTGCAGCTACGTAGACTGCCTCTATACGTACGTGTCGATGGATGATCGATAGGCGTATCGTTGCTTTAATTTGGATCGATTCAACGTACGTAACGGACGACGACGAAGACTAGATCAATCTATCCTTGACCTTGTCTCGTTCGCTCGCTACCTCCACTTGCTCTGACCGTCTCCTCCTACATGTATCTCTACACATCTCTCTGTCTCATTATTAACTCAGCAGATTGGCCACTGCCATGCATGCTTGCTAGAATTAATTGGTCGAAACATATATATCACGACTCGATCGGATTGAAATTTACGATCAAATCATGCAACAAATATATCGATCTACGGAGTATTGATCGATGAAAACACACAGGTGATCCATGTATATATGTGCACGTCCGTCTACGCATTTTGGGTAATTAAGAAAAGGACTGCGGGGTTTGACACCATCAAAACACGCCAAAGCACAATAAGCACTAGTTCTTTCCATTTCAATTCCAGTCAAACCGAGCAGCCTTGAATTCAGTCTAACGCACGTACGTATAAGTACTTCCTCACATTTCTTAATTATGTACATGTATTTATACCCCAGGCTAGCTAACTTCAACAACAACCAATGTTATATTTCTATTGGAATGCTGCTTTTCATATTCTAGCTGCTCCTAAAGCTTGCATGCCACGTCGACGTACACCATCCTATGAAACTTAATTTGATTTTGGGTTTTTAAATTTCATCATAGTTTATTTTTCAGAATTTACTTTTAAATCGTTAAGTGTGTGTATATATATATATATATATATATATATATATATATATATATATATATATATATATATATATATATATATATAAGTTTTATTTACAAATTTTTATTTGATCATTAATAAATGTTACGACTTATAATCAGCATAAGCGAAACGATAACATGCCAGAACAATTGTCTCCACTGAAACACGGATTCTCATGTATTTCTATCTCTACTATTTAAAAATTTAGAGTCGTTACTATCATCCTCTGAAATTTTGGTACCTTGTCTCTTCGGCGCCAGATATAGCTTCTCGAACAAGCCCACACAGTCTTGGAGGCTTGTTCGGAACGGCTGATGCGGCTTAGCTTATTTTGATATATAAAATAAGATAAATCATTAGCGCATGATTAATTAAGTTTTAATTATTATAAACTTTAAAAATAGATTTATTTGATTTTAAAAAAAAACTTCTATATAAAAAATTTTCGTACAGAACGTACCATTTAGTAATTTAAGAAACGTGCTAACGGAATCTGAGAGAGTAGCCAAGGTAAAGGTGTTTAGAACGCACCCTGGGAGTATACAGGCATCCTCCCTGACATACATATCCTCCGCCACTGGCCCCTCACCGATCGACCTCCTCTGCGCTATGATTTCCTGTTACTGCTGCTGCTGCCGCTGCATCTAGATCGATTCCTGCAAAGCGAGACATCCCTTTCCTTCTAGATCGCACTTCCTACCGTATATCTTAATTTTAAGTTTTCTCCGTTGCAATGCCATTATCAAACATGCATGAAAAATCGGCAGGCCAGTAGTAATAAATTAAAAGAAAATGTTACTACTGTGAAGTTAAAAGAAAAGACAGGTTTTCGTAATACTAAGTGATATTATATCTAGTATTAGGTTTTTATATTTTTGGACGGAATAAGTAATAGTGAATAAGCACATTTCTTCCGCAAGTCCGGGTAGAAATTAAAGAATAATTAAAAACCGTACAGAATCAATTAAATTGTGCTTAGCACGGCACGTAAACTAATAAGAAAACAAAAGAAAACAGGTAACGGGTACTGGGTACTGGGTATTAGGGAAGCTTCTTACTCGAAGAAAAAAGTGGTTATCTACAATAATTATTTTGGCAGTAAAGCGACAGATGTCTGACGACTCGGCTCACTCTCAAATCTAGCTTACCTCAAATAATGGATTAGACAGCTGAGAAGAAACTCAAGTGCACCGTACCAAGCAATGGAAGCAATCCACGTACAGATAAATTCAGCACGCAGCAGAGATCGATCAATCGAGACGCATATCGATCGATCCAGCTTAATTAATTTGACGTTGTCAAAGGCATTGGTGATAGCTACTTTACTTTCTTGGCGCTCGCTTTATATTATTTTGCCATCGAGTGCGTTAATGCGACCTTTTGTTGACTCGATCGATGGCCCCTACCTTAGCTTACATGCATGGAAATATGTGTACCAAATCAACGGGAAAAATTCAAGAAACAATTAATAATTTCAATACAAGCTGCAGCTAGCTTAATTGCCTATATATATACTTTCACCTACCAACGGGGCCGGACAAACCTGAAAAATTATCGGTTCATTCCATTATTCGGAAGGAACTTTCAGCTAGAGGAGGAGGTCTCGAGCTGAGCTGAACACGTAATATACATATATGTATGTACAGTTTAGTTCCTAGCTAGTTAATTAGCTCATCCCCTTGGACCAACAAAAACTTAGCTCAGCTCTGCTCGATCGATCGTGATCACTCACCACATCCATCATATCATATTCATATCGATCGTCATGGAGCAGCAATCCTCGTCGTCGTCGGCGTCGCAGCGTGGAGGCAGCCGGGAGATGCAGGGTCCACGGCCGGCGCCGCTCAAGGTCCGCAAGGAGTCCCACAAGATCAGGAAGCAGCAGCAGCAGCTCCGGCAGCCGGTCATCATCTACACCATGTCGCCCAAGGTCGTCCACGCCAACCCCGCCGAGTTCATGTCCGTCGTGCAGCGCCTCACCGGCGCGCCGCGCACCACGCCGCCGCTGCCTCAGCACCCCACTCTCCCGCTCTTCGCGCAGATGCCGCCGCCGCCGCAGTCGTCGTTCCCGTTCCACCTCCAAGCTGATACTTGGCCGCTCGAGCCCCAGCAGCACTCGCCTGCCGCGCGTCTCGCTGCCGTCGAGCAAGCAGCAGCACGGAGCTCCGGCAGCGACCTGCATGGAGTAGGGCTGCCGCCGTTGCCGAGCATCCTGTCGCCGGTGCCGGGGTCACTGCCAGAGATCCCGGCGAGCTTCTTCTCCCCGCCGGCCGGCGCGTTGGGCCCCGCGGCGGCGGCGCCATTTCTTGGTGCAACTTCTGCTGCTGCGCCGTCGCCGTCTCCAACTCCAACGGCTGCCTCCTACTATTGGGATCTCTTCAACAACAACAATATGCAGCAGCAGCTGTACCACCACCAAAATTAACCAAATCTTAATCAGTTTCATCGATCAATTCGGATAATTCGCGTGGATGGCGCGGTCGTCATTACATTTAACATGCATGCATTTAATTTCTTAGCTAGTTAGGGTTTACCATACAAATCTAAAATTTTGGAATTAACTATTTTAGATATAGGGCATACAGGAGAAGATCGACTGTCATAGCTAGAGTACATGAGATTATTGACGGAGAGTTGGTGTTAATTAAATTACCTCGTTAGCTAGCCTAATTAATTAGAGTGCACCACAGCAACTGATTAAGCTAGCTAGCCGCAAGGAAGCTCCATCTGCTGCACCTGCCAATTGATTTTCTCCATTGTACTACTCGCTGTTATTTTTCACTTGTTGAGGTACCCCACTTAATTTGGAGGTGATGATATATCCATCAGCAACGGTACATTTGTAATATTCGCTTCATTCTTTTTCTATATATATATAAACTACACAGATGTAAACCAGTTGTGTGCTCTCTGTACCATACTCTCTTATTCTACCGTACCACACACCATGCACGCTTTTGCAGTTTTTTTAGGGAAAAAAAAGTATTGCGAACAACGAATATTCAATGAATTAAACATGAATCGAATCCATATATGTCTGTACTATATTTGCATGCATTTGTAATGCGTGAACAGTCTCATTGCAATATTCAAGTGCGCGTGATCCATATTTTTGCAACACTATACATGTTAGTTTAGAATTAAGAAGCGCCCAACTCGAATTAATATCTCTGTGTGAGTTGCAAGTTAAGTGCAACAAGCTAGCAGTGCTGTGTGTTGTTATATGGTGCAAATTAAGTGGATTTAACTGAAATTGAGGGATATCAGTCGCTTTAGAATTTGTGAAATACTTCCTACGTTTAAAATATAAGATGTATTAGTTTTCTACACGGTTTCCTATATTATACTTTCACCACTAGTTTCTCTTAAAATATATCATTAACAATTATAAAATTAACATAATATAAAAATATTTTCAACTAAGAATATAATGAGACTACGTACATGCATAACACTAGACGCATATATTTTTAGTTTATTATTAGTCAAAATTTTTAAATGTTGGATTCGTGGAAAACAATGACGTCTTATATTTTTAAATAGAGAAGTATCAATTAAACTGTTTACTACTTTTCTATACTCCTTTAAAAGAAAGCAGTGGTGTTGGTGAGTCGTGAATCTGTCACCGTCCCCACTATCAACTCCCTACTTTTAGGGTATGGCTCGTGTGCGAGTGCAGGTAAGCAAACCCGCGCGCACGACAGGCCTTCATACGCCCAACCCCCTCATTAAGCACTAATCACTCTTCCTAATCACTATCATTAGTGTTTAATAATTTTAATTATAAAATAATGCATAAATAAGCAGAGTTAAAAGTTTTAGATTTCAATTGAAAGTTTCAATCTAATTAAAAGTTTTAAATTTTGGGTTGAAAATTTCAAAATTAGAATAGATTTTTTACAATTCTTAGTTTATAGTTTTTAAATTTGAGCTGAAAGTTTCGAAAATTAAATTGAAAGTTTTAAAATTAGAGATGAAAGTTTTAAATTATTAGTATAAATTTTACTCATTTTTTAATATTTTATTGTTTTTAATATTATTATTTTTAATTATTTTTTACTGTGCATGCACAGTGCGACTGCTGCTACGTGCGCCCATAGTAGCTTTCGTGTTTTTTAAAAGAAAAAAATAATAGTGTGAGTCCAGAGGACCCACATGTCAACCACCTCCACTAACTCTCTATTTTTTTGGGAAGAAAAGGGGCATTGTGGAGGCTAAAAGGTCTATATATCAGTAACAAATATATAAAGTAATTAAGAGATGATATATACGGAAGATGATGGTAACAACCAGTTAATGATAATTTTCTTTAATTAAAATCTTATTGTAACGCACGGGCAAAATGCTATTTTTTTTATCGTTTACTACTTTTCGATCTTAAGTTGAGATTTTCTAAATTAGCACCAAGGATTGGCAAATTCAGGATTAGAGGGAGCCAGGATACTGGTGGCCTGACCGTGTGATCCAATTGTAACCAGGAAAAGTGTCACGGGTTTTCTAACCCTTTTTAGTCTGCTCATTAACAGACAGTCTCAAAATAGAGTAGTACTATCATTTGGTTCACTTTTTAACTGTCGTAATTAATTAGGGTGGGTTAAACGATCGCACAAATTTGATGTGCACAGCAGCTGAGCCATTGATCCAGCATCGGACGGCCACAGACCGAGTCGGATTTGCAACATTCTCTTCTCTGAATTGTTCCTCCTTATCCTCCCAAAGGAAACTCGCAAAACATCTCCCCCAAAAATATCAACTTGCAAAAGGAAAGGAAAAGAAAAATCCGACGGCGACGCGAGCCGAGAGAGGGTGAGGCGAATTGAAAGGGAAGAGTCCCCTTGCAGAGCAGAGCAAAGATCTGGACTTTTTTCCGGGCCTGCAAATTCGTGTATGTTTTCTTGTGCTAATGTTCATCTCTCTGAAATCTGAATTCATATCTCGCCCCTAAGCTAGTGCGGTCTTGGAATTGGAAGTGTATTTGGAGTTCATTTGCACAAATCTGGGTCTCTCAGATTTTGCGCGGAACCAATTGTTAGGGAATTTGCAACAGATTTGCGCATGCGGGGAAAATTCTTTTGTTTCTAGTGTTTGATAGATAAAGGACGTCAACCAAAACGTCCCCAATTCTCCAAGCTCCCTTCTTTTCTTAGACGGATTCGTTCTAGGATCTGTCTGGCAAGTCAACTGCTATTCCTTCCCAATCTACGGCGTCAGGAAATCACCTTATGATTTGTGTCTACTGTACTTCCGTTTCAATTTTGTACTTGCTGGATTAATGGGTAACGCTCAATTTTGGTTCAAGAACTTACCTGACGCAAGGATTACAATAGTCCACCTGTCCTGCTATTTAAATCCTTGTAGTAGTCTATAATGGCCATTCGGTCTACCTTGTTTTGGACGATTCACTGCGGTGGACCTTGCTCAAATCACCTTAAACCACTTAAATAGCAAAGCTTCAACATTTTAAGCAACTCTGCCAAGCTTTTTTCCTGCAATAGTGCTTCTCAAATTTATGCAACTACTGAAAATCGTCTCTTTTTTCAGCTGCAGAATGTCAGACGTGGATGAGTACCGTTGCTTCGTTGGGAGCCTTTCATGGTCCACAACTGAGGTGGGTCTCAAGGATACATTTGGGAAATTTGGTCATCTTACAGAGGCGAAGGTAACATACTGAGTTCTTATCATATGTGGCAAGAATGCTAAGATCAGTGCAGGCCAATGCATTCCAACAATCTTTTGATGAAGGAGGTGGCCGATCGGGGGTGCATATAGGAGATAGTGCATGGTGTGATTGGTTTTGGTTATAGTTATGCTGCTTCAGGAGTTACAATTTCTCCCTTTTGACAGTTTCGAATGCTAAGAGACTTGTAAACAGCTAAAACACTCTTGATGATTTATTCATGCTGCCCATTCTTTTTGGCGGGTCGGCAGAAGAAAGCCGACCAAATTTCATTAAGATCTAGGGGATAACAGGTTACAAATTCGGTTATCGACAAGAAATTGTCGAAGCCGTTATGGGATTGACATAATCAATCCCCCGGCCAAAGGGAAGTAGTAAACTACTGCCACGACCTAGCCATCCTGAGTTTGAACTCTGCTTCCTTCCACACCAAGACCTCTTCTTTGATGGCCCCAAAGAGCTGTCCTGCCGTGTGAGACTGATTATTGAACACACGTGCATTCCGTTCTTTCCAAATCATCCAACACATCAGCAGAACTAGGGTATCAAAGTGCTTTCTGTAGCTATTCTGAAAATTCAGTCTAGCCTCCAGCCACCAAGGTCCCAGATTAATGTCCAACTCCTGTGGCAGCTGAAATGGAACCCCTACCCATCCTCTGATCAATCTCCAAACCTGGTCGAGTAGGGACAGGTTACAAACATATGATTGCAATCCTCACTGTCCACCAAACAGAGAGAGCACACTTGCTGGTAAGGCCATCCCTGCTTTGAAAGGTTGTCGGCAGTAAGACAGCGGTCGTTTTCAGCCAGCCACATAAAGAACTTGACTTTGGATGGTGCTCTCGTTTGCCAAATCAGTCTGCCGCAGCTTGTTATCATCTTGGCCATGAAGAACATGTAGTAGGCCAATGACACCGTAAAATGACCATCCCCGGTTAACTTCTAGAACACTCGGTCCTCCTCCCCCTGGGCAAGCTCAACCATATGCACTGCAACCCAAACCTCGAAATATTCACTGATCGCCCTATTTGATGGCATGCCTTTTATGTCGTGCACCCATCGATTATTTGGAACACATCTCGCCACTGTCAGTCCCGTTCTTTCAACGAAACTAAAGAGGGTTAGCTGAGCCGCTTTGATACTTCCTCCCGGTAACCAGTCAGCCTTCCAGAAGTTTGTGTTTCTCCCATCACCTACCACGTATTTTGTCGCTGAGTAGAAGAGGTTCTGTAGCTCCTCTGATTGCTTTATCTCTGCAATCGTCCAAGGTCGGTCTCGTTGTTCGTTCTTTTGCGCCAACCATCTCATGTGCAGGGCTTGGCCAAACAAATTCATATCCTTAATCCCTAGCCCCCCGTTCTCTACGGGCAGATAAACAGTGTTCCAAACCACTAGGCAATGCCCCCCGCTAACCTCTTCCTGACCCTTCCATAGAAACCCTCAGCATTTTTTTTCGATTTCTTTGATCGCCCACTGTGGGAGCTGCAGTACAGACAGGAAATGTACAGGCAAGGCCATGAGGTCTGACTTAATTAGATTGAGCCGATCTCCTGTTGACAGGAGTTTAGGCTTCCATCCTGCAAATTTTTTGGAGAAGCGATCTAGCAATGGCTGCACATCTTGCTTGGTTAACTTGTGAAGACATAATGGCAGACAAAGGTAAGTAATTGGAAAAGGCTCCCTCCTGCAACCTAGGATGGCCTGCACCATAGGGGATTGCTCTTCAGTGCACTGTATAGTGGTTATAGCACTCTTCAAGAGGTTTGCTTTCAGCCCGGTTGCAGTGTGGAATATGTCCAGGATGCGTTTGATCACCAAAATATCCTGCTCAAACGGCTGGAAAAACAGAACCGCATCATCGGCATACATCGAGGCATTAGGTAGCCTTAAGCCACTGTCCAATCTAGTCAAAGCACTGACTGAGATCGCCATGGTCAACATTGCTGCACATTCAACCAATCTGCACAATAATTGTATAGTTTGCCTGGACTTGCTGTAGACCTACTATGATTCTTTTGTACTTGAGCTTCCGATCTACATGTCAAAGAAGGGACATATAAACTATGTGGAAAATTATGGAATGAATGTGTTTTTGAATTAGATGAAGGCATTTTCACTCTACTGGTTCGCATCCTATGTTAATAGTTCATTGGTTTTTCCATCTATATCCTTTCCAAGTATTTGTTACATATGATCTGATGCACCAGTGTCCTTCTGTGTTTTTTATTGTATCATTGAAACTGTCAAAATTAGGATTCACTTACTAATTTTGTGTAAATTTATAGGTGGTTCTTGACAAGTTTTCTGGACGGTCACGTGGCTTTGGGTTTGTGACTTTTGATGACAAGAAGGCCATGGAAGAAGCCATTGAGGCCATGAATGGAATGGATTTGGATGGTAGAAATATTACTGTTGAAAGAGCCCAGCCTCAAAGTTCAGGCAGAGACCGCAATGGAGATAGAGACTATAGTCATGGTGGTGGTGATCGTGACCACTACCGTGTTGATTACGGCCGTGGTCGTGACCGTGGTCAAGATTTTGGTGGAGGTCGTGGCGGCGGCGGTGGTGATTGCTACAAATGTGGCAAACCTGGCCATTTTGCAAGGGAATGCCCTTCTGGTGATGGTGGCAGGGGGGACAGGTATGGAGGCAGGGATGACAGGTACGGTGGCAGCAATGGAAGCAACCGTTATGGGCCAGATCGTGGTGGTGATCGCTATTCTGGGAACCGTGATGGAGGAAGCCGCAATGGCAGAGGCAGTGACCGATACAACCGTGACAGGTCTGGACCATATGAACGTCCTAGCCGAGGTGGATACAGATCTTGATGGTGGGATCTCTCAGGTATGGAAGCTACTTCTTAATGCTTTTGAGTAACTGTATGTTTGCTTTGTTAAATAATGCAGCAAACTGTTTGCTGTTTTGTACTCTCTTGGGAACTTTGATGCTGTTGTCACCTGTGCTGACTGGTGCTTGTTTCTACTCAATGTTCTTATCTGGATTTGGCTTGTAATTGGTTCCTCAGGAGCTTCAGTGGATTGCCTGAGATCTATCTGATTGTCCTCTGAGATTCATGTATCTGTTTTGATCTGATGGTAAAATAAACTGTCATGGTACTGGCATTTGGTTCTGTTGTTCGATTGATCACTTGCGAACATCTTTGGAATCGTGGTGTCAATGCAAAGGAATGGGGGTCCCGATCTTGATGGAGGAAGCAACATTCTGTGCTGGGACCACCTCCTTAGAATATTCCTTCAGAAACTAGAAAAAGGAAAAAGGGTAAAAATCTTGAGTTCTATTCACAAGAAAAGATTTTGTTTCATCATTATTTCTCAATAAGCAATAATTCTCACATTAATTTTTTGCAGGCATTTGGCCTTTGTGTGCCTGTTGGTCTAAGTGCTAATTCTTTCACTGTTTGGCCATGGTTCTGAGTGTTCACTAGTTCTGTTTTTTGGCAGCGTTTGCTCTTTAGACGAGTAAAAGATACCTAAAACTATTGATTTGTTGGTTAAAGTGCCTATCGAGCTCTGAAGTTCCCTGTGTTACTTCTGGAATTTGTTGTCCCTGTGAGAAGCTGTGACTTGAGAGGATTGACTTAGCCTACTTGTTCAACATATATGCCGTGGAGCTCCTACTGCTTCCCAGTGTCACCTTCAAAACCCAGAAATTCTGCTGCTTGTGTGGGTTGGCCATGTTACCCTCATATCTGCTGCAATCCAAGTATGGGGAGCTTCAAGTATTCTAGTCTGCGGGCGTATCTCTTTGTATTCTAGAGGTTGACCCTTTGTAGCTGATGTCTTTGAAGAGGAAACTACAACTTTTCCAGCGAAAGTTTACCTACATGTGTTTTCCATTGGTAGCTTCCAAACTGGGGGTTGAACCTGTTTTCCGTCATCCTGCTCAGACAAATTGTTGCCTTCATGTTGAATTGTTGTGTCTTAGAGTAGTTTCCAAAAGAGGATGAGCTGAGAATTTTCCTTTTTATTTTAAACCCCTTTTTAGGTAGTCTATACTTGAATGTCAGTCACGAAATCATGCTGATTCTCTTCACATTGTTTATATTGAAAAAAAAATCTGCAAGAAATTATTTCGATGTGGACTAATTTGCCTTGGTGTTGTTATTTGTGCAATGGTGGTTCATCGGTTGTCAACAAGATGTGATCTCTTTTCTACTGCTATATTGACGGAGGAGTCGTGAGTAGTGTTATGCACAATGATACGTATTGTCATTACCAGGAGATGTCGCTGAACACCAGATTGAATTTCGCTAGAGAAATCGGTGGATTCCTGATGCGGATTTTTGCAGCGCCCTCTGTGTGATGATATCAAGAATGAACTCCACTGTTGTCTCTTGGCCTGGTCTTGGTCTTGGTCTTTTAGGAGACCAAAACAAATTGATGGTATTCTATCAGGTAGACTGAAAGATTCCGAAGCAAATAGGATAATAAAATACTTGGGGCAGATGTTTTAGTTGTTTGGGCAAATTCATATTGTCACAAATCAGCTACGGCCATGTTAACCCGTTCTTGTGATGTACTGTCAGGCCTCTAGGTGTTCTCATGGCTGTGTCTGCTGATGGAACAAGGTTGCTTGAGAGGCAAGAACGCCCAGCTTGTCAAGAGGAGCAACCACAAGCGAATAACAAAGTAGCACTACAGCCCCACCCCACCTATGTATATAATGTAAGGAAGATCATACAGATCGAATATTTCATTTCCGTAAATTTGGTTGAAATCAGTATGGTTTATTTGTTCAACTCCTTTTCTACTGCTATATTGATGGAATAGCCCTGAATGTTATGCACAATGAATATATGTATTTCTACGATTACCAGGAAATGTCTTAGCTGACAAAAAAAATCAATTTCGCTAGATAAATCGATGGATCTCTGATGCAGTTTTTGGCAGCGCCCGCCCGCTGTATGATGTCAAGAATATAATCCAGTGTCCTCTCTTGGACTGGACATGGTTTTTTACTTGTAGGAAGCTCGTACAAAAACTCTTACTTTCAATCAGTTGGTAGTTACGGAAATCAAGATGCAACCACAGCAAGCCAAATAAACATCAGTTTTTTTTAAAGAGTTTGTAAGAATTGTTTTGTACGTGTATCATTTTCCATTGTATTCTATCCGGTTAATTGAAAAGATATGAAGCAAATAACTAAAGAATAAAATAAAAAAAACGTTGGATATCTAAGGTGTCAAAAGTACGAGCGTGTTGAGAATTGAACATGGGACCTTAGGGTTGAAATCACTAGTAAGTGTATCTCAACTAAAGAATAAAATACAGGACAAGAGAAGGCTAATATAATACTTATATACTTAGTTGCAACAACTACAGTCCTTCGCTCTTAGAGCATCTTCAATAGATACCTCATATGAATAGCTAAGTTAAAATTTAACCATTTTAACAAAAAAAAACTTTCTTTAATAGACTATCCAAGCTATTTAGATGGCCAAACCATCTCTTAAGATGGTCAAATATGGCCATCCAAACTTAGTGGCCAAATGATGGGACCTATCTAAAAAATTAATTTTTTGCAACCAAGAAATCCTCTCCCGTGCGAAACCGGGATCCCCCCGATCTCGTTCGGCTCTCCCCGCGTTCCTCGGTCGCCGCCACCGCCGCGTATTCATCCCGCCGCCAGCCCTCCGGCGCGCGGCCTCCCCGGCTCCGTGCCCCACCCGCGCCAACCCCGACGGCAGCGGCTTGGACGAGACTCGCCGCCTCCAACCATCGACGAGGAGCCCGTCGTGCCGCCAGCCGCCTGAGGTGTTCATCGCCGCCGCCGCCGTCACGTATTCGTCCCGCCGCCAGCCCTCTAGCGCGCGGCCTCCCCGGCTCCATGCCCCACTCGCGCCGACCCCGACGGCAGCGGCTTGGACGAGTTCCAGCCGTCGACGAGGAGCCCGTCGCGCCGCCAGCCTTTGGGTAGTGGAACTGGCCGTTGAGACTTGGAGATCGGTAAATGGTCTGGAGTGGACAGAGATTTTTTGACTACTTATTTTTTTTTGGCTAGCTGTCTAAATAAAGATTTGGGTAGTTAAAAAATAGATTAGTTATTGAAGGTGCTCTAAGGGCAAAGGTCGGCTTCGCCATTGATGATGCGAAACAAACAATGATCCTCTAAAAAATTTCAGTCGACAGATGCACGACAGTGAATGCAGCCAGTTTCTGCTATTGCCATTGAATCGGCATGTACACATATATGCTGTGGAGTTGCTGAGAAAGCAGCTACAAGTTAGCTCGTTTAACCAAAAGGGGGGAAAAAACAAGAGCAACATAACCTCTTGTATGATACTCTATCGAGGTGATTTCTTCTGCATCTTAGCTCTAGAACGCCGACTGGCTCCCCTGTTTGCCTGCTGAAAAACATGCTCAACTAAGATCGTCGTTCATAACAAATGATCGTACGCAGTCCACAACAACCCAAAGCTCTCATACTACTGAGGGCTAGACATAAGAAACCCAGTGAGTGGTTCTACATTTCAAGTACTCCCAGGCTATCCTATTGAGTAATCATGCCGCACATTTATCAAACCATTGGACAAACATTCTACTAATTTATTTTAAATCCTCAATAGAGTAACAAAAAAAATGATAACACTGTGTTATATGAATGAAAATAAAAACATATCATTCTTACCTGCGCATGCTGCAAGATGTCTTCAAGTTCGATGACAATCTCTGCAAAAATGGGCCGAATATCAGGATCTTCATCCCAACACCGCTGAATCAGTTTTGACAATCTTGGGTGCACACTTGAGGGAATCTCCAAGCGAAATCCCTATTTTAAGGGAGCAGGGAGTATGGAAAAATAAGTCAATGTGGATTTCTGTTCAAAGAGACAAAGAAACAGTGTAAAAACAAAATAATATGCTAGTTTGCTATCATTCATGTACACTTTCTGTTCTTGTAATTCACATGGATATAGAATTAGCATCCCAAATATTTGGGGATTTTCTGGAATCTTTTACAGTGGATGACATGGTGGTAGCACCGCAAGGAAGGAAAGCAATATTTTCTTGAGATGACCAGTACCTGCCTTACTCCTAGTGCAGCCTGCAAGGGCGTCATGTTATCGTATGGGACCTATAGCAGAATTAAGACTACAGTGTTACCGTTAATAATCACAATACAGTATGCTCAAACAGCTCGGAAGTAAGCTCAAGCAGAATTGTACACCAGGGCCAACCTTCGAAGTTGCCAATTCCCACAGAACAATAGCAAAGCTGAACACATCTGCTTTGTGATCATAAGGCTTATGGTTAATGATCTGTTAAGACAAGCAGCATCTATGAGCTTCTCACCCAAAAAATGATAAAATTCTTGCAATCAAAACTGCGCTCAAAATTTCTTCACACAAAGATAATTTCAAAGTGGTAAATAATGTATCCAACATTTTCCTACCACAGGAACTTATTTTTCACCATCAATCAGTTAGGCAATGGACACTGTTTGACCCAAAATATCTCAAAACTGATACTACAACACTGTTTCAGTTATGCCTCAATGGGGAACTTAAGAGGTCCAACTTGCACCTCTCACATTATGCTGGGTGGTTCATCGCTCCCTTAATAAATAAGTTGGAGAAGTAATGCTCTATTTCAGTTTGTACGCCATTATCCACTCCACATTTGTCTAGTAGCATCTGATTAGTGTTTCTAGTTTCAAATCTTGATTTTGAAGTGTGGATTCACCTAAAACCGTATCTCATATGAAGTGGCAGATTTTCAAAACTCACAAATTGGTTACACAAAAATCTGAAAGAAAAAAGTTCAACATCAAGTGCTCAAAAGCAAGGCAGAGTTAAGAGAAGAGGAGGCGTGCTTCATTCCAGAAAAAAATATGATCCAAGTAGTCTACGCTTCACAAGAGCAAATAAAGGACCACGCATAAGCAAAAGGTTGACTGGTAGTTTGGAACATCAAAAAACAATGGAAGCTATGAAAATCGAGAAAGTTATAGGGCACACCAAAGCTTCCTAAAAGTATTTTTCAATAAAAGTGAATCTCAACGGCACAAATTAAAAGGTCAACCGTACCTCCGGTGCCATCCATCTATAGGTTCCAGTTTCAGCAGTCATTTGTCCGTCCTCATTTCCTTGTCGAGCCACACCAAAGTCTGCGATCTTCACAACCTATTTTCAAAAGCAGATCTAGTCAATACAGATCTAGGAGATTAGCCCATTTCAATTAAAGGAACAGTATTACATCTTTCAGGACATAATGTGGTTTTGCACACCTGCAGACACACAAGACGCAACGCAACATAAGAAGTGAAATTTCACATTTCAAAATTCAAAAAAGAATATTTTTTTAAAGACGATGACTAATTATAACGAATATTTGAAGTCAAGTTCTTAAGCAAATCATGTTTTTTTATAAATGAATTTTATCTCCATTATATATACTGTGAAACTTATAAGGAATTTCTTGGAGTTTTAAAATGTTGTAGGAAATGCTCTTTGACATGCCATTGCCCATCTGCAAGATGTGGATTATAAATCTTTACATACTTCAAAGAAAAAAAATGATCCAATCCCAAAAGCAGTGTCATATGACTGAAAAGTAGAAAACAAATGCTTTGCCGTATGATTATCAGCTGCCTTGATATATTTTCTAAATACCACTACCACATATCAGAAAGGCAGACGAAAACAGGAAATGAGCATTCAGTACGCATACTTGATGATAGCCCATGAGCAGGTTTGCAGTCTTCAGATCTCTATGGATGATGTTGTTCTGATGCAGATAATCCATCCCCTTTGAAATACTGATAGCAATCCTTAAAATTGTAAGGAGGTCCAAAACATTGTTTTGCTTGTGAAGAAAGTCGTATAAGTTCCCTCCAGGCATGTATTCTGAAAGAAAGAGAACCAACCACAAGATAAAAAAGTGAGTTCAGTAAGCCAGACAGGACATGAAGCATGATTCGTTCAAATACTGAATGAAATTATGCAAGTATAAGACCTAGTTGATTCACATTAAAAATGCTTTCCTATATGTTACACAGTTTTCTTGAGAGTATCAGAACTTCAAAATTACATAGCCTACCTGAAGAACAACATCAGATAGATAGCCATCAAATCAATGTAGTTTTACATTAATTCCTAAACACTAGTTTCTGTTTTAAGCCTATGTGTGAGCGTGCGCACGTGGCAACAACAGCATTGTTTACGAAAGTCAGCACCAATGGTTACAGAGGTGATTCCAATCAAATATAAAAAAAGGATATAAATGCTACCTGTTACAATGAAATACTTTGGAGGCATTGTGCATGCCCCATAAAATTGAAGAACATTTTCATGATTAACACTCCTGGAGGAAAATATCTCAAATAAGTCAGAATAAAATGGAACTCACTAATTTCAGCAGATTATAAAAAGCTTGCCTTAGAATAAGTATTTCCTGCAAGAACTCAACTTCTGACGGATTGTTGAAATGAGAATTTCTGAGAATCTTTATAGCAACATCAACACCATGGTAAGTTCCTCGATATCTGTGAAAGAGAGCACAGATGAGACTCGTTTGAGAATACTCTCGTATGATTTTGTCTACCAGTGCCAAAACTAGGTTAATAATATCGATGGTAATTTGTCAATTGGCTTCATGGAAATACTTTGCACAATTCCTTGTCAATGGAAGATTGTTCCTATGGTAAATTGTGATCGTACTGTTTGCAAATTTCAAGTGCCAAATAGTTCTTACAAGTCAGCAGAAGATCCAGTAGCAATCTTTTCCCCCATTGTTAGCATGTTCCAGTCAATTTCAGAATCTCCAACCTGCTGTTGTAGCTCAAATATTTTCTCTGAGGCTGAAGAACTTTTTGAATTAGATGGTGATGCCTACAAATTGCATGGAATAATCAAACTCTGTTAGGAAATGTTGGGCATTTCATTCTGACTGAAACTAGAGTTTTACACGTGGTTTTACATGAGCAAGTGAGGCACAAACAAGCATGTGGATAGCTTATGATGACTGAAACTGAAAGGAAACGAAAAGTAAAGGGAATCATACATTCTTGCGCGATAATGCCTCCTTAATCTTGATGATCAAATCATCTGTCTCCTGCATGTATACTTGCAAGATGAGCGAGCAATCCTTGCATATACAAGAGAAGTGTAATGAAAGAGGAAAGAGATTTTTCTGTCTGCGTGAAATGTAAGCTGGTAAATTGAAAACAGAAAGTTTAGATGTAGAAACAGGCATGCTTATGGCTTACCTCTGTTTCCCAACCATCAACAACAAAAACGTCCAAACAAAGCCCATCAGTTGTTGAGTAAACATGGGCTTCACGAATATTCAATCCAACCTCAGACAGCAGCGCAGTTAGCTGTTGAACAATTGTTCGTAGTAAGGAAGTTGACATGTGCAATCTGAAAAGCAAGCTAGAGCTAGGAAACGAAAAGTATTAGGACAAGAGTAGCATAGAACATTGGCATTACCCTGCTAAGAAGCTTGGGCTTGTCGACGGAAGAGAAAATAATCTCATGAAGAAGTTTAGTTTTGGGGTCCCTGTATGGAATTGAGTAGGCAGTTACAGTTGGTGTAGAAGAAGGCATAAGCATGATGGTCAAAGTGACATAAGGCGAGAGCCGCGCAAGTGAAGTGAAACAACCTGAGGAAAGAAAGTGAAGCTGAAGTCAAAATGAAGGGAGTACCGTACCTAGAGGAGATGGACATGGAGCCGGTGTTGTCTCCCCCAACACCGGCACCGGCACCGGCACTAGTCTTTCTTCTCTCCAAACTGAGGTCTTCCATGAGCCGCTGGCATGGGTCAAGTTCGCCGTCGGAATCCGGTTGAACTGTAATGCACTGCTCATGATGATGACATAAACAAAACAATTACGAACGAACGAATGAATGAAGTAGATTGAAAAAAATTGGAGGGGTGGCTGACGACCTTTTGGAAGCGCGCGTGGAAGACGGGGCGGTTTTCTGGGTGGGCGCAGTGGGTGAGGATCCTCCAGTGGAGCAGCACGTCCTCCACCCTGTCGACGCCGAGGTCGAAGAGGTACCTTGTGGGCAGGCGCGCGAGGTGGGGGAGGAAGGCGGAGGCCTCGTCCGGGAGCTCCTCCTCGCCGCAGGTCTCCAGGATGCGCTCGTGCAGCTTCCTCTTCATCTCCTCGGGGTCCTTGAGGAGGCCGCCGCCCCTGGGTGGCCGTGGCGGCGACGAGCTCTCCCCCATGCCTTCCTCCCACTCCTCCTCCATTAGCCCCGGCGGCGGGGCCATCGGAGTCTTCCTGTCCCGTGCTCGCTCGCGTCCACGCCTCGTACTTATTTATTTATAGCCGGCCGGCGTGCGTGCTTTCCTTGCTGACGCAGGCTCCGGCCGGCGAGCACCGATTGGAGAAGACGGGCCGCGCCGCGCCGGAATGCCAAATTAAACATACACAAATACACAAATAGTAGTTTTAAATTTCCTCCTCCTTTTGAATTCAATTTTAATTTCTGTGTGTTTGTTTATACGTCTCCAGTACAGTACTATTTCATTTTCTTTTTAGAATATCCCGACACCGCCTGCGGCTTTCATCTGCCGTGGGTGTGTGAACGGGACAGGTAGCAGTTGGGCCAATGGGGAGACGACGCGTGGCAGGGATCGGCAGCGCGTGTGGCTGTAGAGGGATGGACGGTGTGGATGGTAACGGCTGACGGCTGGGATTTGCCCCGCGAACGCGGGTGGATGCGGTGGGTCCCACACGTATTGGTTGGGACCGTGATGACGCACGCACGCAGGCATTAGTTGCGACTTTTCTTTGTTATGGTGGGGCCCACAGAAAGGGGTGACTCTGACCGCAGTTCCTTCCTCTTTTTCTTTTTCTTTTGAAAAAAAAAAAGATGAGGGAGATATGAAAAACAAACAAACTGACTGACTCAGTGAAGTACGCCTATCACTATACTCTGTTTTTTAAATACTACGTCCTCCGTCCAAAATATAAGGAGTTTGAGTGCTGGACACACATATTAAAAAAATTATTGAAATTAAATCAAAAAAGATTATGATTGGTTGAGAAGAGAAAATAAATGAAAAACTTTCGTAGTGGAAGCTTATTATTAATTGAAAAGAGAATGTAGCTATAGAAATTATTATATTTTAGGATAAATTTTAAATACTAGAAGTTATTATATTTTAGAACAGATAAAGTACTAGTTAAAAAATAATAGTCTCTACTATCCTTACTATCCTTATAGTTAAAATGGATTGGTCTCTTATATTACAACGGGCATATAACATTAAAAATAAGCTGCACCATCATTATTACATAAATAAGCTGCTTTTCTTTTGATTTTCGCTATCGCACTACGCGCTCATGTGGTGGAAGGAGGATAGTATTCCCACTTCCTTCAGCTATATAATATTGTTATTTTGGACAAAATTAACATCA
The DNA here is from genome assembly GCA_003991445.1 of Oryza meyeriana var. granulata. NCBI lineage: Eukaryota > Viridiplantae > Streptophyta > Magnoliopsida > Poales > Poaceae > Oryza > Oryza meyeriana. The sequence continues at coordinate 331,490 of RYFJ01000310.1, read as the reverse complement.
AATTTTTATAATTTTGACTATAAATAACTTCTAGAATATTTACTTTAGTTACATGGAGGCCAAATGTATAGATTAATCTTGGAAAGTAATTAAAATCATGTGTTTATTGATATTTCTATATATATTGTAATAGAAAATAGTGATCAAAGTTGTTTCTAGGAGATTGTACGTGTTCTTGTCTAAAACGATAAATATTACGAAACTGGAGGGAGTAGAGAAAAAATAAATAATGAAACTCGAGAGTTTTTGTTCTCTTCTAAACAGCAAAGTCTGTTTTACTAATGAGAAATGAGCTAGTGGCTAACTAGCTTGGATTCCTAGAAAGAAGAGCAGTTGGAAAATCCAAGTTGAGTTTACAACTCGATCAACTTGATTTTAATTAGTTAAGCAGGCATACGGAGAAAAGTATATATTTGTCTACAGTTAATTTCAATGCGTATACGTATAAAGCGAGCATGCCGACCTTGCCAACACATTCAAATATTAATTAGTAATTAGCTAGTAGATGATTAACTGCATGATGCAGCGAGTTGAGATACTCTTCTTTCACGTTCAGTAGGTCGATCCGATGCACTATGGTCGGTACAACCAATGCAAATAAGTTCAGCTAGCAACCATACGTAACGTAGAATTCGATGAACTAGCTAGTTGCCAACCTGACAACATGTGTAATATATGTATTACTTTCTCCGTTTGTATTATATTTTTATACGGTTTTTAACATTGTGTTTTGATCATTAATTTTTTTATAATATATTATCAATAATTACAAAACTAACATTATATTAAAATGTTTTTAAATAAGAATATAGCGATACTACATGCGTTACACTGAACATATATATTTTTAGTTTAATTATTAATTAAATTTTTAAATATTGATTTTGTGAAAAATAAAAACGCCATATATTTACAAACGAGAGAGTACGTACGTAGATATACTCTAAGCTAAGTCGATTGTCGTGCAGTGTAATTGATTAGCTAGAGCCAAGTTAGTGCCGGCTGCTTAGTTCATCTCACCCATCTACCTAGCCTAATTTCCAACACACACACACACACACACATATATATATATATACACACACAGAGCTGCGCACTTGAATCTTAAAAGGCGGCCGGGAATACAGCTACAAGATTGAGATAGCATATATATCCAATCAGAATTATTGAAGTGCCCTTCCGTATCCAATACCTTGAAAAAATGCACGAGAATATTTTGTGTGGTTATTCAGGTATAAAATGCATGTAGAAAAAAAGGGAATAATGGATAACCAAAAAAATAGAAAATAAAATTAACAATGTGTGCTTGCCTTATATATATTATGTTTCCAAAAACTTTAATTGCGATGATCTTTAGTGATGACAGAGAAAACTCCTGGAACCTGCTGGCTAGCAGCACGGTTTGTGTCTCCCCCAAAAAAAAATATTTGGGGTTGTCTCTCCCCCCAAATCTCCTTTTTTTTGTTCCTACTTATGGTAGCTAGAAATAATATATACTTTTTTATATTTTTTAATTCAATAGATTATATCTATTATTATATTTATACTACCGAATCAATTAATTACTACTAGTAGAACCAATATTTATCTTTACCTATTATAAAAGGAAATGTATCATATGCACACAAATTTTCTCGTGCACATACTATACATGCCAACTAAAAAATATCATCAAAGATTCTAGAAAAATGTATACATATACTTCTAATATATATATATATACATATTGTTGGAGGATAAAACCTCGACGGCGGGAAGTCGGGAGACCCCCTTTTGAGATTCGGCCAGGGGAGTTGTTCTCAGGCTAAGTCGGCGTCCGGTGGATCAATGGTCGGCGTCCGGTGGATCAATGGGCGCTCAGGAACAGGGGGCCCAAGCTGGAGAAGAGGAGATCGGACCGTCCGTTTCGGGTCCGGACGGTCCGAACCATGACGACCGGGAGGAACAGAGACGGGACAAGTTTTAGACAGGTTCGGGCCGCTCGGGAGCGTAATACCCTACTCCTGTGTGTATGCTATCTGGAGGTGAATATGGTTTCGAGTGTTTACAAGGAGTTTCCGGCGAGCTCAGGAGCTCGGTGGCGAGGAAGGCGAACCGCGGCGAGGGTGCGCGCCGGCGGACTCTAGGCAGAGCGTTGTTGCTAATGCTGAAGCTTCCTCCTTTTCTCTCGCCGGCTCGGATCCTCCTTTATAGAGCAGGGGAGTCCACAGTGCCAGTACCCCCCGAGAGATATTCTCCGGTGAGTCCTCTTGTGCACCTGTCTGGCCGCAGACACCCACGCCGGAGTTGGAGGGCTGTCCCATTGCTTACCTCCGCCTGCGACGCCTGCGCCAGAGTTGGAGGAGGGTCCAGTCGTCCCTGCCCGCCTGCTGCGTCCAAGCCGGAGTAGGTACTGCACGTCTGGTCACGCTCGGTCGGCCCCTCGCCGTGAGTGGATGGTGCGTGGAGACGTGACGGCGCCTGCCTCCGCTGCCTGGGCGTGGACTTTCGGGGCCTTCTTGGTCAAAAGTGCTCTGCTGTCGCCTCACCATTAAAACGGGTAGTTGGGGAGCCGACCGCTGGAGCCAGCCCTCCACCGCATGAGGCACTGTGACTGTGGGTCCTGGGCCCGGGCCGCTCCCCGGGACACGAGCCCGAGGAAGACATCCGAGCAAGAGCACTCGGGCGAGGCGCACCCGGGCACGGGGTGCCGTACCCGGGGAAGGCGCTTCCGGACCCGGGGAATACGCTCCCGGGTACCGGGTAGCGCTCCCGGGCCCGGGCACTGCCCAGGCGCTTAGCTGGAGAGCCCATCGTCGTCGGAGAATGTGGCCTCAGAGAAATTAACGTGGCCGATGACCCACGCGTCCCCTGGGGTATGTAGGACCCTCTATCCTGTTTCGCATATATATATATACATACACACACATAAATTCATTATACATAGAGAGAAAAAAAAGATAAAATTATGATAGATTTATTGTTTTGAAACTGTTAGATTTTTTTATCTTTTTTAGGCTAAAATATAATATTATATAAATGTAATACTGTTGGAAGTATATGTATAATTTTTTTGATGGCTGAAACCTAGCTCCCGTAGATTCCAGTGTGGAATCTCAGTTGCGCACGAGCCTCTACACGCGCCCCACAGCACCCACGGCGTGAGGAGCTAGTGTTTGCAGCAACCGGAAGGCCAAGGGCTAACTTAACTAGATGGAAATCAAAAGGGATATATAGAAAGAAAAAACAATGTAATGTTTATTTGGGCTAGGTACTGTTTACAGATTCATCGATTGATTGCATGCTTACGTGACCGGGATTATTGGCATCGGTTGGAGGTTGTTTGATTATTTCAACAAGACAAAATATCATTTTTAATCGAGGCAATAGTTGGTTAATTGATTATTGTTAATTAATAGCCACAAAAGATTCCAAGTTTGAAGTGGTAAAGTTCAATGGCACCTAAAAAATTACAGATTCATCTATTGACTTCTTAATTACGGGACTGGGATTATTCACATTGGTTGGAGGTTTATTGATTTACAAGACAAGATCATTTTTTTCCGACACCATAGTTGGTTAATTGATTGTTAATGGCCACAAAGGATTCTAAGTTTGAAATGATGAAGTTCAATGACACTCAAAAATTTCATTATCTAGTAGACGAGGGTGACGAATATTTGCATTTACTTACTTTGGACGATCATGTGTGACTTGGGCCACCTGTGCCTCACGAGCTTTTCATTTATCGTATATATACTCCCTCTGTTACAAAATAAACCAATTCCTAGAGTTCAAATTTTGTCCCAAAATTTGAACCTTTTTACCTACGCTCAGTTCACGAATCGATAAGTTTTATCCAACCAACATAACTTTTCAATTAATGAGGGGCATTGCAGTTTTTTTCTTCACCACTAAAGTTACCTCGAAATGTGAAAGTTTAGTTTATTTTTGGACAGAGCGAGTAAGTGTTTGAGCCATTTAAATTGTTGGGAAAATTAAGATAAATATTTCCCATGCTCACTAAAATGTTTCTAGATAAAAAGAACCAACAGGAAATTTAAGTAGATATATTTCATGGTAGGAAATTATTTTCTGATCAAAGTAATTATTGTGTGGTATATGAGAGAGAAATTGCTTATACAAAATATAATAGCACAAAAATATTTTGTGTAGCATATGAAAGATGATTTACATTAAAAACAACAACACAAAAATATTCTATGTAGCATACAATAGATAAATTATATTTTATTAAACATAGTAATAAAAATAGTGAAACTTATACACAAACTTCTCTGTTATGTAAGGAGGCTACACAAAAATTTTCATAATTTTTTGAAACTTCTAATATGATAAATCAATTTTTAATCTTGTATATCTATAAGGGTATTTTGGGTTTTTTTAAAAAAATAACCGGCCAAGTGACATATTATAGAAAAATTGATAAGCTCGGTGGTATATCATAGAGATGAGCAATGTGAATGGCAAATTATTGAATCAAGGTAAACTTACTGGCATATGGTAGATTCTCTCTATAATTATCTAATAAAGTGAGATGACTTGAGAGAATCTACTCTATGCCACTGAATTTGCCCAGTTCAATGATTTACCATCGACTTTATCCCTTTTTATTATATGCCACCGAGTATTTTAATTGTTTCTATAATATGCCATTGGGTCTACTACTTTTTCAAAAAAAACTCAAAATGCTCTTTTATACATATAAGAGTTGACAATCCATTGACACCAATAGAAGATTCAAACAATTAAAAAACTTTTTGTTACACGACATGGAATTTTGTGTATATGTTTCAAGATTTTTTATTTTTAAAAGTTATTTTTGTGTGGAATTGCTTACACAAAAGATAATAGTACAAGAATATTTTGTATAGCATATGAAAGATTAAAAACTGCAACACAAAAAAGTATTCTATGTAGCATATAACAGATAAATTATATTTCATAAAAAATAGTAATGTAAAAATCTTAAAACTTATACACAAACTTCAATGTTGTGTAAGGAGGCTACACAAAAAATTTCATAAATTTTTGAAACTTCTAATGCAATAAATAATCAATTGCTAACCTTATATTTCTATAAGGACATTTCTAATATTTTTGAAAAAAAAGTACCCAGCCCAAAGACATATCGTAGAACAATTGATAAGCTCAGTATCATATTATAGAAATGGATAATGTTAATGATAAATCGTTGAACCGGAAAAACTCAATGGCATAGAGTAGATTTTCTCTATAATAAATTAAATAAATGACTCAAATCATTTCTATATAGACCATCATAGTTTTCAGTAACAATTACTTCAGTAAATCGCAGAAATCAATAATAGGGGTTTAATTTGTGTTTTGTTATCACTTATCAGGCGGCGTACTAGCTACTGTACCCAGTAGCCGTTATTGCAAGTCTCTGGTAGATTATTATAGGTGCAATTAAATTATTTGATGAGGATCTGTCTGGCGATCGACCGAGCCCTAGCTTCACGACGACCGACCGACGACTGATCAATTCTCAAGAAGAATGCAGCTCTTTAATTACTATTCAATCCAAGAATTTGCTCATCATCAGCGCGGCCCACTCGATGGTGATTGGCGCCTGCACATGTATATATAATATACTATATTAGATGAATAATGGATATCTAAGGTATTAGTATCACTGAAACTAAAAGAGAGAAAAAAAATATAGTACAAACTAAATACATCATGCTAATTACTCCTGAGTGCCTCCTTGATTGCCTTGAGCAGTCCACCCGCTTCCTGAAATTAAAATCAATTGCAACATATTAATTCAGCACACCAACTAACTAGCATATGGAGTACTCCAGTAGATGAATTAATTAATTAATTAGCTAATGACCAGTTACCATTTCACTTAATAATTAATCAGTTTTTCATGGTTCACGAACCTCTTTGTACCAGCCATCAACGAGAAAGACGCTCAAAGAGAAGCCATCAACCGTGGAGTACACATGAGCTTCACGAATATTCAGTCCAATCTCAGACACCAACGCAGACAGCTGTGTGTACGTATAAAACGCATGTTCCGATTATTAACCATCATCAATTCTTCTTAATTATATTCTGAATTAATTAATGCACGTTTTCGATATTGATATTAAAAGTACGTAATGTTCGCACATATATATAGAACCATAATCATTAGATTTACCAACTATATACATCCAGGAAAATAATAATTAAGGTCATGGTATAATAGTTTCTTAATTACATTTTCGCTCATATATATAAAGCTAGTCCAAAAGGAATGGTTATATATGATATATTTTTGAAACGAGGGAACAGCACACTGTTACCTGGCTAAGGAGCTTCGGCTTGTCCAGGCACCCGAACACAATCTCGTGGAGATACACCGTCCTGTAGAAATTTAATTAGTATCATAGTTTTCGAGTATATTTCAGCAATACGTTAAAAAAATACACCGAGGGCAGGGGTGAAAATGGCTTAGATACGGACAGAAACTAGCTCTACCATATTCATTTTATATTTTTTGGAACTAGAAATAAATTAAAAACAAATACCCCGATACGAAAACGAAAACGAATATTATCAAATACAGATACGAAACGAATATGAATCGGAACAGATACGAAACAAATACGAATCGGAATGAATATGATCATGAATATTTATCAGAATATGAAACTCTTAAATTGTGATTCCAAAACTAACGAAGAGAAGTTCTTTTATGCAAAAGAATATATCAAATTCTCCAAATTTTAGAAGCAAATATGTTAGTTATAACTATTTTTATGGCAGCACAAAGAAACAATGGCTAATTGAAACACTTGAAGCTTTAAATACATTGGTTTTTGTTTTTCTTAAAAATATACCAGAAGCAAAACACAAATAAATATATTGATGTTTGGTCCATTGCAACATCACTTCGCAGCATAATTGGCAAAGCCAACGCCTGCTAGATGCAAGTCGTGGATTCCCCCACACCCTCAATTTTTTGATACGAATTTTCTAGGATTACCCTAGTCCGGATATCTGGACTTTTTTCCGCGTAGTTTTTGACTGTTTTCCGTTTCTATCTGATACCAGTGCTACTGTATTTGTTTTTGTTTTTAAGGAAAAAAAATCCAAATTTGTTTCTGAATTCGATACTATCCAACATAATCAAGCCAACACAATTCGCTTCCAAAAATCATCTGGATCGGTCAGAAACTATACGCACTTTCATCCTAACTGAGGGTGTATGAATTTATGAGACGGTGCGATGTAGCATACAAACTTATAAAACACTTCTTCTTTCAGTAAATAAGCTTGTGTAGTGCATATAAAATAAGGTCAAAATAGTGCACCATAACTAGTCTTGCTGATATCACACACTTGAGGAGGGTACGAGAAATGTCATATTGCATGAAATTTCATGTTATGTTTTGTTTGGTTTATTGCCTAAACTTAACCTTAATAAACTTTGGTGAGAATGCTTACCAAATCTTGGTATTGAATAGTAAAAGCTTCTATAAATACCAAATTTTGGTAAAGTAGCAATAGTTAGAATATATTTGGTTTGTTGTCTCATTGAAATTTAGTAGAGTTAAAAGCAGCTAGCAACAAACCAAACAAGCCCTTAACGTTGTCATTCATCTCTGCTTATCCCTGTAACTTTTATATACTTTTTATTTATTTTTAAACTAATCAATGTAATATATAAAAACATGGAGGGAGTATCTTTCTACGTGAAATCAGTGTGCTTATTCTACTATTAATCGAACACATACGTGTCATACGTAGAGAGACATCATCGTCCAAACATGCGTGCGTACGTGCATATATATACATGACATCATAATAATTAATTAACATCTAAGGCTGCATTCTATTAGGCTGAACCAGTTGAGTTTATTTCGGTACGTAAAACAAGATAAATTATTAGTGTATAATTAATTAAGTTTTAATTATTATAAACTTAAAAAATAGATTTATTTGGTAATTTCTATATAAAAAATTTTCATATAAAATATACCGTTTAGCAGTTTAAAAAACGTGCTAATAAGAATTGAGAAAGTAGCTTAGCCCATCCGTTGAAAGGAACGTACACTAAGTCGGCAATGTTAGCCACTTTATATTGTTTTAGTCTTGGATGGTACGTACTAAACAAGTGATACATCCAAACGAACGGTTTACGATCTCGTATACTAGGTCGTGAGTTCGTGTAACTTACATTCAAAAATAACAGTATCATCTATTAAAAATTATTAAAAATTAGAGAGAATATATAGTTAACTAGAATTTATATATATATACACACACACGCGTACCTGATCAAGTCCGAGGAAGGGATTGTTGGGTGCGTGTGGTGGTCGTCGACGGCAACCTGAAAGCTTGTGAGGAAGCGGGCATGAACGACGGGGCGATTGGCGGGGTCGGCGCAGTCGGCGAGGAGCTTGCGGTGGATCATCACCTCCTCCGCCTTCACGTTGACGGCGACGGTGCTGCTGCCGCACATGTCGACCAAGTACCTCGCCGGCAGCCGCCTGAAGTGGAGCCGGAGCTGCCGTTGGAAGCAGTCCACGTCGTCTTCCAGCTCTTGCACACGGCCACACTCCACCAGCCGCTCGTATATCCTCCGTGCCGCCGCCGCCACCGCCGCCTCGTCCTCCATCACCGGCGGCATATCTATATATCCTTCTTCTCGATCGCGCGGGCTCACCGGCCGGAGGCCACCGTGGTGGCCCATTGTTCATATTTATTTACTCCTAACTAGCTAGAGGAGCCTAGCTTAATGGTTTAAGTATTAGCCGCCTCCATTGATCGATCGATAGATCCGAGTGAGAGTATCGTACAAACAGATCGTCGATAGCGACCATGCATTAAATCAATCCAATCAACAATGATAATATAAGTATAATACATATAGTCATATCGATCCATCCAAGCTTAATTGTATTGCAATTAGCAGCTATCCGGACGATCGATAGTGTAGGAGTAGCGGCTGCATGCGCATGTAAATGACTATAGCAGGAGGTGAAGCCCATGCAGCCCATTAGCTTCTTTTCGGCCCACTAGTTAATCATCACCGAATGGATGGCTTGAGCTAATTAATCAACTCTATTTAACAGAAAATAAAAACAATAACTTTGGTTAGCTGGTGACATTTTTTTATTTTTATTTTTTAGGTTATTTAGTTGGAGAAAAGAGTATCTTCCAAATCGGCCCGTATTCATGTTTACACCATTTACTAATGGTTTCATGAATCTTGCCAAATCTCAATCAACCTCATAATAATAAGCTGTCGCTATTGCTGTTCCCTTCTCTTTTGGGCGCAAACTCGCATTTTTCATTTCAGCCGACACAGGGATTAATTGAACTACCTGTGCTTTTCCGAGGTTTCTGTCTGCAAAGTTGGGCGCTTTCTGCAGATTGATTTCCTTTGTGGGGGAGATCCCTTGATCTGTGCTCAAAATAGTTCCAATATTCAGGGTATATGTTCAATAGTTCCAACAATTTTCCATTATTCAGTGCATGATCACCAGGTGGTAACAGCCAACAGGCTGCTGAAAGGTTGAATGGCCTTCAGATTTTGGGATTGAAATTTTTCTCAAATGTGTCTACATGTGACAAGCCCTCATCCCCATTGGGATGTACTCGACTTTTGACCCATCAAGAACGAGAATTGACCCGTGTGGCAACGACGTCAAACCCGTCGATCTATCGGCTGGCTATTGCGATGCCATGTAACGCCGTTGATCCCATCAGGCTGCATCTTCTTCCCCTCGCTGGCGCGTGGTCACTCATCAACCATAGGTCATCCGGATTACAATTAGCCTGCTATACCACTGGTAGATGCCGTAGATCCCAGAGACTTGTTATCGGACTTTCTCATCGTGTGACTCTTAAAAATTATTTCGGGTTTTTAAACTTGAGCTTTGATACCACTTGTTAGAGTGCGCAACCCGGACCATCAACCGTGCGCCACCTAGGTCAAGGTACTAGGCCTACACAACCCAAAAAACTAGTCTGTTGCGTGAGGACCGTCCCCACCTTTTAAGTTACGTTCCCCCAATATCAATTACCGATATGGGACTAACCCAATAGGCATGACACCGTCGATGGCCCATGCCTTCCGTCAGCCAATTGTGCGTTGGTTTTTAGATAAATGTCCTTTCAAACCCTCTCTTTTGATGTGATAATTCCATCGCCTCTACCAGAAGGAGATGAGGATGAGGTGGGAGATGAAGATCGACATAGCAAGTCAATTGGGGCACCTAGTGGTAGCAATAGCTACTGTAATAATGCTCGTTGCAAGTGCACCAGTGATGGCTTTAGAGAAGGAGGCGAGGGAGGCCACCGAGGCTAGGCTGCTTCCACGAGCATGGGAGCTCAGATTCAACCACCAAAGTAAAAAAGAAGAAGATGGATTTGACCATCAGAGTAGAGGAAGTCGAATAATAGGCTCTTGTTGGAGTTTGATGATTTTTGCTGCAATGTATTGTTTATCTTTATTGCACTTATTGTATTCAAGTGTTTCCCTCTGTTCGATAAGATGTTGCATTTGCATCTGATGCATATTGTTGACAAATAAATTTGATACTAGTATTGAGTCTAACCTTTTGGACAAAGTCCGGTCTAACTCCTAAAGGTTGGACTGGCCCTCCAAAGGTTTGATCGGGGATTAGGCCAATTTGACTGGTGATCATGCGGTCTGACTAGCAGAAAGGCCTGGATTTCCTAAGTTCTAATACTTTCTTAAGCCTAATTAGACATGGAAAAGACCCTTAAACGCAAGTCCACCCCTCCTATAAATATAGGGGGCCAATGCAGATTGAAATAGCCACCAATCAATTGTCAAAATCAATCTATTATCCCTACCTCTATTTTCTATATCTCTCTTCCTATATCTCATGTCTATTCATCCTCCAACCCATAATTGCTCATCGTATCTTGTCTCTACAGCGTTTGAGAACGTCTTAGTTGGCCTGCCTAGTCTAGGATAAACAACGCGTGTTCACCCTAACGGGGTTTGCTCAGCGGCAGCTACCTCATGACTTGGATGCCACTATGGGTTGTATATAAGATGCTCAGGTGTGGCAACATGTTTTTTTATCAACACGTGCTACTTTGTCGAAGATGTGTGTTGCATTCTCGCCATCTTGAAATTTTTTCACCAAGTGATAAAACATCTAAACTATTTTCTAAAATATTTTTTATAAGTATTGAAACACCGTTCGACGATTTTCCTAAGATTGGACATCTGATTTCTAGTCGCATCCTGCTAATAGCTTTGGTTAGTTGGTGACAACTTTTTTATCTCTTATTTTTTTTAGTTTAGTTGGCGAGCGTAGACTTAGAGGTACCAGAATAATAGTAACACGGCCGGTATCTTCCAAATTGGCTCGTATCCGTGTTTACACCATTTACTAATGTTCTCATGTATCTTGTCAAATCTCAATCAACCTCATAATAAATCATCCCCTTCCTGTTGCTGTCCTGTGTCGTCTCCCTCTATTCTCTATCTCTCTCTCTCTCTCACACAAAAACTGTTCGTTCTCTCGCACCGCACCTGCAACTACCACCACAAAGATATATCCAGGTTGCAATCTCTTCCACTGTTGCTGTTCCCTTCTCTTTCGGGCGGAAGCTCGCATTTTTTCAGATCGAAGGTTTCAGCCGATGAGCCGACGCAGGATTTGAAGCTGTGCTTTTCCGACGTTTCTGTCTGGAAAGTTGGGCGCTTTCTGCAGATTGATTTCCTTTGCGGAGAAATCGCTTGCTCGAGTGGCTGATTGAGGTTTCTGAATAAGTTTGGGGAGCTCGATTTGGAGAGGGTAAGATGGCTGTTCCTTCTGACTGATTGATTCCATCCCTAGCATATCGCTCTTCTCCATCTTTCAGGAGAAATTCTGATTTGGTTCCTCTTTTCTTCTTGTGTCCAATTTGATTTTGCATTTCGCATCGAAAAGTAGAGAAACATTTTATTATTTATCAATTCATTTCTCAAGCTACAGAAACAGTGCTTCGCCTCTCAGGCTAATGCCGCTCTCAAAAGTTCTTGCAGATCTTGTATTTCTCTGTACTGACCTATGAGATATGCAATCTACTGCACATCACAAAGTAGGGGTAAAAAGAGCCAACCTTTTATTCTCTCAACAGATAAGGGGTCAAATTTTTAGAACGCTGGGTATGATATAATTAGATTTGTAATTAACAGGGTGTTTTGTTGGCCTTTCACCATCACGGAGTTGGTCGCCTACGTTGAGATCTTGTATTAAGCGTGTGACAATAACTTGTACTCGCTAATACTTTAGACTATTCAAATGTGAATGGTATTCTCTAGAGTAGGCTTGACTAATCTACATGATTGGATTATTTGTCCTCGATTCGTTGTTGAGTGCTAATCATCTTCCATGGTGGATGCTTAGTTTTATGCCACGGCACTAACTGCTTTGTGGTCTTCTAGTTCTCTGACATCACCCGTGTAATCATTTTTCTCCTTCTCAGGTTACTTTTTTTGGTGATGTTTGGATTTGCAAATCAAAGCAAGATTGCTAGCTGATACAAAACTTAAGGTACTACCATGGTGTTCTACTGTGGTTTTGTTCTCTGGGTACTTTCTGATTGCAGGAGATGAACAGTTACTGATGTTTTAATCTTGTGCATATGCAGTGCTGCCAAGCTCATTTGGAACATCTAGATAACGCAGCATCTGGTGAATTTCTAGTTGCTGTGCATTTTTCACTAGGGATGTCTTTCCGCAGCATAGTCCGTGATGTTAGGGAAAGCTTTGGAAGCTTATCAAGACGGAGTTTTGAGGTGAGAATTTCAGGTCTACCTGGTCTTTCTGGCCATCACAGAGGGAAGTCCCTTGGATCTCTGAGCGAGCTGCATGACAGACCTGTAGTAGTAGATCAAAGTAGCTGGGTTGGTCTTCCTCCTGAATTACTCCGTGATGTAATGAGAAGACTGGAGGAAGGAGAGAGCACTTGGCCATCCCGCAAAGATGTTGTTGCCTGTGCAGCGGTCTGCAGAACATGGAGAGAGATATGTAAGGATATAGTGCAAAGCCCAGAAATCTGTGGAAAGCTCACTTTTCCCGTGTCTCTAAAACAGGTAAAATCATGCTCAATTAGTGTTAAACCTAAATATATGCAGGCGTAAAGAATTCAATTTTTTGCTGAAGTTCTTATAAACAACATATGCTGGTGTAAATTTTTGCCAAAAGGATCTTCTGGAGTGGGGATGGGTGTGGAGCACACCATCACCCCCAACTTCTTTTAAAAGAGTAAAGAATTGTATAGCTTGTATTTCTGTTGCGAGTTGCGACACTTATAGTGTAGAACAACTGAAATGAATAAATGATTCGATGTTTATCAAGTAACACACTGAAATTCTTGTGGGCAACTGAAATTAAAGACTGTCTTCTGCAAATCAATGTATCCATTTACGAAAGTTTGCAGCTGTCTAACTTTGGTTTTTCATGTACAGCCTGGGCCTCGAGATGGTTTAATCCAGTGTTTTATAAAAAGGGGCAAATCAAAATTAACTTATTATCTCTACCTGTGTCTTAGCCCTGGTAAGTATACGTTGCTACATCTCTTTTTAATATTTAAATACCTAACGGACGTTTTTCAGTATACACGAAAGCTGTCATGCATAGTTATTCTTTTTGCCATTAACATTGGTCTACAAACCTAGATGAATGTTATGCTAATAATATGATTTGATCATGTAGCTGTGCTCAGCGAGAACGGAAAATTCCTGCTTGCGGCTAAGAGGAATCGTCGGGCAACATGTACGGAATACATAATTTCTGTGGATTCTAAGAACATCTCACGGTCAAGTAATGGTTATGTTGGAAAAATGAGGTGATGTACCATCCTTCGCAATAGCATTCCTAACCTAACACCTTTATTTATTTGAGTTTGGCACAGAGATATGCATTTAAATCTGACATTACAAACACAAACAGGTCAAATTTTCTTGGCACCAAATTCATCGTCTATGACACACAGCCACCATACAATGCTGGGAGCCTCATCTCATGTCAGCATGGCAGCCGTCAAATCTCTTCTAGGAGGGTTTCCCCAAAGTTACCCACTGGTAGCTACCCTATCGCTCAGGTGAAATATGAGCTAAATGTTCTTGGCACCAGGGGGCCCAGGCGCATGCAATGCACCATGCATTCGATTCCAGCCTCAGCAGTTGATCCTGAAGGTGTGGTGCCTGGTCAGCCAGAGCAGCTTCTCCCTGGTCCATTTGAGGAGTCGTTTCGCAGCACAAACACCTCCTCCAGGTTCTCTTTCATGGACAGATCTCTGGACTTCAGTAGCTCGCGCTTCTCGGAACTAAGTGGATCAACGAACCAACAAGGAGAGGATGATGGGGAGACCAAGGAGAGGCCTTTGGTTCTCCGTAACAAAGTGCCAAGATGGCATGAGCAGCTGCAATGCTGGTGCCTCAACTTCCGTGGCCGTGTGACTGTGGCTTCTGTCAAGAATTTCCAGCTGATAGCTGCACCACAGCCAGCTGCTGCTTCCTCTGAATCTTCACAGCTGGAGCAGCAGCAGCAGCAAACCCAGCCTTCGACTTCGAGTTCGTCTTCGACATCTGATCACGAGAAGGTGATCCTGCAGTTTGGTAAGGTTGCCAAGGACATGTTCACGATGGACTACCGGTATCCCCTCTCGGCATTCCAGGCTTTCGCCATCTGTTTGACTAGCTTCGACACCAAGCTGGCCTGTGAATAGCTCAATAGGTCGGTGTAATTCTGTAACTGTAAGAGTGCTGCACGTATAGCGTCGGAGTGTGTGTGTGTGATACGAACATCAGTCAGTCTCTCTGTGCAGGTGCAGTTTGTTGTTGCTGTTGATTTAGTCCTCTGTTCATCTGGTATGACAGAAATGGCAACAAATCTGAAAGTGCAGATGTTTGCTATGTTTACATTTATCATGTAGGTAACTTGTTTGGAGGTTGGAACTTGGAACAGCCCCAGACTCCTGTAGTGTCTCGATGGTCTGCATTTTACTTGCGAATGATTCTAGTCGCATGTGATTTATTCAGTCGTTTATAGCTCCGATATGAGAGAAGCTACATCCTATATGTTACTGAAGGAGCACTTGGAAAGGAGGCAATATATACAAGTTGATCGATTCAGAGGCATGCAGATTATGTACAGTTAATACTCAACAGTAATGATGCACTCTTCCTGCAATCTTAAAAACAATCCCTAGATTAAAAAAGAAACCACCATAAACTGCATAACGGGAGATTTTTACAGGAAGAACCCTATTGATTGACCAATCAACCCAGGAAGAGATGGCAACACTGGAATGTCATCCGGATTCCATTTGTACACGTGATGAATAACAAGCTGTTGGGTGTCAGCAATATGGACAACCATGAAAACAACTATACTTTGAACAGGCACATTCATATACTGTCAACAAAGTACATCAGGATGCTGTTTCTGCTCAGGAGATGGAGCGAGTGCAGCATTGCCAGTTGGCAAGATGTCCAGATCCCTAACCTCACTAGAACTCTCAATCTTACTTCTGGTAACAGGGATCTCATTGTCTAAACCAGGAGAGCAGTCAGCTCTGCGATATTTCACACCATTGCTTTCAGCTCTGAGCTCTTCATCACTCAGTTCATCGGACCGACGTTGTGAGGTCTTAAGGATGTCGAGGCCCATCTCAAGATCATCCTCGACTTTGGCTCGTGGACGGTGGGGTGTCTCATCTTGTGGTACATTGGAACGGCTGATTCGTGGCAGCGCTACCCCATGGTCCTCTTGAACAATTGCTCTCAGGTTGATCCTTGAAGGCGCTCTTTTGGTGCAGAAGACTTCAGAACAGTTGTTCATGCAACCACGGTCAAACACGTTGGGTTGGTTGTTGTACTTGTACTTGAGGTTCTCATATGTTGTCTTCAGAAAAGTAAGTAGAAATTCAATTCAGAACACATAAAGTTTTCATCAGTACAAGAAAGAACTAGTGTAAATGATGCATCGTTGCACTATTTAATTCCAATTTTAAACTCAAGAAAAATTCATACAGCAAGATTTGACTTGATCACTAGTCCACTACATTTCAAAATAGCAGGTAGGCATTACGGACCTGTCCTTATGTGAGAGCAATATAATGCATTGGTATTACATACAAACCTTCTGTGTGGTGTTTGAAGGCAACCTATATATCTATTTCAGCAGAAGGGCTAGGCATTATACTTTACCACTGACTCTGTAGAATTGGAGGACTAACCTTATTTGTTGCGATGAGGTAAGAATGGAACCCTGTGAGACCACCAACGAACCAGAAACAAATGAAACAATATGCCATAATTGCCACTGACGCTGGAGATTCTTTAATTGCCTTTATCACTGAATGATGATCCCTATCCATGAGAAGCTTGATGTATAATGCACACATTGAAAATATGTAGATACACAAGATTGCTGATGAAGAAACAAAACAGAAGAAGTAGCGCGGTAATTGCGCTGCAAAGGGGAAAAGAAAATCAGATTAACTAATATAGTTTTGAATTTTAATATGAACAGCTGTCAGGGTGTAGAAACTAAAACCACCTATAGCTTGACTATTTTGAGGATAAAAAAACAAAACTAAACATAACAGACCTGTCCAATACATTGTCCAACCCAAGGGCAGTGGTGATCAAAGCGCTCGACACAGTTATCACATTTGGAACAGTGGGAGCAGCGAGGAGGCCGATATATCATGCAAGTATCACAGTATTTTACTTTCACAGGCACACCATTGACCAAAACCTCCTTTACCCGTGGAAACTGAAGAGAGTGAGGAACTGAAGCATCATGAGAGAACTCTTCCACAGGTGGATGTGAATTCCGTGGTACAATACCTGGATCTTGAGATGAGGTCAAGAAGAGCAGTAACAGTACCTAACAATCAGGTTTTGCAGAGAAGGATCCTATGATTTTGGAGGTGTCTGTAAAAAGTACTATGAAATAAAATATGATAAAACAATCTACACACTCTAGAGAAAGAACAATTTTGGAGAGCAGTAAGTTAAACAAACATGATAATATATATAACTGAGTCTATGTAAGAGAGAAAGAGCATCATTTGCAATGAGAAAAATGAAGATTAAAGTACCAATCAATGCATTGAACATGATAACTCAATAAACAAAAAAATTGGTCCATGAATTAATGAGACATCAAAGGTTGAAACAGAGTATGTTGTCATAATCACAACTCAGATGATGCATTGCTTGATAAACTAAAAAGAACAGATAAGATCCTTTCCGTTAGTGAAACTAAGCTCGTAGCACTTTTGTCAATTGTTAACAACACAACATTTTAAGGCAATGAAGACGATGAAACCTAGTGAATTAGTTATGCTAAACAAAAGATTCACCTTGTGAAAAGGACTACAGCTTTGCTAACACATTGACCTGTACGTATCTGATTACCGTATAAAGATGCAGCAATTTATTAAAATATTGAACTCCCAAAATACAACTGAATTCATGATTATATTATTAGCAATTTTTGTGCCATATGGACAGTTAGCAGATTTCAACAGATCTTTCATTTCCTTCATTTTAATCACATCAGGTTTTCTGTTGAGGGGTATAAAAGAATGTAGCTGTCTCATGATTGGCAGTGACATGGCAAATCCTACATAAGAACCTTAGCATAATTTTGAAGTACAAAGGCACCGGAAGCCTACTTACATAAATTGAGAGGACTATGGTAACAGCAAGAATTGCATACCCTGCATTATATGCAGGAAAGATGTGTATGAGATGCCTCGCCACAAAGTAGCAGAAGACGGCAACAGGGGTTGCGATTAGAGAGAAAGATAGCAGAGTGGCCTTGGCATCTGGTCCAAAGATAAACCTTCCACCACACAAGATTATCTGAACAGAGAAACACGTTGGTGAAATACTAAAAGAGTTTATGAACTGCTGCTGGTATAAACTGCAAGCAAAGGTGAGCAGACTGAAAATCCCAAAAGCCTAAAAGGTTTAATACGGTAAAGTGTAAAATCTACGGTTTTCCAACCCCATCAAAACCCTTCAGCTAATCACTCCTACAGCCCTATGAAGACCATTGTTTTAAAACTAGCTGAACTCTGAATTCTGAACAAAATGAGTTGCTGAAAGCAATCGTCCTAAAACAGTTAAAGTCAAGCTCTCACATGAAAATGATGGGAGTACATGCAATGCAATGTCTGCAAGTCTAGCGCTTTATTTTCTATGCAACCTGAACCCAAGTTGAATTAGCTGCAGAAAGACAAGACCTTGGAGCCCCCAATTGGATTACCTTATTGGAAACTAAAAGAGGTTATCGTCCATGATGGCTCCAAACTGATTAACGATAGTTTATTCATCTAACTCACCAACACAGTAGTAAAATATACAAAACACACGCACAAATCAATTAACTAACTAGCTAAACCACACAACACAAAGATATGGGACTTGTCCGCAAGCAGTTTTCTTTATCCCCCATCTCCCATCCCAAAATGCGGGCCTTGTATTCCGTCCGACCAGGTTAGAACAAATCACATCGCGAAATGTTAGGCACCAGCAGGACAGAAAGACAGAAATGGAACCGCAGCAGCGGGCAAAATCAAGAAGACAACAAACAGTCGATCCGAACCAAGAAAAGCGCGGATTTTGGGGACAAGAAGGAGACATGGGCAAGAAAGAGAGAGAGAGAGAGAGGGATCATGGAGGAGTAATCCAATCTCACGTTGTTGCCTTTCCAGACTTGGTACACCCGCGGCTGCTTGGCCATGGCCATGGCCGCCTGCCACCCAAACGAAGAGAAAAGCCCCTCCAACTCTTGGCCACTCCTCTTCTTCTTCTCTCTCTCCCTCTTGTAGGAGTATCCTTTTCCCCTTCCTTTTTGATCGATTTGATTTCGTCTAGAAAGGGGTCAGGACAGACAGGAGAGCAGCACGGAGACGAGATGCCATCAGCAGCATCACTTCTTCCTCTCCCTCCTGCGTCTGCGTCTGTGTGATCTGGAGGCTATACCTATACGAGTTCTTCCTTGTTTCTCTACAGGAAGGGAAGGCAAGGGTAAGGGTATCCATCTCCATCCATCCAATCCTACCTTGTTTGCCCGGACTACAAAGCATCCTGTCCTCGTTCTCTTTCTTTTCTTTTCCTTTCCTTTTTTTTTCTATACTACTACAGAAGAAATAGTCTATTTCTTCTGTTCAGAAATCAATTGTTGGTATATATTATATCATTAAAGCGGGGTCTTAATGTCTGCAGTTGATCATCCAGTTGTGATATTCAATACCAGCGTTTTCTCCTGTTGATAAAATTAATGACAAGCTGCCCAAATAAAATTAACGACAGGCTGTAATATAGTATATGAGAAAATATTACTTGATTGATCATGTAAAATAATTTTATCAGATTTATTCTGAAATTTATTTTTCAAAATGTAATAATTTCACAGGTTGTTATAAGGAAAATCATTAAAAAAGGGACAATTGATTGCATTGATATCAAAAGAAATATTGCATGTTCATAGATTGTGGGAGCACAGGTAAACCAGGGACCATTTAATGTTGGTGACATGTTGTACAGGAAGGACAATGGTCCATCAACTGTTGCAGTGGAATCTTGCATAGCAAAGCATCAGATCCCTTGATTAAGAGATCAATGTCTCATTTAATTGTCACTAACATGTTCAAGGCGGATGAATTTATAACACCACCTCCATTGGACCATTTTTGTCCAAAGATTAGTCATTTAGACAATTGTCGTGTGCCCATGTACAAAGGTTATGCTTTAGCTGACTTACTACCAGTTATTCCTTATCCCTGGAAAGAATATATGACACTTTTTTAAGTAAATACTTCAGCTACACACGTAAACCTCGCCGACAAAGTTACTCAAGCACATAGTTTATCTGGTTAGAGAAAGCGCAAAGAACAATCTAGCTGGGAATATATGCTTAGTTTGATGCTGTTACCTGCCGATTAAGTAGAAAAATCAGGCATCCGGCTAGTAGCACAACCTGGAATTTCTTGGAACATAAAGTGGGCAAGATCAAGAATAATCTTGATGACATATGCAGAATCTGTTCCGTTTGCTGCGATGCGTAGTTGGCAGCACATTTGCACCTGTGAAAGGCCTTACTACTAACAACATTTTTACAATGTGATTGCAGTTAGTATTTTAGGCGCATAGAAGCACTAGACATGCAGAAAAATTTTGCCTCAAATAAAAGGAATGATCTACAGCTCGGCACATCCGACAATTTCTCCTTCTAATTTGGCATCTACAACTCTCATTAACAAAAAAAAAGGGTACAAATCAATGGAACGGCAGTACAGTGAGTATAGGCTTGTAACAGCAGCACAAAGACAGATCAGAAGCTCATGCGAATGCTCTGCTCTTAATAACAGAGTATCACCAGAACCAGAAGTGCCACTCCGAAGAAGAAGCTCAACTTTGGTACAATTCGAGCTATTGCGCCACTGGAGCTGTCTCCTGAGCTTGCGCCCTTGCCGCTGGGAGCCTTCCGTGGTGACGACGGTGGTGGAGGTGGAGGTATCACACATGTTCCGAATGTCGAATTCGCCTGCAATTCAGAGATCACAACACCACCACCATCATCATCATCATCATCATGCAGTTACAAGAAACACAATAGAAGTTCTGATCAAAGTGGAAACGCAATGGAAACTGTCAGGTGTGGTTGCAACATTGAGTACTAGATGGCCCATTTTTCATCATTGAGACAGATCATTCATAATCCCATCACCTATTGTTCTGCCTAACATCTAAGAGCAGACTTGACACAATATCCACTTGCTGATGAGATGCAACCTAACCTGTCTTATCCATTGCAAAATAAATATAAATATGTACAATAAACAGCTACACCATTATTGCGGTTTAGTTTTCCATAGTATTACCATGCACAAAATTATGATAAATGTAATATCTTATTTTGAAATTTACTCTTTTACAAATAAAACTTGTGTCCGTAGGACCAAGAGAAATGCTTCATGTCCTTACCTTGCAGTATGCGATGTTGTCACACCCACATACTAGATGGCCATTTGCCATGTCAGTAGCCAAGGGAGCCCCTCCACCGTCGCTCCTCTGCATGATTCATAGTAGAGATTTAATAACAATACATGTCCAAACATATTTAATATGGATTAACCAGTGGAACCATTCCCAAGTTGACATACCATGTAAAAATCAACAGCGATGTAGTTGGGCCACCGATTGCCTGAAACATCATGGCAGGTTTTCAGCATGCTAACAAGTGGTGCTGAGTTATTTGTGCAAACCCCTGTTTGACTTGGATCTGTTGTGAAGAAGTTCATCAGAACAAGAGACTGGCTTTTGGAATCCATGGCTGGAGACTCTGCACGATTTGGGCATTTCCCCTCTACCATCCCTCCATTTCCATCTGCACAGACAAAAAGATAGCTGTTTTAAAAGAACAGTCAAACAAGAACAAAAATGTTTCACGTTCTGATGTTACCAATTTTGTTTTAAAATCCTACATTGGTTTTCCACGACGTAATTCCACTCGTATGCGATCCCCTCACTTGCTTCTTTTGACTTCTTTGATGTGAAGACTAGCAGGCGCTCATTCTTGCTGATCATGTCCTTGAGAAGAGGCCAGTTGCCACCGCTCTTCGGCATTTTTGCCACTGGGAACCAATACTTCATGAGTCCAGAAGCATTGAATAGTTTTGGCAGAGACCCAGAAGCAGTATAATCTTCCAAGAAAATTGTGATTACTTCTGAAGGATTGGCTTCAAGGAAAGTCTGGATTTCTTTCAGTACATTTATGGCAGGTTGCTGACCACAAAATCAACTCAAGATTAGAGTTACTAGATCAACATGCTCTGTGAGAGAGAGAGAGAGAGAGAGGTGAAAGAGAGAGATGCCCAGTTGATTATCTTACAAAGGCCGTGATGTTGTAGCATTTCCCACCAAATGAGTGGCACAACCAGACATCATTATTGAAGTCGTAAGTGTCAAGCATCAAGCCCCTAACACCATTCTGCATGTAATCAAGTAAAGTTTCCAATGGTTAAAACTTTGAACAACAAATAATGAGTCAAAATTCAGTGTGAATGAACCCCCACAAGATACAGCTTTGTGGTAAACCAAAAAATAAAATTCAGCAGTTGCAAAATAGGCCACAATATTTTTAGGGAGATTGGAGCATTTTCCACCCTCACCGACACACGAGTGGAAAACCCTCAGACATCACTGCTGAGAAGTGGCTTAATTGTGAAGTATGACAGGAAAAAGGAGCAGCTGCACCAAGTTTACAATACACCAATTGTATTATCATAACTTTGTTATAAGAACTTCCTACTTTAGAACATCAATTAAAAAGAGAAAAAAAAAAGATGAGATGGTGTGATAAATTGAGTGTGGCCCTTTGTTTTCTTAAGACCAAAGCAATTGATATCCTCACAGCTTAATACCGAACAAGATATGATTACAGTAAAGCCTATTTGACAATCACCAACTCCAAGAATCTCTTTTGCTTTTGAATAAATTGAGCGAGAAGCACCCAGGGATCTTCCGGCTAGCACCACAAGATGGTGGGCTAGCCGGCCCGGGTTCGAAGCCTCACTCCTCCTTAATAAAATTTCGATATAAGAGCCCTTCCTCTTATATCCAGCGTTTTAATAAATTGAGCATCACCGTGGTTTGATGATTTAGGTATTTTGAAGAGGAAATAGGCAACATATGAATGTGAAAACATGCCTAAGTTGCATCGAGTCATTCCCATGGTGATACCGCAAAAGAACAGTGTCATAAGTGGTTTGGAATTTTTATTCTACTTGGCTTAAAGTCAAACAACCGTTAGGTTATTCCCTAATCTTTTCTATCTTTCAGCAGTATTTGTTGAAAGCAGGAATTATGCCAAAGCTGGTAAGTGGGCTAAACAAAGGCAAGTATAAGAGACTGGAAATGTTACAGAAGCTTTAGCTAGTTCTTGAACTTTCTTTCTTCACTCTCTCTTTTTTCTTTAACTAACCTTGAATTCATTTATAGCCTCTGTATAGACAAAGTCATTGAAAAAAAAACTCCATACATGTAAACATTAAGTTTCCATTGTGTGTTTGTCTAGGATATTCATCTTAAAAAGTTCCAATAAGTTGTACTTTCGTAGCTCAAGACCAGGGGCAAAGGGAAGATATCTGACATGGAATGAAAAAGGATCCATATATATATATATATATATATATATCTAAAAGAGAAGGAAGAGATGACAAAGGATCCAGTTTTGATTTTCTCTGCAGCCAGCAGAGTTGGGAACAGAAGCATGGCATGGAGGATAGTACTACTAGTATAGTGGCATTAACATGTGTGTTAAGTGCAAAAATGTATTCTTTTTTGTATAAGATAATGGTGCATGCAGGCTTCCTTTGTGGGTTTTGGTGATAATATATTCATCCGAAAGACAAAAGGTTTGGGCAGGTAGGGCGGTGAAACCCTGTGTAAGCATCTATCTACCTTTGGTTGCGGATCAGAGAGGCCCTACTCAACCACCTGCTTTGTTGGATGATGGATCAGGGAAGCAGGTGGATGGATAATCGAGGTGCATTTCCATTATTAAAAGGGGAGGACCCGACCCGATTGAATTGTGGAGATGTGTAGGGGCTTCAGTCAAGTAAAACTTGGATTTCAGGGGAAAAAGGTGTTGTCTTTGCGTAGAAACTCCCAAGATGCGTATGAAAGAAAGGCGTTTTGATAGGAAATCAACTAGTGCTGAGTAAATCATTAGCATATTGAGTGTGTGTTAGTTGAGCTAATATCCTGTTATTATTGTGTGTGTATATATATATATATATAAATATAAAATATGTTGCTCAATGCACAGTGATGTGCAAGCAATAGGAGGTGATGCTATGCTAAGATCAGGGATGTTTTACTTTGACAGTAACAAAGTAAAGAACAACCATGTTTTACCTAGTCTGACTGCCGAGACTACTCAAGGTTAAAAGAAAAATGTAATTTAGGTGAGGTTGAGATCAAGAACCGGGCCCACACGCATCGGAAAAAGGAAGTGGCGGACACGTGGGCCACACCCGCCATGTGAGGGCCAACGCCGCCGCGACGGACCAGGCGAAGAAATGCGGCGGCGGCGGCGGAGGCCATGGACAAGGATAGGAACAGGATAGATGTGTTAGGAGTACCTTGAGCTGCGCGGTGATGGTGTCCTCCTGGTTGGTGGGGGCGATGAGGGCGGAGCCGGTGGCGGAGGAGGCGCCGGCGAGGGCGAAGGAGTTGTGCGTCGTCAGCCACGAGTAGTTGTTGAAGGGGAGCCCAGTGCCCTGCATCCACAACCACAGCCAGAACCAGCCATCCTATCGATCAGTCCACCGTAGACGACGACGACCAGCAGCAGATCCATCCATCATATCCACCATGAACAAGATACTACGTACGTACGTGCGTGAGCGGGTCGATGGGCGTGGCGCGCGTGCACGTCTTCTCGCCGCCGCCGCAGTCGCTGCAGTGCAGCCCCGCGCCGCAGTCGCCCTCCGACGAGCACGTCTCTCCCACCTTCGCCGCGCTTGCGCCGGAGCCGAGCAGGACGAGGACGAGTAGAGCCGCGACGGCGAGGCGGAGGCGGAGGCGGAGGCGGAGGCGCGCGGCCATGGAAGGTGGGTGTGGTTAATTGCGAGGTCGATTCGCGGCTTAGCTAGACTGAATTGAACAAGCAATACAGAGATGCAATGCCAAGAAAGAAGGAAATATAAAAGAAGATGGAGGTGCAGTCCAATTCCAACTACACCATGACCAGGACAAAAGAGCTAGTATTCTACTCCGTATTCTATTGTATAATCATCTGTATTGTACAACGGTTGTCACTTGCACTAGTAGTAGTTTTGACAACGCTAAAGAAAGCTAAGCTGGCCTTAATCATGTGTACGTGCCGGCGATTAATTTGTTTTGTCTCTCTCCTCACCTTGCCTTTCCTCAATCTTGACACACACAGTCTCTCTGAGTCTCTCCCTATCAGCATTTGTAACTGCTTACCTCAACATATGTACTACTACCTGTCAGATTTATCTGCCAGTCCTGGTTTCTGAATCTTCTCATCTGAGACTTTTTCCTTCAAGGGCCAGTTGAGCACATTGCTCTGTTTTGCTATCCTCATCCTGCCCTCTTCACCATTAGTTGTTCCATAGAGTACAAGAGAAAAACCCAGACAAGCAAGTACTACTACATTCTAGAACAACACAAGATTGCAGTGCACAGTTATATCTATCTACCAGCAGTCAAAATCCAGCCTTTTGCTAAGTCTAATTTTCACCATCATTTCCATGTGAACACTTAACACGCGCTAGCTACCTGACCATTTCTTTCGCTCACATATCCAGAATTCCAGATTGCTTCCAGACATTCAACTTTTGGACTATATGCACCTGGCTGCAAGCCCATCTACAACATATGGACTCACAGTGCCAGCATATCTCTTTTGCTTCCATGCTGCTACTCCTCAACAGCATTCCACCACAGATGACATGAATGCCATCCATCATCAGGGTATCCATAAATCATGCACGCTACCGGATTTCTTTCTGCACATCATATTAGCCGGAGTTCTCAAGTTTCCACACAACTATTTACACAGGCAGTTTCCTCTACTATAAAACTTACGAATCTTTTACTGACTACTGATCCACATTAGGGTACAACTAGCAAGGACGCAACGTTATGTACATCTCTTTACAGGCGCAATCGAACACTTACGGACCCCAACAGGGTCAGTTGGATCTCATATGGGCTTCCATACATTTAGGACCTCTTGGAACATCTCCAGCATCAGCTCACGATCTGCGTGCTGGAAGAAGCCATTGATCTCATCTCTGACATCGTATATCTTCCCAAAAACAAACAAATAGGTAAGGCACCCTTTCTTCAGCTTTTCCAGCTGGTAGAGCCACGCGACGTGCAGCCTCTCAAGGACATTGCTAGAGTTTATATCCTCCAGGAGGCTCTCCTCACAGCAGTCCTTGATGTCAAAAATATTGTACTTGTTCGCTGCAGCGAGCAGCGGCAGGCGGTGCTTCCAGAATTGGTCTTGCTTTATGGTCCCATAGATGAAGCCAAGCAGAGCTGAGCAAGACTCAATGCACATGTCGTTTATGTTGATGGTGGAGGATTCCTTTTCCTTGAGATCATGAAGGAACATGCTTTCAAACACAGGAGAACATGCTGCAAGAATGGCCTTATGGGCCTTGAGGACACCATCAGTCGTGTTTATGGTGACATCTGCATGTATCGACTCCGTGAGCATGCGTGAAAGGCATCCGAGAGTGCTCTTACTAGCAATGTTCTGCAGCGCCATGCTTTCGTTTGGCCAAATCGAGACAGATGATTCTGCAGCCTGTAAGCATATCACATGGCATTAGCATATTGTTATCACTAGGCATCTGTTTTAACAGTAGGACTTCTCATAAATCTCCAAAGCCATATATAAACTACATCATATAGAAAGAAAACTATGAGATGTTCTGAAAAGGAAGTGGAATTCTTTTGGAACTGATTGGAAGGACAAGAGCGGATCCTTGCATTGTTAGTGGCTATCCTCAGGTCCAAAAACTCAACATCAATAGTAAGACGCCCATGGAACAAAACATCAATTTGCCAGAAAAAGTCCTCGCTGCTTCGGAGGAGAAGTTCATGCACTGTCAGAAAAAAATGGATAAAAATAATAAGATCATGAGGCTGCCGTAAGCATCAGTAAAAAGTCACTACAGTAGTTATAGAAGCAAGGTGACCAGGGAAAACTCAGAAATGAAAGCCACTGGGCTCTGAATGCTCAAAAGTGAACATATCCATATTATAAGAATGGTATGCCACCCAAAGCCCAAGACAATCACCATCTTTTACAGTTTACGAACTGTTTTAAGATCCAGATTTCCAGTAGCCCACTGTCCTGTCAAAATTAGAAAACAGACACCTTGTTTTTCATGAAGGAGATGCACAGACACTAGGTTTGTGAGAAGGAACTGTTTTGAGCTTTGAAAGGTTCCCCCCAAAACTCTCTCTCTTTCTTTTTGCAAGGCAGGAGATTTGCCTTTATATTAATAGAGAAGAGTTTGTGAAAACATATTTACAAGTTGGTCAGCCATATGGCTATGAAAATTATAAGTAAAGGCCTATTCTCCCGTTGGGATAAATTCTCCTAGGGACTGCACACCAGCATGGTGGCACCAGTGCCTCGCTTCATCTTTGATATCTGCTAGTAACTGTGGTGGTGTTTTGGCAATTTGTTGAAATGTTCTCGCATTCTTCTCCTCCCACAGCATGACAATAGAATGATCAGGCTTCTGAAGGTTTTCTTGGGCAGTTTGCTGGCCGCAGATGCAGTGGTCCGCCATTCTTCAATTGTGCAACACTAACAGTAATCCCCCCAGAACTAAAGCTCTAAAATTAAAGGTAGATACCGGATCTTAGAATGGTGAATTTCAAGCCGAGCATCTTCGATGCACAGCAATTTTTTTAGCTCAGTAGCTCGCTCGCATGATTCTTCGAATTGAGATGAAAGTGTTATGCAAGATAGCATTTTTTTTCCCTATCTGGCCTGTTTCCTAGAGGGATATCGTGCCCCTGCGTAGGGTCTGACTCTATTGGAGCATCTTCAACCAGCCACCGTACCTGAATGCTGAACTACATACCTGGTACGGCGAAGTGAAGTGCTCTATTGAAAGTCATAGATAATTTACAGACAGCATCTAGACGGTCAGGTGTTCAAACTTGCGCATGGAGAGTGGACACAGCTCAGGTCAACAGGAACTAAAACCTACGATCTATGTTTCTTCCAACCTAAGTGGTGGTAGAAATGCAGCAACTAAGGTCTTTAACAATCAGGAATGCGTAGAACAGGACGGCCAAGAAGAAGAAGAAGTAGATGTACCAGGGGAGACGCAGGAGCGGCGCGGTGGGCCGGACCAGGAGACGCGGAGAACGAAGCGGGCGAACGGCGGGCGCTCCTTGGCCAGCCGGCCGGGCTCCGGGAACAGCCGCACGACTATCGATCGGCTCTTCTCCACCGACAGGTACCTGTAAAAAGATACAATCCATTTTTAGACATCGACATCAGCCCAGAGTTCCATCTATCTGACAAGAAGGCATCAAACTCAATCGAATCGACAGCGAAACACACGGGATTGGATCGAATGGGCGCCGGATTTCATAGGATCGGTGAAGTAGCGGTACAAGTTGTGGGGACGAACCAGTTCCAGATGCCGACCTTGAAGGCGTCGGAGCGGCGGTAGGAGCAAGGGCCGAAGGTGTCGATGCGCCACTGGGCGAGGCGGGAGATGGTCTCCAGGCGGGAGTCCTCCCCGCTCAGGAAGGCGCCGCCGCCGCTCATGGTCGCCGCCGGAGAAGGAACCGTGTGAGGTGGCTCCACCGACGACGAACTTGTGCTCCTCCACCTGTCTGTAGTAACTGTGCTGTGCTACTGGTAACTTGGTAAGTCACCAAAATTGAGTAACAATTCTGTCTTAGAAACTAACCTTTCTTTTTTCTTGTGAACATTTTTTTTGAAAAAAAAAGAGATTTTTTTGCAGTATCATACAATAACCGCATTAAGCTTTCCATCTTTTCTTTTTTGCAATGGGTTGTTCACTAATACAAGATGCTGCAGGGAAAAGATGCCAATAGAATTAACCCCTAAACAAAAGATTTAATAAAAAGAAAGGGACAAAAGAAGGATTAACTCCTAAACAGGAGATTTAACCGAATAAACAAGGGACAAAAAAAAAAGGTCCCACCGGGATTCGAACCCAGGTCGCCAGATTCAAAGTCTGGAGTGCTAACCACTACACCATGGAACCAGTTTGTTGCTTAATTTATCACTGAAGCTATTTATCGCATAATTCGTTAAAGGTCGCAGCTACTACTCTGGCCCAATTCATAATAATAATAATAATAATATTTATAGGACACGAACTGTACGTAGGATCATGCCTCCTTGATATAATTTGCATCTTACAACTATATACAGCCCTAAAAGTATAAATCTTAAACCTATATAATGGTATAATACTCCGTTTTCTATAAGATAAGATGAGAAGTGTTTCTCCTGATATGTTGGATGGTTTGGAAAAAGAAAAATGCAAGAATTTTCAATCAGATGTCGCGCACGGTCGATCAGCTGTTTGGAGACATTTGAGAGGATATTACTACCTGGAGGGTGGCCGGTTTCTTCGTAGGTTGAGTTTTCCTGCAAGCTAGCCGCTTCTTTTTCTGCCAGGTGACTTCATGTCAACCCTGTTTGGTTCGATAGCCTTCTATTGAGGTTTTCGTTTTCGTTTCTATTATACTTCTGTAATAATTTTTCTCCACTCTTAATAAAATTCGGTTGGCTTTTTTTCGGCCAACCCGGCTAAAAAAGATGAGATGAGAAGTGAGGAACTGATCAGCTTGGGCACATGAAACACAAAAGGATCATTGAAACAACTGATCATTGCGTTAGGATGGACCGCCCAGCCTAACTGAAGCGTCGTTATGATTGCAGTGCTAGTGGAAGTATATATCTCGCGGCTTGAATTTCAATTCGTTTGTTGATTAACAGTGAAGGTATCTGCTGGCTTTAAGCAATCTTAGCTATCTTAGCTAGGTGTACTGATAAACAGCTGTTTTGTATCTATCAACTTAAGACAACATATATATGGAGAAACAAGTTCTTTTTTTTCATAATGGATATTAATCTAGAAGTGGAGAAACAACTGATAAAACATTATATTCAACAATACTCCGTAAAATATAGACATAAATCGATCTATTACAACTGAAGGGGCTGTGTACATTAAGTAGACAATGATATATGTATATGATGAATAGTGTAGTACAGATGTGTATACATGTATATATAGCACCTAAATGCTAACTAACTTAATCATCATCGATCAGTTACAAACCTCGCTCAGCAATGAGGCCAAAAGATGAACAACCGATACATACACACACTAGTAGCTAAGAATGAACTAACAACCGTGTGTTACATATGTAAGAAGCATATATATGCATGCCTGACGATGGATGGCCAGTCAAATTAATGTAGTACTATACATTATGGAGTAATTAACTAGTACACTCTATCGTCGTGCTTATATATGTGTGTGTAAGAATTCATGCATGATGAATGAATTGTCAATTGATAGTAATATGGAGTTAATCGATCAGTCGCGGTCATCGATGAACCCTGATGAAGAAATATTGTTGCTGTTCTTGGAGCTAGAAGCGGAAGGCAGCTGGTGGAACAGCTGATGCGCCGGCGGTGGCAGCAAGCTGGTGAGCAGGTTCCAGTCGACGATGCCGGCGGCGGCCGCCTGCTGATCGACGTCGACGCAGCTGCTGGCCTGCGAGACGTAGCCCTCGCCGTCGACGGTGGGGCTCTGGAGCGGCGGCATCATGTCGGAGAAGTGCAGCTTGGAGTCCGTACTGCTAAGGATGTTGCTGTGGACGTCGTTGTTGGCGAAGAGAGCTGTGGCGGCGGCAGCGCCCATCAATGGCCGCACGGCGGCGGCGGCGAAGCTAGGGTTGTCGTGGTGCAGCAACAAGCTGTAGTTGTCGGGGACGGCGGTGTAGCCGCCGCCGCCGCCGCCGCCGTAGGTGCCGGGGATGCAGCCGTAGGACAGCCTGTGCTGCTGCTGGTTGGGCATCGGCTTCTGAAACGCGCGGCACACCACCCAGCCTTCCTCCTGCATCCATCAGACTATTAGTTCATGTTAATTTCCATCCTCCATGAATCAAGTTAAGAACATAGATATATTTATGCTAATTAAAAAGAAGTTAGTTGCCTGGGTGGGGGCGTGCTCGTTGGATTGGAGGCGGTACTCGTGGATGATCCAGTCGGTCTTCCTGCCGTTGGGGGCGCGACCCTTGTAGAACACCAGCGTCTTCCTCATACCGATCACCCTCGTGGACGGCGACGGCGACGACGACAGCACCGGTTTGTCGCGCCCCGTCGCCTTCCAGAACCCCGCCGCCGTCGCGCGGTTGGTCCTCGTCCCGCTCGGGTACTTGCGGTCCTTGTAGCTGAAGAAGTACCACTCCGTCTGCTCATCGCCGCCATGACCGCCGTACTTGCACCGCTCTGCATGCATGGATTCATCAGTTGTTCTAGAGTTCCCAGTTAAACGATGCATACATGATTAATCAATTAATTAATTAATGCTGCCTCTACCTTGCAGATCCCATGGCTCGATCCTGTAGAGGTCGAGCTCCTGGATGATGTCGAGGTCGATCTTCTGGGAGGCCACCTTCCTGGCGAGGTAGTAGCCGACGAGTTCCTCCTCCGTCGGGTGGAACCTGAACCCCGGCGGCACACACGGAGACTCTCCTGCCTCCTCCTGCTGCCGATCCATTAATTGCTGCCGCCGGCCGCCGACCGATCGATCGATCTATCACTGCAGCTCAACTCTTCTTCTAAATTAGCTGATGGCCGGATATGGTTGGTACTTACTTGCCTGCTGCTAGCTGCTTCTCGAACTCAGCTGCTAGTGGCTAGCTAGCTGCAGATCAAAGCATGCATATATACAATATCATCAGATGCTCATCAATTTCAACTTCAGCTCGATCGATCGATATTATATATGGCTAGCTAACCGCAGGGAGGAGATAGCAGATGCGGCTAGTAGCTAGTAGCAATCTGCATGCTGCATGTAGCTGCAAATGCATCTGGATGGGTCCAAGGCAGGAAAAGCTCCTACAAATAGGACAGCACTCATGCAATGCAACATGACCTAATTAGCCAGCCAGCCAGTAGTTGCACCATACCTATACAACCTAGTCGTACATGCATATATGCATATATACTCATCGATCATATATACCATTAAGTTAATCTGAAGGAGATCGACCGGCCGGGGAGACTAGCTAGCTGCAGATCTCGATGAATGAAGAACACGCACGGACAGTCAGCAGCTAGCTAGCTGTACACTCCTGTACCTACTAATTAAGTACTACTAGTGTGATTAGGCATGCATGGACTAAGCTAGCAGCTGAAATTAAGGGCAGCTGCTGCTCAGCTTGTAACATACCAAAGTGGCTTCTGCTGCTAGGAACTGGCTGGCTTGTGGACAGTGTGAGAGGCTTTTTGGAGGGTAGAGAAGGAGAGATCTAGAGAGAGAATAATGCATGTGTATGTGCAATATTTGTCTTCGATCCTAGCTTGGAGTGCACTTCAGGGCTCATGCACCATCCATACTCTCTCTCTCTCTCTCTCTATACCATACAGCCATATAGTACTAGTACTAGCACCCTTTCCCAATCTTACCTAAAGGCTTGAGCCTTGGCCACATCTTCTCCATAGAAAACAACATTAAACAGCATGATGCGAATCTAAGAAATAATACTGCAGCTGGTAAACAACGACTCATGGTGCATATATGCATATATAGGTACGACGACTTACCAACAAATTTAAGATATATCATACAGAAAATATGTGCTCGATCCTTAGTTTAATCGGCATGTATGGAAGTGCGCATGCACTCACCTAATTAGACGAATAACCATATGCATGCAGTACAGCAGCAGCAGCAGCCAGCAGGAGTCGATCCCAACTAATTATGAATATTATGGTGGGCTGTGTAGATAGAGCTAGCTAGATCAATGGACGGATATATAGATGATGTTGGCAAGAATTTAGTTGGTATCTTAGGGGGGCTTTGTGAGCTATTTATACATGAGAAAAAGCGAGATTATGAGTGCCTGGGCTGTGCAAAGGTCATCAGCTCGCTCTTGCTTGATTAAGTGCGCGTGGAGTGGAGATCTCCAGCGCGTGTAGAATCTAGAGGGAGAAAGAGACAGCAACTGGCAGGGAGATGACACAGCATGCAGAGATAGAGATAGAGAGAGAGAGAGAGAGAGAGAAGCAGCTAGCTAGCTTAGCTAGAGCCTAGAGAGAGAGAGAGAGAGAGCTAGCTTGTTTGGTCGGTTAACAAGTCACCAAGCGACCACCACCACACTCAGTATATGAAAGGGACTCTTAATTTGTCCCCAGCAGCTGAGACTTGAGTACAAACAAACTCTCATCAGCTAAAACTAGCTTGATTAGCTAGCTACACATACATCGATCGATCGATATGATAGATCGATCGCGACCATATCTATCGTATATTCTTCCGCGTATATACGTCCTATAGGATTGAAGGAAAAAACCACTAGAGACATTATTAAGCAGACAATAACTTGAGCAAACCCGTTGCTTTCTGTCCCCATTTAATTCCTACATATCTCATCTCTCTTACAGTGTATAATAGACTTATATATAGCTAGTTCCTTTAGTGTGTGTATATACATTTATTTTCCGAAAGAAAGATTACTTGGTTAATTAGTTTAACAACTGGGCTATAAAAAAACTAGTGCATGTCGATCAGATCGCATCAGGAGATCCTAGTAAGATATAAAAATTAAGGTTGTCTGATAAGAAAGTAAGGAAGGGATACATGCATTGTATGTATCTACCATATCCAATTTCCCGCCGTTATATTGAGCTTCAAGGCTAGCATTTGGTACTTAGAACAGACGCTAGCTAGCTAGGTTGTTCTGATCTTGCATATATAATCATTGATTTGTTTTGACAGGGAAGGGCATGATCATCATATGCATGCGTGTGGAGCCCACATATCATACACCACAATTCACTAGCTAGGTACTGTGTATCGATCGAGCAATAATACTCCTGCAGCTACATATGGTCAGATCATCCTCGGGATCGAAGCACACATAAAATACGCATCATTATTGTTAATTTGTGTAAATGTTGCATGCTAGCTAGCTATTGTCGTCTCGTCTCGTCTCGTCTCCGGTGACGATAATATATCCAATTAATCTACACGCTGCTTGTTAATTCTTTGTTTTAAGTTTGGTGGTCGTCACTGTCTGTCTGGCTTGGTGAATGCACGTAATGTCTGGCCCCGCCCTCAAATGATCAGATAAAGACGGCTCCAGATACACGAGATCTCTACATGATGTATCAAATGCATCCTATAATAATCAAGCTATATATAATCCACATTTGGAAGCTAGGAGTTTCTGATCTGGACCGACCTGCTGCACGGTAATTATTAAGTGGTAGTTAATTAATTAATTACTAACTAAAAGAGATCAAGTGTGTCCCTAAATCAAACTTATCGTCATCTATAGTAGCCAACCCCCACTAACACTAACCAACCAATCAACAGCAGCTAGCTAGCTTCAGTATTTTCCTATGATATTTTGCTTCTGTTCCAAGGTTTAGTGAATAGTGTTCATGTACAAGCTAGTACTGATTGACCCCCCTCGCCCTTACATCAATTTATATTATACTATATATTTCATATCCATTACTGAAGGCAGCTTATAAATGATTTCTTATTGCGGATTTGTTTGCACAGAGAGTAAGCATATAAAGTACAATGAACGCATCATCCAGATCGATATGCAGAATGGTCACCGCTGTACACAACATTTATATGATAATGTAATTAAAAGAAGAAATAAAGCAATATAGACTATGAGTTACATGTTTCTTCATCTGTTCAATTTTTAATTATAAGGCGTATTTAATTTGAGAAAATATTTATGAGTAAAATTTGACCATTAGTTTCTCATAAAATATATTATTTCTTCTAGTTGTAAAACTGATATTGTGTGAAATTAAATCTTTTAAATTTGATTTTCTGAAATCAAAATACACCTTATAAGTGAATTGAACGCGGGGGGGGGGGGGGGCGCTATGTTCACATTAATTTCAGGTCCACTGTTTGCCGACTAATAATAAACACATATAATATAGTTTGTGTATGTTTTGTTTTCACCGAATGCATGCCCTTGTAATTGCTTAGTGACAATTATTAATTAATAACAGCTAGCTAAAGTGTCACACCCTGATCTGGCACCGCCGTACAACGGCACCAAATAGGGCGTGCCACAGGAAAACAACGCGGACTGCCTTCCCGCGGAACCGCGATACTGATACCAGTTCCAGGAAGCAGCGCTGGTATCCACGGAAATTAGATATGTATCATTGCATAACCTTAAATAATTAAATAGACATATACCTTAACTTACGTTGCAGCTTCTGAGCAAGCCGGAGACAGCAACGAACAGCACAGAGACAGCGGCAGCAGCGGAACAACGGACTAAGTCCCAACACACAGGCAACGGCTGGGAACCAGAACGAAACACTAATTTTCACTTCACTGCAACTCCAGCTTTAGCTCCCGACGGAGAACTATATTATATAGAGTAAGGGTGAGTACTTCCGTACTCAAAGTCAGGGGAACTTAGATGGTTGTTGCAATCCACAAAGAGAGGCTAGATTTTTATAATCTGCTTTATTTAAAGTCTTTTAGAATCCGCTAAGTATGTGCTTCTCAACAATCAGGGCGAGGTAAGTCTCGCCCGATCGAAGTGAAAGATGCATCAATCTTTATTTTTCCAGTTTTCGCAATCTCAAGAATTCACATCAATCGGCTTCCCGAGCCAAAATATTTCTCCGTACTTCCCGAGTCCTACTGTCCACGACAGCCAAGCCATTTCATCGGACCTCCAGCGTCCTTAATGGCACTTCCTTTCTGCAGTTTCTAAAACCACACATACATTTGTAAATAGGGTAAAATAAAATTATGCTAAGGAATCACCTCACATCCGCCCATGACCATGGGCACGACTGTTCAAATAGTTTAGACCTCTGCAGAGGGGGTACACTTTACCCACACGACTCGACTTACTCTAGTCACTAGCTCACACGGATTGGGTACGATTTGGTGACGTAGAGGTTTCCATAACAAGACATTTCCCAAACCCTACCAGTTACCCCATGCCAACTGGAGGGGTCCTCGAGACCAACAAAAGGGTAGGTCCGAGACCATGCTGTACCAGGAACCTAGGAGGCACCCTCGACACCCTCCCGCATGATCCACAGTCCAATGGCATGCAAGGCGTCCCTGGGAGGCTATTTACTCAGCCAGGGGCTTCCCAATTCACCCATGTGGTTGTACTGTCATATGCTCGGATGAAATTCCAAAGGAATCGGTCCTTAAAGCGACCACATAGGCATCACACACACTGGACCGGCCTTGTGTCAGAAATCTCCATTTTTGAAATTCATTTTGCTTTCACAAGGCACCGACCCAGGTGTCAGGTTTTTCAAACGTTTCGTAAAACCATATTTTACTCAAGAGGTTGCTTAAATTTTAAGTTTAAAGGATTACAAGAGTGCACGAATACCGAGGTGCGACAGCGGTGGTTACAAGGAAACATGGTATTTCAATCATCAAGGAAGTATCTAATGCAGCAAGGATTGGGTAGGTCCGCTGATCTGACTCACAATCGGGACCGCACAGATCAGTGCACGCTTATCGATGCAAGATTTCACAATTTAAATAATTAAAGTTCACATATAGGCTCGATTGATCAAAGGTGACTTGCCTTACTCTAGGTCTTCACGAGTCTTCAAGAAATCGCCACGAAATCCGCTCCGAAACGAATTTCCGACGACCATTACTATACGTAAACACACAAAATCTACACAAAGACAAGGAAACAGATCCCATTTAGTACTACTAATAGTGCCATTAGATAGATCTCAATTTTAGAAAATTACTAGAGTTAGAACGGAGTCAATCGGAGTCACGGATTGAAAGATATGATTTTCTGAGGATTAATTGAATTTCTGGAATAAGGGAAAAGATTATTTGGAATTTCTGGAGAGGTATATTCCCAAGATTCTCTTCTGAGCCACTGACAGGAGGGGTCCACTAACGTAGAGAGAGAGTTGTGGGCCGAGGCAAGGCCCAATGGCCCACATGGTAGTGGCACAAGGGGGGAGGGGTGTGGCTCACTGATGACTGGGGCCCACTATTAGCTGCACCGAGAGGGGAGGAGTAGAGTGAGTGAGCAGCGGCCTAGGTGGCCCACACGGCAATGAATGTGGGTGTATGAACTGGGTCCACATACGCACTGAGAGAGAGGGGAGGTGGAGTGGGTGCACGAAATCGGCCCACGGTGCAGTAAAACTTTTGGGCCCACATGTCATTGGGTTGGTCTACGGGGACCACATGCACAGATTCGGAGGGCAACTGCTGGCTCTGTCCGAGAGGGTCCACTTGTCAGCAAGGGGGTGGATTGGCTCGGAGGGACGGGGGTGTGGCCATGAAGATCGACGGCCGACGGCGACGGAGACGTTCTCGCGATCGTCAGTGTGCAGCGGCAATCGTCGACCATCGGCGGGGAGAGGAGAACGCGGCAATCATCGTGAACGGCTCGGATTAGGTCCTCGACGGTGGAGAGAGGCTGGCGATGTGGAACCGAAGAGGGAGGGGAGAGAAAAGGGGAGAAACGGCGACAGCCATGGCGGCTCTCGGGAGCTTGCCTGCGGCGGGTGAAAAGGAGGGAGGGAGGGAGGAACGGTTGCGGCGGTCCAAGGGGACCTACGAGGCCTCAAGGATGACCGACAGGGAGAGCAAAAATGGCGGCGTGTGGATTGGTTAACTGAGCATTCACGAGGGTAGAGCTCGGAGTGCGTTTAGGGCTCACTGTGCATGGCGCCGACGGTGGGATTCTGGGGAGGCAGAGCTGGGGAGGGAGATCCCGTGCGGCGTCACCTTGAGGTCTAGGGTGAACAATAAGGCGGCGAGACGGGGGAGGTCGTGGTGATGGCAAGCGGTTGGCGTCAGGTGGCGTTGCGGCGGCGGGGTGGCAGCCAGGTTTGACGTAGGGGCCAACGACGTCCAAGGGCGAAGGAGTTCCAGAGAAAGGAAGGAGCTCCCAAGAGAAGGTATTTATAGACGCGAAGGGATGGTGGGGCTAGGTCGGTAGTGGATCGAGTCTCCAATCATGGAGCTGATAATGGAGGTGAGAGAGAGCGGCACCATGGCGTGGAATTCTCACGTGGGTGGGAAAAAAATTTGGTGGACGGCGGCAATTGCGAGGAGTGGCGGTAGGCGGTCTATCTGACGGCGGTGTTTGGATCTCACGAGTAGGAGAATGGAGCGGGCGGAAATGATTGAGAGAGAGGGAGATTCGGGAGGGAACCCTATCAGCTCGGTCTTCGGTCAAAAGGAGAAGAAGGAGGGGAAAAAAAAGCGAGACAGGGGCAGCGTGGATGGCCGTCCACGTTTTGGCGGCCTGCGGCGTCTGCGGGGCCGGGCGGGGACCGGCGTAGCGTTTTTGGCATTTCGCCGAACGGGTCGTGGGCGCCGACGGGACGGAGGTGGGGTTGACGCGTGGGTATGGACGCGTGGTGCGCATCCGTGGCGTGCGGCAGGCCCACGCGTTGGGCAAGGGGGCAGAGAGATCGGGCGGTTGCGCTGAAACAGAGCGAGGCACGTGGCGAGATCTAGTGGCTCACGCGCGAGGTGCGCGGGGACAAATGGCATGCATCCGATGGCTCGGGGGCTAGCTTTTGGCCACACTGTGATGGTGGGCTGGTGGCGAGCCAGACCGAAAGGGGAGAGGGTGGCCCAAGTGCACAGTGCACTTTCCATTTTTCCAGAGAGGTTTGGGGGGGTTTTTGAGGATTTGTTTTGAGATTTTGAATTCAAATCCCTTATTTGAATTCAGGGGAGGACAGGGAATCGAGGAGGGGGTTCCAGGGGAGCAAGGGTTGGTATTTTTGGTATAACTCCGTATATGATCCTTTTGGATTAATTGGAGAAGGCAATCGGGGAAAAAGGGAGTTAAATTCGAATTCAATTTGAATTCGTCGGTGTTTGCGGGGATTCCCACGGAGGAACAAGAGGACTCAAGGGAATTCAGAGATTTTTCAAAGGGTTAAGGATAGGGAGCTGACACACGTGTGTTTACTGGTGTGTATGGGCATACATGTATATTTGTGTATAAGTATATATATATATATATATACACACACACTTATATTAGTGGAGAGGTTTTGGATAAAGATTTGATGCCCAAGCTATATTATTTAACTCGGGATCCTTAGGGATTTAAGGAAGGAGAGAAAACAAGGGGAATTTACGGAGGGGAATCAAAGGAAGTCTTTTTAGGGTTCTGGTTCGGATATCGAAACGAGAGTTTGGAAAATCGGTTCGGATGTTGAAGCAAAGATTCCTCAAGGGAGAAACCGAGGGGGTTGTCGTCAGGGTTTTGAGGTAAACTTGAATACAACGATTCGGACATGGAGATTATTTTGGAACGGAAGTTTTTGAGAGGTTGGATTACGAGATCAAGGACAAGAAAACAAATTGAGATCCATGGCACGACATACAACACAACACACAAATGTCAAAATTTTCACAGATAGTTTTTAGCAAAATAGCGTTTAATGTCTCGCTGAAAGCGGGGCGTTACATAAAATGATGTGTATACACATGATCGAATAGGGTAATTAACTAGTGTCAAAAGAAATTCTGCCTACATAGTATGTAGTAATATGAGTGGAAGATTTGTTTGGTTTTGAGAATCAAATTAACAATGCATCCATTGCTAATAATTAGCTGGTCATTCGAAGTATATGTACGTATGCGTACGCCAAGTTGTAGTTATATGTGTGTGCGTGTGCGCTGCAGAATGGAGAGCATTATTTTTAATTATTTTGTTTGAACTAATATATATGATATAGTATTATTTATCTAAAACATTATACATACACGTATTATATAGCGCCATATATATATCGAAGGGAAGACAAATAATTAATTATGTAAAAAGGTTTAATTAGTCAAGGTTTCTTGTAGCTAGGACTGTAGTGTATGGTAAGCGTGTGCATGCCTTGTCAAGATCAATCTCAGCTCGCGCGCAAAGAGAGAGATCATGTTCAACACGCCACAGATATCTATCTATCGATCGATCGATCGATATGATCTGGACGACCGTACACACATCAATAATCCATCGAATATATGAGACGTCTAGCTTGGATCGAGATGGTGATTTGATCGTTCGATCGCGATCGATTACGCGTGATCCATGGACTAAACAACACCGATGCCATCACCTTTTTACACTGGTTCTCATCGATCTCTAGCTCTTACTGTCAGCAGGAGCCCTGGCTAAGACACAAGGCGCTATAGCTAGCTAGAATTGATTAATCAATACCCCCTTCATTCCAATTTTCATATGTCATTTACAATAGAACTGGCGGATTGTATTTTTTGTGTAAATTTGCACAGGGCTAGCTAGAATTTAAAATATAACTGTATTTGATATACAACCCTTACTTATATTTTCATAAATTTAGATTGTATTAAATATACAGTATAATTATATTGACCACCAATTAATTCAAAATAATTTGACCAGCATATATTTCTCTTTTTGTTTGTTAGTATGGTAATTTCTAGATTTGTATGACGAACGCTAGCTCATTCTTACCCTTGTTAATAGTATGATAGATATGTAATAAAATATTTTACTCACCAATGCTTCATGATCGAAAAGGCTATTTAACGAACGTTTTCACGCGCAGGGCGTCCGCGCGAACACCCCTCCATCCTTTTATTTTTAGCACCACCTTCCTTTTATAGAAACTTTATACACGTAAACTTTATATATAGAAAGTTTATAAATGGAAAGTTTACATGTCCGATTTGAATTTGGAATTAGAGTTCCAACGTAGAAATTTTATACAAATAAAATTTTTATTTATATATTTAATATTTTCTATGTACAACGTTTCTATATATATAGTTTATACGTCCGATTTTGGATTCTGATTTGATTTGGAATCAAACTCTTTTACATAGATTGTCTACGTATTAAAAGTTTATATGTGTAAAGTTATGTGTATAAAGTTTATACATATAAAGTTTTTGTGTATAAAGATTTTTTTTACCGCACGTGGACCGGGCTGAAGCGTTCGCGCGCGGCCCAGATGCGTGAACGCTCGCCCATTAGACCTCTCCTTTTATAACCACCTTGCCGAGCGAGGCAACACGTTGTGCCGCGTGCGAACGCTTGCCCGTTTGACCTCCCCTTTCATGATCACCTTGCCGAGCAAGGCAACACGTCGTGCCCCTTTTGCGGGCAGGATATTGTAACGTCCCTCTCCCGTTAACCCGTATAGGTTAACAGAAGAGGAACGCCGTTACCTGTAATATCTGTATCAATCCCAGGAGACCAGTTAGTACATACAGGATATCGGTGGATTATTGCCAAACCTGCTTTATTTA
This sequence comes from Oryza meyeriana var. granulata, assembly GCA_003991445.1. NCBI lineage: Eukaryota > Viridiplantae > Streptophyta > Magnoliopsida > Poales > Poaceae > Oryza > Oryza meyeriana. Next base: position 290,388 of record RYFJ01000310.1, on the reverse strand, counting down.
TTTAACATAGTCCTTACATAAGTTGTAACTCGAACAGAACCCAAGGCACACAATGACACATTACAAAAGTAGGCAACAAAAAACACGGATAGACCTAACACCCACAAGTAACAACTTGGGACCTAGACTGAGACCCTAAAACTCGTCGTACCCGACTTGATCCTGACAATACTCACTAAGGGTAGGGTCTTCATCTTCATAGACTTCTGAGAGGAAAAGTAAGCAATGGTGAATACACGAGCTACTCAGTAAGTCACGGAAAAATATGTGGCATGCAAGGGTTAGCAAAGAAGGCTAGGTTTATTTTGTAAACGTGATTTTCAAAGATTTTGGGTTTAGGGAAATATCTAAGTGTGCTCTTTAAGTTGTCGGAAAGAAGCTCATGCTTCAATCCATTCCGTGAGTTGCTTTGCAATAACTTATCACAATTAAGTTAGTCAGGAAAAGACTCGCGTCTCAACCCATTTCACAAGTTTGAGACTTGTCACATATTCCGATTCGGAACGTACTCTCCACTAGTACCTCTATTTAGGGGAATTCTCAAAAAAAAATTTCACTTAACTCAACAATTCAACTACAGTGTCATTCAACACCCCGGGTCACACAGACCCGTTTCAGACCACACAGGCCATCCATCGGTCACATAGACCGATTCTAGTAACAAATCCCAACCCGCCAAACAATTGCACAGATATTTGTAAAATAAAATCTACGCTAGAGAAATCATTTCATATCCGCCCATAACCGTGGGCACGGTTGTCCGAACAGTTTATAAACCTTTGCAAAGGGTGCACGCTTTACCCATACGACGTGAGCTTACTCCCACACTAGCCAAGCGGCGAGGTTCGTGACAAGGCCTTTCCGAAGCCCTCTCAGGATAGCACGTTGCCCTATAAATGGGTTCACTCAACCAAGTACTCGGAACTCATTTCCGGTACTCAGGGACGGGGGTATATCGCCCTCATGGCACCCAGCCGCTCCCATATTTATTAGTAACCGAACAATCCTGAGAACACTAATTACTCGACCAGGGGCGTTCCATTCCATCCGTGTGGTCGCACTGTACTATGCTCAATGTAATTCCCCAAGGGAACGGTTCTTATGTGTCACGTGATGCCGAAGCCACACAGGTAGTGACAACCCATGATCAAGTTTTATAAAACTATCTTTATTTTGCAAACGCAACACCAAGATTGTCGAGATTTAAAATCATTTAAATAAACCCTAGTTTTCCCATCGTCATAGATTTTGGTTTAAATAAAATGAAGTCGTCGATATTCATACTCAAGTACGAATACCAGGATGACAGGGGTTACAAGGGACATGGCATCAATTTACTCAAGGCAGGTAATATGCAGCAAGTAGGTTGGGCCTGTCGGATTCGATTACGAATCACGGCCGATATCAATCGTCTTCCTAAATATGCATATTTCATAAATCAAAATAAATTTTTAAATCATAGGTTTAATATGGTCAAGGATGACTTGTCTTGCTCCTAGTCCTGCGGGTCCTCGACGAAATTCTCGACCTATGGTTCCTCGGTACCAATTTCTACGCGTCACAAAAAGAAAACAAACAAAAACACCAAGAATCCGAACCTATCTTATACGACTAATAGTATCAGCGTGTAGATCTCATTTTTAAAAAAATCTATTTCTTGTGAATAAAAGAATAAAAGTTATTTAGGAAAGAAAAGAAATAAAAGAAAAAGAATAAAAAAAGTGAAGAGGCTGACTGGTGGGGCCCAGATGTCAGGGAAGAGAGAGAGGGGGTGGTGGCTAACATGTGGGGCCGGCAAAATAGTAAGGAGAGAGGAGATAGAGGGGCTGACAGGTGGGATAGGCTGAAGAGAGAGAGAGTGGGGCCTGGTAGGTGGGACCACGGTGTCAGAGCTAGGGAGAGGACCTAGGATACCGATGGGTGGGCCCTGGATGTCAGCGAGGGGAGAGGATGACAGTTGTGCCGATAAGTGGGGCCGAGTTGTTAGTGGCGGGGAGGGGCTCCGAGGTGTCCCAGGGGTGACCCGCGCCGGCTGACGCGGCACGCCACGTCAGTGTGGACCGGCAGCTGACCCCGGCGGAGATCGACGGCCGACAATGGCCGGAGTTGATCTCACCGACGGCGGCGAACCACAGTGAGCCGCCGACAGCTATGGGACGCGGAGGCGACAAGGAAACTCGTGAACGGTGTGGATTGGTGGTTAGGTGACGAAGCTTGGCTGGCGATGGTGATCAGTACTGGCGGCGGCGGTAGCGGAGGTCTTTTGGTCATCGCCAGTGACCATTCGGGCAGCGGAGGGGTTCGGGTTGGTTGTTTGGGTACGGTATCTCGCGAGGAAGCCAGGGAAGGGGGTAATTTGGGCTTTACCTGAACAATGGAGGGGAAACAGAGCGGCGGCAATGGCGGTGGGATGATTTGGGCGTTTTTGATTTAGGGGCTAATCGGCGGCGGGGAACGGCGGAGGAGGTTCATGGTGGCTCGGAGAGCTCAACAGCGGCGGTAGATTGGGCGGTGGAGGTCTGGAGCGGCGGCGGTGCTCGAATCAGTACGTGGCTGAGAAAGGAACACGGCGGCGAGCTAGTTCGGGTGCTCGGCTTGGTGACCGGAATGGAAGGAGAGGTTGCTCTATTTTTAGCAGAGCTCGGGTGCTATCTGACGGTGAACAATGGCGGTGGGAGAAGGCATAAGCTTGAGCTTCGGCCGATAGGACATAGCAATGGCGCAGCGCTGTAGTGGGCGTCAGCGGCACGACAGAGAGGAAAAACGGAGCACAGAGGTGATGGTGAAGCGACGGGACAGTGAATGAGCACGTGTGGATTGACTCCCGGAGCTCGGCGGTGAGGGAAAAAGCTGTGGCGGCCATGTCTTCTTTGACTCCGGTGCTCGGGTTGAGGCGACGGCACGGATTTCTCGCAGTGATGATGCGAGGATAGGATGGCGGCGTTGATGACGGAGACCGGTGCTTAAAAAGGGCGAGATAGGGAGGTATGGGTGAGGAGGAATCGAGAGAGCTCGGGAGAGAAGAGAGAGATGAGTGAGCGGCTGGAGGTTGATGACAACACTGTCATCGTCGGCTGACATGTGGGGCTCGCGCGGCAGAGCGCATCGCAACCGTTCGCGCGTTGCATCGGATGGCCAGGAGTGAGGTAGAGGCGAAGCGGCTGACAGGTAGGGCCCGCGGGGATTTTTTAATCCCACGCGTGCACGGGCGATGGCTGGGCCAAGCGGGCAAGTGGGAAGAGCGGGCCGAGAAGGGATGGGGGCGGCTCAAGCTGCACAGTACCATTTAATATTTTTCTAGAGATTGATTTTGAATTGTTTTTGAATTTGGATTTGAATTTAGGTGGGATTTTTGGAACCAGGGAGAATTAAAGAATTTTTGGAGGGCTCTAGGGACTGACTTTTGAGGGAAAATGAGATCACACTTGACACAAATAGTCACAAATCCAATTAAGAACCAAAATTTGAATTTAGATTTTATTTAAAATAGTTTTTAGAACAACTAAAAATACAGGCATTACATCTCGATGCGAACCACATCTCAATCAGTACCAGCGCCTTCTCGCGCGCGGCAGGTTTGGAGGAAGGTGACCGTCGCCGGCCTCGCTCTTGCCCCGCCGTCGAGCTACGATTGATAACCTGGTGGATTGGTGGCCACGTGTTCGATGGAATGTGCCCAAGAACATGAGAAGTGGCTTCGAATCCTCGCGGCCTGGAGTTTGTTAAAGGAAAGGAATGCCCTCGTGTTCGAGGTGTGCTATCGTCGGTTCAAGCTGTGGGTCGATGCCAGCCTTCTGGAAGCCCGTCTCTGGTCAGATGCCGTTGGGTGAGCACTTCTACGTGTACAAGCTACGCTGTGACACTTGCTTTCCCTCATTTTTTTCTTCTAGGGGCTGTAGCTTTTACTTACTCTCTCCATCCAAAAGCTACAAATCTAAACGGTCCAGATTTATAGACAGAAATTGATTTTTTTTACAAAGGGAATAACGACAAAAAACTAATTCCTCCGTTCAGATTCGTAGGTAGAAATTAATTTTTTTTTACAAAGGTAATAGTCGCTAGCTAGCTAGTATTGTATTGTGTTCTCCCTAGTTCCCAGCTTGGCGTCTGCTGCTAGCACGACGCGATTGTGTGTAACTGATTTTCATAGCTTCTAATACATGCATCAACCAAATACTACTCCCTCCAGTGATAAATATTTGGTTTAATCAAACTTTTAAAACTTTGGTCAATAACTTTGTATTGAAATAATTTTATGATATTAATATAGTAGTCCTTTTCAAGGCAAATCTAGCATACTAATATTTTTGTTTTTAAAGTAAGAAATTGAGAAACAATCAACAGTAGAAGCTTTAAAAGTTTGAACAAATCTACGAACTAAGTATAGATCAACTAATTAGATTCCTGTGGTGGAATCTATTTATCCGAGTTTAAGTTCTAGACTTATATGGTTGCTTATATTTATGGCTAATTTTTTTAGTGGTAGGTGACGTACCTATCAGAGTTGATACTGCTTCTGTCAATCTCAAGATATGTTGATCAAATTTATTAGAGATACTTATAAAAATAAGGTGTGTATGTTAAGTGTGTCCATATATACATTTGTATTGTGTTTCGTAAAGAAAAAAATAATCAAATTTTATTTTAAACAATATTAAATTTTTATGAGATGAGGGGAATAGCTACTAACGCCGTTCTAAAATATTTATGAGATGTCTTTGTGTTCAGATTCGTACCTAAAAATTCTTATATTTTGAAACAGAGGTAGTAGTTAATTTGTCAGGTCCATCGGGTACGTACGTCGTCTATCTGTATGTGTCACATCACGTGGATCGATCATGCGGGAGAAAAGAAGAATTCGAAGAAGATATTGGTAGCTAAGCTACTGCAGGCAGAAGCAGACTCTCCTTCCTAATTGGACCTCACAAACGCCGGCTGTCCCCTCCACTCGGAATCATGCAACCAGTCAAATTAGTACTGCTGCAAATTAAGGAAGGCCACAGAAAGCTATGGCTAACAAATTCTACATATATTTTGAGGTTGCAGCTAGTACTTGGTGATCTCCTCTATCCATATCCCCCATTTAGTTCTCTTTTGGTCAGTTCCATACTAATTAAAACTGACTTAATTAACTGATTGATTGCACTAATAAGTTTTGATGTTAGTAAATTCTTTGCTGATTTTGTAGTTGAGGGTTGTTATAGTTTTGGCCGCAAGAGATGGGCTTTCTTAATTATTTCTTAGTAGTAGGATTTTTATATTGTGTCTTTTTGCTGTGCAACAAATTAAGGAAAATTAATATGTCATCAAATAAAGAAACAAATGTAGTGCTAGCCCTTAGCAAGAGTACTAGTAGGGGTGATAATGGACCACGACCTACGGGCTCATTCATAGCTTAACTTGGCTCTTATAAATTTATAGCTCAAAAACCTATAAAAAAATTAAGTTTTATATTAAGTCTATTTCTTAATAGATCTAACTCTTAAATTCTACGGGCTAAAAAATAGGATCCATTACCATCTCTAAGCAAGAGTAGTCAAGAGTCAAGATGGATCCTTTGTGATCCTCCTTGCACAATTAAGCAAAGGTTAAAGCTTGTTGTGATCGTGTAGGTAGACCCTGGCTGGCCTGCCCTGTCCCTGGCTAGCGATATTATATACTTACTTCATTCCAAAATATAAAAAATTAATATTAGATATGATATATCTTAACACTAATAATGTGAACAGCTACTACTAAAATAAAATTGTCCACATTCGTAGTATTAGCATGTGTTACATATAATACTGAATTTTTTTATTTTGGGATGGAGAAAATATGTGTTTAGTACTCGTAAGTACTATGTATGTGTCGGATTTTCTCTGGGACGGTCGGTAATTTGCATGACGGACGGCACGCTTGATTGCTTGTCGATATACAGAAGCTTCTGGAGTATTTGACTGACCATCACATCACATATTCACATCACTGAATTTTGTCTTTCGGTCGGCCAAAGTGGTAGTGGAGTTTGATAATATCGTCTCCCGCAGCTTTCTGTTTCCGATTATACAGTATCAATATACAATCCGCCTTCCTTTTTCTTTAGTGAAAAGGCCGGGATATATTAGCTCGTAGTACGTACTAGAGGAGGAGAAAAGGGAGTTTAATGAGATACAAAAAGGAGTGCTAATTAAAAACAAAGCAATTTGGCTCAACCGGCCGGCCCACAAGAACCACTCATTTGAAAGGTGAACCCTCTTTTTGTCCTTAATTCTCTGGTTCTTCTCCTTTTCAAATAATATTCCAAAGGATAGATGTAGATCACACTAGGCTTTTCTCCTACATGCATGGTAGAACAAGTTTAAAGCCCAAACTTGCAAACGTGGTTGTTGTTTCAGCATGTTAGGTACAGAATATGTGGCAATCCTCTTTTAGCCGTGTTATTGGCTTTTAGGATCTTCTTGTTGTGCTTGACGGTCCGGTCCAGTCCACACAAATACTAACTTTTGCATTTGTTTTCACCTTAATTTCATTGAAAAGGGGATAAAGACGGCGGCCGTCGTATCATATCACCTTTACTACCACTATCACATTCACAGCCTCCCTCTGCCCTAAACCCTGCCTAATATTAATTAATATACTAGATGAGCTCACGCTGTTGGTAGGGAAGAGCCATCTCTACTCTTCAAAGTACGAATTGAATCTGATTCCAAGCTTCTGTTTTAAATATGGAAGCCATTTTTTGACGTTATAAAGTGAAACAAATGTGATGGAAAATTGTTCTGAAAGCTCAAATAATGACAATTAAGAGAACACACAGGTGCATGTTAAATCAAAAGGAGTTCTTGAATAAGTATTTATGCAAAATTCCGTGTCATTCATGGACCTGGAGCCATACCACTGGGAGCCTTGGAGGCAGCAAAAACAAAGGTCCATATAGTGAGTGATAAGAGGGTTTATCAACTCCTGCCTTCGCTCGAAAAACAAGAGTGCGTGGCATACACAAGCAATTCACATGCTACAGGCAAAAGAGTAAAGCTCTGGGCCTCTGGCCATACTTTCTCCAAATGTGAAATACTCTCTAAAAATAAACACCCTTTTTGCGAATGACTACTACATGTCTACACATGTAAGTTCACACAAAAAAATCCTTCGGTTAGATCAACATTCCAAGGTAAGCAACTTGTCTGCTGGCCACCAATCAAAATAGTTTCAGACTTTCAGGTAGCTTGAGATCAATCCTGCTTGTTACGAACCTGGCGAGCACGGTGCCTAAGTTCAGCCCTTTTCCATCTTACCATCAGCAGGCAGAGTGTGACAAGAGTGTTCACCTACAAAAACAAGACAAGAAACAGTTGCCGACGATGCACGGGATGAAAGACAAGAACGATCTACTGGATTTGACAAACACACTTACCAAAATAAGGATCGTTATCAAAAGGAGGGGCCCAGACCAGACAACTGAAATGAACAGACCTTGGGGATCAAAATAATTCTGGCTTGAGAAGCTCTTCCAGTGCTGTCCTAAGAATGTATTTATTCTCTCAGCGAGAAATACACCAGAAACTGCACCAAATCAAGAAAAGCATGTAAATACAAAAGTAACCTAGCAAATCAAGAATGTATTTATTCTTTAACATTGATGAAACATGCAAAATAACATGTCAAAGAATATGAATTTTAACTAATGCTCTGCTATCATCTTGTGACTTTCAAGGATTGAAATATCCAAACCACTTATAGTAAATTCATGCTGAAGATAGCTGGAACAAGAGCAATGCATGCCCTACTACATGTAACAAGAATCCGGAGAGGTTTACAGTGCACTTATTGACATAATTCACCAGTAACTAGTTCAGTATTCCTACCAATGTATAAGCATTCAATAAACATTATAAAATTGCAGGAGAACCATGCAGGACAATAACAGCAACCAAGACAAATCAGAACTTACATGTTAAAGCTGACAAGATAAGTTGGAAGTTGACATTTCTCCTTGAGATGATTGTTACCAGCAACAGAATGGCATGAAAAATTAACATGCTGATCAACCAAGGTTCCTGAAGAATATGAAGGAAATAAAGATGAGATCAATGAAGGGAAGGATAAAGATTATAGCACAGAAAATGAAATTGATATGATGAGCTATTGCAAATACTTAAGGTTTGCTAGGTTAACGAAACAGACAAATCAACAAGAAGGCATATTAGATATAGCAAAATGTGGTTATCCAGTACCCCAAACATTTAGATCCGAAATTGAGGATTTACCCTCTCATGTGGGGTCATCTAAGGTCACATACATGTGGGTCAGGAGGGTAAATCCTCAATTTCAATCCAAGCAGAGTGTATATGATCAAAATTTCCAAAGTATTTGGGTTACCACTAAATTTTGTTTGTATTTAATACCACTGATAGTGTGCAGTTGGTTAGTCATTTTACAATTCCAACTACCTCTATTAGCTTCCATTAAATTTTTCGTATTTTGATAAAATGAATAAACAGGAAATTCAAAGTGTATGGTGACCGGCTCAATGAGGCTTCCCTAAGCACCATGCTGCATGGATGGCATGGCGTCATAGACAGAACAACATAGCAGGCCAGCGCAAAGCATGTGAAACTCAGCTACGGTATAATGTCATGATAGTAGATTAGATATCTGGCAACAGATGACCAGCAAACGCCATTTCTGCCAGCATGGTATCACTACACACTTCTAAAAACCCAAAGCTCATTCTTTTCCTCCATCTATGGCTTCATGGACACAGAAAAGGCAGGCACTTAATACTGTTGATTGGGGGGAAACAATTATCGCCATGGAAATTATATAGCAAGAGAATCAAGCATGCAACTTTCCCCCATTTTTGCAGACTTTTGGATCAATAGCATCACAAGGTTGCTCATTCATTTGCTAACCTAGCACTCCATTGAACATGTGGTAGTATGGTATGCCCAAGATTAGCTGTTGAGTCCATTCCCTTTGATAAGCCCTCAAATATAAGCTAGCCCTAGAGTCGATCGATCGTCACAAGTGTAGAATTGATTGTCTGGTCTAATCTATTATATGGATCCGACCCCCCACCCCCAAGTAGTGATACTGATACTGATACGCGCGAGGCAGAAAGAAAAACGCGATTTTTCTTCGATTATTTACTTGATGACGAGCAAAAAAAAAATTGATGCGGGATGTCGCTGTGGTTGCTTAGGTTAGATCCCGTCCATGCCCACTGGATCCGTAGATCCGGGCCGGATGGAGGAGGAAGACAGCATAGGGGAGGGAAGCAGGTGGTACCAACCTTCCAGTCGACGGCGTGGAAGAAGCCGAGGAAGGAGTCAACAGCGGGGCCGAATCCGCGGCGGAGGTCGGAGGAGACGCGGCCGAAGAGCTCCGCCACCACGTTGGCGTGCTCGTTGAGAGCTTCCCTCACCTCATCCACCGCGCGCCCCAGAACCGCCCCCGCCGACGAGGAGGAGGACCCGGCCGCCACGGCGTCTCCCATCTCTCCGGCGATCCGCTCACTGCTCCGCTCAGTCAAGAGGAGATTAAAGAGAGAAAAAAAGGGGAAAAGAAACTAGTGAAAGGAAAGACCTATAGTCCCTCTGCTGACCAGGGCCCACACGTCAGCCACCGATGTCTCTCGAAACTTTTGTACAATTCGATTAGCATATGAATGAATTGCACAAAGCTGATCACTAACTTCTCACGATCTTCCAATCCTCTCTCTCTTTCAGGATTCGTTGGCTAAATCTTAACTTGGTAATTAATCTTCGTATTTCAGAAGGAGTAATGCCTCCCCATAAAATTAAGAAGCAATTGAGCGAGCATATATATGCAGGTTCTGGAGAAAGAAATTCAGCAAGGAATGAAACGGAGGAGCCAGATGAACACTCGATGAGCTTAACACGTGTACTCCTGCTACTACAGTACTAGTACTAGTAGTAGTATAACTAAAGAGGAGGGCGTTCTGGATTTGAGGTGGTAGACTAGCCATGCATGTAACACGTACCTGTCCTAAGCAGAATCACCACACCACCTCACAGGATTCGGATGATTTACGACATGATAGGATACATGATGCTTCTGCCGACTTTAGTTTGTCAGGCAGTTAAAAACTGAAACCAATTACTAAGAGCATCTCCAGCAGGGACCCTAAACTCAGCCCCAAACAGATTTTAGGTGGTGAGATAAAAATTTTAGGTCCAGTAGGGACCCTAATAGAGCCCCTAAAATGAGGAGGTCCTTAAATCCAGCCCCCAAGCCCCTAGTCCTGGGGACTCTACACCACAGCCCCTATCGACGTTATTTTGGCGCCTACGACAATTCCTCGAGCACACCGTGCCCGTCAACATCTAGAGGAGGAGGAAGATTGGATTTTTCTCAGGTGAAAACCCTACCTGTCTCGCCGCGCCGCCCTGCCTGCCGGCCTCCTGCGCCGCGCCGCCCGGCCCGCCGACCTGCTGCGCCGCCCTCCTGCCTCGCCGCCCTGCCTCGCCGCCCCTCCTGCCGCGCCGCCTGGCCCGCCGGCCTTCTGCGCCGTGCCGCCGCCCGGCCCGCCGCCCTCCTGCGCCGAGCCACCGCCCTCCTGCCTCGCCGCCCGGCCCGCCGCCCTCCTGCCGCGCCGCCCGGCCCACCGCCCTCCTGCCTCGCCGCCGTCCTGCTCGCGCCCCGGCCTCCTATTGCTGCTGTGTGGCTGCATATTTTTTTTATATAGTTATGAGTACTGTTGCAAAAAATATATATATATATATATATATGAGTTACTACTATTGCAATATATATACGTGAGTATTGTTTACTGTTGTTGCTAGCTTTTTTTAAATGAATGACAATCAATATACTTTTTAAATGAAATAGTGTATATGACTGTGAATATATTTTGTCTTTTTGGATGATAGTGTAGTTTGCTTGGATATTTTTTCTCTAATTTTTTCTATGATCTTTTATTCGCCAAGTGTACTGAGTAACCTATTGTAGTGACTAGACTGCAATGACTGGTGGAGGTGATTCTTTTCTGCATATGATGACTGAGGAAACCGATGTCGATACATTTGACTTGTCAATGCACAGTGGAGACGCAGTATTCAACCAACGGTGCAAAAGGAAGCACCAAAAGGTCAAACAACTATACTCATCCAGAGGACATCCAATTGTGCATGTCATGGGGGAGTATTAGCACAGATCCTATTACAGGTAATGAGCAGCCAGGGAAAGCGTACTGGAAAAGAATTGCGGAGCATTACCATGACAACCGCAATTTTGAGTCTGATAGAAATGCAAACTCTCTTGAACACCGTTGAGTACAATCAGAAGGAGACAAGCAAGTTTTCAAGCTTGCTATGATCAAATCGAGCGTCGACATCCAAGTGGCATACCATATAAAGAGCATGTAAGTTGACTTTTCTATATATTATTTTTAAATAGCTTTGTATAAATACGAACTAATACTTTAATTTTCTTCAGCTTCTTGAAGCGCAGGCATTGTATTCATCTAAAGAACCAAAATAGAGGCTTTCAGTTTGTTCACTGTTGGCTCAAGTGAGGAATTTGCCGAAGTTTCAAGCGCTAGAGTCCCACAAGAGGTCAAGGTCTAGCAAGTCTTCGATGCCATATGAGGGGCCCAGTGAAGAAGGAGACAACAGTGATAAATTACAACTTCTGATTCATCAGAGCTAGTGCTAAAAGAGACCACCAGGCAGGAAGCAAGCAAAAGAGAAGCTGAATCGTACAAGGAGACAATGAAAGGTTTGGCTGAAGCCAAGGAAAAAGAAGTGAAGTTAAAACAAAAGAGATGGAGGGAGACTAAAGAGCTTGAGGAGCGAAAGATCTTATTGGCTGAGCGTAAGTTAATGTGGGAGCAAGAACAACAACTCATGTTCTGTGATGTCTCCACCATGGAACTGGATGTGAGGACATATGTGTTAGCAATGAGGGCACAGATTGCAGCTTCTAAGATGGCTGCCCTCAATGGTGGCTCTGGTGTAGGTAGTGGTGGCTCCGGTGGGGCTAGTGATGGCTCTGATAGAGTTTGACATTCTTGATGCAGTTTGGTGATGTTATGTGTTAATTTTCACTATGATTTATGTGTCATGTGTCAGTAGGATATGTTATTTCTACTATTGAACGATTTTGATCATTGAATCAGTCATGGTTATAGGATGTGTTATTTTCATTAAAAAATGCTTGTGAACTTGGATGTGTGTGCTGTGGAGATTTAATTATGTGTCATGTGTTTAGTACGATTTTTAGTGTGATTTTTTCAATGTTGATGTCAATGATTTTTGTAGATGGACTTTTCTGATGATGATGATCTTCTTCGTCAATGGTGGGAGGAAGAGGAGTCCGACTGTCGGAGGATGAAACCTCGACGGCGGGAAGTCGTGAGACCCCCCTTTTGAGATCCGGCCAGGGGAGTAGTTCTCAGGCGAAGCCGGCTTCAGGTGTAGCAGAAAGATACGCGAAGAAGACGATGAACAGCACACTCAGAGGAGACACGAGGATTTATACAGGTTCGGGCCGCTCGGAAGCGTAATACCCTACTCCTGTGTGTATGCTATCTATGGTGGATGAATGTAATATGGTAGTTACAAAGTAAAGCTAGCTCACGGCCGGAGCCGGAGAAGAGGAACAGTTGCTAGAGAATAAGCAAGAGATGCAGGAGACAGGGAAAGCTCTGTCCGGTTCCCTCCTTTCCCCTCGCGGTGGCTTGGGTCCTCCTTTATAAAATCAGGGGAGTCCACAGTGCCAGTGCATGGGAGAGCTAGGTATGATTTGTCTTGTCAAAGTCTTGTCGCACGTCTCTGTCTGTTGCCGTCTGCTGCGTCCACGCCGGGTAGGTCGGCTGCGGAGGACGGCTGGAGCGTGGAGACGTGACGGCGTACGCCTCCAAGTCAAAAGGCTCTGACTGTGAACAGCGGTTGCACAGTGAAAAGAGCCTCCGTAGTCAAAAAGGCTTCTGACTGCATAGTAGGGTGTCCACGGGGAGCCATGACGAGGCGCCCACGCGTGGCAGAGCAGGCGACAGAGTCGACAGGCCTGTCGCCTCGTCATTAATGTAGGTAGTTGGGGAGTGGTGCGCTCAAGTCAACCTCGTGCCCGGCGTGGAGTGCTCCGCGCCGGCACCCGGGACCGACACCGGGGACCCGGGACCGGGGGGCTTGGCGCCCGGGGCCGGATCCGAGGCGGTCGGCACCCGGGAGCCAAGGCGGTCGGCACCCGGGACCGAGAGCGGGGACCCGGGACCGGGGAACTCGGCGCCTGGGCCCGAGGCCGAGGCTGCCGTGCCCGGGTCCCGGGCGTTGTTGCCGGACCGCGGGCCAGAGGAAGGCGCACTGGGGGCGCGCCCCCGGTCCCGGGGAAGGCGTTCCCGGCCCCGGGGCCCGAGCAGCTTTGGTGCCTCGGGCACTTAGTCAGGAGAGCCGGTCGCCACTTGTGCAGATTGTGACCCCGGGGAACTGACGTGGCCGAAGACCCACGCGTCCCTGCGACTCTGGGGGCCCCCAGTCCCGTTTCGCCGACAGTGGCCCCTGGCCCTGTTGCTCGGCCGGAGCCGCTCCGGGCAGGAACGGGGCCATGTCCTTGAAGAAACGAGGGGACGCTGGGTCCGCCTGGTTCAGCTTGGGCTGGCGTAGCTTGACAATTTGTTGATTTAGATGCGATACGTACCCGGGACCCGGGCTGGAATCATGGAACGAAGTGTTGAGGAAGGCCGGCGGCAGCGGTCGTGATGGCGAGGCGGCAGCTTGCCGCCCGTACTGTCGCCACCGAGTTCTTCGTGGTGACCGCTGGTCGGAGGCCGCGGCAGCAATGAGGCGCGTCGTCCATTAGGAGGCTGCCACCTAATCCGCCGCCGATGAGTTCTCCCGCTCCTGGCCCGAGATGGAGGCGCGGGAGAAGGAAACACTCTCCCGGGAAGAACGCGTCCGGGCCCAAGAGGCTGGGCTCGCGTCCCGGGGGTGTGAGTTCGGCGTGCGCGAGGGAGTCGCGGTTGTTCGCGAGAAAGTCGCGGTGGTTCGCGAGGTGTTCGCGGCAGATCGCGAGGACGTCGCGGCGATTCGCGAGGACGTCGCGGCGGTTCGCGAGGAAGTCTCGGGAGGCCGTGGTCGAGCCCACTGCCCCGGAGGCAGGGTTCTTCGACCGCGGCGACCATCTCGTAGAGCTGACGCCTGACGAGGAGGTTGAGGAAGACGCCGGTTTCCTTCTGACGCTATGCGCGGGCGCCTTCGGGGTCCGGGGGCCCTCCATCCCCCCGGGCGCCCTTCTTCTGTCGTCGTCCGGGGTCCGGTCCGAAGGAGGCCAGCGACCTCTCCCCGTGCGACGGCGTCTCCGGGCCTCGCTCGTGCTTGCGCTCCGGTTTTGCCTGTCTTGTAAAAAGAGAGATGTTTGCGTATGTATATGGTCATGTTTATACTTTTCGTACCTTGGTTTATTGTGTTGTTCGGAGGTCGCTTGTACTCGGGGTCCCGTGTCTGGGGACGTCGAGTATCGGGCGCCGTCCGACACCGAGGGCCAGCGACTGCGAACAGCCGTAGGGTGTGAGACCCCTGTCCGGGCCCCGGCGCAGCCGCTTGCCCCGGGAGTTCGGGCCCCGGGAGGCGGCGAACGCGACCGTCGGACGCCTCGGGAGCTCGGTTCCCGGGGGCGCGTGATGTCCGGAGGTGAACTTGGCGGGGCGATGAAGCCCGTAGGTCCGGGCCCTTCCTTCTTCTGGTTCCGGGGGCCCTCCGCGCCCTCGGGCGCCGTTGGTCTGGAGAGCGTAGCGAGGCCACGAGGACACTCTTGGCTCGCCGAGAGCCCGTTGGGAATTGATCCCACCCGGGCCCGGGGTCGCTAGGCAACGAAGGCCCCGGCGCCTCGGTCGGGCACCGCCATCCTCTCCGGGAGCCTAGGCTGATCATACAGGGAAAAATACAGGTTGAGGAATATGTGAAGCTGGATAAGGTAACGTATCTGGATATTTGCGAAGGGCGGCATGGCTTCGCGAGCACCATCCCGGGACCGGGGGTGTTGTTCTCCCTCGGGAGCGCCGAGCATCGGGCCGATCCGCTGTGAATCGTCGTCGCGCCCAGGTCCCCGGGGGCCCGGGGCCTGGCACCAAAGTGCCGCGGGCGCCCGAGCGCGAGACTTGCGGAATTGGTTGAGGCTCGGGCCCTTCCGTCTTCCGGATTCGGGGGTCCTTCGTGCCCCCAGGCCCCGTTGGCCTAGGGAGCACAGCGATGCCGCGACGACAGGCTCTACATGATGAACAGTGAGAGCACTTGGCTCGTTCCCTTGTCCATTCCATGTTGCGAGCCGTTGCGTCTACCACCTCTTAGGGGCCTCTTCGCGGTCGCGACCGAGCGGAGGAAAGGATTGCGCATAAGGAATCTACCCCCTAGCAGCGGAAAAAACCGAGCCCGAAGCCAACCAGAGCGGGGCACCGCAAGCCGGGGCTTAGACGATGTCCGGGGTTTAGCAGATGGGATACGGTAGCTCGCTGGTAAGGAACAGATGCTTAGGCGCAATACCCAGCCACCGCATGGGCGCGACCCGATTATGCCCCCGGGGGGAGATCGCCACGATCGCGACACAAAGAAAGGATAAGGGCACGAGCCCGGAAACGATAATAAAAGCATTACTATGGAAAGCGAATGCACATCGGCCTCGATCAGTGCTGAGGTTTAGAGGCACTTACAGGATGTGTTTTCAGGTAGTATTTGTGATGATGCTTCCAGGCTTACCGAGCCCGGTTGGGAAGTTCCGATCGCCAGGGAGGGGCCTTCCCACGGGGGGAAGATTTCATTCCGACCCGTAAGAAGATACGGCGGAGGTTCGAACCCCAAACCTGAAGTGATCGGGCCCGAACCTGACGCCAAAGATAGCGCTTGAGGCCTTGCTGGTAACGAGCGACGCGGAATGGAGCGCGCCACCTTCGTTCCTCGAGGAAGTCGAGGTTGTCGAGATGCATATTGTCGTGGTTGATGTCTGTCGATGTAGCGCCGTAGCCGAGAGCCGAGGAAGGGTTCTGGCGACAGAACGGCCTCGGTCTGGTACACCAGGAAGAAACAGGGTCTCCCCGGGCGCCCAGCTTGGTGTGGTACGAATCTCCCCCAGGATGGCCGGGGAAAGGTCTACCATGGGGCCCAGGCTAGCGCTGAGTTTCCGGAGAATTCCAGCGCTGGCCCGGGTTTACCCAACTTGCAGGGCGTTTATACAGACGGATTTGCGAAGATACTTGTTATGCCTAGGGATGGAGCTCGGACTAGCTTCCCTCGCGAGCCCGAGTCCGGTATGTGTTCGGGCCCCGGGGGCCCCGGCAAGCGCTGAGGATACGTTTCCGGGACCCGGGGGCCCCGGACTGAAATACGGTTTCGATATAAGCCGGGTTCCGGGGGCCCGGGCTTGAATATGGGATGTGAGACGACCTTCCGGAAGCATTCTCGCCGGGGCGGTGCTGTCCGGGCTTCGCGCCCTACTTCGGGTGTCGCGTTCCTAGGCTTGCACTCGCCTTGGTGAGGCCGCCCTGGTTCGGCACCTCGGTGTAGGGCCCGGGGCACGCATACGGGAATCCGTGCCTCGGCTCAAATATGTGCCCGGGACCCAGGGCCTCGGACTGAAATACGGTTTGATATGTACTGTTGTCATGCGCCCGGGCACGGGCCCGGAAAAGGACATGGATGATATCGGGACCACTTCCCCGGACTCGCCCTTGCCGAGGCGACGCTGTCCGGGTACTCGCGCCCTGTGAGGGTCATTCCGACTCGGGCGCGGGATTCGGACCGTCCGCCTAAGGGCCGGACCGTCCGTCGACGGTTCGGACCGTCCGAACCGCTTCGAGCACGCTTGGCCCGCTACCGCTTCTGCCCGGACTCGGGCTCGGCTCCCTCGGACTCAGGTCCCTTGAAGGGGAGCGAGCTCTCCGTGACCGGCCCGGGGGGAGATATGCGCCCGGGAGCGAGGGGCTCCGACTAGGGCGAGATATGCGCCCGGGAGCCGGGGGCTCGGCCGGGGCTAGACACGCGCGCGGGAGCCGAGCTCCGACCGGGCTAAGTGCGCACCCGGGAGCTAAGGGCTCCGACCGGGAGGAGGTATGCGCCCGGGAGCCAATGGCTCGACCGGGGGGAGATATGCGCCCGGGAGCGAGGGGCTCCGACTAGGGCGAGATATGCGCCCGGGAGCCAATGGCTCGACCGGGGGGAGATATGCGCCCGGGAGCGAGGGTCCGACCGGGGCCAAGGACGCACCCGGGAGCCAAGCTCTCCGACCGGGAGGAAGTATGCGCCCGGGAGCCAAGGGCTCCGATCGGGGCTGTTTACGCACCCGGGAGCTAAGCTCCGACCGGGGCTAGCTACGCACCCGGGAGCCAAGCTCTCCGACCGGGAGGAAGTATGCGCCCGGGAGCCAAGGGCTCCGACCGGGGCTAGCTACGCACCCGGGAGCCAAGCTCTCCGACCGGGAGGAAGTATGCGCCCGGGAGCCAAGGGCTCCGACCGGGGCTGTTTATGAGCCCGGGAGCCAGGGGCTCCTACCGCGCGGGCTCAGGTCCCTTGAGAGGGAGCGGGCTCGGGCCCGCTACTGCTCCTGCCGGGACTTGATACTCGCCCGGGAGCCAAGCTCCGACCGGGACTAAGTACGCACCCGGGAGCCAAGGGCTCGGACCGGGGCTAGATACGCGCCCGGGAGCCAAGGGCTTCGACCGGGGCTAAGTCCGTACCCGGGAGCCAAGGGCTCCGACCGGGAGGAAGTACGCGCCCGGGAGCCACGCTCCGACCGGGGCTGGATACGCCCGCCCGGGAGCCAAGCTCTGACCGGGACTTAATACGCGCGCCCGGGAGCCAAAGGCTTCGACCGGGACTTAATGCGCCCGGGAGCCAAGGGCTCGGACCTGGGCTAGACACGCGCGCCCGGGAGCCAAAGGCTTCGGCCGGGGCTAAGGTCGCGCCTGGGAGCCAAGGGCTCGGTCGGGCGCGGCCTACTGCCGCTCCTCGAGGCGTTTGGCCAAACGCTGGACGGCACGGCATTCCGTAAGGTCGTGCCGGTCCGTCTGGTGGAAAGCGCACCATCCCCGGGCCATTACCGGCGGCGGCGGCGCACGTGCGGCCCTTTGCCGCTTACCGCCGCCGTCGTCGTCCTCGTGGGCGATGTCGCCCCGGGGGCTGTCCGCAGCATCCAAGGCGGAGCTCTCGGCGGCTGCCTTGGGCTTCTGGCGCTTCCTCCTGTTCCGGCGAGAGGCGGAACGCGAGGACTCGCTGGCTCCTGCATGACTGCCGGCGGTAATCAGGCGATGGGCCGTACCTACAAGGTCGGCGACTTCGCCGAGCCACCGCCTTTCCCGGCCGCTGCCCCCGGTGGAAGCCGGGGGGTGGCGCAGGAGAGCTTCCGCCGCCAGGAGGGCTTCCTGCGGTGTCGCTGGCTGGATGTCTTGATGGTGGCGCGCCGTGGAGCGGTGCGCCTGTTCACGCCTCACGAATGAGGCCACGGCGGACCCAGCCGGGCACTTACCGGCTCCCTCCGCAAGGGGAGGTGCCGAGGCCGCTCGGCCAGGCCGCCACTGGGTGAAGTCGGCCCGTGCAGCGCGCACCGCGCGCCCCCAGGAGGACGTGGGGGAACGCGGTGAGCTAGCCAGAGGGCTAGCATTGTTCGGCGGGGTGAAGCCGCCGGACTCGTCGTCGGAACCCCGCTGATGATGATGGCCGGACGCCATGGAGCGTGCCGGTGTTGCCAGCGTACCACCTGAAAAGAAAACTCCCCCTACCTGGCGCGCCAGCTGTCGGAGGATGAAACCTCGACGGCGGGAAGTCGTGAGACCCCCCTTTTGAGATCCGGCCAGGGGAGTAGTTCTCAGGCGAAGCCGGCTTCAGGTGTAGCAGAAAGATACGCGAAGAAGACGATGAACAGCACACTCAGAGGAGACACGAGGATTTATACAGGTTCGGGCCGCTCGGAAGCGTAATACCCTACTCCTGTGTGTATGCTATCTATGGTGGATGAATGTAATATGGTAGTTACAAAGTAAAGCTAGCTCACGGCCGGAGCCGGAGAAGAGGAACAGTTGCTAGAGAATAAGCAAGAGATGCAGGAGACAGGGAAAGCTCTGTCCGGTTCCCTCCTTTCCCCTCGCGGTGGCTTGGGTCCTCCTTTATAAAATCAGGGGAGTCCACAGTGCCAGTGCATGGGAGAGCTAGGTATGATTTGTCTTGTCAAAGTCTTGTCGCACGTCTCTGTCTGTTGCCGTCTGCTGCATCCACGCCGGGTAGGTCGGCTGCGGAGGACGGCTGGAGCGTGGAGACGTGACGGCGTACGCCTCCAAGTCAAAAGGCTCTGACTGTGAACAGCGGTTGCACAGTGAAAAGAGCCTCCGTAGTCAAAAAGGCTTCTGACTGCATAGTAGGGTGTCCACGGGGAGCCATGACGAGGCGCCCACGCGTGGCAGAGCAGGCGACAGAGTCGACAGGCCTGTCGCCTCGTCATTAATGTAGGTAGTTGGGGAGTGGTGCGCTCAAGTCAACCTCGTGCCCGGCGTGGAGTGCTCCGCGCCGGCACCCGGGACCGACACCGGGGACCCGGGACCGGGGGGCTTGGCGCCCGGGGCCGGATCCGAGGCGGTCGGCACCCGGGAGCCAAGGCGGTCGGCACCCGGGACCGAGAGCGGGGACCCGGGACCGGGGAACTCGGCGCCTGGGCCCGAGGCCGAGGCTGCCGTGCCCGGGTCCCGGGCGTTGTTGCCGGACCGCGGGCCAGAGGAAGGCGCACTGGGGGCGCGCCCCCGGTCCCGGGGAAGGCGTTCCCGGCCCCGGGGCCCGAGCAGCTTTGGTGCCTCGGGCACTTAGTCAGGAGAGCCGGTCGCCACTTGTGCAGATTGTGACCCCGGGGAACTGACGTGGCCGAAGACCCACGCGTCCCTGCGACTCTGGGGGCCCCCAGTCCCGTTTCGCCGACACATACCCCTATTTTTCTAGTAGAAAAGGATCTAGTAAGAGATTTTTTATAGGATAATAGATCATATGATAAATATGCTATCAAAATACTTCAAGATTTATGTCACTCAGTATACAGTACGCACCATATACTGCAACTATTTTTTTATAGTAGCTACTATCTCCGTTAAAATATAGTTATTTTTAGAACGGTGGTAGAACTTATTATTTTAATTCCAAATAGTGATACATAAGGAGCATTCTGAAAGCACCTGATATATTCCGAGATAGAGTCAGTACGTACGTGGCAAATTGTACTCCGTAAAACACACAATGAATATGTGCGAAATTTCTATTTCAGAAAATAACACAAAAATTGCACAGGAGAGGAGCAGTCAGGATTGAGTGAGATGGATGATGACACAGAGGGTCGGACAATAAATCTGATGCAGATGGAATCCATCGAGAGAGCCCAATTTTCGCTTCCATTTCGCATCTCCATCCTCTCGCCTTCGCCTCGTCTCTGCCTCGATCGTCCGTCCGTCCGCGGCCTCCTCTCCTCTGCCCTCCCCCCCGCTCATGGCAGCCGACGTCTCCATCCCCACGCCGCCTCTCTGCTCTCAGGTCTCCCGCCCATCCGTCCACACCTACTGATTCTTCTTCCCTTCCACCTTCCGGTTTCCTGGGTTGGAAGTCCGCCAAAGGTTCGGCCTTTTCCATCATGCCTCCTGTGATGTGCATTTCTCCCGCGAATGGTAGATTCGGCCTTCCTCGTTGCTCGATCTTGATCTGATATCATCGGGTATATTCTTTTATCGCAACGGATTAGGGCTCATTTTGGGGGCTTTTACTGGGCGTGATTTCGAGCTAAAGACGCCGTCTTTCATCCAAACCACCATCCATCCTAGTGTTCCGCCGGTGATTCCAGTGCAACAAATAGTAATTGTTTTATTCGCTGCGTAGTTTTCAAGATTGCTCAATTTTGGGCAAAAATTTGAGAGGATAGTTTAGGTTCTTGTCAGGGGGAAAAATATCTTGTTCCTACTGTGCCAATCTGAAAAGAAAGGAACCGTTTTTAGCCTATGTTTTGCTACTATAGGTTTTTCCTTTCTTGCGTTGCTACAACTGCAAATATTGTTGCATAGTGAACTGTTTCTAATGTTTATTTCGTTGGCTCAATTTTGCAATGCCATTCCAGGACCTATAGCTGATCGATGAATTGGGGTTCAAGTGAAGCTGTTTTAAGTTCCAAAATGGCGCGTCTGAATTCACTCTTCTGTTCTACAATATTGCCAAAGGAGAGTTGCTCTAATAAAATGAAATGTACAAAAGTAGGGGGATCTCCCATTTTGTTCTGCGCAGTCATTTGTCTCATAGCCCAGCTGGGGGCTTGCAATGTGGTGCTTATGGCGAATAACACGACCTTGTCATTTGATGACGTCGAGGCAACTTTTAGTGAGTGCTACAACTTACCCAGTATCCCAGCATTTCACTACTGATCAACAATCAATGTAGGCACTCAGAGTAAATGTTATGTTTTTCAGTTAATGCTGTTTCTACATGTTGTCAATATTTATTTTGATTTTACACTAGTTTCTTTCCTAAACAAATGCTGCTAATCTTGAGTGGCAATTAATGAATGGATGATTGCTTTTCTTGCATCATGCTAGCTGTACTGTTTGGGTCTTCTAGTTGTTGTACTTGTAGTTGCTTTTACTAATTCTTCTCTAGCTATTTGCATGCTTCTTTACATTTGCTAATGTGCAGCGCTAAACTGGTGCCTGCACCATTCTATTTGTTTTATGGACAACTTATTGGCATTTCAATCACTTGCAGCTCCAGCAGTGAAAGATTCAGGTGTAAACGGTGCAATTTACGCTGTGGAACCTCTGGATGCATGCAGTCCATTGAGAAAGAAAGCAGTCGATGGTCCCGCTTCACCATTTGCACTGATCATAAGAGGTGGCTGCCAATTTGACGATAAAGTTAGAAATGCACAGAATGCCGGATTCAAGGCTGCGATAGTATATGATAATGAAGACAGTGGTGTCCTTGTTTCAAGTAATGCTACTCGAATCTACCCTATGTCTCTTATGGTCCTGAAATCAATTTTCTTATGTCTTTAACGATATGTTACCCGCGATTACAATATATAAAGGAGTGTTTCTGTGCTTTGATCTGATTGTTTACATTGTATCATGATGCTTTCTTAGCTACATGCTAGAGATGGCAGAAAAAGAAATTTTATCATGTCTATGTCACAAGATGTAAATTGTAGGAATAATTAGCATCCTTTTTTTTTAAAAAAAAACAATAGTTAGCATCCTTGTATAAACCTGATATACTACTTGCTCTATGCATGTATGTGCAATAGTGTTTTGACTAGAAATTGTTACAGTGGCCGGGAGCTCGTCCGGGATTCACATATATGCGGTATTCCTCTCTAAAGCTTCAGGAGAGGTGTTGAACAAATATTCAGATCAAAGTGATGTAGAGGTGTGGATACTACCAGTATATGAAAACTCAGCTTGGTCTATCATGGCAATTTCTTTCACATCACTGCTTGCTATGGCTGCTGTTCTAGCCACTTGTTTCTTTGTGAGGAGACACCATATAAGGCAGGACAGAGGAAGGATTCCTGTAACCCGGGAATTTCATGGAATGAGCAGTCAATTAGTTAAAGCAATGCCGAGTCTTATTTTTACAAAAGTGCAAGAAGACAACAGTACATCATCATCTTGTGCCATTTGCTTGGAAGACTACAGTTTTGGAGAAAAGCTAAGAGTGTTGCCTTGTCGTCACAGTATGTTCCTTTCACATCTAATGATCAATGTTATTTTAGAATAGCTTTATTGGACTTGATGATTTGGGTTCTTGCTGTCTTCATGTTTTGTGTACAATCAGATTAATCTGTTTCTCGTAGATATTGCCTTTTACGTATTAGGATTTATGGGTATAAATGCAACATAGCATTAGTAGGATTAGTAAATGTGCTATTCTGGTGTGTGTGACAAAATCTTTCATCATGATCATTGTAGATCTATGTATTTCATTTGCTGCTTGAGATCCAACTCAATTGAATATGTGCTTGCTAGATTTCATTTTCTTCCTGATCCCATAGCGTGTGTAGTAAATCTTGGCAGCAGTGTTATCTCTTGAATTTTAGTGGTGTCGGTGGATGGTTCCACAGCATCGCTTACGACAAGATGATCATTTAGTGATTCCACAATGTAATTCATAAGAAGATGATTACTGCATCCATTTAATGCAATCGTTTTAGGTAGTTGAGTATTGCATTTTAATTGATCCATCTGCCATGTGGTTTATTCTTGACTTATGTCCTGAGTCTTTGGTTGTTTCGCTTTTACAGAGTTCCATGCGACCTGTGTGGACTTGTGGCTGACCTCATGGAAAACATTCTGCCCTGTGTGCAAGCGAGATGCAAGTGCTGGAACCTCAAAACCCCCTGCATCAGAGTCTACCCCTTTGCTTTCTTCTGTTATTCACCTGCCTGCTGAATCAACAGCTTTGTCTTCTTTGCGGTCAACAGTGGCAGTATCTCCCCCTAGGCCAATAAGACGTCATCCTTCATCACAGTCCACATCCCGCACTTACCCCATTTCCAGTGCCCCCCGCGATTATAATCCCCAAAGATATTATACTAACTCACCTCTTCTTAGTACGAGTAGAAGCAATGTAGACCTTGCAAATATGTCGTCACAATGGTCTCACACTCCACACCAAGCATCCCTAAGAGGTGGCCATTTGTCTCTACCGATCAACATCAGGTATACAATACCACATGTCTCTCGTTCTGACTACGAATCTGCCAGCCTTGGTTTATCCCACGCCTCCCATTCTCACCATGGATCTCTGAGTTATCATCGTAGTTCTTTGGGACAGCAACACTCATACCTGATGCACCGTACGGAGTCAGGGCCAAGCCTTTTTACAATGGCCCCCCAGTCGCCACAATAGAGTCAGCAGCAGCGCAGTGGCGAGTCAGGGAGAAGTCTGTCAGCTGTGGTTCAACTTGATTATTATGTCACGCCTATGTACAGCATTATCTTGATTCTGATAGAAGCTTGTCTGCTGTGACGACGGATCAGTCACTACTGAATGCTCTTGCAAAGTTCACTGTTTCATGATCACTTGTCAAGACCCTGCTGGATTTGTTCCTGGGACATGCAAATAAATAAGAAAAGTTCTATTTGACACAAAACTGGCAGGTTCATGCAAGTTCATTCATGGAACTATTCTCAGCAGCCACCATTGTGATCGAACAAGGTTACTTAAATAGCCTGTAAGGAGCGAAAATTGGTGATCTTAAACCTGAAGAAATACTACTTGAGTTCTGAAGAAGCAAATGTCCAACAGTCCAGAAGGAATGGTTTGACTTTGCTTGTTTGAGGCTTGTATTATAGGTGATGACTCTAGAGTTGGTGTAATGTTGTGTTTCTTTTACAGTAGTTTTTCTGTCATGCGTATGAATATTACAGCTTAACAATAATCTGTTAGTCGATGAATGTTTTTATAGCTTTCTAATGTTTGTTCTTTTTTGCAAAACTTTCTAATATTTGTTCCGATCTTGGATATGTGCAAGTATTTTTTTTTCTAGCTTCTTCGTTCTCCTTTGTACAGTTTCAGTATCAACTGTACCTGAAAATTGTAGCCATGTTTATGCTAGTTTAGCTGATTGAGAATTCTAAATTTGACCCCATGTTCTGATTGAAATACGAGTTTAGGTGTGAGACAGATGTCTAAAACCTTTCATTTCTCAATTTCTGACATTAGAAATGGGAGAGATCACCTCTCATATAAAATAATGCCCTGCTGTGCTGTCTTGTAAATGCCAGTTTCATGGAGGCTTTCCATAGGATTTTTGGAAGCCCTGGTGCTTAAATACTCTTCAAACTTTTGATTTGTTGCTTCTTTTACCTTATAATTGTTTACTTACATTTAACTGAGCATTTTCTTCTGGACTTGTCACCGGTATTCGATTAGCTTGCTTTCATTAGTGAGTCAAGAACTCAAGATACAACGAATAGCTTTTTGATCTCATGCGGTCATGCCCAGGAGACAGGACCATGTTCACTTGTGTTTTGATTTATGTACAATTGACTGTATACTATAGTTAGCCAAATAGCCTGAATATGCAAAAGGAGTGATTCTGCCAATGGCGTACAGAACCTAATGAATAAAAATGCACCAGAGAATTGGAGCAAAATCTGCCAGCTTCGGAGAAAACGCTGTATTCACATAGAAATGTTGGATCTTCACTTGTTATCAAGAAACCTCATCGGACTAATGACATCTTCATACCCATCACCTTCTTCCAGCTGATTCCCATTACACTGTGCCCTGTACCATCCAATTCAGTCCCTGCCGCGCCAGTTTTGTTTTTGACGCATCAATCAATGAATCAATCATCCTTCGACTCTGCTAAGAAGTTAACTAGACTTATTTAACCACAGTGAGGACATGACCTTTTCTGTATGATCAGCTTGGCAACATACACATGCATGATCAATTTTCAACACCTGCACAGTCAAAAGTGCATAAACAATGCATGAGATAACAGATTGCGTAGGGACAGCTTTTTATATGATTGATTTATTATATGAAATAAAATAGCACACATATTTCTCCTGAGAAACTAAAAGATTATTCAAAGATGGGTTCATAATGTGCACGAAAGGAGCAGTTAAAATACCTGAAAAGAAGTGGCCTCATGGTAGGGGTTGGCACCAAACAATAAAGCCCTATGATAATTGTTAAGACATGAATAACGAGCAACCGTGCAAGACAGATATCTGGATCCAGAATTTAGTTTATCCCACTTCCCCAACCACCAGCTGCAAATCAACATTTTACATGAATTACTCATAATGCATATCTATAGCAAAATGATTGGCTAGTAAACTAGTAAATGGGAAATGAGAACACATGGATGAATATGAAACAAGCAATGTCTAAGGCTGAAACCATCTCTTCTATAGTATGCACTATGCAATGGGAAAAATCATGCATCTTTTATCAAATGATCGAGATATCATACAAAAGTCCTGAGCATTATATGTGGAACGAGCAAACCTTGGCAGCCTGATGCCACGCAGGAGGTTTGCATTCATCTTTTGAATTCCTGAGAGGTACTACCACCTTCTTGGAGTTGAACTCCAACAAATCTAAAGTCATGTTTTTCAACACGGTCACTTCCTCTCCCATTTGGCATGCAGTTATTATTTCTGAATCCACATACATCATATCCATCCTCTCCATCTCCTACAAAATATCAAGTGCATTGTTTTAGGTATAAAGTAACAAGATCACAGACATGAATCTACACATCGAAGCAGAAACCAGAAATATTGGAAATATGTAGCAGATTAAAAGTTGACCTGATTTAATGGTGTCAATACCACCCTCCAGACTCTTTGTTAGCAAGCATGTATCAGGGAACAACATCAAGTTTATGGTATCAAGCTGTTCCTTTTCATTCTCTTTGATAGGTTTAAAGCCAAACCCTGATACCCATGTACTCACAAGTTCTGGAATTGCAGAAAGCACCAACAACTTTACATGAAAGGTTCTTAGCATCTGTATTAAAAGAAACAGAGAAGAATCACATGTTTAATAAATTTTATATCTAGAAATAAGTGCAGAGAAGAATGCTCGTTTTTGCAGAAAAAGGATCCATGTACGGAATAAATACATCAATTATATTTTGAAAAACAAGAGGCAATGCACCCAGTTTTGTTTAAGAAATCTAACCAACTAGCTAACAGGAACTCTTAAAGCAAAAACAGAGTATACTCTGTGGTTAAATAAATATGAAATCTAATTTAAGGTAAGAAAAATAATGATGAAAGCAACAGTAACTGCTGGAACTATATGGTTACATAGTATATCTACTGTTCAGAAAACCAGGTACCTCTTCAATGGTGCTTATCAGTCTACGGCACATTCCTTGACAGCGATACTCTGCACAAGTTGCAATAAAGGGAAGCTCAGCTGCTTTAGTGCCATGTACTCTGCAAATGCAATTACAGATACTTAAGCTCATAGAGTCATAGGTCGTAATATTCACAGAACACCAGTTCGTGACCATTAGAACAAATGATTAATAACTGTTAGAAACGCAGGACCATTATTAGAAAAGACTATCTTTGCTTGCACTTCATAACTATACTGAAGCATGATTGAGTTCTAAAGACACTGTTTATGCAAAAGCTTGTACATCCCTTTTAGCACTACAAAGTACATCTCTATCCATTAACTGCGTTCAATCATTATGAAAATGATACATTTATAACAACAGTAAAACTTTACATTCTGTGCAAAGAAAACTATTATCTGCTAGGTAAATATTCAGGAAACTGCAAAAGAGTCCAGCATATAGCATTTGAAGATCAGGTTAAAAAAAATTGGAAATGACTAAAAGGATTACCTAATAGATGCCGCGCATAAAATTTCTTCACCTTTCTCCAAGATCACAGTGTAGAAGCCCTGGTAGTCTAAACGAGCATACTTGGATCTGATTAGGAAAAAAAAAAGCTGTGATGCAACAGTTGAGTTCCAAATTTTGATGGAGATGATCATGATGGTGAGCACTTGAATAACATGATTGTCTATAAACAATATTGCCAAGAAATTATGGTTTAAAAAAGAACAGCTAGGGAGCAAACCCACAATTTAGTATCCTTAAACATTCCAGGTTTCATAAGCACAATACAAGTATAGAGTTAATTTCTGTCTAGAAAAAATACGATAACTGTAAAGCATATTTCCCTTCTGAAAATAATTCTAGGACACTGAATTGAGAATATGAGATAGTACTCATAATAGCACAATTACTTGTTTCTTTTTTAGCCTGTGCATTATTCTCTTTTGCACTGCAGTTGGAGCTTTGGGGGTATCATAGAGCATACATCCATTTAGGCACAAGTTCAATTTAATCTTTCAAGCACCATGCATCAACATATGTTATAATTCTTCAATTTAATTAAATGAGGTCAATTTTTATGCTCATATCGTTTTTCGACTGACAAAACACAGATGTACTTAATGTAATACCAAACTTGATTACCGAAACATAAGTTTTATGTTACATAGTGTAACTCCTTCCCTCGTGATTCTAATACACACTACACTGCGCTGTCAATTTTTTATTTACTAAATTTGAATAAACAATGGCCCTGGTGATCTCCAGAGTAAAAACATCAAATGGAAGAGGTACACTAAAAATTTCTTGTTATTTTAAACTATTTCTTTTCAAAACCAGGATTTGTTAAATTATCATCAGAGTAAAATCCAAGCATGCCATATTAGGCAACAGAAAATAATAATAACCAGAACAACAAGATACTTGCCCCTGATTGTACAAGACATGTGGTATCATGTCTATGCCAGTCCTAGTATCGAACATTCGGACAAAACATTCCTCCATTAAAGTTAGAGCAACTGCCAATTTTGTATTACATTCTACCATATGAGCAATCTTCTGTACAGAGTGGAGCTGTTGCCCGCCACTGTTGCACCTCAATATGGTCTACGAGAGCCCATCAGCAAGGAAATTCTCCTTTCCAACACGACCATGAAGTCGTACAAATATCTGTCATTAAGAAAGGCAGAGAGTTGCTTCATGAGAGGAGACAGTGCAAACATAAAAACAAAATTGACAACAAAGAATTTCTTAACTTGAAAAATGATGTGTGCAATAGTTCTGTAAAATTTAAAATTTCTAATGTCAGCATGCTCAATAGCAAGAACGGCAAAAGATAGCGCAAGGAGAAGCAAATCGAATCAACTCATGCAGATTTAACATATAAATAGTGTGTAACTGCACAGTCTAATTACAATGTTTTTGACCGCAATAGACCTCACATATTACTACAACAATGAATGGCTGTGACCAGAAAATGACCAGTTACAGATCAAATGCCAAATAAATTATGTTACTTCTGAAGGCTTAAGCATCTTTCACCAATGATGATATTCCAAGAATACACGATTGCCCACCTCTTTACAGTATCTTCCACAAAACCATGAATCAGAATCCATATCCTCAAAGGGCATTGTATCCATATCAACACAAGTGTCGTGGTCTGCCAGTGAAGGTGACAGAAAACAATAGCATATAAAATTGAAGGCAATAAACATGCAAGTTACTTTCCTTATGCACTACAGAATAATAACTTTTAGATAAAGCTTCCATTATCTAATATAACTTCTAGATAGTGCACAATAGCAGCAGAATTTTTTTTTCAGAAAAAAATGGCAAGATAAGGCAAATAAAACAACATAAATATTACCAAAGTATTCATTGTAAATAATCATTAATACCAGCGTTTAACATAAAATGTGCGGACCAAATATATCATTAATGCCAATGAATAAGCAAAAGGTATATAGCAGAGACACAGACTTGTTGTACTTACATCTGGCTCCACATTGTAAGCACTTCAAGGTAGCTGAGAAGCTTGACACCTTTTCACTAACTGGGCACCAACAACTTTGACAGATACAGTTATGACAGTACCAACAACCATCCGGGAGTTCCTTTATTTGAAATAATGAAGGATTTTTTAGAGGATAGATAGAGAGAACTTAAATAAATCACTTGTAACAATGAGAAGTTCCATGCAGCAAAGCTGCATCTTTTGTAACAACGTGACATGTTTCATACATGAAAAAAAGGTAACCTGTTTCTTTATAATGCACTAAAGGTTCAATTAGTGGGTATTGCAACCTATGATTCGAAAGGGGCAACTCAGTCTCAGACAAGCACTTCAAACAATAAAAAAAATGAGAAAATAGATACCTCAGCTGACAGACAAGCTGGATGGTATGTTGATGGGCAGTTATCGCAGCAAAGTAATTCGCCCCCATCTCCACAGAAACCACAAGAATCATCATTTTCATCGACCTCTTCCACGGTTCTAATGCATGCATTGTTCTTCCTGTCCATATATTCAGCATTCCAAGCCTCAAGTTGACAAAGGGTGAAAGATTTGCCAGATTGAAGACACAGAGTGAGGGAGGATTTAGGAAGACTAGTATCAGCATGAGCTTTGAAGTCTGGTATAGATAAGGTCCTGATGCAACAATTACAAAGAATGCCATCCCAGGTGACATACCCATCCTTG
This sequence comes from Oryza meyeriana var. granulata, assembly GCA_003991445.1. Classification (NCBI taxonomy): domain Eukaryota; kingdom Viridiplantae; phylum Streptophyta; class Magnoliopsida; order Poales; family Poaceae; genus Oryza; species Oryza meyeriana. The sequence goes on along the minus strand of RYFJ01000310.1, from coordinate 260,372 downwards.
AGTATTTCATTGTTCTTTAGATTTCGACACTGCAAAACATCTTTTAGAGTCATAAAGCCAGTCACAATCAACCAACACAACACAGTTTTTCGTGCTAAAATTATTTTCCTTGCATCCAGTAAATTTGTACCCCCTTTTCCAGCTGTTTGAATAAGCAGCCTGCTACATATCTTTGCGCTTTTGAGCCTCCTGAACATAGCACTTGATGATACCAACCTTGGAGCAGATTTCTGGAAGGAGCTGATATCCTTGTTTTTGACAATAGCCGTGATCAAAAGGTCATCATCATTATAATGCATCTCAGAAGGTCTTTCCTTTGCATGCTTTTCCCAGTTCTCAGACTTCCTTTTAATGCCAAACTTCTTGGTACCTTTTGCCTCAAGAGGCATAGTGCATTCCAACATAGTGGCATCACGCTTGCGAGATGATCTAACATCTTCATTGCTGTCATTTGAAATAGCATCCACCTCTTTTGATGAAACTCTCAAGGATGGTTTCTTCAATGACCTAGACTGTTGCTTTTTAACAGGAACAAATTTGTCTGCACCTGACTCAGTTACTCTCTTGCACTTTGGAGGCAGTGACAAGTCTCTCTTCTCTCCAATCAGCTTTGCTGGTTTGCTTTTGGCCTTTGCATGCTTCTTTGATGTGCTGCCTGATGAACAAAGTCCAGGTTCATTTGAACCTATAGTAGTCTGCATGAAGCTTTGAGCAAACAGGCCATTCAGTCCAGCTGATTCAAAGTCAGACATCCACTTAGACTTTTTCCGTACCCTTTTCACCAAATTATCATTGTGGTTTGCACTGGAAAAAATTTTCTCTGGCTCATTGTTTGACCCAAAAATGTTGTTTTCTGAATGGCCAACCACCTCAGGACTCATGGCCAGTGTGCAACAAAGGTCAGGCTTGACAGGACTACCATGGCTGCTACTCAATTTTTGCATATCTTGATGTCCATTGCAGTTATCAGTTGGTACCTGCTTGTAACCAGAGCTTAGGGTCACTAGAGTAGACTTATTTTCCGAGGGACTATGCTCGTCATCATCAAGAACAAAGGTTGAGCTATCAACTGCCCTGAGGGTTTTTTGTTTTTGCAGCGCAGTGATCATCTTATCGATGAATATGACAGCTACAAAAGGATCGAGAAGCTGCCACCGCCGCAAAAGGGTGAGGGAGCTTTCTCCATTCTCAGTCATCTTCCCAACATAGGCCATTGTGTCAACAAGGTCCTTCCAGAAAGGATCGGCATCCGACCACTCCATCGGAAATTTCCCCCACTCTGAACCCCCAGTAGCTTTGTGCAACCTCTGGCCACAGAACTTCCAGGCCTGCGAGAGTGAGATAACGACCACCTCCCTCTGTGGCGCCACAAAGTAATAAGCCATCTTAGGCCTGTCATGCCTTCTCCGTGGCGTAATGATCCAGCCAGAGTCCCTGAGAAGACGATGCGCGTGTACTTCCAACTGGTCAGGAAGGTCCCTGTTTAGAGTCCTCTTGGAAGAAACAGCAGAAGCAACAGCAGTCCCGGCAGTTTTGCCTTTGAGAGTGCGCCTTTTCTTGTGACTATTTCCAAGCTTTTTTGGCAGCTTTGATACATTTTTAGCCTCATGAATCGCATTGCGGCAGGAGGGGCCTTGTGGTACACAGTCTTCAGTGGAATCCACAGTATCATGACTAGTGCCAACCATCCGCAAGACAGCATCTTTACCAGATTCCGTGGCCTCTTCCGCCAGTTCAGCCTCCTCGCGGTCAGAGCTTCCATTAGGAGCAGGAGCAGCAGCAAGACGCTCGACGGAGTGACCAGTGGCGAGCAGGGACACCACCACCTTGCGCGGCATGCGAGAAGATGCTCCGTGCAGCGGCGCTTCGCCATCGTCCGCCAAGTCCATGGCTTTGCTCCTCCTCCTCCTCCTCTAGCTTGAGGCTCGACGCCGGAGCCTGCGGCGAGCTACCAGATCCCCGGCCGGATCGGATCGGAGCTCCGGAATCGGGTGGCGGCGGCCAAATCAGGAGGTGGGAACACGGAATCGAAGCGCGCAAGAGCAGGATGGGGGTCGGGTTGAGAGGTGAGGGCGGTTGCGGGAGGATGCATGGAGCAGGGTTGGTGGTGGAGGTGGAGTGCTTGCGCAGCTGCCGCCATCTCCGGCTGCCTCCTCTCTGTCTCTCTCTCTCCTCTCTACCTAGCTTTTTTAATTCTTTTATCCTTTCTTTTCTATTTTCTACAATAATTGAATTAACAGGTTCCTTTACAGCTAGTGTCACATAATTGAAATGCAAAATTTTGTATAATATACAAGAACTTAGTTGGACCACTCTCATTTAGGCCGCTACTCTATTCAATATGGTTCCGTTGGAGAAATTAAATTACAGTGTTGAATAAAATTGATTCACTGAGATTAATCCCCTTAGAAATTCAATCACCTATGCGGAAAATTAATTCTAATCACTGACCTGCTTGTGAAGCCATCTTGACTTGATTTCTTCTTCTTCTCTGCTTCCTCTTCTTCTTGATGCTTCTCTGCGTGTGTGTGCCGACGGACGGATTGATGAAGACCTCACGAACCCCTTCTAGTGCGTTTGTGGATCGGACACAATTAGGGTTTGTAGTCGGAGACCGAGCGGCGTCCCGTTCTTCTCCAATTTCTCTTTTATATGTGCACTAGTGGGGCTCGGGGGTTTCCTTCGGTTTAGGAGGTTCGGTTGAATCCACCGATCACGGATTCTATTCGTTATATTATCTCTAAGCCGATAAAACAACCAACATTCTCCCCTTGATTTAGAGGCTTAATTAATTTCTAAGTCTATTAAGTAAAACAGCTCCCCAAGGCAATGTGTCATAACAACTTTAAACGTCATTAAGACTACAAGACCTATAGTTCACTATAATACTTAAATAAACTCACATATTAACTTAGCGGGTGTTGATTGAAAAATTAATTCCCTATTTCCAGGATCTTAGTCAAAGGCAATCACTTAATCCCATGCCGGCTACATGTTCTTTAAATAAGTTGGGAGGTAAGCCTTTTGGTTAGCGGATCCGCAAGCATAAATTTAGTATTTATGTACTCAATCTTAATTGTTTGATCCTGGACTCTATCTTTCACAACATGATATTTAATGTCAATGTGTTTGGCAACTTCACTTGACTTGTTGTTACTCGTATAGAATACTGCAGCTTCATTATCACAGTATATAACAAGTGGTCTCTCAATGCTGTCAACCACTTTTAATCTTGGGATGAAATTCTTAAGCCATACGGCCTGCCCCGTCGCATGGTAACATGCTACAAATTTCGCCTGCATTGTCGACGATACAGTAAGCGTTTGTTTAGAGCTTTTCCACGAAATAGCTCCTCCCGCAAGGGTGAAAATATATCCTGAAGTGGATTTCTTTGTGTCTACGCACCCCGCGAAATCAGCGTCTGAATAGCCAAGGACTTCAAGCTTATCAGACTTTCTGTATGTAAGCATGTAATGTTTAGTTCCTTGTAAATAGCGCAGAACTTTCTTTACTGCCTTCCAGTGGTCCATTCCTGGTTTAGACAGAAATCTGCTAAGCATCCCTGTGACGAATGCTAAGTCTGGTCGCGTACAGACTTGTGCATACATCAAGCTTCCGACAGCTGAAGCATAAGGTACCTTGTCCATTTCTTTAGATTCTAACTCATTTCTTAGACTTTGGAATGATCCGAATTTATCGCCCTTCATTATTGGAGCAGGTGAAGAGGCGCATTTACTCATATTATATCTTTCTAAGATTCTTGAGATGTAAGCTTTCTGAGATAGTCCTAGCACTCCTTTGGACCTATCTCGGTGAATCTCAATGCCCAAAACATAAGATGCTTCACCAAGATCTTTCATATCAAATTTTGATGACAAGAATTCTTTAGTTTCTCGCAGCAGGTTCTTATCGCTGCTTGCTAACAAAATGTCATCAACATAGAGTACTAGGATGATGAATTTACCACCTTTATATTTAACATAAATACAGTTGTCCACCTCATTCTCCTTAAATCCGAACTGTCTGATGATCTGATCGAATTTAAGGTTCCATTGTCTGGACGCTTGTTTAAGTCCATAGATGGATTTATTAAGTTTGCATGCTAAATGGCCTTTTCCTTCCATAACAAAACCTTCCGGTTGTGTCATGTAAACATTCTCTTTTAGGTCACCATTTAGAAATGCAGTCTTTACATCCATCTGATGAAGTTCTAAGTCAAAGTAAGCCACTAGCGCCATGATAATTCTGAATGAGTCTTTCTTAGAGACAGGAGAAAAAGTTTCATTATAATTAATTCCTTCTCTCTGTGAAAAACCCTTGGCAACTAGCCTTGCTTTGAATCGTTCGATGTTCCCTCTAGAGTTAAGCTTGGTTTTGTAGACCCACTTACAGCATACGGTTTTGACTCCTTTAGGAACTTCTACTAAATCCCATACTTTATTATGGCTCATTGATTTTAGTTCATCTTCCATAGCCTGAAGCCACTTAGATGAATCCTTGCTGTTTATTGCTTCTTTAAATGAGGTGGGATCGTCTACCTTCCCCATGTCTTCTTCATTCATGTATACTTCATAATAATCAGGGATGGCAGATCTCCTCACCCGCTGTGACCTTCTCAATTCTTGAGTTTCATTGTTTGTCACTTGAGGTTGAGGATTTTCATGTGGAGGTTCTTCTTCATTATGTGTCACTTCAATCTGTTGAGGCTCATTATCATTATTACTCTCAATACTTTTCTCAACAGAAGGTGTAGTACCAGACGGTCCAGAATTACCCGTTGGCGGTGCTACATCACGTGGCACATTAGAAATTATGGGGATGTTCTGAATAATTGGAATATCAGTCTCTCGGATTTTCGGAGTTTGAATATTAGCCCGAATTTCCTCAAGATTAATTTCCCTTTTCTGTGAGCTCCCCCATTTATTGTCCTCAAGAAAGACAGCATGTCTAGTCTCCACAAATTTAGTAACCCGATCTGGGCAATAAAATCGGTATCCTTTGGATCTCTCGGGATAACCGATAAAATGACAGCTCACAGTCTTATGATCTAATTTCTTTAATTGTGGATTAAATATTCTGGCCTCCGCACGACAGCCCCACACACGTAAATAATTGAGTGTCGGTTTTCTTCCGGTCCATAATTCATAAGGGGTCTTAGGCACTGATTTACTAGGCACTCTGTTGATTATGTGTGGAGCTGTTTTAAGTGCTTCAATCCACAGCTTAGGTGACAGAGTAGAGTGATTCAGCATACTGCGCACCATATCCATGAGTGTGCGGTTGCGTCGTTCTGCTACTCCGTTCTGCTGAGGTTCTCCAGGCATGGAATATTAGGCAATAATCCCATGTTGCTGGAGATACAAGGCAAATGGACCAGGAATTTGCCCAAATGGAGCGTGTTTCCCGTAGTATTCACCACCACGGTCCGATCTCACAATTTTAATTTTAGCATTATGCTGATTCTCCACTTCAGCTTTAAATATCTTAAATTTCTCAAGAGATTCGGAACGGTCACTTATGGGGTAAATGTAACCATAACGGGAATAATCATCTGTGAATATTATAAATGAATCAAATCCATCCACAGATGTCACCGGGAACGGTCCACAAATATCAGTGTGAATTATTTCTAGTGGACTTGAGCTCCTAGTGGCTCCTTTCTTTATTGTTTTAGTGAATTTTCCCTTAATGCAATCTATGCAATGATCCGCGTCAGAAAAGTCTAAGGGAAGGAGTATCTCTTCTCTTATGAGACGTTCAATTCTCCCCCTAGAAATATGGCCTAAGCGACAGTGCCATAATTTCGACGACGTCTCATTTATCACACTCATTACTTTATCATTGCAGGCATTATTAACATTCAGGACCATGTCATCCAAAGAGAGCAATAATAGCTTATCTCGCACGAAGGTGAAGCCAATCACTTTATTATCTAATTTAATGTAACATGTTCTCTTTGAAAAATGACAATCATAACCAGTTTCTGTCAACACTCGAACAGAAATGAGGTTTCTCTTAATTGAGGGAGCAAATAAAACATTATTCAGAATTAAATTGTAGCCACTAGGGAGTCTAAGTGCTAGGTCTCCAACGGCCTTCACTTCGATCTCCGCTCCATCAGCTACTCTTAGGATTCGCTCCCCCTTTGCTACCGCCTGGACAGTAGTCAATCCCTGCAATGAGTTACAGACGTGCACAGTGGCACCTGAGTCAACCCACCAGGTATTAATGGAGAATTCAGAGTAAAATAGCTCATTAACATTTGATATTTCATTAATCTCATTTATACCTTTCTTAGCTAGCCGCTCTCGGAAGCATGGACAATCCCTCTGCCAATTTCCATCTTTACTGCAAAACTTGCAATATGGACTTGCAGTGGTGGAGGCAGCTAAAGCTTGAGACTGAGGATGCGGCTTTGCTTGAGCAGTGTTACTCCCTCCAGGCTTATGAGGGTGATATGGCTTCTTTCTGCCACTACCCGAGTTTTGGCCTTGATTTGTTTTCCTCTTGCCTTTAGCATGGATGAGGTTGAGCTGATCTTTAAGTTTCTGCTTATCAGCCTTTTGTCGCTCTTCCTCTTCCACTGAGTGGAAGATCAATTCTGCTACGGTCCACTTCTCTTTCTGAGTATTATAATTAATCTTGAAGGGACCATAGTCAGGACCAAGAGAGTTCAATATGAAATGCACTAAGAAACCTTCAGACAATTCCATGTTCATGGTCTTTAGTGTATGTGCCATATGAGTCATCTCAAGGATGTGCTTTCTTACACCACCTTTGCCATCATACTGGCTGGTGATCAGCTTACTTATTAAGGTACTGGCATGGCTCTTAGATGAAGTCTTAAAATTCTCTTCGATGTTTGCCAAGTACGTCTTAACATCGTTTGAGTCCGTAATCCCTCCAATAATTCCTGGAGCGATAGTACTCTTGATGTACATGAGAGACATTCTGTTGGACTTTTCCCAAGAGGCTACTTTTTCTTCGTAACTCCACTTGGTATTATCATAAACTTCCTGACTCATTTCGTCAGTGTACATGGGCTCCTCAGGGGAGTCCTCTCTTAGTGCTAAGTCATAGTCCAACATGCCAAGATTCAGTAGCACATCGTTCTTCCACTCAGCGAAATTTGTTCCATCAATGGGTGTCACAATTTTAAGCTGCCCCAATGCTGAAAATAACCAATGAAAATATTAGTAAAATATTGCATATGATTAATTTGCGTTGGCTCAATTAATCACATGCGATGATAGGCTCCTTTTCTAAATTTAATCACCGTTGGGCAGAAAAAATTTAGAAAATATATGAAGTGACAAAAAAAATAATTCTTAATTACATCACCGTTGGGCAGAAATAATTAAGGAAATAATATTATTAATTTATTTGACATGAAATTATAATTAACGTTGGTCAAAAAATAATTGCACATCATAAATATTCTCTAGCAAAACTTCCCGTTGGTTCCATTCAGCTAGAGATAATTTTCAGAGTGCTTAGAATAATTTTCCATAATTTTTCAGCATTTTTAATGGCCAAGAAAGCATATAAAGGGATTTCTGTAAATAACAAATGAATAAAACAGTGGGAATTGATTTAATTTCAAGCGCGGGCGCGGGCGCGGGGCCCGGGCGCAATGCGCGAGGCGCGGGGCGCGGGCGCGAGGCGCGGGCTCGGGGCGCGGGCGCGGGCGCGGTCCTGCGTCGGCCATTCCGTTTGATTCAGATCGAACGGCTACGGTCATCCCCGCGTCTAATTTTGTTAGCGCCGTCCGATTTCAATCCGACGGCTGAGATTATTTTTCACCGGGTCAAAGCCATCGGCTGTTGGCAGCCGAAGCCCTAACCCTATCCCCGGCCGATCCCCTTTTCTCCGCGTCTTCTTCCTCCCGACGCGCTCGACGAGCAAGCGGCGGCGGCGATGGCGACGACTATGGCGACGACGCGCCGAGCGAAGCAGCGGCGACGACGGCCAATGCCCGTCTTTCCTCTTCCCCCTCCGTCCCCAGTTCTCCTCCCCGTGCGCTAGCCCTGGGACCAGTTAACCGAAAAACCGATAACCGAACCAAACCGAACCGAATTAACCGAATAAGTCAGTTAATTCGGTTTTCGGTGTTCGGTTCGGTTCTTGTTTTTTGTTTGTTCGGTAGTCGGTTTTCGGTTCGGTTTTTAAGTTCTATTAACCGATCTACCGAAAAACCGAATAACGCCTCGTGCCCGCCGCTCGTGCTCCGCGCCCCGTAGCCGCCCGCCCGCCCGTGCCCCGCGCCCCGCAGCGCCCGTGCCCGCGCCTCGCAGCGCCCCGTCGCCCCGCGCCCCGCGTCCCGCGCCCCGCAGCGCCCGTGCCCCGCGCCCCGCGTCCCGCGCCCCGCAGCGCCCGTGCCGCGCCCCGCAGCGCCCGTGCCCCGCGCCCCGCGTCCCGCGCCTCGCAACCGCCCGTGCCTGTGCCTCGCAGCGCCCGGTCGCCCGGTCGCTCGGTTATTTCGGATTAACCGATTAACCGAACCGAATTAACCATAACCGAACTGGTCGGTTATTGGTTTTTTCCCTAGAATTTCGGTTGCCATTTTCCAATAACCGAATTACATTCTAACCGAATTAACCGAACCGTTTAAACCGAATTAACCGAAATCCCAGGCCTACCGTGCGCAACAGCAACACCGAGGCGAGCCTCGGTCTCACGCGGCCGAGCGACGGCGCGAGACCGGTCTGGAGTGGCGGGGTGGCTTAGCGGCGGAGAGGGAGTTCCCGAGGCACGCACGCGGCGGCAACGGCGGCTACCCGACGGTGACGCACGGATGCGAGCACATCGGCAGCGAAGACGACGAACCGGGTAAGATAATCCCGATTTCATTGAATTCGCGTTGATTTTTTTTTGGGTCTTATCCGAACTAGGGTTCTTCGGATTTGGGGATTTTGATCTTTGCCGAGTTAATTGATGATGACTTCACTAAGGGATGAAGATTTTGGGATTAAATTTTAAGGGGCTTGGCTCTGATACCACAATGTTGGAGAAATTAAATTACATTGTTGAATAAAATTGATTCACTGAGATTAATCCCCTTAGAAATTCAATCACCTATGCGAAAAATTAATTCTAATCACTGACCTGCTTGTGAAGCCATCTTGACTTGATTTCTTCTTCTTCTCTGCTTCTTGATGCTTCTCTGCGTGTGTGTGCCGACGGACGGATTGATGAAGACCTCACGAACCCCTAGTGCGTTTGTGGATCGGACACAATTAGGGTTTGTAGTCGGAGACCGAGCGGCGTCCCGTTCTTCTTCAATTTCTCTTTTATATGTGCACTAGTGGGGCTCGGGGGTTTCCTTCGGTTTAGGAGGTTCGGTTGAATCCACCGATCACGGATTCTATTCGTTATATTATCTCTAAGCCGATAAAACAACCAACAGGTTCTTATATATATTATTACACTTGTGTTATTTTGTTGTTTATCCGATCTAACCAATAAATTATCAGAAATGTCGCACATGCTAGGTTGGATGTAGGCCAGTGACAGTCATCTGTTGGTATCATCATATTCTCCCTGTATCGTCACCTGTTGATATCATCATATTCTCTCCCGTATCATCATATCCTTCTCTAATATAGTTTGTTAGTAAAATTCAATATCTATGACTATTATATATATTGGCTCCGTGCAGCTTTACTTAATACCAATTTCGATTCGTAGATAACATTTGATCACCACTTCTATATGGAGAAGAAAATTACACAAGATATTAGCCCTTCCCTCATTCAAATAATTAATCTAAAGCGACCGTCTTACTCTGATACTATCGGCAGTAAAAAGAATATCACAGGTAGTTTTTGTCATTAACCAGCAATGACAAATGCAAGTTCAAAATAAAAACCAGAAGTGTTAGCGGTAATGGGTAGTGATGCTAGGCTGAATCAGGCCGAATAGGCTATTAGCAGGCTACGCTGAGCTCACTCAGTCAGAATACGTGTATTGTGGTAGTGGTGGTTCAGGGATATTAGCTAAAACTCCTATAAGCAGTGGCCCAATGCAGCTATATGGATACATAGCAGTCTGAGATGGTGTGGATGAAAAGCTTAATTATGTTTTAAATCGAAGCAAGGATGATCCCATCATCGTGTAGGAGGTACACATATATACTTATCTATAATTTTATATTTACATGCATACAAGAGAAGAGTTTGAAACTTGCATACTTCTGATGTCATACAAATTGCAACCACTTAATCTCTTTTAAACTATTAGAGCTGGGATAGAGGGTTGAGCACATTGGAGGATAGAGTGTGTTTTAATAAATGTGCCGTTTATTTTGGTTTATTCATAGAGTTATTTCTTAATATATATATTGTTGTTACGTTGCAGATAGATTATATTATGGGTATATTTGCCTATTTTGTATGAAATTATGTAAAAAACCTTATAGCCATTGCACAAGAATCTCAGTCCCTGTTGAATGTTATCAAAATGTTATCACAATTTATTGCATACCTCACACCAATGGCAAAATTTGATACTACCGATTGATTCTTTATGTCGTAACCCCTCCCTCCAAAAAAACCCCAAGTTACTCCAGCTGTTAAGATTGAACATTCATTACTATTACAAAATACATTACTTTAACAGCAAACATCGAGGAGTATTAATCCAACAACTCACATCTTGAAAAAGGCTTGTATATTTTAGTGGTTTGCAGTGCTTACCTAACTTGCTTGGGACTAAAGGCTGTGTCATGGTGTGCAGTCTTGCAATACACATTTGAGATATCAGGTTTACAGTAACACCAGTATGGTGTTTTATCAGTTCACTGTGCAAATGAAATGTGTCCAGCAAGAGAAACCCCTGTCCAAATGAAAAAAAACACCTTCACGTCTTCTTTTTTTTTTGTTGTTAATGTAGTACTCGTAGCATGATGTTAAATATGATATTTATGCGAGCAATGCACACATCCCTCAATTTTTTGTGTTATAAATCTTGTTATTTCAGGTATATTGCTATTATATTTCAAACACAGTCTAAATTTGCCATGTAGTAGACTCTTCAAATATATTTTGTGCTAAGACTCATTTCGTTGCTCTTGTTATCTAAAACATGATGGAATAGACTTTACCATTTATATACATGGTTTATGTGATGCGGTGTCCCGACGGCTTATCCCCTCCTTGCTCCGGGTCATGGCGGCGCAACGATGGGTATCTTTCAGGTGTAGTGGTAATGGTTGGGTGATGGGCCTCTGAAAACATTATCGACTGAACAGACCAAAAAAACCTTGTCCCTAAGAAATAGAGCATACTTCGTGTTCAACCTTCTTTTACTCTCTCTTGGAAGATTAGGAGGCTGAGCCGCTAAAGATACGTGCTATTGTGTGATCGACATCAGGGTAGTCGCCAGAGTGTATTACTATTTTGAGATATGATATACATATAATATATTTAGGGATAGATCTCCTATAGAATCAAGTAACAAACAAATTTAGACCCAGGCCGAGGCAAGAGATTTCTATTTCGATAATGTCGCCATTATCATCGACCCATCACCCGTTGCTATTGTGCCTTGCCGTCAAGCACAGGATACACGAATTCATGTCCACTGTATTTGTGATCGGTCCCACCGCTGAGAGCAACCAGAAGAAACATGTCACCACTTTGGCTTTTTTGGAGCTACTCGATAACAGCAAGCTAAGCTGCCGTCTTCTATACCCGATCATGTAAGAGTGCTAGGTTTCCTCATCTGTGAAGTTGCAAGCATTGCGTGATCGCCCCTTTTGTCGTGCTTCCGCTTGATGTCACGTAGTGTGCCGCTGCTTTTCCTATGTTGAGAAACCGACGCCGGAGGACCCTCACAGCTTGCCTCAGTAAGATGCCATACCTATATCCATTGTGCCGTATTACCTCTTGCCATTCTAAGCAGCATCTGCCAGAGGTTGAACAAGATGTGTAGGAGAAGAACTAAACTTAGGGCCACATGTCAACCATAAGAGAGTATTTCATCTTAGAAAATATTTTTGAGAAATAGACCCGAGTGCCTTGGATGCAATTATAAATAGAGCAGAACAAAGGAGCAGAGCAGGTAGCAGGTTGAGTGCAATTATTATTTTGTTATTTAGCTGGTGTGAAGAGCACTTGTGTAAGAGATTTGAGAAAAAAACAATTTTAACTATGTTATACAATTCATCTCCAATCATTTAACAGTTCAAATTTTCATTTTTAGTTCAAAATATGGCCAGCAAGAATTGTTAATTCATTCAATTAGTTCATACATGATAAAATTTAATTACATTCATGATAACGCACGACGCCCAAAGCCTAAAGACCCAGGTGACAGTCTGGACTAGACGACGAACGATATCTTCAGTAGTGTAGTTAGCACTCTTCTTCCTCCAGACCTCCACGACGGCTCAACTCCACACGGACAGCATACTCACAGAGAACTAAGGAGAACTAAGGAGGATGTTCATCGACAATAGATATGGCGACCGCCATGGCTTGCCATACTGTGGCTCGGCTACAAGCATAGTGCTATTAATTTGTAAAGACTATACACGTATACATGTATGCTTCGTTAATTTGTGCAAGTAATTAAACGTACTGAAGCATGCTAACAGTTCACGAAGTTTTCGAATAACTGCAGGAGTCCAAGCCGCCGCGTTACCATCTTACAAACAATAAAAACCAGAATATCACAACCTTTCCCAAGTTCAAATAATTAGCCTAAAATAATCTTCTACCGACGGTAAAAATAACATCATACGTGATTTTTATTGGTTCGGTAACCGATAGTAATATATATCAGTTCAAATAAAAACTAAAAATGTTAGCTGTAATGAGTAGTGATGCTAGGATGAATCGAGCCGACTATGCTAAGCTCACTCAGTCATAATGCGTATTTTGTGATAATAATGGTTCATGGATCTCGTCTTCGATGGGATATCTTTACAAGTATAATTTTCTTTTTAAGATTGTCGCGTCTCTGATCAAGAGATGACAATCCTGTCTCTATACCATGACACAAAATCCTGTCTCGAAGTTTTTCGGGAAAACAAATGCACACTGTTGGTCAGGAGATCGTTTGCCTCTAAAGTTTATTATTACCGACTGACTGTTTATCGATAAAAGTTTACACAATTGCTAATCGAAACAGCCTGTTGCCGTGGTGCGCACGAACAACGGCGCCAACAATAAGACTGACATCGACTACCGCGGCGACGGAGAGATCACCATCTCCTACTCCGGCAAGCAGCTCACCGCCGGCCCATGGCCTACGTTCCGTCAGGCGCCAAGAAACGTCACGATGTTCTCAACAGCATCGAGACAGATGAAGAGGACAGAGAGAAGTCGAGAACATCAAAGGAGAAAGATGATGAGAAGTAGAGGGCGTCCGACATCCGTAAACAAGCATTATAAAGTTATACCGATCGACCGAGGTATACATGGATCTTTTCTGTCTCAAGAGGCTTGATATGAATGTTTGGACAAGATGTGGTCCAAAAGGGAAAAATACGTAGTGCAAACCTAAGACTAGTTGTAAACTTGGAAACTCTGCAATGGACCGCCGGATCTGGAATATGCTAGCTTCGGTGCTTATCTTCTCATCCAAAGGAGCCACAAGCTTACAAGTGATCATCCATCTTAACTTTATATTTGAAAAAAAAGCTAGCTAGACCTTCAGTAAAAAAGATAGCTAGGCCTTCATCGATAACGGTGTGGCTTCGGTGCTAGCTAGATTGTTATGAGCTAATACTTCCGTCTCAAAATATTATTATTTTACCTTTCAAAATATTACTATTGTTGTCCTAATATTTTATTATATATATATAACTTAGCTAGGATAAGCAGCTCGATCGAGCATATATATGTAGACGAACGCGATTAGGCTTGGCGGCCACCGGCGGTCGGCTCGGCCATCCCCTGCCTCCCCACCTTCTGCTGCTGCTGCTGCTGCTGATTATTGTTCGCCTGTGCGACGCGGCCGGCGTCGGAGAAGAGGTCGACGGGCTCCGACTCGGCGATCTTGCGGCCCTCCTCCTCCTCAGGACGCTGCTGCTGCGAGGAGGCATCGGAGATGCGGCGAGCTTGGGCGAAGAGATCGACGGGCTGAGAGTCGGCGATCTTGCCAGCCTCGAGCGGGGTGCCGTTGATGAAGCCGGTCCTGAGCATCTCGTCGTCGCCGTTCACCTTGGCGTGCGCCGTGCCGTGCCTCACCTCCTTCTTGCTCGTCGCCATATGTGGTGTGTGTTGATCTTTCTTCTCCTCGATCTTCTCCTGATGCTGGCTTAATTAGCTAGTAGCTAGGATCGGATCGATCTATCGATGTACTGTGCTGCTGTTGATGTTAGTGTACGATATAGTTATACAGAAGCTTAAGTAAGCATGGTATATAGCATCATCTTGGTTGTGAATGAATATATAGGAAGAGCGATGAAAGCCGATGCGAGGACACGTTGCTTCTCTGCATGCAGTGGCGACGTGGCCTCCCTCCTCTTGTGCCATGCAATGCTATACCTGTTGTGTTGATGCTCGTACTCTCTAGAACTCTGATCGATCATGTGTAGCTAGCCTCCGCGTGTACTCTGCACCGACCTCCATCGCCAAATAAAGCGGCTCTTTTCGTTCAGGAAGATTGCTTGCTGTGGGATTCGTGTTAGACAGTCCATGTCAGAAAGGGAAGCAAACTCTTTCTGATTTCGGAATTAATGACTTATTAGCCAATTCAAACCAGAAACATAAGTTCTTGGGCTGCATTTTATTACTTCAAGAGCTTTGACGACGGCTGACAATCTCTTGCTCAGACACTGGCTATGTAATTGGATCTGTAGTCTGTGCTACCCAGCCTTCGAAACAAGAGCTCATTTAGCGAAAGATTGTTCTTTTTTCTCTCAAAGTGTGGCAGTTGATCGATCTGCGATGGGAAGGTTTAGGGAGCGTTCCGAGGCAAATAATTAATTAAGTTTTGATTATTATAAAATTGAAAAATAGATTTATTTGATTTTAAAAATAACTTTTAGATAGAAAATTTTTAAAAAATACACCGTTTAACAATTTGAGAAACGTGCTCATAGAAAAAAAATAAAGTTTTTATCCTCCCTTACACCTTCGAATGCTCCATTAGCCCAAATACCACAGCAAGCAGCGGCATCAAACCTGGCTGATTAGTTGGTGGTACGAATTTCGTGTAATCAAGCAAAAAGACCATCGAAAAGGAAGTTTTTGGTGCCCTTATCACCAGAGGGTGGAACAGCCTTTATTTTTTTCTATTATATTTCATCGTAGACTATATATATATCTAATTTGATACTATAATTAAAATATAAATATTTATAATACATAGAATTCATCCATATATAATTAAATAATTTAAAACATCATAATTTAAATTTTTATTTGTAATTTAGAAATATGTAAATGATCTCCGTCCTTCACGGTAGCTGCTGCCGAATGTTGTGAGAGATGACATCTCCGGTGAGGCTCTGCGTCTCCGGCCAAACATCCAGCTCACATGAACCGTCAGCACCAAGGGATTCCATCCATTTCCCAACAAGCTCTTCACAGCACGTTGAAAACGCCGGCAGCATGAGCTACAAATCAGAACATACAATCCTAGGATCAATAAAAATATAAATCAAGCAGTAGTACAGTACTAACGTGAAAAACGCTTTCGTGCAAGGTACCTTGAGGTTCTCGAGATGGAACGCAGGGTTCATGATCCTCCTATGCTCGACCCACTTCTCGCCGTCGTGGCTGGTGAGGCCGTCGGCGAGCAGCTTGGTCACTTGGGGCTTCTCGAAGTGGCCGAGCTTGTTGGACAGCATGTCCCTGACCTGGCCGGGGTCGGTGATGGGACGTTGGGGATGGGGCCGAACCAGGAGAAGCACGGCCTGCCGTTCTCCCGCACGTTGCGGTGCATGAACGGCGGCATCCCAGGGCAGCGGCGTCGACCACGCCGTCTCGTTGAGCCGACCAAACTCCTTGACGTTGCCGAGGAGGAACCGGTACGTCGTACCGCGGAGCCCCTGCGCGCGCAGCGCCCGCTCCAGCCGCCACGGCGGGGCGAGCAGGGGCAGGGCGACGGCCGGTGGTTCTCACTGTTTTTCCTTTGATCTTTCTTTTTCTAGATACACACTTTTCCAATCTTCCTCCTCCTAGATGCGTTAGTGATGGGAATTATCGTAGACGCCAAAAATAATATCGATACAAGCTGTGGTATATAGCTCTCAGGAGTGGGGGCTTAAGGGAAGATTTGAGGGACTTCTCATTTTGGGGCTCTAGTAGGATCCCCGCTGGAGCTAGTTTTTTTTTGTCTCACCACCAAAACTGTTTAGGGGTTGTGTTTAGGATCGCTGCTGGATATACTCTTACACCGTCGAATGATGCTAGGGCACAAGCAAGTTCCAAGCCGCTGTGGCCATTTTCTGTTCCGCCGTTGGCCATGTGGCAGTCTCGTCAAGGTACATGTCTCTAAATGACCTAAATGAATTGCTGTATAGCAACATGCAACACACGAATAAATAAATTGTTGTGTTATCACTAGCTTCACATTGTACGCCGAAGCCACTACTACACGACAGTGTTGTCGTAACAGAGTTATCGTAACAGAATGTCGTGTAGTCGTAACAGAGTTATCGTAACAGAATCCCGTAACATAGAAAGATATGTGTTACAAGAAAATATCATAGGAGCATATAGTATGTGCTACAACAGCATCTTGTAACATATTTTCATAAGATGTGAACACGTAGCTTGTGCGACACTTGCGTCCTGAGCTTAGTTCCTCCAATATCAAATATCCTTGGCTAGTGGTTAGTATCACTGTGTCATAGGACGAAATTAAAATTTTAGCAAGATATCTGATGTTCATGTTTTTGGCAAATATGATTTGTCCGTGTTTTTGGCAAGATCTTGATTTGGTGTGTGGATCGAAAGATTGCCGGCCGATTGACTGCTGCCTGTGCGTGTGATCCTATCTTCAATTCTCATGTTCTGCTGAACGGGAGCGACCTAGTGAGGGTTCAGAACTTCAGATTAAACTCAGGGTTTAACTCGTCTCAATTCTGTTAAATGTTTTTTGAAAAATAAAAAAATAGTTAGGGGCTTTGATTCGCTAATCGACAGGTACAATGTCTGTACCAATGTCTGTACTAGCGTCAGTTTCGCATTGAATGCGTACGGATATAGTGTACCAGTATTACGCTTTTTCCATGTCAACATTTCAGCACCGTTCGAGACTATAGGTTGAGAAAAAAAAACATTCTCGTTTTTCGTAAGTATGTTTTCCAAATTGCTAAATTGTATATTTTTTAAAAAAATTTCTAGATAAAAGTTACTTAAAAATCATATTAATGCATTTTTTAAATTTAAAATAATTAATACTCAATTAATTATGTACTAATAGTTCATCTCGTTTTGTATGATCTTCTTTCTCTTTTCTCATCTTTAAACTCATCCTAATATGTGTTTCTTCTTCCTGATTATAAACACACGTGCAAAAAGACAGAAGGTAGCATGAATCATCTTGGTCGATCTCAGCTGACAACAATACAAAAATATATAGAGAGGTTCTTCTAATCAAAACTCACTCATGTGACAGAGGCATCCAAGAAAATGTAGCATGTGCACAAGTGTGGTTCCATTTCTATATGCAAAACTACTTCAAATTTCATTGAAGCATATACAGTGCACTCATTGAATTGCAAAGGATAATTTGCAACCAGCCCCCGGAGCCTGCGGGGGACGGTAGCTGCATGGCCGCCATATATGGCTCGCTTCAGGGGTTATTGGAATTGATTTATTATGCTGGTTTATAAATTGCATATAAAACAAGAATATTACTAACATGTGATTAATTAAATATTAATTATTAAAAATTTAAAAAATTAATCTATTTAATTTTTTAAGATATTTTATATAAAAAAATTTATAAAAATATACTATTTTATATTTTAAAAAATATACTAACAGAAATCGAGAAAGAAAAAGCAAGAAACGGAAGCAGAACCAGCACAATCTATAAGCAGCGCAGCAGAGAGAAAGGGATGGACGGATATAGGGACGTGCTGTGTGCCACGTGGCATCAAGCTATTGGGCGTCTTATCCGAGCTTGGGGCAACCAGGATCACAAAATACACACACACACACATATATATATATATATATATATATATATATATATATATATATATATATATATATATGTGTGTGTGTGTGTGTGTGTGTGTGTGTATATATGCATCATATCTCTCTTTTCTTTTCTTTTTTTCTTTTTCATTCTACAAATTAATTAAGTATTTCATTATTTCCTAGTTCCAACAATATAATCCAGCTTCTTTTCTATGGAATATAGGAAGAATTCACTAGGAATATAATTATGACCGACGTTGTTGCCATGCATGCCCCTGTAGATTATATATTGATCTGTATATTTTGCCTCCATCATCGTTACCAATTGCACATATACTAAGAAGGGAGTGGCTGCATACTCGTACATGGGGTGGGGCGTATTAATTCTTGGATGACCAGTAAATAATTAAGTACCCACAAAGATATAGGAGCATGCAAACAGCAGAAACTTAATTAATTTGCTGAAAAGAATAAGTAGATATACAAGAATTAATAGAGATAGCTAGAAAATGTATAGCTTAGCTTGTTCTTTCAAATACATGTACGTATTTGACAGTAGCAAATTAATAATCGATAGCAATATGACACCAAAATGCGATTAATTAAGCAGCAGCAACATTAATATAATATTTAACAACCCGAGGGCACGCCTGTTATATCTCGCTCAAGATATACGCACGGAGTAGTACGTATGTACGTACGTACATATGTGTGTATACTAGTAGTAGTATGTATTGCATGCATGCTGGGAAGACGCGCGTGTACGTACGACAATATATATTATAGTTAAACTGAAAAGAGCATATATAATTAATAAAGCTTAATTAATTGTAGAGAATTTAGACGAGCTCGTCCTCCTTGTGGGTCTCGATGACGACGTCGGACTTGGGGTAGGCGTGGCAGGTGAGCACCCACCCGGCGGCCATCTGGTCGTCGTCGAGGAAGCTCTGGTCGGACTGGTCGATCTCGCCGGAGACGACCTTGCCGGCGCAGGAGGAGCAGGAGCCGGCGCGGCAGGAGTAGGGCAGGTCGATCCCTTCCTCCTCGGCATGGTCCAGGATGTACACGTCGTCGGGCACCTGCAGCTCCACCTCGCCATCGGGGGTGATCAGCTTGACGTTGTAGGTCGCCTGCACGCGCAGCCTGTCGCCGAGCTTGCTGGGCATCGCCACGCGGGCGGGAGCGGGCGCGGGCGCCGCCGCCACGCGGAGGGACAAGGGCATGCGGAGCTGGCTGCTCAGTGCCGTCGCCATGGCTGCTGCTGCTAGGCTAGCTAGGTAGCTGCTGGCTGGTGTGGCTAGCTGCTGAGCTCGTGGTGTGAGGGTGAGGGTGAGCGTGAGGTTGAGGGATGCTGAGGTCGGGGAGGGATGCGGCGGTGGCAATAAGAAGGGAGGTGGAGAGTGCCACGTGGCGTGCGGTGACTGGTTGGCTTATCTGCGGGCGGGTGGCTGGGGCAACCACCACCACACGATGGCCATCGCCGATGGTGTGCGTGTGGTGGCCTCGCTTTTCTTTTTTGTTTTTTTCTTCATACATATATGTACCCTTTTTCTTTCTTTATTTTTTTTTAAGCCAATCAATCACACGTACCTCCAGGCTCGAGATCTGATATCATATTTTTCATGGCCGTCTATTTTGTTTTTCAGGCAAAAAAAATTATTGAGTGGTCATACGTTAGTTTTCTTTTGTTTTGTTTAGCCATATACTTCCTCCGTCTATAAATATAAGTATTTTAAAAACAGTGCTTAGTCAAATATTCGTTACTTTTACTGTCAATTAAAATAAGAACAGTGTTACTAGGTTTATTATTAAACAAACTATCATAACATATAAATCTTTTTATTTAAAATAATTTATTTTTAGATATTATTAATTAAAGTAGCGTACTGAAGAATATGCTCAAAATCTAAAAGCTCTTATATCGTTGAGAGGAGGGAGTATGTCACATATTGTCCACACGTACGCTTGATCTGGTTAGATTGGGATTTCAAGGTCACAACTAGCTCATGAGAGAGAGAGAGCGCGCTGTACGTACGTGTGATGTGCAGCCTCTAGCTACCGCCTTGCCGGCTAGGAACTTATTGGAAGTTTCTCCGACTAACCAACATTACATTGTATTTCTACTATCTAAAAAAACATTGTATTTGTACGATCGAGTAATGCCCGTGGCCCTGGCGAAAACGTAAAGTACAGGTTTCGGCCGATTCCAGAAATACGGCCCATGAACATCGATCAGAAGATGGCACTGGACTGACAGGACTCACGCAAGGCCCGGCCCATATTCTTCCTTACCAACCTTCTTTTTGCGATTTTTTTTATTTTTATATTTATTTAATAAAATATTTACAAAAC
Organism: Oryza meyeriana var. granulata; assembly: GCA_003991445.1. NCBI lineage: Eukaryota > Viridiplantae > Streptophyta > Magnoliopsida > Poales > Poaceae > Oryza > Oryza meyeriana. Next base: position 239,916 of record RYFJ01000310.1, on the reverse strand, counting down.
TACATTTTCATTCCAAAAATTTACAGAAATATACTCCTACCGCCCTCCTCTGGGATGAAATCGCCCTTCCACAGGGCGATTTGATGACGTGGCTGACGGCCATTGGGCGGGCAGCCCACAGCCGTCAGCCATTTGCAGGCGGCCCCCCCGGCAACCCAAAAACCGTTCTCTGAGAGGGCGGCAAGGGGGCCGCCTGTAAAAATCCGGCCGGGGGGCCGGCCGTTTTATAGGCAGCTCCCTTGCCACCCGCTCAGAGGGCGGTTTTTGGGCGGCCGGGGGGGCCGCTTGCAAATGGCCGACCCACGGGCCGGCTATTTTGTAGGCGGCCCCCTTGTCGCCCTTTGGAAGGTCGGTTTTTAGCAGCCCCGGTATAAAATCCCCTCCCAGACTCTAAAAATGTCATAAAATTCACTGAAATCATAGAAAAAAAAGAGAGAACTGAGAGCGAACCTGAACGGAAGCGCCGAAGCCCTGTCGGTTTACGGATTCATCTGCAGGTAATATTTGATGTCTCTTTGCAATTTCTATTTATATTCATAAAATAATATAGTATGTGTAATATTAGACCAATTTTTTCACAGATAAATAAATGTTATGTTTGTTTCACAGAGTGTAGATCTATTGTAGTTGAGCATAACGGCTAAGGACATTGATAGAGCGCATGAGAGAAGTTAGCTTTTTTTACTAGATGAGTAGCACTAGTTTAAGAAACGCTCGGGAGATGGAAATGTGGACGATGAAATTTTATTTTTTGTAGTCATGTGTAGTATACCCTAGGTAAGTAGTTGTATAAGATATTTTTGGCCTAGTGAGTTATAACTTGCGTTTATTTGGTTATAATATAGGTTGCTATCGATGGATCCGGTATGTCCATTCATCTACGACCTCCGATTGACGAGCCTCTGCCGATATGTTGGAATGGAGATAATTGCAAAGTTGCAATAAGTGAGAAGGATTACACATACCGGCAAAGGTATTGGATGTGTGCAAATTACGCCTACTCTCTAGAGAAGCCGAAACCACAAAGGAAGAAGGGGAAGGCGAAGAAAATAGTGGAGGTAATACGAATTATTTTGTACTATGAAATATTTGAACCTTTGAACTAACAAATTTGTATATGTCAAGGCACCAAAGCCTCCTCCGCCTCTGTGCAACTTTGTGCAATGGATAGATATGGAGATCCGTCCACAGGACGCACAGTATCTTCGCACGTCGAAGGAATGGCACAGGGACCACCTTGAACGTCTTTAGGCGGCAGAAGAAAAGTGGGAAGCTGAGCAGAAGAGGAAGGAGGAGAAGGAGCGGCAGGAGAAGGAAGCCCGTGAGGCAGACAGGGAGAGGAAGCGGGAGAGGGCATGACGTACAAAGGAAGCTGGGCCAGAGGCGGCGAGGAAAGGGAAGTACCCACGCTGCACACAGTAGTTGCATCTCTAGTTGGTTATCTATTTAAAATTTCCTAAGACATGTAATAACGATAACTAGAAACGTTTGATGTGCCGTTTGTACTCTTTGGATAGATAATTTCATTATGTTCATAAGCAATTAACGTGTGTTCGGTTGTCACCGCTCGGAATGGACTTTCGCCGTAAAATTGAAATTCGAAAATTTATGTTTTTGATCAGTTTCGTCACAAACATAGATTGTGAGGAGCACATCGTTTGATCGACGAGCGTAAATGAAGTAAAGGGGTTTTTTCAGTATACGTAGAATTAATAAAACATGATATACAACAGACAAACTATCACTGATACAACGTACTATGGGCCCTGACCGTAACCCCTAGCTCTCTTTGTCTTCCTACCTTGCGCTCGCACCTGCCCCTGGGAGTACGTCAGCCGGTCTGGTGGTATGGCACGGCCAGCGCGGGTCGTCTGCACGGGTGTGGCAGCTAGTGGGTCCTGTGTCTATGGTGGCGGAGCTCCTTCGAGCTGCGAGACTGCTAGTATCTCCTAGATCTCCTCGCCCGAGTTCTCCAAGTCGTCCCCCTCGAAAGGATCCGGTGCCCAACCGCTGCTGCGTGCGCCGTGCGTGGAGGAGTCAGCGCCAGCAAATATCCCCGGCGCTGTAGAGTGGAACCCTATACATCAAAATATTGATAATCCCAAACCAAAATTTTGCAAGGCAAAAATAAACGTTGATATAACCTGAAGGACCTCTTGTGGTGGCCCGGGGGGCACTTGTCATGCCCAGCTGCGCGTGTGGTCGTGTGTGGTACACTCCATGCGTCGACGTGCTAGCTCTAGAGGGACGTAGGTACGGTGTAGCGAAAGTTGCAGGAAAGCATATTGATGTACAACGGTACATGTCGTAGAAGAAAACATATTATGAACCGATGGTTAGTCGAATTTACCTCTGGAGGGGCCAGATGGCTGACTGGAACCCTGTGGTCGCACTCCTGCTCCTGCTCCTGTTCCTGCTGGCCGTGGCTGTTGCTGCTGTACAACTACGGGAGGTACCGCATCGACCGCACGACAAGTGAGCGCACGAATCACTGTGAGCATCGTCTGACGAATCCTCCCGAAGGTCGTCCTCTGCTCATCGGCATTCAGCACGATCCCACTGTCCAACCGTCCGAACGCCGTGTTTACATCAACCTGAACCTGTTGCGCTACGTCGACCTATTTCAAATGTGACATGAACATGTATTAGAACCGTAAACACATACAAAGGGAATAGCAAAGTGCAAAGATAATGTGACGTACCGCGCGGAAGTAGTCTTGGTCACGGTGTCTAGGATACGTGTCCGTCGTAGTGGTGACGTGTGGCTGTGGATCATCTAGGGTGAACGTTACGCGTGTGCAGGTGCGGGCCTGGTACCACGTGAGGTAATCTAGGTAGGTCTCCTCAGTGTGTGGATGTATCTCGTCGATCACCTCCTCCGTCGCCAACAACCAATCCTCCACGTACTTCTACAGTCGAGGATACCATTGAACGCCGGCTGCCTGTTTCCTACGATTATATCTATTTGTAGAGAGTACATTAGACTATATTAAATAGTTATAGTACTAAACAAAGATCGCAGTTGTACTAACCGGTGCACATCGCGTGGCACAACGATCTCCACGGGCACAGGGGAGTGCTGACGTAGTCCGAACTGTCGCATCACACGCTGCGAAGAGTGGGGCTCGACAAAGATGTCGAACACCAACGGCACTGTCGTCATCCAGTACGCCTGGTCGCGCATGCAAAGAGTACAGAGTACGAGCGGTGCATGGGCCGCGATGGCCTGCGGACTATACGGCTCTCAGACGACGTCGTTGGGCAGCAGGCGGTCGAACTCCATAACGAATTCGGAGTAGGCCCTCCTAACCTGCCTATGGGCGTAACGACGCTGCAAATAGGAAAAGCTTACATGTCAGTGTTTGTGCATAAGTGCTAAACATAGAATTTCATATTTTGTACCTCACGGTGACACCATACGGTCCACATAGTCGGACGGTCCTCGGGCCACTGCCCGTACAAGCCTCCAGGGCTGCCCTCGTAGGAAGAGTGCTGAATCAGAGGACGGCCTATCGCGAACCGCTCGGCCGCCCATAGCTGCAGAAGGAGGGGGCAACTGGCGATAATCGCACCTGGATCGGTCTTTGTGCACGCGTCACAAAGAGCACGGTACGTCGCCGCTAGCACAGCAGATCCCCAACTCCACTGCGGTACATGGCCGTCCTCGCTGTCGGCGATCGCACGAGCGTAGTGAATCAGTCCCTTGTCCACCGCATGCCCGTAAGTGCTGGTGAACATCACCCACCCGAACAGCCACAACAGGCACGCCTCCATGCTCCGCCGCACCGAGTAGTCATCGGCTTCATCGTCTAGCTTATCAGGCTGTAAAGGAAGATTATAGTTAGCAGCTCTGTTGCTTTGTAGATCGGATGATTGTGAATGAAAGGAATCCGCGACTTACGGTGAACTATAGCAGCCAAGCCTGCGAGAGGCCGTTCGTGGTGTAAGGCGGTAGCGAACCCGGGGGTCCAAGTTCAGGTCGACGATGCACGGGCTCGAACCGAGCACTGATGTCCTGCGACCAACCGTGCGCCCCGTCGATCGGGCCGACTACATCTCCTGCGAGGGGAAGTCCTAGCAGGTACGACACGTCCCGGAGTGTGGGAGTCATCTCGCCGCACGGTAGGTGGAACATGTGGATCTCCGGTCTCCAGCGATCCACCAGTGCTGCCAGAAGTGACCGGTCAGCGTCCCATCGCTTGGCGGGATCTCTTTCGTCCGGTGCGGGCTCAACTAGCCTACACAGCGGAAGAAGTCCAGCCTCACACAACCTGCACAATATAGCACTGTAGTTAATATTGGGGAACATAGATATGCACAAACGATGTGAATGAATATTCGTACAGCTCTTACCTCTCTCGGAACCGAGGGTCTATCTGCAGGAGGTGACGTGAAGGCCGTGGACGGAAGGTGGCTAGGTGGGCGCCCTCCATGGCTGACAGGTAAGACCGGTGGGACTGGTCGAGACCTCGGTCCAACAGCTCCGGTGTATGGTACGCCATACCTGTATGCAAATAGAGAGTTAGCGTTAATTATTGTTAAAGTTTATAGCATTGTTACATGATAATAAAAAATAACAGTATGATACATATCCTTCTATAACAAAGAACTAGTATAGACTTACACTACACCGTAGCACCACCAATTATTTGAGAACGCCTAAGACGGGGTCGTCTTGAAGTTGTGCCTTCACCCGTAGGACGACTATCATCAGCGGCTGAACCCGACGATCCAGCTTCCGTCACACTTCGACCGGTTGCATCCTTTGGACATTTCTTATATGTGTGACCTGTTTGGTCACACTTTGAACAACGTTTATGCCTTCTACCGGCTTCTGACTCATCCATGTCATTACGGATGCGTCTTGTCTTGCGGCGACCTACTTTATCCCTTAATTTTGTTGGGTCAGAAATGTGCATAATTTGAGGATGCTCCAGAGTAAATGTATCCGCAATACCGAAACCGTATATGTCTCCGCTCCAGGTATTATAGATTGCTTCTTTCCTGAAATAAGGTGAGACAAAATAGCGTGCTTCTATCCCATACTCACCGCTCACGGTAATAACGTGAGAGCATGCCTTGTGGAGCAGTGTAGGTTTCGGCACGAGTACTTGCAAGTCCCGTCTTCCTTCAGCACACCCTCCTGCACAACTCTTTTGCGGTAGATTCCGCGCATGCCCTTGTCGACACACAATATTTCAAATTTGTGTTCTTGTGTACCTTGAGGTAGAGCACGATATCTTCGGGCCTTTTTACTTTTATCTTGCAGATACTTCGTCAATAGTGTGCCAAAGAAAATATTATTGTCTGTCATTGAGGGCCCAGCTGCTCTGTATCGATCTCTGAAGTACTTGCATGTGCCATGCAAGATAAATTCAACTATACCAATAAGTGGGAGCCCTCGAACACCACGGATCACCTAGTTATAAACATCTGCCAAATTTGTGGTCATTATGCCAAACCGAGAACCATCCTTGTCATAAAACAATACACATTTCTCCTTTGATTCATTCTCAATCTAATCTAAAAATTTTCTAACTGAGGATGCAGACCTTCTTCTCATATGTGGTTCGTCACTTGATAGAGGTCCAAGAGCTTGTGGAGCCTCATCCTCTCCAATGGTAGCCCTCCTAGACTGCTCATCTGTTAGTTTAGAGGTCAGCTCATCCAATCTCCTCAAAAGCTCATTGAATTTCTTCTCTTGATTCTGGGCGCAAAGCCTCTTGAAAAGATCCATAAGGTGCTTATTCTTAAATTGTCTGTAGAAATTAGCACACATATGACATAGCACCATCTGCTTTGGACATTAGACCACCTTGATGGGTATCCTTTCTCAACACATCCATATCTCAATTCCTCGATTGCACGCAGCAAACCGGCGTGACGGTCATGTATAAGGCATACGTCTGGTCTCATCCGTACAACTGCAGACTCAACCCTTTCTAGAAACCAATACTAGCTATTAGTGTTCTCACTCTCAACAAAAACAAAAGCCATTGGTAGAACTTGGTTGTTTCCATCAACTTCAATTGCTGTTAAGATCTGCCCTCTGTACTTTCCGGTCACAAATGTCCCATCGATGCAGAGAATGGAACGACAATGGACAAATGCCTGAATACAAGCACCTAATACAAAGAATATTCATTGCAACACACTTTTATTACTATGGTGAATTGATGGAAAGGCTTTTAGGTCGTAGCACGTCTCTGGATTCCTCTGAAGAATACAGCCTAACAGACAAGACAAATTATCATAGGATGCTTCAAATGTGCCAAATCTCATCTCTACAACCTTCTGTTTTGCCCTCCAAGCCTTACCATAGCTAATTGTGTATTTGAATTTCTCTTCAATATGTCTGACAATTGACCTTAGTTCGTACCCCAGATTATTGACAATATGGAAGTACATCTCTGTTACAACAAATGCAGATATCATGTTTCTGTGATATTTTTTAACACCGGGTAAATAACATGAATGCTCAGTCACGATTGAAACTTGCCAATAATCTTTCCATTTACCCTTGAATGCGTGCACCCGCCATGAACACCCATACTTCATGCACTTTACTTCATAAACCGATTTGCTTGACTTCATAACCAAGAACTATCTTTGAAGTGACACGGCCCATTGTTTTACTGCCTCCTTTAAATCCTCTATAATGCATACTTAGCCCCCTGAATGACCTCATTCTCCTTATACTCCTATGGCACATGATGTCCTTCGGAGATAGCAAGCCCAGAGAAGTCCTCGTTACTCCATTATGCAGGCATCACGGTGTCCTCATCAGATGAATCATCATGCTCTGCTTGCTCGTTTTCAGAATCTTCCCTATCCATTTCTTCGACGATGGTGTTGATTTGTTTTCCCTCATCTGCTACACCGGTTGGCTATCTATCTTCTTCATTCCCTCCTTCATTTTCTTCCATTGTTTCGCTATCACCTCCCGCCGTACTTGGACCCTCATCATCTTGCACGGGCATTGCACCAGTGGTGTTATCTTTCTCATATATCGATACAAGTATGCCCAGTGGCCAACCACGTTGAAATGCATTCTCCACATACCATCTCCAAGTGGCAGTGCAATCCACCGGCATCAGTTCCCAAAAAAAACCTTCAGTTGCACGACTGACGACTACATATAAAGTTATTGCGCTGAGCTCGGGGTTCAGTCGAAACCCTCGTATCAGCCAGTTGTACACTGACCCAAAACTTCTCTCAGCTGGTCTATCAATCCACTTAGCCGTTGAACTAAAATCCGACAGATCTACCCCTTCTGGACTATATCTAATATTCCCTTGCCCGTGGAATAACTGAAATATCACCTTATTTGACATTTCTGTTGATGAAAAAATATAGTTAAACTAGGTACCAATATCTCCTCACATCTCTACAAAAATTAAATCATCTAACGGATTAACTAAAAACCTATAGATCTACGAGTAACAACTTATTTTCATATACTACTATACACATAACCAGTACAATACTACATCAGTTTATGCATAGAAATAGAAATTACAAAGGAATAATAGATTTTACCTACAAACGAATCAGCAAACTGACAGAGCTTCACTGCTTTCGTTCAGGCTCGCTCTTTTTTTTTTCTGTGATTTCAGTGAATTTTATGACATTTTTGGAGTCTGGGAGGGGTTTTATACCGGGGCTGCTCAAAACCGCCCTTCCAGAGAGCGGCAAGGGGGCCGCCTGCAAAATAACCGGCCCGTGGGTCGGCCATTTGCAGGCGGCCCCCCGGCCACCCAAAAACGGCTCTCTGAGAGGGCAGCAAGGAGGCCGCCTGTAAAACGGCCCCCTCCCAGAGGGCGGTGGGAGTATATTTCTGTAAATTTTTGAAATGAAAATATAGTTTTATAAATATTTTATTAGATAAATATAAAAATAAAAAAATTCTGTTTTTGTCGACAGGAACAGCATTAGTCAATGTGCAATCCATGGGCCTGTAGCAAATAAGATGAGAGAGAGAGAGAGAGAGTTTGTAATAGCGAAGGCATGATCCTGTGGCCGTTGGATGTGAATCCAACGATTAGAATTTAATTCTTGGACACTCGATATGTGTATCTTGAGCATCTCCGAGAAAGGGCTAAAGAGGTTTTCAAAAATTAAATTTTGGGATTTAAATTAAAATTAGGCCTCCAACAAATACCTAAACATATCTTAAAAATTCTCCATGTTCAATCATAGTCAAAAGTGAGCCAGATTTATGAAGCCTATTGGCGTCCCTAATAACTACTCCCACGGGAAAAATTTTACTGTTTACGCGCCAGGAATTCTCCGCCCGTGTCTTTTCTTTCTCCCAATGCATTCCGCCCGCACCGATTTTTTTATGTCGTCTGTCGCAGTCGCTTGATCCGCACACTGCCTCAAGCCGTCGTCGATCTGTATCCCCACCGACCACGATTGATAACATGTTCAACTAGGGGATCGACAAGCCTTTTGTTTCTTCACGGGCTGATGATAAAGTCTTTCGCCAAGAGCACTATGGTCGATGATATATTCTCTGGGGCCAAGGAGCGGCGTTGTCAACGAGGATCTTCTCGATTGGTATTCGCACGGGGGCACGGTATCGTTAAAAGAAAACGATCGCAAGCAAACACTGGGCTCATCTATCCTACGTGGCCAATAAACTAATTTTTATGATCTAATTTTTGGGTCTCTCTTAAAGATGATAACATCTTTTTAAGCCTAAAATTTTTTAGAATGGTTTTGATCTAAAATTTTTAGGAACTAATATTTAGACCTTTCTGATAGATGGAAAGAGCTAAAGCACATGGAGATATACAAATCAATCAACGATCAATAATAATCCATGTGCTGCAGGCATATATATATATGCATGCGTACGTGGAGCTTCTGTATCAATAATTAAGGCACCGTAAGTACGTACGTGTATGATTGCCAATTAAGCTATTTTCAACATAACTTATTTATATTGCTATGAGATTTCTGTGCCAATGATCGATTATTTCACCCATGCATCTGGCCACGTGTGCATGCTTTATGCGTACGTGGCCCTGTTGATTCTCACACGATACTACTGATGAACAAACATTGTACACATATATGTATGCGTAAGCGGAATTATTGATTGATTGATCAATGACTAGAGCTAGCTATAGCTAGTAGCTATCAGCTGCATGCATGTCAAGCACCCATCATACCCCATCCGATATGATTCATCCTCCTCAATTGAAAGAACTTGTGTACATGTCCTTCCTTGTGCATGACGTGGCCAGACCAAATTAATAGTAGATATTAATTTCCACATACACTATTTTAATAAAAATATTCGTAATTTTTCATAAGATTTAATTTAAAAATAAATAACGATGATAATATAAACCATAAAAAAATACTCTTAGCAATAGAGACAAACTAACTAAACATACAACATTAAAAAATAGAATGAACGAGCAAAAAATATATGGTGCAGCCATAGAAGTAGAGCTAGATCCACCATTGCCATTGTCGTTCCTTGTCTGTTGTTTTCGTTGTCGCCATTCAATCATGATAAATATAGTTGAAGTAGTTGTTCATGTGAACAGTTGTGTGATGTGCTCCTTAAAAATCTTATTTGTCTCCTTCTTCATGCAAGATCAGAGAGGTGAAGATTCCAAAGGCCTACTCTCTCTGCGTCCATACATGCAGAAGTAGGGATGAAAAAACTAATAGTAACTGAGTAGAACATGAACAATTGTGTGCCGTCTCGTCTCACATGGGAGATGTTGTGCCTTCTATAGGACTTGGGGAAGAGAAAAAAAAATTGGCTTATGAAAAATTAAGGGAAAGAGAGTAATACGAGATCGTCGTTCCTCCTCAACTGCTTCACTACGAACCGTTATAAATACTAATAACAAAAATCCCTCGGATTGCAATACTAAAAAGAAAATCCATTAAATTGGCCCTTCTGACACGCAATACATATCTATGCAATGTTAGCAATTGATTAAGAAAATGACTAGCTGCACAGATTCTCTCAGGTAGGAAAAGAGACATGCATATATAAACAATGAATAGACAGATGGAGTGAGAAAAAAGATTTCGTCCAACAACTGAAAAGAAAGAAAACATGGATAGTTTCAATAAATTGTACTCCGGTGGCGTGAAGATCGCATCCATCTGACACCCAAACGTACCGACACGGTCAAACCAGGGATGCGTGAATGTTCCGATACTTTGACCAGTATGCATGTTCTGTGTTTTCTATGCTTCCGGCAGCCATCACTGTTTTTCCTATTTCATTAATCAATAATAGTATATCAATAATTAAGCATGCTTCCCATCCGGCCCGGCCTTATCCAGTTTCAATCAATAATTAATTAAGAAATTAACCAATGAGCTAGCTACGGGATTTTTTTTATTGTACTATCCAAGCTGATTAATTTCAATTAACTGTTGGTCTGAATCATTTTCACTTTGCTTGTAAGCAATTCATCACTTCGTGCTTGCCTGCCTACCTTTTTATTGTTGCCCTGCACTACTCCCAGGGAGATGCCGACGTACCATGCACGTTTGTTCTTTTCTAGAGATCAAATGGCCTTTTTTTATCGGACAGGATTATCTTCATCATTTTTAAACAAACTAAGTCGATGATCTTTTCTTTTTTTTTCTTAAGATTTTTGAAACGGATTATTTGCACTATGACTCTAAAATTGTGATTTCTCAAAAAAAATTCTTTTACTATATTGATTAGACTACCTATTCTAAAATATTTGTGAAATTTATTTTTTAAAATATTAATTTATTGCATTAATAAAAAACAATCCGCATCACCACGTAAAGAAAAAGCTATCTCCAACACAACCTAAGATGTTTAAAGTTGCTGATTTATGTGTTGAAAAATCTCCAGTATTTAAAGTATTAATCTGGTGGTTTTCTTACTCCCTACTCCCTTTGTCCCACCCTGTGTCTAGATTCATTTTCAGAAATTAGTTTTTTTTTGGAACAGATGGAGTAGATAAAAAAAACATGTTTGGAATACCGTGTCCATATAATCTATTCCAAAATGGAACATGGACTTCTAATTTCTATTACCATACAGTAGGAATCTAACACTATTGTAATACTAAGAAAGTACTTTTCATGACAGATTTACCCATATAATTTTAATAGTATAATTTTTAAATATTAAGAAATATGCATGTTTGAAGTTTTAAAAGTTTAACTTATGAATGCCCAGAATAACACGTTTCTACAACAAGAGGGGTACAAGACTACCCACACAACACAACACATGCGAAATAGCTAGCTTGTTTTGAATTTTACTATATCTTTAATATTTATACATGATTTGTGTATATACCATGTATCTTGTGGATTCCTTGTTTGTGAAAATACCATCGTCATGACAATGAAATATGGATTGCGCTTGAAGAAAGGATATTTTGACAATTATCTCTTTTATATGGTATAAGGGTGAAACGATCATCGATCATATATATAGTATTAGTGTGGTCGTGTTTTTATAATATTTTCTTATTTTCAAATCCACTCAACATGAATTATGACATTATAGAACTTGGAATCATACATGTAGTTATAATCCAAACGAGCTTATCTAGATAGGATAAGAGGTTGGTGAAAATTAAACGATATTGTTATTATTTATTTTTGCGATCTGAATATGAACCGGTGAAGTCATCGTGTTATGAAACAAGGCTACACCGCTCGTAAAGTCTTTGTCGATTGGCTGCTTGAAATGAATGTTCAAGTTGTATATATAACGATTAAATGGATCGATGCCAAACAGGTCGTGGGCATAGAAGGATATAAAAACGAGATTAATTAATTTATTATATTCTCTTTTTAAAACTAAACTGCTAGAAGAACTGCTAATTATATTTCAATTAAGTAGGAGTAAAAACCCAAACAGATTACAAGAAAAAGAAAAAATAGCTCCTCAATAAGAAAAGACTCGTCAAGAACCTCAAAGAAAAAACCATGACCAGTACCACTGCACAGCACACAGAATAACACTCAGCTCTAACCAACTAACAACTAAACAATGACATAGCCCAACGCAAGATAACGATGCTGAGCTTACCGTAAAAGCGGCACACTAGCTCCGACTCCGCAAAAGACATGTTATCATTGCCGAGCTTGCCATCCAACGACATGGCGGCTCTAACTCAACGGCAATCGCATCATCATTGCCAAAGACGCCGCCAAAACGAATAAACAACACCAACTTTCCACGGAGGATATTAGCCCAAGCCACCGAAGCGCCATTTCCAACATATGGCTAGGACAAGCACCCCTAGAAAGAGACTATAGCATGTTATCATTGCCAAACTTCGTTGCACCCTAACAACAAAGCAGCTTCGACTCCACCTGGCAGAAACAAACGAAGAAAGTTGGTTGTCCGCCGCAAACAAAAAATGGAACCAAGAAAACTAAGGCCTCGCCGAACATCCTAGGCCTGAAGAGCTTCAAAGTTGACACACGAGTCCACCAACGGCCACCGTTGCACAGGTAAGGTTCTCCTAAGTGGTGCCCCCATGAAGGACGCGACGTAAAATGCCGCCACCACTCGTTCGGAAGCCAGACCAAGGTTTTCACTAGGAGAACGGTGGGGAGGAAGGAAAACGCCATTAGGAGGCCTCCAAGGAGGGGAGCGGCGCCTAAGGGCGTCGCCGTCGTCAAGCCGGCCAATGGACTGCCAAGGCTTTCGCCAACGATTTCCCAAACAGGCCTACACAACCAACCCGCACAATGACAGTCGTTGGACCACTACATCGTACCTCCAGCAACCAAGCCTAGCCACCGCCCCATAGCTTAGGCGGGCTTATAGGGTTGCTCCGGATCACCGCCATGCCGTCGACATCCCCTGCTGCACAAAGCCATTGCCTGCACCTTGCCGCCGAAGCTCCCTGCAACCAGAACTGGAGCCAATCCGGTCATAGAAGGGGAGGAGCTCCACAGGAAGGAGGTTGCTCGACCAACAACTGAGAAGACGAAGTGTCACTATTGCCAGCCGCTTCCCCGCTTGCTGCCAACCAGCCCTCAGGGTCGGCCGTCATTGCTGTCTCCTCACGCTGCCACTCTGTCACTGCCACTCCTTCTTCTTGCACCGCGCCATCCTACCACTGTATACGCGCTAGGAGGGCCATATGTGGCCTCTGGTGGGCCAGAGGGAGCCCTGCTGCCGGCCGTCGCCGCTTCGCAAGTAGGGAAGGGGCCCTCATCGCCACCGCTATCTGCGCCGCACGTGGCCTGAAGAACAACGGATAGAGAGAGGTCGACGCTGGCTGATTGTGCCTACAACCACTCCCGTTGTCGCCGTCCTGTCCGCCCCGCCTGCTTGACGCGAAGTCTGGCGGGGCCAAGCCAAGGAGGCCCCAGATCGATGCTGGAAATGGCTGCCGAGCTTGGGGCGGAAGCTCCTCCGTGCGCCCCCATCGCGCCGTCGCCGTCGCCACCGCGCGTCCCCACCATCACGCCATCGCCGCCTTGCCTTGTGCTGCCCTTTCTCCACGCAGATGGGTGGCGAGTCGAGCCCCACCACTACCATCCTAGCTAGCTGCGCAGTTTCCGGTTGCTAGCTTTGACGACGGCGAGGTAGAGGAGAGGGAAAGGAGGGTAGAGGCGGCTAGGGTTGCGATCGCCCCCGGGTCGCCTTCGCGGGGGCGACGCGGAGTCATGTGTCGTACTGCACGATTTATTGGCAATACATACATAGCCCTTTTAAATTAATTATCTCTACTTGTTAGTTAATTTTTTTCATATTCATGATGTGTGTCTATTTATAGATAATGTATGTATGATTACGTTGTTTAAGTAGTTTGCTACTCTGTTTTAAAATATAAAAAATATATAAAATCTTTATATTTTAGAACAAAGCTAGTACTTTAAAAGAAGGTAAAGATACGTGGCTCGTGATATGATCGCAAGCTTAACGCGATGCATCATATCATACATGTGTACGTAGGTGATATCACAACCACAACGACGGAGCATTGGATTCGTAGATTAACAAAAGACCGAGAGCTAGCGTAGCAGGAATGGTAATTAATTAAAGACGTCTCGTAATGTTATTGTTGACACAGTAATTAAGGGTGTTTTTTTAATAAAAAATGGTAGCGTAGAAACAACTTAATTTACTCGAACAACCCTACGTAGGCTTGGATATACGTACGTCGTCACAATGTACATACATACCTATCTGATCTATGTCAACGTTAATTTATTAAATTTACAAAGATTTGGAAGCGGTAAAAACTTTGATACTATGGCTTGATCCACGGGTTTAGGCTTGCTTGATTTGGTAATTAATCTGCTATTAATAAATAAATAAATAAAATAATAATTAATTAGTTGATGTGGTGTGACGGGGTCAGACGGTACGTACGGTAGGTAGCGTCGTCGTTTCCCTCCTTGGACTGGATGTTGCGTTGCGTGCTTCCGAATTCCAATTTTTCTCCTCTCCTCCTCATCAGATAATTAATTAAAGAAAATTATTTGGGCAGGAAAAGGAGAAGAATAAATAAATCAGAAAAGAAAAGAAAAAGAGAAGATAGTTGTGCGTGGGGTCCACGAGGAGCAGAGACCAGAGACGATTTCCCAAATTTTGGAGAGTCGAGAGAACACAACCAAGATATAGCAGATAGATATTCAACAAATTCAACAAGAGAAGGAAAAACAGTAGAGTCGGGGAAGAGGTTACTAGAGTTGTTGTCTCTTGCTTTCTGCAGCACGCCACACCATTTTCTTCTTCTTCTTCTTCTTCTCGAGTTGTCGTCTCTTCTCGAGTTCCTTCCCAGGCGGGCGGAATTGCCAGCTTCAATTGCCAGGTGCGGCGTCAGTCTTGTGCAACAAACGCGGCGGCGGCGGCGGAGAGGCCGGAGATCTGAGGCTTCCAGCGAATACAGGGCCTCCTTGCCTAGACAGAGAGGTAGATCCACGCACTGCCTGCCTCCAGATTTCTGCGTCCTCTTTCCTTTTCTTGCTTCATCTGGGAAATTTGAGATTTTCTTTTCCTAATTTCCGACGAAACCGACATTCCGGCGTCCATCCCGTAGGGGAGGGATCCAAGGTCGATGCTTTTGAATGAAAAATTACCAATTTTTAAGCCCATTAATTGTTCGTCTGCCATTTTGCGATGGTGCGTGCCTCGTAGTCGTCAATTTGATTCGCGGGGAGGCCAACCGCCCCTTGTCTGTGTTCTTTTAAAAAAATCATTCTTTCCGTGTTTAAGTTTATATATATACTTGTTGTTGTATTGGATGTAGTCGGGATGGCCAGCGCCATCCTGGACTCCTGCTACACTTGACAAGTTTCCTCCTTTCTTCTTCTTCTTACTTCTTCCAGTTCAATCTCTTCCACTCTTTTCACATTACGAATTACTATTGTCTGTGTCAAATTTGTTTTGCAAAATCTTTTGTAATTCTCAACTCATGAGCACCTTCGATCTCTCTCTCGATTTGTTTGCGTTTTGCATCTCGATGTGGTAATGGAGGTTTGACTGCCTGCCTTGTCTTGTTGGTCATGGCCAGGTCGTCCAATCGGAGCGGTGACCGCCGGCGGACGTGCTCCGAGGGGCAGTATATATGTGACGCCTGCCCTGCCCTTACCTTACCTTACCTTGCAGATTGCAGGCTATGTCATGTGCCCGGCAAGACATGGATCCACCAACAAGGTACTCTCCCATCTTCCCCCACCTATTGTGGATCTCCCTTTCTTTTTACGCACAAATATTCTACGACTACTAATTGCTTCACCTTCAATCTACCCATGTTTTATCACTCATACATTTTATCACTCACAAGTCATAACAGTCTCTTAGACACCACATGGGGATAGACTTGTTTAGTGTATATGCCCCCGTTCTTTTTTCGGATCTTGCACACCTGTAGGCTGAGTCAATTCAATTCCTCCACATCAACATCTCTAGCTTTGAGTCACTACAAAGACAGTTATTACTTGTCTCTGTAGGTTTAATTTCCGACAATCTAGCTAGTATGCTGCCAGGTAGGATGGATTGCCCTTGAGGCAAGGGAACTCCCTGCCCTTGCCACACATATGTCATGCCCCCTGCAAGTCACTATTAATTTGCTATTGTTTCACTTTGCTGAGACCCTATCTTTGTTGTCTTCCTATGTGTCTATTTGCATCTTGAGCCAGTGTTTTCTCATACCGACAGGGATGCTTTGTCCGAGGCTCTTGATGGTAATCGCAGCGATCACAACGTGCGTGATACAGAGCATTTTGGACAGAACGGGATTGGGGATACCAAAAAGCGTAGAAGCAGTGGCAATCTGTTCACAGACGACAATTTCTCCTCTAGTGCTTTGCAGAGCAAACATGAAGATATGAGTCGCGATGCCCTTTCTATTGATGACCGCTCGGTTAAGTCTGGTGATGATTCCGATGGGGCTGAGAGTACCAATGGCAAAAGTGGCAATATGGACTCAACATGCGTTGAAAATGATAGCATCTGGATACCACCTGAAGCTGCAGACAAGGACGACGAGGCTGAGAGTGTTTCTGCAAACATTGCTTACGATGACGATGATGATGATTACAGCGATGGGATCAAGTGGGGACGGTCAAGTTTCCCAGCCATTAATGAGGAGCAGGAGGCCAGCACCAATCCTAGGGATGAGCGAGAAAATGCAATGCTAGATGCCATGAATGGGCAGTTAAAGATACTTGTGAGTCGGTTTCTGGCCTCTGCTGGTATCTCCTTTTCCAAAGGAGAGAGCGGTGAAAGTTGGCTTGATATTCTTACCTCCTTGTCGTGGGAAGCTGCACTACTGATCAAACCAGATGCTAGCGAGGGAAAGGAAATGGACCCTGGATCTTACATCAAGGTGAAATGCATAGCATCTGGTACTCGTCGGCAAAGGTGAAACATAATTTGTTCCTTTGAAAACATTGGCATTACTGTCTATGTTTCAAATTATACCCCCTTCATCTTGCAATCTTGATTGCAGTGAGGTGATCAAGGGGTTAGTCTTCAAGAAGAACACTGCTCACAAGCACATGCCGACCAGTTGCCACAATCCTAGGCTGCTGCTTCTCAAAGGAGTCCTTGGGCATTCTGATGTTGGTTTGTCATCGTTTAATTCAATGGATCAGGTTTGCCACTACATATATATGCACGTGGATGTTAAGTTCAATTTCATTTTTGTTAGCTAGAAAGTTAATACTTTACTTTTTGTATCTCTACGATTAGGAAAAAGACCATTTGGAGAGGGCTATTAGTAAAATGATGGAAATATGTAGTCCTAATGTTATTTTGGTTGAGAAAACTGTTTCACGGGATATACAAGAACTTCTTCTGAAAGAAGGTGTTACTCTAATTCTTGATATGAAGCTCAACCGGTTGAAAAGAATTGCACGCTGTACGGGTTCTCCCATAATCTCATTCTCAGAAGTCTTGGATAGACCAAAGCTGAAACGGTGTGACTCCTTCCACATAGAAAAATTCATTGAGGAGCATAACCAATGCCAGTGATGTGGAAAAAGCTATCAAAAACATTAATGTTCTTGGAAGGTTTCCCCAGACCGTTGGGTTGCACGGTATGTCTAGTTCATAACTGTAGCATCTATAATGTCTTCATGCATTTTGATCTTATTCATTTCCTCCATAAAATTGCTCAGATATTATTTCTGCTCTTCCTGAAATCTCCCCTTTTCTTTGGAGGGACAATGAAACCTCTCTAATCAAAACACCCCCATCACTCTTGTATGGAGCGCATAACTGGAACTTATTCTAGCTTTCACTTCAAACAGTTATTGCTTCCTGGTAATACTTATCTGATGAAACCTGCACCATATCCAAGTGAAGTGAGGTTAAAGATTTTTATCCTTTGACTTACAAAAGGGATAGTATAGAGGTACAGATTTTTGGAATATTCTCAAAACATGACAAAGGAGCTGTTCCTTGTCTTTTGGCAGGGCATGTCAAATTTTAGCAAATAAAGCTTGGTAGGAACTATGCACTCTATGGTTCTTTACAATGCCAAACCTGGTTTTGATTATGCCATGCTATATAGTAGCAAATTTCATGCGCCTTTTTCAATTATGATGAACGAATGCCAAATGAATATGATCCCTTCCATGCCAACTAATTTCTTTCCACTGAATAGACACGTGCAGATTCATTTCTTTCCACTGAATAGACGCATGCAGGGTCGTTTCTTTCCACTGCATAGACGCATGCGGAGTAGTCTATATTTTTTATGAAATATCTGCACAATTATAATGCTTTCTTTCTCATCTAGATATTGCTACGGGGTGCAAATAGTGAAGAACTGAAGAAAGTCAAGCAAGTCATGCACTACACAGTATTTGCAGCGTACCACTTGATTCTTGAAACGTCATTCTTTGAAGATCAGAGGATATTTTTGAATGACCAAAATGCTTCAAGAGAGCATTCTGTTACTGCCATGGCAGGGCCATCAGGAAATGGTTATGACCCGTCTGTTCTTGGTGACTCTGACTTTCCTTCACGTGATGACTCCCCAGCACTTAGACTGTACCACACTACTTCAAATGGCTACGCTGATGTGAAGAAATCCCTCAGTTCTCCAACAAAAGTAGATGCTCCAAGTTCAATAAAAAACAGCTCCTCAAATGAACTTGGAGAAGATGCAAGTATCCGATACGACTCAAAGCCACCACTTCATTCTGAAAGGTTGCCATCATCAGTCCCAGGATCGTTAAGGAAATACGTTGGCATGCTATGTCATCAGAATATTTATTTACCTGTCACATCCTTGCAAGAAACATCTGGTAATCAGATAGAAGGCGAGGTTGAATCCGGTAAAGAAATTGTTAGTAATGGTTTTCATGTTGGATCAAAGGTGGAAGAGCCTGCTGTTTCTAGTGCAAATGTGGATCGCTCTCAAGATCACCAGAGACAAGAAAGAATTCAAGATGTAATGCCAACAAGTTCTACGCACGACAAACCTGAAGGATCACCTGCTATGGTAGAAGACGGGGAACAACATGGCACCACTGGTATCATTAGCAAAGAGAAAACTAACGAAGATCAAGCAGATGATGCACTTGATTCTCACAGCATATTAATTTTGATGTCCAGTCAATGGATCACAAAGCAGGTTATTTGTGAGGAGAGCCATCTTTATCGTATAAAATATTATGGGAACTTTGATGTGTCCTTAGGACGATATTTGCAAGACATTTTGCAGAATCAGGTACACCGTTTATTAACCTTTTACTTTGTCCTCAAGTATTTTTTTCTTATTTAACGAAATACCCACATTTTGTTTTAGATGCTCACTCTGCTTATTGATGCTAATTTGTAGCAAAAACTGAGCTGCTCTTCATGTGGAGAGCCTCCAGAGTCTCACCTGTACTCTTACACTCATCGGAATGGGAATTTGACTGTTCTAGTAAAGAATATGGCGCCTCAACATCGTTTGCCTGGTGAATCTGAAGGGAAAATATGGATGTGGACCAGATGCTTGAGATGTGAGAATGAACATGGGGTGTCCAAATCGACTCCAAGAGTGCTGATATCATCTGAAGCACGCAATCTCTCGTTTGGAAAATTCCTGGAACTCAGTTTTTCAAGCCATTCTGCGGCAAGAAGGCTTTCAATATGTGGACATTTGGTGAACAGGGATTGCTTGCGCTTTTTTGGGTAAGCTAGCCGGCTAGGCATATCTTCGTTTGCATTAAACAAAAATAATTTAAGCTGAAACACTACTATTATTATATCTTTCGTCTTCTCTTGACATTCATTATTGTCTGTTCCTTACTGCTTGCAGGTTGGGCTCGAAAGTTGCAATGTTCCGGTACTCATCAGTTGAAATTTATACCACCTGCAAACCACAAACTGCTCTCCAGTTTGACAATCCCTGCAGGCAGGATTGGTTTAAAGAAGAGAGGAGATCTGTATGTCTAATTAACTCCACAATAATCATGCTAAGTTTTTCTTTGCTACATGTATATTAAGGTCTAATGTTTATGTTTCATCTTTCAAGGTTCTTGCTAGAGGTATAAGGCTTTTTTCTGAGGTTGCACGCATGCTACAACACTGGAAGGATCAGCTCCTTGAGGTGACAACAAGGAATTGCATCAGCTCGTCCCCTGTTAAAGACTTCTCTGAACTTGAAGAGTTGTTGATGAAAGAAAAGGCCTTTTTTGAGGTAAGCATCCCTTATCTTCATTTCCATTGATGTAGGTGTCGTGAACAGTATTCCTGCACATCACAGTAGAAATTTTGTTTGTGTATGAATCTGTTCTGTTTAATTATTTTTTTGTGGTATCATCTGTGTTGCCATCCAGGATTCTCTAGAAAAGACAATCGATCAAAATGGGAGACTATCTGCATCTGTGCATGAACTTCTTGATATCAATTGGTCCTACCAGGATCTTCTACTTGAACTTTATGTGTGGGATCATCGACTGGATCAACTTATTAAATGTGTTTCAGCTGAACAAGGGCGTGTTGCTAACTGCAAAGATCCTGTCAATACTGTTGTCAGGAATACTAGGGTAAATCAGGAGATTGAAAAGAAAGCTGGCGAAACTGACATTGGAATACAACCACATCAGTTTTAGGCACAGTTGGTTTGACTGAGTGTCCAAGTAACATAAATTGCATTGACCACCAATCAGTTGAGATTGCAGCACCCGTGCTTGCTGAAAGTCAGGAGGCTGGGTGCTATCAACTTTCTTGCACTGGAGGTAGAAAAGATGAAGACTCTTGCATTGCTCCTTGTCAACTAGAGGTAGATAACACAGCACAAACCCAAAAAGTTCCTTCATTTGAAAATTTCAAGAGGTCCAGAGGCGATGGATGAAGTTGCCACGACTCCAATTTCTAAGATGGAGCAGAGAGGCTTTCAAATACCCTCAATCATTTCAGAAATTTTTCTGACTGGGATACCGGGGATGGGTGGATTTGGAATTCTTTTCACGAATGTCAGTTGGCTTACAGAAAGGACATACAAATTGGATGTTTGGAGAAATTTGAACTTGTCAACCATTATTCTCCATCACATATGTCTCCCTTGTTTGAGCAACATGAAGAGGTGAGCTCTCCACAGTTCACGGTTGGTCCAGGTGGTAATATTTTATCTGTACTGGAGGACGAGATATCGAGTATAATAGCCCGTGCTCTTGCCATATCTGAGGACATAATAACTGAGAATGGGACAGAGGATGCCAGAGGAGAGCATGCTAAAACAATGGAAAAATCATATAGCTTTCTGTCTGAAAGTTCTCTTAACTCATCACCATGGTCATCTATCGGATCTTCAGATTCTGAAGCAAGCTTTTCATCTTTTAGTTCATCAGTTTCATCAGATGACCTATCTGGTTATGATAACTTGCCTTTGTTCTCATCAATACATCCAGAAATCACTGTAAATGGAATAGTAGCTTTCAGAGGTAAATATTCAGTTACTAGCATATATGCTAAACTATTCCACGATCTTCGAAAGAAGTGCTGCCCATCTGAGCTTGCATATATTACTTCCTTAAGTCGCTGTAAGAAGTGGGATGCTCAGGGTGGAAAAAGTAAAGCTTTCTTTGCAAAGACAGTGGATGATAGGTTCATCATAAAGCAAATAAAGAAGACAGAGTTTGAGTCCTTCATAAAATTTGCCCCTGATTACTTCAAGCATGTTTACCATTCTCTAGACACTGGAAGCCAAACTTGCCTTGCCAAAATATTGGGAATCTATCAGGTACTTTACATTGATAACTGGAGTTTATTTCAATACAATCCTGACTTTATGGTGTTTTTCATACAAGTTGCTTTTTCTCAGGTTAAGCAAACAAGACATGGAAAAGAGGTAAAGATCGATCTGATGGTGATGGAAAACCTTCTCTTTGGGCACAATATTTCACGGATTTATGATCTTAAAGGTGCTATTTTTTCACGACATGTTGCACACTCCAATGACCGTGATACTGTTTACTTGGATCAAAACTACGTCGAGGATGTGCGTGTTTCTCCAATCTATATTGGTGGAAGAACAAAGCATCTTTTACAACGTGCAATCTGGAATGACACATCTTTCCTCACTGTACGTATAAAGCAAATCCTCAATGCAATTACATGTAATCGTGGCTTTCAATTAAAATGTCTCTTAACCGATTAATTGAACTTGCAGTCGGTTAACGTTATGGACTATTCTCTGCTTGTGGGAGTGGACAAACAAAAGCATGAGCTTGTATTTGGCATCATTGATTATCTGAGACAGTACACTTGGGACAAGCAGCTGGAAACATGGGTGAAGACTTCTCTGGTAGTGCCAAAGAATGTTTCACCAACTGTAATTTCCCCTAAGGAGTACAAGAAAAGGTTTCGGAAGTTCATGGCCAAGTACTTCCTCACAGTTCCAGATACTTGGAGTCCTGAGAATTCTTCTGGGCCATGCAAATCATTTGGCCATAGCAATAACATGTTGGTAGAAGTCCATAGTGATGACAATCTGCTTCAGCATCCAATTGAAGCTGAGGCAGTTGTATAACTCTGTATAGGACTTCTCTGACAGTTTTTTGAATCCTATCCAGTTACTTGGCTATTTTTCATTTTGTAAAATGGTGTACATAGGAGGGCCTCACTATTGATTTTCCCCAGAAGTTTGCAGCTTTTAGGCAAGTCGTGGGGGGCAAGTGAGGCCTACAGTACATGTATCTATACAAATGTTCATTGTTAATTTCACAATTATTATAGTGAAATTACAAAATTATTGATTATTTTGGACCTGCGAAGGGGAAGCAGTTTCCATTAACTAGTTCGTAACTTCTGATTACTAACTGTCCTAGATAGACATGTTTTATATCTATCAAAATTTTTCAGTTGTATTTGTAATTTTATATTTTTTTTCCTCTATACACCTCTTCAGTTACATGGCATGGAAAACAGAAGAATCCGATTAAATGCCTCTAGATCTTGCTGCACTTACTGTAATTAAGATTTTGCTGTTTGCTGGAAATTGTCGTTGTCTAGTTTCAGTGTGCTCCCAGTCACTTTTTTGTTGATGCACAACTTTGCAGATCTCCTGGTATGATACTGTTAACCCTTTTCTTTTATAAATCTGTTCTGTTATTTACTTAGAATGGGTGAAATCATGATGGTCACTTGTTTGCTCTGTATACTGTTTCTGAAAATATGTTGTTATGTGCATTTATGTATTCTTGCATGATGTCACTTTTCGTCCTTTTCAGGAAACAACTTCATGGAGATGGAGCATCTCTTAGTTATTCTGTAGGATGATATAGCTGCCTGGTAATGTGCCTACTCTGTGTTTTCTCTATACTCTAAAGTTTGCTGCTATACTTGATATGACTTTAGTATTTGGTGAGGCAAATTCTTGTAATCATTTAAGTTCAAGTCACTTTTCCTGAAACCAGTTCATTTTTAAGAGTGCAAAATACACTGAGAAGGCTGTGCCTAAGTAATGCTACACTTCGTTTTCTAGAACAGAATCCTATTTTTACTCGTAGTGGTGCATTTGCTGGTCAGTTATCTGATTGGAGCTTAGGCTGTAAATTTTCCCTTGTCAGAATGTATGACAGGTGGCGCTAATAGCTTTTCATTTGTTGGCTGAAACTTAACATTTAATGTTCCTTTCCTGTTCTATACGTGGATTGGAAGTGTCCTTGCAAATGAATAAGGGAGACCTTGGTGAGTTCTGTTGTTAACTGATGCTCATATTTTGTTTGATTTTGTGATCCCCAGAATGTTTTTTAATGCAGTTTAGGATGATCGAAGATTATTTTGTAAAGATCAATGACGGATGTCAACGGTGCTTTGTTATCTTTCTGTTGCATAAGAGTAACAGCTGCTAATGTACAGTGTATGAGACTGGTATGTTTATTCTAGTCTCATTTGCCATGTCTAGAAGTAGCATCGTATTTTACATACCATGCTCCCTTTAAGAATCATGCTTTAGTACTTATCTGCCACGAATTGTTTGGATTTCAATCAAGTACAACTTCCTATAGGTCATTGGTCGTATACTTGGTTGCTTGGCGTTGCATCTCCAGTCTGCCGGTATTCCTATCCTTTTCCCCAACAAATTTTATTTGACGGACAGGCAAGAAAGCAGCCTCCTCAGTTGCTAGTTGCGTCTATCTTAATATAATAATTAGTTATATATATGTCTCATTTTCTGTAAAAATGTTGATACAGTAGTGTGTATATTCTTCCTATGTTTTTAGCTTCTCTTATGACTATGCAATTATTTGTTATCTGTTGCCATAATGTGCCTAAGGGATATGCTTGGACATGTTGCACCATTTACCTCTTCATTGCATTTAATTATGACTTCTGAGCTCAATGCATAGAAGGAGGCATAGAAGGAGGCAGGGGAAGGTCAAAATTGACGTGGGAGGAGGCAATAAAAAGGGACTTGAAAGGATGGAATATACCCAAAGATTTATCTTTGAATAGGTGTGCTTGGAAAGCAGCCATTTATGTGCCTGAACCTTGATCTGCGGCTCCTATTGGGTTTCAACTCTAGTCTACCCCAACTTGCTTGGGACTGAAAGACTTTGTTGAAAGGCTTTGTTGTTGTTGTTGTTGTTCTGAGCTCA
This sequence comes from Oryza meyeriana var. granulata, assembly GCA_003991445.1. Classification (NCBI taxonomy): domain Eukaryota; kingdom Viridiplantae; phylum Streptophyta; class Magnoliopsida; order Poales; family Poaceae; genus Oryza; species Oryza meyeriana. The sequence continues at coordinate 215,379 of RYFJ01000310.1, read as the reverse complement.
ATGCATGTGCATAACTTTCAAATAAGATTGTATTCTTTTCTTTTTTTCCTACCAGAGTATACCTTTGCTAGCACAAATTTGTGACAAATATCGATTTGAGTAGATGAAAGCAGAATATTCCTGAAGTTAGTGCATTACTTGGAACTGGCTCCACCTTTAGTTTAGCTGTAATCTACAATAAGCTGGATTCTACTTAGTTAAGTAAATATACTTATGAAGTTATTGACGCCAACCCTAGAATAGCGGGAGACTAGGATGTCATCTCCATCATCAGTCAATGAGGTAATTCACAACAAAGTGGTTGACATGTATATACCTTTTTCTTCCTTTTCCGTTAGCAAGGGAGGCATGCATCCAGGACAGTAAGAGTATGACCAGAGCAGAGGCAGGTCTTTTTGATCATTGCAGTCATGTCTGGATGGATTCTATTCATGTCGTGTCACTAAGGAACATGGTAGGTTATGAAAGGAGCCGTGTCCAGCTGATGTGCCATTCTGTCTAATGATGTTGATCCTACAATGCCTGCTTCGTAATTTGGCTCACCATATTCTGAACTTTGATTTAGAAATATTGGGCATTTTTATTACACTATGTGTGTAATAGCCATTGGCTCATTTCTGCATCTTTTGGATATCAATATGATAATGTTATGTTTTAACTTTTATCATGAGACATAATAAGTAATTTTGTGATCTCATGAGCTGCTTTACTTCCAAACAAAATCTTTCGATGCTACTTTTAGTGTTGTAGTTTTTGTTGTTCTGCCTACTGTGTAAGCAGTAAGAATCCTCCTAGGTGCAAGTGTGATTACACTGCAAATTATGCTTACAACTCTTTCAGAAGCTGAAACCTTTGAACTGGTATAAGGTTGCACTGGATTTATTATCGTATTTTGTACTTGTGATGTGCAATTTTATTTGTTTAGAAGCTTATGATGGATTTTTTCAATTCTGAAGACAGGTATAACTATGACATTGCGCTCATTTTCTTATCTTGGTTGCAGAACTGCCTTACCAAAGTGATTGTTGTCGCCGTTTTGGTGCAAGTCATTTGATGGAATGCATTCAAGCTCAGCTTTCCCCAGTGCATGCAGATTCTCAACCCCACAGAGTGGAATATGGGCTACACGGCTGCTTATCATCATTCATTTCTCCCCCACATGACTCTGCAAAGATGCTTGAATCAATCAATGTTGCATTTCAGCTGCCCCAGGCATGTGCCTTTTTCATCTAATTGAGTCCTACAAGGTGATCATCATCATGCCCCAATTCCAGAGGGCCTTCTTATCATCTCGCAGCCTAAATGGTGACCAGTATCATGGAGAATCATGTCCAGAGCTTTGTGTAACTGCATGAAAGGTGTGTGCTGTTCTCAGTCCCTTGCCATGTTCATCTTCTTTGCTTTGAGTAAAATAACCGATGTTTGTGCTACCATATTCTTGCATAGTGGAGTGATCAATGATAAAGGAAGGTGATAAGCCTACCACCAAAAACAAAAGAAAAGGAATCAGCTAGAGCAAGAGAGACACAGGTGCAAGATCTCATTTTTAAACCCTTCCCTATTATACTTCCTTTTTGTCTCCTCCGTAGTCTGTACCCAAGAGGTTACTTTTCCAGTTTTGGAAAAGGGCAAAGAGTTGCTTTCCTTTTCGGAGGCCTGATTGGTCGCACTTTCAGATTCTTCCTTTCACCAGTAACTATTATACCATCATCAATCATAAAATACCATTAAATTATATAAAAGAAGAATTACTTATTAGTAGTGGACATATATTCTGATTCTGGCAATAGGTGAGGCAGGCATAATTAAGTGCATGAACTGCCAGTAGCCATTGATGGGAAGCAATATTTAGGCACACACTAGAATGCTACAGGGTAGCTACCTGATTAAACAGAATTACAAAGAGAAAACACCTAGCTACATTCTTCTCTGTAAGCAACTCTGCCTTCTTGTACTACTGCTAGTATCTACCATGCAAATGCATTATATTATGCATGCTGTTAATTTGTTTGTGCCATTAAGAACAATAATTTCAGCGATGGCTGCAGAGGTCGGACAGCATCTTCCTGCCTTCGACAATGTCATCAAAGAAGTCGTCGAGCTCGGCGATGACGGACTCTGCGCCGGACCTGAGCATGGCGACCCAGCCTTTGATGTGCTCCGCCCTCTCGGCCATTTCCTCCGGGTCGCCGTACCCGGTGGCGACAACCCTGTCCAGCTCTGCCTTGAGGTTCTCGATGCCGGCCCTGGCCTGCCGGAACTCGTACATCATGATGCCGCCGGAGTGGACGTCGCCAATGACGTCCATCTCCTCGGCGACGCGCTGGCGCAGGCGGGCCATGGAGGAGACGTAGCCTGCTGCGGTGGCGGCCGTGGCAGGCAAGGGCCCGCAGCAGAGTTGGTCGGGGAGGCAGGAGACGGTGGCGGAGACGAGGATGGCGAGGAGGAAGGAGGTGGCGTTGCGGAGCGCGTAGAGGACGCCGCGGAAGCCGTTGAAGGCGTTGAGCTTGAAGTCGAGCGGGGAGCGGTGGTCGAGCAGGAGGGAGGCCGGGTCGAGGCGGGCGTCGGCGAGGGCGCGGTTCTCCTGGAGGAGGCCGGCGGCGTGGCGGCGCGGGGCGTTGATGGCGCGCGCGGCGTGGCGGGCGGCGTGGGTGGTGATGGTGGAGGAGGGGACGAGGTGGTGGGAGAGGAGGACGCAGCGGCAGTCGTGGAGGGCGCGGGCGGCGGAGGCGCAGTAGGCGTCGAGGGCGGAGGCGCCGGCGCGGACGAGCTGGCAGGCGTCCCAGAGGCGGGAGGTCTCGTCCATGTACTCGTCGAGCCAGCTCTCGCCGGGCGGCAGGTGGAGGCGCTGCACCAGGTGGAGCAGCTGCGAGTGGAGTGACCGGAGCAGCGCCGCCGCCTGCTGCAGGAAGGGCGTCGACATGAAGGCCACCTCGCCGTCGAGGCTGCGGTGCAGGGCGTCGAGGCCGTGGGCGATGGAGGAGTAGAAGCTGTTCATCATCTTGCTAGCGACGCAGACTGACATGCATGGACGTACTATATATCATGAGGTGTAGTAGTGCTCCTGTGTCGCGTCGTGTATATATATATATAGGATGAGAAATGGCAGTAGCAGCTTAGCTTAGCTTAGCTAGTGTAGGGAGTACATTTAACTTAATTGTACAGAAGCAGCAGCAAATGGAATAATGGTATGATGGTGTGTCTGGGTGCCAGGGGGAAAGATGATTGGGAGTAGGACTATGCTAGCCATTGCTTCTTCCTCATGCATCGATACTACCACTCTCTCTCTCTAGATTCATGGTTTGAAATGCTTATATTATTAAACGAAGATAATATAATACAATAGTATTGCTGTTACTGTATCTATTAGTATCTAGGAGTAACTATCTTCACGTACGTACGTATACCCTGCATTGCCAATTTGATTTGCCATCGGAATACGCAAGGCAACAGCAATAGGAATGGCAGTGCAAGAAGCAACAATATGGTGGTTGTTTTTTTAAGAAGAATGTCTGTTAACGCCAAAATTTGACACGGTTCGCGTCGAACTCGGTTAAGGAAAGAAGTGATATCAGCCGTTGGGAGCTAATCCAAAGAAGCCGGATTCGGGAAGGAATCGTGAAGACCACGCTATGGCAGTTAATTACCTTATCTATAAATTAGGTAGTTTTGATAATTTTTAGAAAAACCTGATCTCGTATCCGATCAAGGCTTGTTAGTTTTCCTTTTATAGATAGGAAGTTGTGTGCCGTGTCCTATAAAGACTCATGTAACTCGGAGTATAATACGTACGTCCGGGCACCTTGTAAATTATCCACACAGATCAATCAAATTCGGCGCATCGCCACCCTTTCGACGGGTTCTTGCTTCTCGAGCGGGGCTGCATCGGTTAGGTCCGAACTCCTGCGAGAGGGTAAGACTCGTCACCCCTTACCCAGGTGTATCTGCCCTGTCTACGGCTGCATCGGTTTGGTCCGACCTCTTAGGCCGATCAGGTATACCACATCACGCGTGCGTAGATCTTATCAGTTTATTGGGGGCGATTTATCATCAGTTCGTGCTGCATCGGTTGGGTCCGACCTACTGAACTGCCAGCGATAAATCGTTCCTGCTAGGTTGATGGTTTTTGCGCAAGTGTCTTATCGGAATGTATAACCGATAAGTTATCTTATTACATCACAGTTGCATTAGTTCTATCGGCTTGTTGAGGTTCCTTTATTATTATTAATCTGTACTGCATCAGTTAGGTCTGAACTACTAGATTGATAATAATAGATTTATCCTTGTCGAGCCGATCGGTGTATATGCGACGTTCTATCGGAGTGCTTAGCCGATATGTTATCTTTTTATAAAGCCGACTGTATTATCTTTCCTATTTTGGTCATCTATATTATCATCGGTTTTCTAGCCGATGCACATGTGTTTCCTTGGCAGTCGGCTAGCTTACTATTCTGCCTATCCATTTTATCATCGGCTTCTAGCCGATGCACATGTTATACTGACAGCTTATCTATTTGCTTATAGCGTTATCGGTTTCCTAGCCGATACACAGGTGCCATCGGCCATCGGCTACAAGGAGCCTACATCAGTCCGTATCGGCCGATAGCCGATGTGCAATTGCTGCTGACCCGGGCACGAGCACAAGCGAGGACCCGGGCACAGGCACGAGATCTGGGCGCGGACAGCTGGGGCCCGGACAAAGTTTTATCATCGGCTTTCAGCCGATGCTCAAGCATTCCTTCGGCAATCGGCTAGCAGGATTCTTATTGGCCGATTGAATCCCTGAGCTAATATTCTCCTTGTTAATTGCGGGGTCAAATTGACTGGCACGCCTACGAACCTCTAATATTTTAGGATCTGCACTGGAGCTAAGCAGATCTCCCAGGCCTTCGTATGTTCAATCGCATCAAACCAGATCATCAACAAGTTTCTTGGCACACCCGATGGTTTTTGGTGTGAACAATGTCCAATGGCATGCAAGTGCAACCGGGGACCAAACAGAAACAAGCGGGGGGGGGGGGGGGTCTATGTATTATTAATTCACTGTCTCGCTTCATATATACAGTACACTAGAAGAACCTGCAGCATGCCTGCCTGTCATGTGTCGTCTGCTACTTGCTGCCGCCCTATTTCTTCCTATCTACAGTATCAGTATTTAGATTCAACATTTTTACTGTCCTTGGGAAGGTAACATCAGGTAACAAGGTGCTGAGATATGACTAGTATGCATGTTTATTCCTATCGGTATGCAAGAAATTCACTCTCCTCCATCGATAGTACTCACTTTATTTTATATTATAAGTTGTTTTTACTTTAGTTAAAGTCAAATTCTTTCAAATTTAATCAAATTTATAAAAAAATATAGTAATATTTTCAACACAAATAAAATATACTAGATTTAATGTAACTAATCTATTGTTGTAAATGTTAATATATTTTTCTATAAATTTGATTAAACTTAGAGTAGTTTAACTTTGACCACAGTTAAAACAACTTGTAATATGAAAACAGAGGGAGTAGCATACTGTAAAATGTAATATACGTGCCTGGCCCTGGCAGCACAATCAATCACAGCTACCATTCAACATAACGCATCACACCATGCATGGTGAACAACAACAACAGATGAAGGAGAAGAATAAGAGGAGCAGAAACAAAAGAAGCAGAGACGGCTGCCTGCTGCCTCCCCTCTGTCTGGCCTCAAATATGCTCTCCTTGCTGATGCTGCCATCCTTCTCATCGTGCATCCCTCGTATTTGTTATTTTTTCAACTCGTATAGGCCGAATTAAAACTCGTATGTTTATACAACAATATATCACATGGGTTGGCATATATTATCAAACTTTTTTTAAAAAGAGTGAATTGTACTTTGCATCGAGTAGAGTGTATTTTGTTTCGCTCTGCATCGGATTTAGTACATAATTTTACTTTGCACCGGAGTATATCAAAACAAATTTTACTTTACATTAGATTGCGTCATATAACTAAAGAAAAATCTTACGAAACAAGCAAGAAATAAGTAGGCAATGGTAAAAGCCAATCTCCTTTCTACAAACTTTGTTTCTCATCATCTGTTAGTTAGCTTAGTAACCACAACCAAAATTTAAATTTCAAAACCTAATTTTAGAGTCGATTTTGAAGTTATTTCATCATTCTAGCAGTGTCTTTTAAACCACTAATAACACACATATATATAACTTTATCTATAAATTATTTTTTGTTGTTTTGTTTCACAGCTTACCTCTGCCTTTTAATTAGGTGTCGTACGTAGAGACCAAGTTGTGTATAGAATTACTACTAGCTAGGCAGTGTAGGTCACCGGACTGCAACAAATATACAATGGAAGAAGATGATGTGGATGATTTATGAACAAAAATTAACTAGACGAAGAAGGAGGAGGACAAAAATTCAAAGGTGGGCAGGGGCACGAGAGATTTGTCTGTGTGTCTGGCGTCCGTAATATCGATGCAAGTTCCCATGGCATCATCTCATTAATTAGCAGCTGCAAGAAATTAAAGGAAGGGAAAAAATGATGGGTTTCTTCCTTGTACCCGTACAAATCTCTCTGCCTGGTTGCATGCTAAGCTTAATTCCTTCTTTTGAGGCGGCTCCTCCTCCTCCGACCCACCCAACAATCATGCCTCATATATGCTCGTGCCAATCCCAATCTCAATATAGGACTACTTCTCTACTCAAATCACCAGCCCTTACAATGCAAATTTTCATTCTTGCATTCCAAACAGCAACTTAATCTCATATATACTCTCTAGTCACAGGTAACTCACATTTTCGACAAGGTCCGTTCAAACTTTGGAACATTCACCGTTAAATGGCTTTTAAAATACCGTATGTTTGTACCGATGGCCAAAATGACATGCACATACTAGCATGTTACTTCCTCCGTTCATAAATACTGTACTTGTTGGTTGGTTAAATAGATGAACTTTGACTGTTATTTTTTTAAGCGATGTCAAAGCGAATAGATTTTTATGCAAGACATTAGTAAAGTAGTTTCAACTACAAATCTAACGATACAACTTTAATGCAAAATAGTTAGATTATTTATAAGAAATTATTGGTCAATATAGAACAAGTTCAAAATCAAAACCAACAATTATTTGTGAACAATTGGAGTAATAGGATTATAATTAGGAGGGGTACGTGTAGTAGTAGTAGTAGGATTAGTAATGGGATTATATACTATAGCTAGGGGTGTTTGTCTAGGCGCTCGTGGGGTTTGGGAGAACGAGAGCGAGGATATTGGGGAAATCAAAGGGCATGTATGTTGTTTGCGTTTATTTATTTTTGCCTCTCTCTGGTCGATCGAGCCCTCCCAAACTAATTAAGATCAAGGTTAGCAGTGATCGAGTATACCACTAATTAAATCACCTTCTCTTTTCTCCACTAATCAATGCTTAATTAATTTATACATAGGCCATGATGCATGAGTTGGCATGTTGCATAATAGTAGTACTTATTTTTATTACGAACTTGCATCGGTGGCCATAGTTGACCGGTAGGCTCCACGGCACTCATGCATTGGTTGATAAAATCATCATTCATTTCATTTCATTTCCTAGCTAACTTGTCCTGTCCGGCCGCCCGTTTAATTGATTTATTTGCTAATATTTAATTTCTACAGCTCGTACTTCTCCCCTGTAATATATATAATGCATGCATTGCTCACCAAACTGATCTTTAATTTTTATCAAGATATCTACCTTAGCTACCTACCTACGGTGTGATTTGCCTTACCTTTTGGCAACCGTTTGTGCTAGCATGTCTTTGTTGTTTCTCCAAATTAAGTACGGTCTTCACTGATCGATACTGCATGTTTAGTCCAAATTAGTACGGTTGGTGTGGCAATTCAAGATGAAAGCGCACTGAACAATTTAATTAGCTCATTACTGCTAGAAGCATTATACTCCACTATATATACTACTCCTATATGCATGGTTAGGAGGAGTGATGGCCAGCACAATAACATTCTACTACTCCATTATATATATAGGGCTTGTACTGTAGCTAACTGCTACTTGGGCACAGCACTAGCTACTTTGAAACGCAGAGACTGCTGCTGCTAAAGTTACGGCATGCAGCAAGTATATGCAGTCTCATGAGATTGATGGACAGAGAGGATCGAGTAGCTAGCTGGAAATGCAATGCTGTCCTGGACATGCATGCATGCATAAGGCTGCGCCTTGTATTATTATTCGTGGACTAGCTAACTAGTCATCGATCACTTGTGCATATACATATATATATGCAGTATGATCTCCGGTCTTTTCTCCTGGCATCGCGGAACATCTCATCATCACCGTCGTCGTCGTATGAATGCCTCACAGTGTGTGTGTGCGCGCCATATTCATACCGATGTTGATCGATTGCCAGCGACGGCGAGAACGGCCGGCCCGGCATTTCAGGGAGGATCGGAGTAGGCCGGCGAGCTGATGACTAGCTAGCTTGACTGCACGTACATGTATATGTAAGGAACCAAATTAAGCCCGGCACAGCTTTCAAGCTGCCGAGGCTGTACTAAACTACTATGAAAACGATTTTTACAAGCGGCTAAAATCGATTTGTGAAGACGATAGATGCGGCCGCCTCCAACAAAATACATGTAGAAAAGATTACAATATACCGTCCGCCTAAAAAACCGTTTACGATAATACCATTTTCAATGGTGATTACTTGTGTCAGCCATCTATGATAACTATTTTAAACACTAAAAAAACCCTAGCACCTCACGAGCTGCCATCGTGTCACACCTGTAAGCCTCCTCCTCCGTCGGTGCCAGGAAGAAGAGCACGGAGGCTAGATCCAATGGCCCCCGAGCTCAGGCCTGAGCACTTGTGACCTCTTGGAGGCGAGGGAGAGAAGAAGAAAGGGCAGTGATGGCCCACAACCTTGCTTGGCCAGCCAAATCCACCAACGGCGAGGTCAGGATCGCTAGATCCGGTGGCCTTGGCCTTTTCGCTGGCGATGCGGCGGCGACGACGACGGTTTGTGGTCGTTGGTGTTAGCGGCGTGGCACGTGTTGGCGGTGGCACCACATGAGGGAAGAGGGGTGGGCAAAGAGAGGGATGGGTGGAGGGAGAAAGTGGGCTTAGGGGCCGGTCGAATAAGTAGTAATATATGGAATTATCGTCTCTAAAAACTAATTTCTAGATGCGGTCCGTGATCGCAAGCTCCCCTGGTGTACTATTGTACATGTGGTTTTTTATGAACCACCTGTAGTAAAAGAGAGTTGTCACCGAAAATGGTTTTTTATAGAGCTAGTAGCTGTTGAGAGCATCTCCATCATCTCTTTATGCCAAATTTTAGCAAACATAGCAAAAAATGTTGCTCCAACAGACTTTCCATGTAGATGGCTAAGACATATGGCTGGCCAAACGCCTAGGTTAGCTGGGCTAGCTATTTCACTAACCATAGTGCACAGAGCCACCACCCCTACGTCCAATCTAGCATGTTCAGCTGCCTCCGTCCGCTCTGGCCATCTTGATCTGGGCGGTGAGTTGTCCCTAATGCTGGTGCATCCGGCTCCGCCTCGGCAGCCTCCTCCCCATGTCGTTGCCGCCCGTGGCCGGCTCCTGCATTGCAACCCTTGACATCAACGAGCACGATCGACGCGGTGCCGCGTCGGCGTCCAGTTGCCTCCACCCGCTTTGGCTCATTCGGTGTCGCCTCTTCCTCGGCAGCCTCGTTCCCATGCCGCCGCGTCCCTGGCACCATCTCCACCTTCGCTAGAACACGTTGAGGGGCATGACTACACTCAGGTTATCGAGAATCCTGTGTCGCCCCTCTGATGCTGGCTTGTCCTCCCACTACGCCAAATTTGTGATGGGTGGGGAAGAGAGATCGGCCCAGGAGGGGGGGGGGGGGGGAGGGGTGGGGAAGAAGAGAGTCGACTGACATACTGGTCCCACTATTATATTAGAGAGTTTAATGAAGAGCCGGTTAAAATACAAAAGAAATATGAAGAAGAATTTTTTGACGAGCTAGCCATAGGAACATTTGGAAAGTCAGATTTAGCTAGTTGATCTCTTTGAGATACTCTATGGAGTATGCAGCACAAGCAATCTGTTCCCAAGGCCAGCACATTTTTCCTTAATCTCAATTTGCTTTTGACATGATGGGAGCTTTAATTGGCTGCATAATTAAACAAAAGTAAAAGTCATATGCAAGCTGCTAAAAAGATGATTGCTAGCTTCTTGTTTCAATGAGCAGCAGGCACAGTATATTTTGGGGGAGAGAGAGAGGGAGTAACAAGGCCTTATGAATCGCAATGAGAGAGATGAATGCATGGAGGAACAACATGCACTCGATCGAATCTCTGAGGTAAGGCTGAAAAGGGTTACGACGTTGGTGGCGGCCATGGATTGATTTCCTCTTCTTTTTGGAACACAAGCAGCCAGCTGAAAGCATGTATGTATATATATCGATGAGTAGCGTTGTAGCTATATATCTCGATAGCAAATTAAAGCACTGGTGTCCTCTTCCATTTTTTTGACCTACTAGCTAATTAATTAATTCCTAGCTAGTAGCATATATATTGCCATGCAATTATATGCATATACTGTACTACTGTAGGTACGTACTAGATGACATTGAAACTGCAAAGTTGGCTCACTTTCACAACTCATCTTTTGCAGGATCTTATTTGCTTCTCCATCATGCTGTCATCCTGCTAGCTTGCTGCCTAGCTACGTACGTACACCTACCTCATTATGCTGAATGGGATGCTTTCTGGAGACAGACAGATCAGAAAGAAGAGCAACTTCTTTGGGGGCATATATTGTCTGCAAACTCATACCAGCTGCCAATCTTTGCATTTCTGCCTGCAGGGTGCTTAATTTCAGGGGCACCTTTCTTTTAGACATTCCAGCTTGGCTACCAAAAGATGTTTGCCTAGAAATCGATTATGTTTGTTCTGCCGGAAACATGAACATACACCCTCTAATAGTGTGTTTGTGCATTCTCAGAAGAGGTGATTGCACGGCCGGTAGCAATTTGCAGGCACCGTAGCTAATGCCATATTGTCATGTCATGCACCCCGTTACCATGGACTACAATCTGTAGTAGTATTTCATTTTTTGTTCCCACTGTAAACAGGCAGACAAACATTGCCTTCAATTGTAAAAAAGTACCTGATCGACCACTACCACGGCTGTAAGTTTTTTTTTTTCATTTAGGTCCTCGTTGTGATCGCTATCATTAGTAGCGATCTTTTTTTTTCTTACGATGAAAATAGTTTACATTTTCGAAATCTGCCGATAGACACACAACCAATTAGTTTTATTATTGATAAAAATTATTGAGTGATAGGACAAGTCTCCAATTCCTCATAAAAGATGACTAGTTGAATTAAAAGTTAAGACAACATCATATAGATTCTAGCAAGTAATTAGGTAGATGCTACCAATCTCAAGAGTGTAGCACTATTACGCATAGTATCTTGCTCCTACTATGATAGCATCAAAGACCAGGAGTAGAGCTGGTTAGTAGATATGAAGATAACCCACATGGGATTAGCCATTTTTTATATAAAAAACTTTATTTATTTTGGCAACGACAACAGACAAACAAATATAGTGCACTAGTCTCAAAATAAAATCATTTTTTAAAACCTAGGCACTCTCATAAGCCAATTTTTTTATAATATATTTTTATTATTACGGTTAGGGAGGATATTGAAAGCAAAAAGACGCATTGCCAAAAAAATCGGGCTACATGACATTAAATAAATGTGTTGAATCGTCTCTTATGCATTAAAAAATAATATTGCTTATCTACCCTCAATTGTTTACGCGTGGTTATCTTTGTTAGGATTATTTTCCTGTGAGAAAACCACATAAATACTTTCATTTTTAGCGGTACTTTCAATTTTCATAAGATATTCATTGCAATCCTAAACATGATTAAAATGACAAATACATGATTGTTATCAACGGTAGCGGTCCGAAACAGGTACCAAAATGAAGCAAATACTAGGTTGAAACAGGATTAAAATAAAAAATATCGGGCCTTTATCAATATTATTGGTCCTAAACAAAGACCGATATGAAAAATAATGGAAAAAGTGCCTCAGGATCAATACATGATTTTTTTTATCTCAATTATGAGACTTGAGGTCTAAACATTCTTGTAACCTTTAGGAGTGTATATCCACTTATGGTATAGAGACGAATTTCTATCCATTATTTTAAAAAATAAAAAATAATGGATGCTAAAACAGGGGCCAAATTGCAAATGTTCCATATTGGGCCCCTTGGGCGGGACGGCCCAAACACGTAAGTGGGCTGGACACAGGCTTTGGTGCATCTCATTCTCATCTGTCCTTTTTCATCCTTTGGTATGCTCATATTCATTACTTCCTTTCGATTTTAGATCTAAATGTTCTGACAATCAATAACAAATGTACAAACAGTATGTCTACTCCAGTTTCTTATTCACTTCCTTTCTGTAATGAACATGTTGTGCAGAAATGGAATTGGATACTATCTCAAGAACTCCTTACTCCATACAGTCTGCGACCCTTTGTTGTTAAGCAACACAGACAAACAGAGAGACCAGAATGCTAACAACAATAATCTATGAAGTCAGCTGGATAATTCAGCGCGATCAGATATATAGCATAGTTACTAGCAACAAAAAATCTTATAATCCTGTGAACAAAAGGAAGAAAAGAACAAAACAGAAAGAGAGATGCAGCTGAGGAGCACCCCAGCATGTTCAGATAACAAGCAGTACCATTAGCTCTATACCAACTCAACTGACACTCCGATAATTTTTCTATGCCAAAAGTGCCTCAGGATCAATCCCCTGAAAGCTGTTAGATGCTCCTTTATTCCTATTGATCATCAAGAACTCCCTCCTCTTATGAGTATAAACTAGCTCTGGTGCTAATTAAATCTTCTCTTGCTTGTCTCCTACAAGAGGAAGCATCTCCATTCTGCTCCTCGGTGTGCGTGGGCTTGGGTTGACAGCCTGCTGCGAGATGAGATGCCTCACATAGCCATAGAAGGTGCATCCAACCAGCGTGATTGCGCACCCGACAGCGTTCATCGCAGAGATCGGGTTCCGGAAGATCATCCAGGACACCAACACCGCCACAGCCACCTGTACAAATCACAGCATCCATCCATCAGTTTGTGAACAGCAGTAGAGATACAGAGGGAGAAAGCTGGGTCTCACTTTCAGGTTGCCGGCTACGTTGAAGGTGACGGCTGTGGTGGAATGGATGACATAGAAGATGGAGAAGTTGAGGCAGAATGCCAGAACTCCAGAGGTGGTGATGATGATCAGTGCAGGGACGATGGAGTCGTACGTGTAGAGCCAGTTGATCACACCACTTCCTTCGAGCACGATCGCTGGTACTGACAGTATCATGGTTGCAAAGGGCGCCATGTAGTACACTGTGTTAATGCTGCAGGGAAGAGGAAGAAAAAGACAGACACATAATCAATAAATACACCAAAAGAAGAGAACATGCAAGGTCAAGTAGGGTAGAGTAAACTAAAAAGAATCCATTTTTACCTATCAAATTTGTATCCATGGAGTAGAGACTCTGCCAGAATGGTCTTGGTAGATGTTGCCAGGCAGCCAACCATAGCAGCACAAAAACCAAACATGTTGAAACTAAGCTCAGTTATTGATGTTAACAGGATTCCTCCCACTATTGGGACCAAAGAAGCCCATATGCGCCACTCGAAATACTTTCTCCAGACCAACCACTGCAGAATAACTGTGTTACAATGGAAGGATCCGTCAGAATATGCTTACATCAATTGCAGAAAAATAAGACAACGAGAACGACTGAATTGACAGTAAGGGTGTGTTTGGTTGGAGGGAGTTTTTAGGAAGGATTGGGAGTTTGGAGGGACGAGACTATTTATGTTTTTGTTTGGTTGGAGGATGTGAAAGTTTTAGTGTGATGGGGAATTAAGGAACTCCCTGTTTTTTAATACCTGGGTAGGGGGTGGGAATTGGGAAGGAATTTCCCTCTTCTATTTTGCCTAGACAAATCTCAACTATCTATTTTTACTTTAAGATCTAGTCTCCATCGAAACTCCCTACTAGTTCCCATCACTTCTGCCAAACAAAAGATTGGAACTAAAAATCAAATTCCCATACTAACCTCACCACCAATTCCCTCGTCTAAACTCCCAATCCCCTTCCCCCAATTTGCCAAACAGACCCTAATGGGTTTAGAAGGACTAGGAATCAGAGAACCTGTCGTTGCAGGGGTGAAAGATTTGATGGTCTGCATGAAGGAGACTGGAATGTATCGCAGGCTGACATTGCCCAGCACAATGTTTATGCAGAAGACAAATGACATTGGGAATATTCTCCTCCAGCGATCCTCTGGGGCAACTTCAATCAGTGGTTTCGTTTTGAGAATTTTGATTGCGATATAAGCTCCAATTGAAGAGCATATGAAGTGGACACACGAGACAGTAAGAGGAAACTTGAACTCCAGTTTCTGCATCCAAGTGAAAAATATGAAAACCATCAAATTGATGCCCTTATGGGAAGGATTATGCAATAATATCATGAACAATTACTTTTGAACTCCCAAGAAACATAAAGTCAATTCAAGAAAGAGGACTAGTAGATTTCATCTAAAGGGTTTGTGCAACGACATGCTACAGGGTTTCTTCAATAATACATCACCCAGGAAACTTTAAGTGAAAAAGGTTACAAAGACTAAGCCTTTCTGTATGTACCACGTGGCTTCATTCGTTTCGGTTCTTTGATCTGAGCTACTTCTGGCACGTAAAACGTGACGGATCATTAACATGTGATTAGTTAAGTATTAGCTATTATAAACTTAAAAAATGGATTTATTTAATTTTTTACGGTAACTTCTATATATAAAATTTTTAGAAAAAATACACCGTTTAACTTTTGGGAAGCGTGCTCACGGAGTGCGAGGAAGAAGCTCAGCCTATTAAGCAGTATTGAACTCAGCCTCAGAATTGAAGCTTTTTTTTTTTTGCGTTGAGTGTACTGCCCTATGGTATGTGGACTGTTCGTATCTTCAAAACCAAGTTTCATTAATGCAATGGTCTGCAAGCCTTTTGTCTCTTCAGGAAAAGAAAGTACCACAAACTTTTGAAATATTAGACGATTGAAAGGAGGTGAAAAATTTAGATGCCATTGAGCTGAACTTGCTAACCTGTTAGTTACTTATTTTTTTTTCTTTCTCTTTTGTCTTTGAACCGGAGAGCTTCCTACCGAGGGTACAATATTCATGAAAGCTACTAATCAAAGTTCCTTCCAGAATCAGCACTATTCTAGTTAACTTTACATTGGACAGCCATCAAGGGATCAAGATCCAAACTTTATGCTTTTCTATTATTTTTCTTTTGGGATGCAACGCGGTACTTCAAATTTGAGGTAGAACCATAGAGTTGACTAGAACATGGCTGTGGCTCTGTGGGTAATCCACTGAGAGAATTTTCATACTTTTATGATCTTTTGAGGAGACATTTTCAGTTAGAATGATTGCCAACTAGAAAAGATAGTATTTTGAGTCGTTCCCTCGATCTCTCCGTTGCTCTTCTTTTTGTCTTATCTTTTTTAACCTTAAACTCATTCTTAAACATGATAAATCCTTTCATTGTCTGATGAAAGGAACAGAGTCCTCGGAATTATGTTTTGCATCACCAAAGGTATCCCAATCCTAGCCACAAAAAAACACTAGTGTCCTTGGAAGCATAAAGATCGTTCCTTTATGCCTTGTTTCATGTTTCTAGATTATACTACATCACTAGAAAATCAACTACAAAATCAATTGCGTGGAAGGCGTGACCTTTTTTTCGCTCTTAACCATACGCGCGGATCGACGACAGCAAAAAAAAAAGAGAGAGAGAAAGTAACCGAAGAAGAATCGGGGGGAAAGAAAAAGAGAGGAGATTAATGAAGAATTGAGACCTGGAAGATCCACTTGTTCATGATGATGACGGTGACGTTGAAGCCCCACCATTGGAGGATCGCCAGCACGGCGCGGATCGTGGCGACGTCTCCCATCTTGGCCTCCTCCATCGATCGATCTCCAATCCGGCGTCAAGAAACGCCCGCCGAAGGAGTGAAAAACCGGTGTTTTGTGTGTGCGCTTGTAACGATGATTTGTGGTATGGAGTAGGGAGGGGCTAATAAATCAATCAACAAAACCATGGAAAGGAAAAGGATCCATATATTAGAGGCATCTTGTACAAGTAGAAGAAGACCCTGCCTTGGTACAAGCTAGTAGGAGGAGGCAAAGATTGTCTAACTTGTCTTCTCCTTTTGGGGCTTTATAACAGAGATCGAGAAGAAGAAGAGAGGTGAGGATGGTTTTAGGTTGCGAGTTCGGTTGGTGTGATTGTGAGGAGGAATCCCTCATGATTCCTTCCTCCCCCCTTTGGGCTTCCTGTTGCTACGTGTCTCGCGTGACCCGGCTTCTCCTCTTTCTTTCCCTTTCTTCCTAAAAAACGTGCCATCATCCATCCATCTCCTAAGTAAAACCTGAATACGTTTTCTATATTACTAAATAATACGATTTTTTTTAAAAAAACTTTTTGTATACAATTTTTTTAATATCTTTTTAATATTTAATTCATTCGGTTATGCCCTTAAATAATAGTCACAACATTCCAACCCATAGAATCTAAGTTGGAACTGTACTTTTAAGGCATGTACTCCCTGCTCTCAATTTTATGAAATACAGAAGCTATGAAAAGAATGATAGCTGATTTGATTTTCTCTCTCTCTCTAGTTTGACTATAAATTTTCCGCCATGACTTATTTGAAGTCTTCTTAATGTAATATATGCACCAGCCAACTGTTTTTTACCTTCTAAGAAAAATCCATGCCTCTATTTCAGTACAAATATGTAGTCATACATAAATCAAACGATAAATTGAGTCAAAATGACTTTCAGCAAAACAAAAGCCAAGCACATGCCTACATGCCAAGTAGCGGCTAGTACATGATGCAAATCCTCTACAGTTAGGCAGGCCTCCGTATCCTGCCGTGCAAGCACCAAGCAGCTCTTATAATTTCCACTGTCAGGTTCATGCCCATGGAGATGATAAGAGGTCACCACTCGCCACAAGGTCATTAATTCATATCAAGGACACATTATACATTCATCATCTGGGGAACACAGCTACATTACTTTTTCATCAAACGACAGTATCTCTCCAATACGATATTTACTGTAGGAATGAATATTCAGGCTCAGTGATACTACTTACATGCTCCATGCCTGACAATTGCCTGACAATGAAGATTCCACTTTCTTGCCTCTCATGCTGTCCTCAACCCGGGAAATGGGGTCGTCCAAAATGCTAGCCAAAGAACTTCAGGATCAACCAACACCAATTACATACACAACATACAGACTATAAACCTTCACAATCATTGATCACAGGCTATAAGCAATGATGAAGCAAGCAATACAAAAGAAAAAAAAAATCATCTTTTCACCACAAAAACGTTTTAAGGACCCCTAATACCATCACAGACCCAGGTAAAGTACAGGACAAACATTCACAATGGCCACAGAGAGGGGGTAAAGAAGGAAGGAAAACAACACAGCATTTCATCCAGCTAACGACTACATACATCATCTTCACCAGGTAAGAGTTCTTCCTGTAGATGTAAACTGCAGTTAAAAATAAACATACACAACTGATTCAAAGTATCGAAGTCCGGATGTTATAGTAGCCCTCCAAAGGGGCCAAAGAATTCTGCTTTTCCTGAGCTTGGTCCAAGCAGAAGCTCAGAAGCTAATCCAGCAAAGCTATATTGTGATTATTAAAATCATTTTCAGTACCATCCGACCTTGAAAGAATCCTTTGACTGATTGACATTAGAAGCATGCTTAAGCACAGAATCCTCATACTTATGCATTCCTTCCTTTGCCCTGCGAATTTTGCAAAATGTACAATACCACTTACCTTTGGGGATAATTGCGTGCCAGGTCTCATGCAATATAATGTGATAAACCTTCATCACAGCCATCACACATGACTATCTGGTCATCATCCTTGTCTTGGAAGCATCCTCTGCAGAGACAAGATGGGCAGTACCAGCAACCTAGCTTTTTTTGTTGCTCAATTGCAAGCTGGCTAGTTTTCAGCATCGGATATGATAGAACTTGTAAACGCAGTAAGGATGACCGCATACCATGAATCTCTTGTCATCGTCTTCACATGTGCCACAGTGTTTGCACAACTTTGACAGGGCAGTTGTCGACAGGTCTGGTTTATTGTCTTCACCCATGCTTGACACTGAGCTCCCCTCTCTTTCTTCAGCTAATTCAATTTTGCTGGGAAGGTCGGGATCTTCTTCTGGCTTCACCAGCTCGAGCTGGTCACACAAAGCGCAATTAGCACCATGCAAACAGTCATGCCTACATTATTATCGCAGGTATCTGCAGCCAATTCTTTTTCCTTGAAGCTGCAGGTTGAACAATGCCAGTTTTCTGGGATTTGCTTAATATCAGGATTGAGTAGCTTGACACATGCAAAGTGGTACATGGTGTCGCATAAATCACAGATTAGGCCTTCTTCAACATCTACCTTGGTGCCACAACCATCACAAGGGCAGATATCACGACGCCCAGGTGGCACAGTTCGTTTTGGTATTGTAGAATGGCTAGAATCACATGGGGCCAACTGCATGGTGGTAGTCGACTCCTTTGTGACAAACTGTGCGGCACCAGCCAAACTTGTTTCCTAATGAAGAATTCCATTAATAAAACCATTAGTGTGTCTGTGAAGCAGTGATTAGCAAAAATGTACTTAAATATACAACTTACCTCTATTCTGTGCTCAGCTACTTCAACTTCAGAAAATCCAGAAGCCTATAAAAGAAATTTCCCATTAACAATGCTCGGCATAAAAGGAAAGATCTCAATAAGCTAAAGCATCCAGCGAACTGTGGCATGGTCGCCAAGTGCCACAGTAACAGATTTATCTTAAGTTAAATTATCAAAATATAACCATTTCGTGTGGGATGAACCAAATCCCCATTGAATTGGATTTTTCCATTTGAAGGTGAAGGAGCTAGTAAAAGATGAACCAACAAGTTACCTGCTTTTGATATGAAACTCGTGAAATGGTAGGTTTGCTCGCTAGACCTGTCATCTCTTTGGCCAACTTCTCAAACTTCTCTCCCACATCTACAAAATAAAACAAATATATAGTTGTATTAAGAGGAAGGCTCAGCAGGCAACATTGTCATATATTTTTGCCTACATGTTACACAACTTCTGAAATGTTTAGTGCATGAACAATAGAATGTAAACGGAAAACTCACAAATGAAAAAAGCATATCAACGATAACTGATAAGAAAATCAATAGAAGAGCAATGTTTGTCTTTGAATGTGCAAACACTAAATACTATACAAGTTTCTTTTTTTGTCTTGTGTCCATTTAAGAAAACAAGTAATAAACCTCTATTTCACTACCACCCTAGACCGAAAATTCTCAGCATTGATGACACACATGCAGAAATACATGAGAATGTTCCCGAACCCAGATTTTGGCATGAGGTGGCCAAATCCCCCAGCTCATCCACATTGCCCATGTTCCACTTCAACCATGAAGTGAGAGTTGGCATGTCAAAAATCCAAACCATACGGACAGCAGTAATGAAGCAAAACAGACAAAGAAATAGATAATATAAAGTTATGAAGACAGGACAGTATATCCCTGTACACTCCAGAAGGGCTAATAGACCGCCATTGTAGACTCCCCCTCCCCCCCCCCCCCAAAAAAAAAACGAAGATAGTAGTGGAACGTAGTTTTCCTCAAGATAAAAAACAGAGAAAACATAGCCTGTACAGCATTACAGGTACATGTATGTCATTTAAGTTCTAGTGTTCCAAACCCTAACAACCAGAGAGAAGGAATTTATGATATAACCCCATAGGATTCTGCTGTTTGGATGGTTCAAACAATTTGGATAGATTTTAACCATCATCCACAAAAGAAACTCTTTAAGTATTTGAGCACCAACACCAATCCATAAACCAACTGTACGTAGAACATCTAGCCCTCATAATTTATAAAGAGTCCGAACAATAGATGGAGAATACATAAAGCTTAGCTGTACAAAGGGCCTAAGGTAGGGGTGCAAAGTACAGTAAAGCTTATGGAATTCTTTATTAGATAAGACAATAGCTAATATTATTTTCCTCGAAAAAACAGTAATGCTTTACTTTCAGAGCATAAATAAAGAAAGAATACCTGCTGATATCGTCATCAAAAATAGAGACAGGGAGGGTCTGGGCATAATCTCCATTCCTCATCTTGGCATCAATTTTTCCAAGTTGATGACCTCACCAGGTTATATCCTCAACATGGAAAGTCCCAACTAGCAAATGGCACAGCCAAGGCAAACTTCTAGCGAGACTAAAATTCGAAGAGGCACTATTACACATTGCCTTGTTGGCTTGAATCTCGGACATGCGGGCGGCGCATCTTCCAAGCAGCATCGGCAGCAACCACTTGCCTTCTGCAGCACCTATTCAGGGTGCTGCTATCTTATTCGCTTAATACTTCTCCTTGGGAATACGCCTAGCTAACACATTACCCTGGTAACCGCATAAGCAAAGAACAAAACCACATCTAATTAAAACAAAAGTAAAATTCTCATCATATATATGTAAACTCTAGACGGACACAAACAGAGGTATGTCTTACTTTTAATTCAGTGTGAACAACACCATTGGTGAACTGCCAGACGGGCTGGCAACCACTTTGTATACGAGAGCATCACACGAGATGCAGGTCTGAATTCCTAGACCACCCTGGCCTATGCCGGGGGATTGCAGGAAGCCCTCGAGAGTGTCCCTCCAGCAAATCCAATGTTGGGCCACGCGATCCTGCCCGTCTTTCTTAGAATTGCCGCCGGCTGCCATGGGTGCCAAAAGCGGTGCAGAAAAACCAACAAAAAACCGAAGACCCAACAAGACAAACCACCCACCAAACAAACACACCACAACAAAAAAACAAACAAATAAGAGAGAGAGAAAGGGACAGGTTAGACACATAAGTAAGTAGACTCGGAACAAAGTATATAGATTGAGACGAGAGATTACAAGGCCAGGAAGCAGGTGAGCCCTGAGAAGGCAGGCAGGAATCCTAGCATTGCAACAACCGAGTGTACAAATCTTGGCGCGTACAAATCCAAGCGAAATCTCGACAAGGCTAGAGAGAGCACAAAGAAAGAAAGAAAGAAATCGGGTGAGAAAAAGAGGAGAGTTTTTACGGGTCTTTCTTGAACGGCGGCGCTTGTAGTGACGAGGTCCTCCGGCTGCTGCTTTGCAAGCCTCTGCGCGGGTGGAGGGATACGCAAGTCGGTCCTGAGAGGCCATCCACCTGCGGCTGCGGGCAGGGTGGGCTCGGCTACACTACAGCATGGACAAGCCGCCAAAACAAAAAACCAACCCCAAAACAAGACCCACATACAAAAAAAAAGCCACAACTAAAAATCCCGCACAAAGAAGGCGAAGAAAGCCCGGGTAAGAGACGACGGGCGGGGCGGAGGAAGAGCAAAGGGAGGCGAGATTCAGACTAGGGTTTCCCCGGGGGGATTTGGGGATCTCTCGGCGCGCAAAACAAAAAACCACAAAGGCGGGGGCGGGCAGTGGAAGCGAAGAGAAGAGCGGAGAGCGGACGCAATGGGTTTGGAGGCGGCGGAGTTGAGAAGACAAGACACAAACCCAAATTTTATAACGGAACGGAAACGGAATTCTGGGGTATAATTGAGCCGTTCCGTGACCGCCTGTCTGCTACCCTTCACACGTTGCTCCATATTGCTTCTCCAGGCTATCACCAGGGTTGGGATCATCTGCATTACAATTTCTGATGCAAGGATGAACATTTGACTGTGCTCAGACTAAGTAAACCTAGCATACCATCCAATCAAGAACCTAAAATATTCATATCGGAAAAAGTGTTAAAGTAAATCCGCTAAAAGTGAAAACTCTATACGTTACAAATCGTTCTTAACCGGTATGTAGCTACAATAACCATTGCATTTCACTTTAGCACAAGGTTGCTTCACCATTCACGCATTTACAGCGGAGGATATGTGTAGTGTTTAATCTCTTCTTTAAAGAAGTGAGCAATAACTAATGAGATGAAAGATAGAGCCGATGGAATAAGTAACTTAAAGAGAAAAAGGATGCTCCTAGACTTAATTTGTCACTTTCTTCCTGATTAGTGATATACCATGTAAGGATATACTAATATAGTTACCTTTGATAGGATGACGTGAAAAAGAGATGACGGAACATAGCAAGGCGATGGGGCTTAGGTCAGAGTGCGTTATACATTCCATTACGTGCAAATGAAATCCATGTAGGACCACGAGAAAACCTATTACATGCTAAGAGGGGTGTGCAACAACAACTCTAATTAATATCACTTTATCTAATTAATACCCACTTTATTCAATGACCGAGTGGCTTTGCAACCTATAAATAAAATTAGTGCTCTCCAGTTGGTGTCAAACTATTTCTTTTTAAAGAGTTGTCTCTCTAATACTCGGCAACTCGACTGAGAGTTAGACAAAAAAATCTCTGTCGAATCAATCTAGCCCTTGATGTACATCCACAACAAGAGTGTTTCTAGTTCTATTTAAAACAGATTATTGATGGATTATTAATATGGATTATCTAGATGATTATACTTGGAAAATTATAATATTTTAAGAAATAACTTAATAAATAACTTAAAACACTTAAAACAAGTAATTAAGCAATGCAGTGAAATTATTTTTTGAGTAAAGAATATTATTTAAAAACGTAGAAACAAATAAACTGTTTCAATAATCATCGATTATAATTAAAAAAAAGCCCTAAAATTCAACTGCACTCAACATGTTTTTCTTTTTCTCTTGCTCTATATCCCCGTCAACTCGTCAACTTCGGGTTCCCCAAAAAACTACACTTTGCCCTCGCCTTCGCCGTCACCACATCTATGCTCTATTTTTTTACCAAATACAGAAAGAGAAAAATCTCTTTTTTACAATCTTTGATATGTGTTTTTGCTGCCCAACGTCCAGAGTACCTTGCCTAACAACGCACAGTGCATTTCATTCATCAGCCACCACTTTCCATGTCAACTGTCAAGGACGAACAAGGTCAACTTTCCAGCTTATAACGAGGGTCTTTCACCGGGCTGGACCAAAATCTACGGTCCATAAACCCCCAAAGGCCCAAATACAGTGTTTTTCGCCGAATTTTTACTGTTACTAATAACGAGCAAGCCCACGGGTTAATTTTTTTTAATTTACAAAACTAATTTTTGATTTGGTCTTTTTACAGAAGTAGCCTCTTGCCGCCGTGGGCCAGGGCGGTTTTAAAAACCGTCGTAAAGTGACCAGGGGCGGCGAAGGCCTGGGCCCACGCGATTCGCCTGGCCCGGACGGCGGGTCACTAGGCTGTTGACGGCGGCCCACGCGTCAGCCGGTCCGGACGGTCACCGTTGGCATGCTGACCGTGAGTTGCTCCCTTGCATCCTGCCACCACGTGCTCGCGAAGGTGAATGCTCGTCCTCTTCTCCCCGCCAGCCCGTCTCCCCGCTCTCTTCAATGCCCCCACCGTGAGCGCCCGAAGCACCCCGCGCCCCCCGCTCGTCTCCCACTCGCTTCTCTCCCTTGTGGGTGTTCGGGGTATATGTAGTTTTTACCTTGAGTTTTACTGTTAATGCATGGGGGCAGAATGCAGCGGGGCCCGGCCTGTCAGCCGCGAGCCTCTTGACGCGTGGCCCCAAGCGCAGGGATGAGAGCGAGCGATGAGACGAGCGCATGCTTGTTGGCGCGGGCGCGGGCTGGTGAAAAGCGTGCAGGACGGCGGACTGCGGGGTGCAGCGCGACAACGCAGGACGTGCGCCCGGCAGTTCCGGGGACGGGCACGGGCAGGCTAAGCTCGTGGCGGGAGGAAAGAGGCACGCGCATTTTTGCTCGCTCGCCCCGGGCCATTCGCTCCCAGTGTGCGGCAGGCCGGTCATGCCACGTGGCCCTAGCCCGTAGCGACGCCTCGTAATTGGTTCGTGTCTGAGCCGCCGTCACGCGCCAGTGTGGCCCAGGCATTCGCCCGCCCCTGGGCCACGAGCGCGGTTTTTAAACACCCTCAGCCGTGGAGACGCCCCACGTGCGGCAAGAGACTACTTCTGCAAAAAGACAACAGAAATCAAAAATATGTTTTGTAAAAAATTGAAAAAAATAAATTAGTAACAGTAAAACTCCCTTTTTTTCACTTCTTCTCTACTTGTGCCATATGGACAAGTAGGGGGAGCTCGGATTTTTCACTTTATTTTAAAGTATTTTTTAAAAAAATATTTACAAAAGTATATTTTTGTTTCAAAAATTTACAAAAATAACTCCCAACTGCCCTCTCCCAGAGGGCGATTTTATGGCCGAGGACGGCCGTCTGCCCATTTTGGCAGGCGGCCCCCTAGCCAGAAATTCACTACCTCTAGTGAGGCCCAGGCGGAAGGGCGCGTCACCTCTAAAAACACCAACTGCGGGGCTGCGTTTTTGCGGGCAAGCCCCCTTATACCTGTCCCTTTTCCTTCCAGAGGGCGGCTATCCCAGCTAAGGGCTATAACCTTTGGGAGAGGCAGTTATGCTGAGGCCAGTATAAAACCCCCACCACATCCACCAGTCCTTTAACCAAATGTCATAAAATTCACAGAAATCATATGGAAAAAAAGAAGATGAGAGACTGAGAACGAGGCTAACGAAAGCAGCGAAGTCATTGACTGCGTTGATTTACTGATTTATTCGTCCGTAGGTAAAATCTATTGTTACTGCCTTGTGAAATTTTATTATCTATTCTGATTCAAAAGTGATGTAGAGAGTGTGAGTATTGTACTAGTTATTGGTCACGGGTAATAAATGTTAGTTTGGTCTCACAGGCAGTGTCATCTAACAGTAGTTGTCTTTTAGCATAACGAGGCTAGGAGAGAATGGAAATGAGGACTTCGATGCACGTCTTCAAATGTCTTTTTATAGCAATATGTAGTATATCCTATGGTAGGTTTTTATGGTTGTTAGTATGGTGGATATTTGCTTAGGAGGCGAGTTATAACTGAGGCGTTTATTTGGTTATAATGAAGTGCTATGGATTGTTTTTTTGCGTTCTTTTGCTGTATGTCCAGTGCGTCAACTGCGACCTCTCGATTGTGTGTGCGGTTTCACCGATGTGTTGGTTGCGGAGATCGATTGCAAAGTTACAATAAGTCCTGAGCAGGATCACACATGATCCTGTTGCCCAGGCAAGATATTCGTGATATGTGCTAATACGCCTACTCTGCCGGAGAAGCGAACTGAGAAGCCTTAACCATAAGGAGAAAGGAAGTCAAAGAAACCAGAGTTGATGTAATACGAATTATCTTGTAGTACTACAAAAAATATTTAAACCTTTGACTAACAAATTTGCATATGTCAACGGGCACCGAAGTCTCCTCCGCCTCTGGTGTGGACTTGTTGTGCATAGTGGATAAGATACGGAGATCCGTCCAGAGACGTGGGGGAGAGTTTTCTTCGACAGGGCTCACAGGAATGGCATACAGGAGAGCGGAGCTACGAACGTTATTTAGGTGCAGAAGCAAGTGGAGCGAGCAGGGGAAGAGAACGCGAAGGAGAAGAGCGGCAGGAGCAGAAGCCATGAGCACGCAGACAGGGAGAGGAAGCGGGAGGGGCACTACTGCGAAGCGAGCTGGGCCATGAGACGGTGAGAAGGAAATACCCACAGGGCTGTACACAGTAGATCATATCTATGTCGGCATGTCTGTTTGAAACTACCTAACGCAATGTTAATCTAACGACAACTAAAAAGTTTCTTGTGGCCGTTTGTCGTGGATGGATAATTTCATTAGATTCGTAAGCAATTAACGAGAGTGCTTGGTTACCGTCACCGCTCGGAATCTACTTTCGCCGGTGAAGGGTTGAAAGGTGCAAAAAATTCATGTTGTTTTAGACATCCCAGTTTCGTCGCAAACGTAGACTGCGGGGTGAGATGTACATCGTTATGATCGACGAGCGTAAACGAAGTAAAGGGTTTCCTTCTTTAGTAAATGTAGGATTAATAAAACATCGACGTACAACAGCTAACTACTACTCGTACAACGTACTACGGCCCTGGCCGTAACCTTTAGACCTCTTCGTCTTCCTACCCTACGCTCGTACCTGCCCTGGAGTATGTCAGCCGGTCTGTGTACGCACGGCCAGCCGGCTGCCTGCGACGAGTGTGGCAGCTGGTGGGTCCTATGTCTCTCGGTGCGTGGAGCTCCTCGAGTGAGGAATCCCTATACCTCCTGGATCTCCTCGTCTCCAATCATCGCCCGATCAGAAAAGAAATCCGCTTCTACCCAACCGCTACCACCATTACGGTGTTGTTCAACCATCTGCAACAAAGACGTAGAAGAAAACAGGGGAAACCGCCATTTCGGAAGACATAATTCCATATTTACTGCGTGCCGCTCCTGCCATAAGAGAGCCAGCGCAGCCAAACATCCTCGACACTGTAGATAGAACCAATTGCCACAAAATTAATTCTGATAATTGCAAACCGGAATTTTTAAGTGCAAAACGAAATCTGCCTTGATCTAACTGAAGACCTCCTATTAGATGGGCCCCGGGGGCACTGGGCTCATACCCTTTGCTGTGCATGCGTCATGTTGGTACGCTCCTTGCGTGACGGTGTTAGCTTCGCGAGGGATCATAGGATAACCGCGTGTAGCGAAAGCTAACGGAAGCATAGTGGAGATGTTAAAATGGTGCATGTCGTAGAAGAAACATATTATAACCAGGTTGGTTAGCGGAATTTACCTCTGGAGGGGCCAGCTGACTGACTGAAACCCTGCTGGTGCACTCATGCTCCTGCGGGCCGTGGCTGGTGCGACATACAGCTACGGGAGGTACCGCATCGACCGCACGACAAGTGAGCGCACGAATCACTGTGTGTATCAACTAACGGATCCTCTTGAAAGTCGTCCTCTGCTCCTCCTCAGTCAACACAATCTCACCGTCCAACTGTCCGAACACCACGTCTACATCAGACCGAACCTGTTGCGCTGCGTCAGCCTATTTCAAATGTGATGTGAATATCTGTTAGAACCGTGGACACCTACAAAGGGAATAGCAAAGTGCAAAAAGATTATGTGATTATACTAACCGGCGAAGTTCTCTAGTACTCCCTACAGTCACAATGTGTAGGATACGTATCAGTCCGCAGCGGGGACGTGTGGCTGTGGGATCATTCTGAGGTGAACGCACGCGTGAATGTGGGTACGGGGCTGGTACCACCTGAGGTATGCTTAGGTAGGTGTCCTCGTGTGTGGACGTACCTCGTCGATGATCTCTCCTCCGTTGCCAACAACAACAGTCGTCCACTTGTACCTCTGCAGCGGGGATACCACTGAGTGCCGTTTGCCTGTCCCCTACGATTATACCTATTTGCAGAGAGTGCATTAGACTTCATTAAAGAGTTATAGTTTACTCAACAAAGATCGCAGCTGTACTAACCGGTGCACTTCGCTTGGCACAACCATCTCCACGAGCACAAGGAAGACCTGAAGTAGGCTGAGACTATCGCATCACGCGCTGCCGGACAGTGGACTCGACGAAGATTGTCGAACACCCAACGGCACTGGTCATCAGTTACGCTTGGTAGACACGCGTGCAACAGAGCCAAGAGTCTGAGCGGTGCACGGGCTTACGATGGCCTGCGGACTATACAGCTCCAGACGTACGTCGAATTCTCCTGGGCTGCAGGCGGTCGAACTCCATAACGAAGTCGAAGTAGGCCCTCCTAACCTGCATTGAGCGTACGACGCTGACCCAAAATAGGACAGGGGCAACACGTGTCACACCCAGAAATTCACCAGAATTTCCAAAGCTAATTTATGCAATAAATCCTCGTCCAGAAATTAGCCGAGGTACACAAATCGACAATTTGATAAACATAACCAAATACGAAATAACGATAAATACTTATAACAGAGGCACTGTTAACGCCAAATTTGGTACGGGTCTTTATTGGATTCGGTTAAGGAAAAGTCATGGTTAACTGGCGGGGATTAAATCCAGAAGAAGCCGAATTCAAGAAGGGATCGTGAAGACCATGGATAGGCAGTTAGTATCTTATCTATAAATTAGGTAGAGATAATAATTTTTAGAAAACCTGATTCGTGTCCGATCAGGGCTTGTTATTTTTCTTTTTATAGTTAGGAAACTCCTGTTTCGTATCCGATCAGGACTGTATCAACTCGGGGTATAAATACGTATGCCCGGGGACCATGTAAATCATCAAACAGATCAATACAAACTTCAGCGCATCGCCACCCTATTCAACGGGTTCTTGCTTCTCGAGCCCGGGCTGCATCGGTTAAGTCGACCTCCTGCGAGAGGGTAAGTCTCGTTACTGTTTTGATCGCCGAAAACCCGCTGGGGCCGTCCGGCGTCGCGGCGACACGCGAAGGCCTGGGAGATTTGCTTCACTCCAGTGCAGGTCCTAAAGTTTGAGGTTCGTAGGCGTGCCAGTCAATTTGACCCTGTAATTGACAAGGAGAAAAATGTTAGATCAATGAGCCAATTGGCTGGAAGCCGATCTAGACTCGTTTCATCAGCCGATGGCCAATGCACGCTGTAGCACTTATACATCGGCTTGAAGCCGATGACGGCAAGAGTAATAACGCAATAATAAGCAAACATCATGCTAGCCGATCATCGAAGGGATATTCAAAAACCGGCTATAAGCTAAATAAAATAAGCACGTATAATGCATAAATAAATCAAATAGATCCTAGCTGATCACGATCTAGTGTTACTGGTGTTGTTATGAAGGTGTGCCTGCACCCGGGCCCTTGCTTATATCGGCTCCCAAGATCTTCGTCCGCTGTCCGGGCCCGTACACTGGTCCTTACCCGGGCTCATGCCCGGGCCCTTACCTGGGGTCGTGCCCGGGAACCTGCTTGTACTTGTACTTGGATCGGCAGAATAAACCCATCGGCTAGCCCTTAACCGATTGTAACAATAATACAGGCAAGAACATATAATAGAGTATGCAATAACATAAATGATAAATAACTGATAAGCTAGCCGACTACTGAATGGAGCGAGCATAGGATGAAACAATGAACAAATGTAATCGGCTCTAATAGATAACTTATCGGCTAAGCACTCCGATAACACCATCGCACAACACCATCGGCTCATCAAGAGTAAAACTATTATCGTCAGTCTAGTAGATCGGACCCAACCGTTGCAGCACAGACCGACAATGATAACAATGCCTCAATGGGCCGATAGATGTAATGCGATCGTGATGAAGATAACTTATCGGCTAAGCACTCCGATAAGACGTCTGCACACAAAGCATCGGCCTAGCAGGACCGACTTATCACTAGCAGCTCAGTAGGTCGGACCTAGCCGATGCAGCACGAACTGATGATAAATCGCTCCCAGTGAGTCGATACAATCTATGCACGCGTGATGTGATATACCTAATCAATCTATGAGATCAAACTAAACTGATGCAGCCATAGATAAAGTAGAATATACCGTGGTAAGCCGACTACCATAAACCGACTAGAATATCGGACCTAACCGAGAAAGTCCTAGTCGATTGGTAGCCGGGGTGACGAGACTTACCCTCTCGCAGGAGTTCGGACCTAACCGATGCAGCCCGGCTCGAGAAGCAGGATCCCGTCGAAAGGGTGGCGATGCGCCGAATTTTGTATTGATCTGTAGTTGATGATTACAAAGTCCACGGGCATACGTATATATACCCCGAGTTACATGAGTCCTTATAGGACACGGTATATGATTTCCTATCTATAACAGAAAACGCTAACAAGACCTGACCGGATACGAGGTCAGGTTTCCTAAAAGAGATAAACCTTTTCCTAATAACTATAGTAATTAACTGCCACGCGCGGTCTTCACGGCTCCTTCTCAGACTCGGTCTGCTTCTTGGATCAATTTCCATTATCCGACTACAACCGTCCTCTTGACCGAATCTGATACAGGTCCTTACCAAATTTTGGCGTTAACAGTTACCCCGACTACCGTATCGGCTAGGACTTCCTCGGTTAGGTTCGATATTCTAGTCGGCCTACGGTAGTCGGCTTACCACGATATACCTGTTCTGTTTACGGCTGCATCAGTTAGGTTTGATCTCAGAGGCTGAGTAGATATATCACATCACGCGTGCATAGATTTATTAGCTTACTGGGTGTAACTTATCATCAGTTTGTGCTGCATCAGTTAGGTCCAACCTACTAAACTGCGTGATAAATTATTCCTGCTAGGCTGATCGGTTTTGTGCAAGCGTTTTATTGGGATGTATAGGCGATAAATTATCATATTTTACATCACGATTGCATTAGATCTATCGGTCCATCGAGGTTCAGTTATCATCATCGGTCTGTGCTGCAACGGTTAGGTCCGATCTATTAGACTGGTGATAATAATTCTATCCTTACTGAGCCGATGGATGTTTATGCGATGTCTTATCGGAGTGTTTAGCTGATAAATTATCTTTACACCCAGTCGATCTATTATGATAAGCACGATTAATCTAGTTTCTATCGGTCTAGTGTTGTTAATGTTAATCTTATACTGTCTTGGTTCAATCCGATCTATCAAGGTTGACATTAACAGTACGGCCATCGGTAGTTACTAGGTTTCGTCTCATCTAAAGCCGATTGTACTGTTTATTTGTTATTTTGTTTACCTGCGCCTCTATTGCAATCAGCTACAGGGTAGTTAATTAATTTATTTTTCCTTATCTATGCCATCATCGGCTTATAGCCGATGTGTAAGTGCTCGTCTATATCGGCCATCGGCCAATGGAGCAAGTCCAATTCGGCTTCCAGCCGATTGGCTCAACGATCTAATATTTTGTATATCCTTGTCAATTGCAAGGTCAAATTGACTGGCACGCCTACGAACCTCAAGATTTAGGACCTGCACTGGAGTTAAGCAAATCTCCTAGGCCTTCGCGTGTCTCTAGGCACTGAACCATATCATTGGCTCGTTCCCGACGCTGTCGGTGATTTTCGGTGTCAACACGTTTTTGGCACGCTTGGTGGGACCCAAAATTTCAACATGGCCGGAAAAGAGATCAAAACAGACAACATGATCCCGGTCAGCATGGAGGATTTAACAGACGAGCAGAGATAGCAAGTCAAGCAAAATATGGCCAATTTTCAGAAACTCTGCTTGGAATCTTTCGGCATGACGCGACAAGGGCCGATTCAAAAATCTCAGTTTCCAAAACCAGTTCTGGTTGGAGAATCGAGCCGTACACCACCTGTGAGTCCACCAGTAAAACCCTTACAGGAGATGGTGAATGAAGCAGTATATCAGGCGCTCATCAATCAATCCGGGATCCTGGTGAACATGCTCCATAACCTCATCAAGAAGGCAGTGGATGGATTGATTGCTCAAGAGCCTACTCGAGGTACTGTATATCTCCCGCCAAAGATGGAGCCAAATCAAGTTACTTATGGCACCACAAAAGATATACCAGAAAACTTGTTTTCACACAACCAAGCTGGGGGGCAACAAGATATTCCTGCTGGATACCATCGGTTTGCTTATTATGGAGGATATCAACAGAATTACCTAGGAGGTATTGCTGATTCAGGTAATTATCAGAGAGAATATCCCAGGCAGAATCGGCTACAAACTCCACCCATACAGTATCAGCAGGAAGTCCCAAGGGAAGAAGACTTATCGGCAAGGGTTGCGGAAATAGTGAGGGAACAATTTGGGATAAAGCCAAAGGAGCAAACATTTATGTATTGACATCCATATCCCGAGTGGTTTGACAGAGTGCCATTACCACACCGATACAGAGTCCCAGATTTTTCCAAGTTCTCAGGGCAAGACAACATATCTACAGTAGAGCATATTAGCTGATTCTTGGCACAGTGTGGAGAAGCATCGGCTGAGGAGGCTCTGTTCCCCTTGTCACTATCTGGATCGGCCTTTACATGGTTCTCCTCATTACCGCTGAATTCAGTTCGGGGATGGGCCGATCTAGAAAAACAGTTTCACAAATACTTCTTTGCTGGAATCCATGAGATAAGACTGACAGATTTAACATCGGTTAGGCAGAGACCAGATGAAACGGTGCCGGAATATGTCGAGAGGTTTCGGGACGTTAGAAACCGATGTTACAGCTTGAATTTGAGCGACGGACATCTAGCCGACTTGGCTTTTCAGGGTCTCTTAGCGCCAATTAAAGAGAGATTTTCATCACAGGAGTTCGAGTCCCTGGCACACCTGGTACAGAAGGTATTGGCTCATGAAAGCCGATTTCAAGAGGCGAAAAAGGATAAATATGAAAGAATGGTTGCTCAGGTACAGGTTTATTCATCGGACTCAGATGATGAAGAATCCGATGCTGAAGTCGGATTGGCGGAGTGGGCTAGGAACAAGAAATCAGTATTATGCTCGTGGGTGAAGAATATCGGCAAGGAGGAACGGTATGATTTTGACATTAATAAAGCCAATAAAATCTTCGATCTACTGTTACAGGAGAAACAGATACAGCTTCCGCCAAATCATATAATTCTGTCAGCCGAAGAACTGAAGAAGAAAAGATATTGCAAGTGGCACAACACGATATCGCATCACACTAACGAGTGCAAAGTTTTTCGGCAACAAATTCAGTTGGCTGTTGAACAGGGAAGGATCAAGTTTGAGGACAAAAAGCCGATGAAGATCGATGGACATCCATTCCCCGTGAATATGGTTTATGCGGGATCATCGATGAATCAAGCCGATGAAGGAGGATATCGGGAATTTAGAAGATCTAGGATCACTTCATCGCAGCTGATAGATAAATATGCAAGGCGCGAAGAGGAATAGCGGGCTTCGCCGTACGAGGAAAGATACAATCCACAATGGGATTGCCCGTTCTTTCAATTTTGTTGGGAGCGAAGGATTAGACTGCCATCGATCAGAGATTGTCCTGAATGTAATGCTACAAGATCTCGGAATTTTGAGCATGAGGAATCTTCACAAGATCGGCCGCTTGGGAAAAGAGCATCGGCACATGGCCGATTAGGGCCGATCCATGAGAAATTTTTCGAAGAAAATGATGAAGAGGAAGTACATTAAAAACAAATCCAAAACCCTCAGTGGTGTCCTAGTGGAATATTTACAAAAAACCAAAAAAGAAAGGCACAGCGGTTACGGCACCGGGAGCAGCAGGAGGAACAACTGCGGGACTACAAGGAAGTCGGTCATCGTCATAAGAGAACTAAGCGGGTGTGGCGTGTGAAGAAAGATGGCGATGAGGTTGATCCATCGGCTCCAGTAAACATGGTTTTCTTCCTGCCCAGAGAATACAAAGAGTGTTCATCTGACGAAGAGGGCGATGAGGAGATTTTTGCTCAGTTGACGTTTGTCACAGCCCGATTTTTCGGAAATTAAATAATTAATTAATGATTGATTTTTCAGAATTTATATTAAAATTAAAAAGCAAATTAAGTAAGTAAAGTAAAATATGAAATAAAAATTTCTTTAATAAATCATGGGTGAAATTATTTTTTTAATAAATCATTTGTGTGTAATTACACTCTCTGAAATTTTCTTGGATTTTTCGGAGCTCCAGAATTAATTTGAATACCACAAAGATCAATTTCAGTAATTATTTGAATAAATTCCCAATTCCTTTTCTCGGGTCAATCTCTGCTCAAATCCCTTTGTATCATTCTCAGGCTGTCGTTCCCGAATCTTTGATTCCCTGAAAAGTCCGACTCCGGAGAAAAATCCCCAAAGTTCTAAATCCGAGTGTCTCAAATCTATTTCTTCCCTTTTCCAAATATCCATAGTTCCTTTTTATTTAAATTTCCTTGGTCTCCACAAAAACCCAGGTCCTTTGAAATAAATCCAAATCCTCAAATACTTCAGAGTTTTTTTTCCAATTTCTGGATCCCATAAAATATTCCCAAAATTTTGAATCTTTCTACAATTTTCGATTCAGAAATATTCCTCAAATTTATAAATTCCAATTTTCCAAATTTTGGAATTTTGCCAGAGAACCTCTATCCTTTCCTTTCTTTTTTTTCCCATCCTTTCTCTTGTTTTCTTTTTTTTTTCCTCTGGTTCTCTTTCTCTCCTGTTTATCTCCTCCTTTCTTCTTTGCTCTCTCTCTCTCTATCTGTCGCTGGAGGCCATGGCCAGCCCCGAGCCGGCCCGGTCTACCGCGTCGTCTCCACACCTGCGCCGCCCCGGCCTAGTCTCCGTGTCCTCGGCCCACACCGCCGCTCCACCGCCCGGCCCAGTCCACCGCGCCGCCGACCCGGCCTAGCCGGCCGAGTCCCGAGCCGTGCCGACGCCCCGCGCCTGCCGCCGCCGAATCCGCCAGCGCGACCGCTCCCGTCGCCGCCCCGGACTCTCTCTCCTATAAAGCCGTGTCGCCGCCGTGCCCTAGCCCTAGTCCCGCTGCTCCCTGCCGCGCCGCCTCGTCCTGTGCGCCGCTGCCGCCGGACACCGCTTCCTCTCCACGCCGCCAGCGCCGCCGCCGCCCGCCGTCGTCGTCTTCGATCCCCACCGTCGGTGAGCCCGTATGCCGAAGCATGCTCGCCGCCTCCTCTCCTCTCTGCCTCTGGAAGCCGCCGTTTGCTCCCGTGCGCCACTGTTGCTTAGCTCCGCCGTCCCCTGTGTTCAGCCGCCGCGCTTCAAGCCGCTGCCTGGCTCTGCCCTCGCCGCCCCTGTGCCCTGCCGGTTTGCGTGCTGTCGCCGTCATCGTCTTTGATCTCCGCCGTCCTTTTTCCTGTTTCTCCAAAGCTTGAACCGTCGCTGCTCGAAGCTCCCGCTGCCAAATGCCGTCGCCGTGGCCGGCTGCACCGTACCCGGTCTGTCATCCTCATCACCTCTGTATGCTTCGGTTGGCATCGAACCTCATCCCGTGGCACCTCGATCGCCCGATTCCCCAAAGTCAAACCGAGTCACCGATCTCCGTTGAAACCCTCAGTCCATTCAAGCTATCCCAATCAACTTCGAGTTGTTGGCTCTCTGTCGAGAGCGGTCTCATTCATTGGATCCCCTTATTATCTAACCTCTTCGCCACATCAGCCACCACATCAATCCACCCTCTGTTCCATAGACTTAGTCTATCGTGAGACATGCCTATGACTGTATGCCTCACTCCAGTATCCAACTGTTGACGCCGAAAACCGCCGGGTGTGCCGAAAAGCTTGCTGACGATCTGGTTCGGCGCCTAGAGACACGCGAAGGCCTGGGAGATCTGCTTAGCTCTAGTGCAGGTCCTAAAATATTTGAGGTTCGCGGGCGTGCCAGTCAATTTGACCCAGCAATTGACAAGGAGATGAAGAAATTAGATTACTGATCCAATCGGCCAGCAAGCCGATACGGATTCCTTCCAACCGATGCCGCTATGCTCGTGCCCGGGCCTCTGCCTGTACTCGCGCCCGGGTCTCGTGCTCGCGTCCGGGTCCTTGTTGGTCCTCGTGCCCGGATCGGCAGCAATTGCGCAATCGGCTATCGGCCGATACGGGCTGATATAGACTCCTCGTAGCCGATAGCCGATGGCACCTGTGTATCGGCTAGGAAACCGATAGTGCTATGAGCAAATAGACAAGATGTCAGTATAACATGTGCATCAGCTAGGAGCCGATTATCAATAGATAAGCAAAATAGTAAGCCAGCCGACTGCCGAGGAAACACATATGCATCGGCTAGAAAACCGATGATAATA
The DNA here is from genome assembly GCA_003991445.1 of Oryza meyeriana var. granulata. Lineage (NCBI taxonomy): Eukaryota > Viridiplantae > Streptophyta > Magnoliopsida > Poales > Poaceae > Oryza > Oryza meyeriana. The sequence goes on along the minus strand of RYFJ01000310.1, from coordinate 179,634 downwards.
TAGATGACCAAAACAGTATGGATAATACAGTCGGCTTTATAAAAAGATAACCTATCGGCTAAGCACTCCGATAGAACGTCGCATATACACCGATCAGCCCGACAAGGATAAATCTATTATTATCGATCTAGTAGTTCAAAACCTAACTGATGCAGCACAGATCGATAATAGTAAAGGAACCTCAACGAGCCGATAGACCTAATGCAACTGTGATGAAAATAACTTACCGGCTATACATTCCGATAAGACGCTTGCGCAAAAACCATCAGCCTAGCAGGAACGATTTATCGCTGGCAGTTCAGTAGGTCGGACCCAACCGATGCAGCACGAACTGATGATAAATCGCCCCCAGTAAACTGATAAGATCTACGCACGCGTGATGTGGTATACCTGATCGGCCTAAGAGGTCGGACCGAACCGATGCAGCCGTAGACAGGGCAGATACACCTGGTAAGGGGTGACGAGTCTTACCCTCTCGCAGGAGTTCGGACCTAACCGATGCAGCCCCGCTCGAGAAGCAAGAACCCGTCGAAAGGTTGCGATGCGCCGAAGTTTAATTGATCGATTGATAGTTTACAAGGTCCCCGGCATACGTATATATACCCCGAGTTACAAGAGTCCTTATAGGACACGTAACAAGACTTTCCTAACTAGAAAAGGAAAACTAACAGACCTGATCGGACAAGAGATCAGGTTTCCTAAAAGATAAAACTATCTAATAGATAAGATAATTAACTGCCATAGCGTGGTCTTCACGATTCCTTCCCGAATCCGGCTTCTTCTGGATTAGCTCCCAATGGCTGATATCACTTCTTTCCTTAACCAAGTCCGACGCGAATCGTACCAAATTTTGGCGTTAACACCAACCAAAAATAATTATTCTAATCCGAAGACCCGGTGAATGTTTGAGGAATATTCCTTTTCCAATTTTCTTTCGGAATTATTCCGAATTCAATATTCTAAAAGCCGTATCTTTTCCACCTGAACTCCGATTCGACCCGTTTCTTCCTAAATTCATTTAAAATCATAATTTACTTGTTTATGTATTTTTATGTATTGTTTATTGGAGTTTCTTAGGATTATTATTGTTTTACGTGTAGTTACGTATATCGTCGATTCGGAAGACTGCAGAGTCTGCGGAAGAGTTCGGAAGATTAATTGAAGACTTTTGCGATTGCAAGGCAAGTCACACGACAATCTCCTTGAGCATGTTGATCCTGTTTGTGAAATTTATTTTATTTTAAAGTTATTGCATAAAATGCTTTAGAATGACATTATTACGGGTAATTACTTAATAGCCAATATTCCTTGATATTTATGGCCATTTTGGTTATTGCTATCTATACCTTGATACCCCGGGTAATAATACTGACTAGCTGGATGTTTAAATATTTATCTTGCTAGATTATTTAGGAGTTGCTTAGCCATGCCTAGAAACTATAGTGTCATTTTATGTGGGTAATTAATGACTCATTTATGACTAATTATGGATTAATGGCTATATTTTCACGACAGTGAGTCGTGGTTGATTAATTAACTATGTCAACTAAAACTTGATTGATGGTGGGTTGTGAGCACCAGGTTGGAATGTTGCTAGCGGTGCTCATGACAGTTAAGGACCGGTCGGGACTACTTGTTGCGAAGCAATACTCGTGCTAACCACAAGCCAGCATGGGTAATGGTAGGATCCAATGTGTAGTACGTTCAACCGGGGTTCCACCATGGTGTGTTGTGGCTGTGTCAATAAGACCACCATGCTGCGTCAATAAGTCCATGTTTTGGCGTTGGATCGTTTCCCTGTTTGGGGCCTGATCAGCTCCTGCCGGAAACTGTGGTCAGCAGGTGGCTCCCTTGTTGTGCGGGTTACATGGAGGGTCTTATCACAATTCCTTTCCGAGGTACCGTGGTGGTATTAAGGCGCACAGTAATGTGTTGTGGAGTGTGTCTTGGTGGTAAATTGGTACATCTCTGGCCAGAGTAAAACTATTCGAATAGCCGTGCTCGCGGTTAATGAGCGGCCTAGCAATGTTTCTGTGATTAGTCTCACACTACTCATTAATGGAAATAAGTGATGGAATATTGATAGCTCCTGTTTGGAGATGTTTTGGTTTGGGCCTGAACTGCGTTGGAGCGCTGTTCAGTGGTTGATTCAATACTGATTAATAATTAAACTATAATGTTTTTAATGATTTCGAATGCAAATGTTTTAAATGCTGTTTTACGCAAATAAGCCATATTATGCATTTTTCCTTTGGTATCCTGTTGCATTACATTGCATTTCCTAGTGTGGCTTGTTGAGTACGGTGGGTGGTACTCAGTCTTGCATTATTGCAAATCTTTAGAGTGAAGCCTTAGCGAGGAGGAGAAGATGGTGTTTGGCTTATACCCCAGTTGAGCTGCCTGTGGCTTGGTGCTGAAGCTACGCTAGTTGCCGTTCCGCTGCTGTTTTCTTCTGTGTGAGGACTAAGTGCCTCTGTTGTAAGTATTTATCGTTATTTCGTTTTGGTTATGTTTATCAAATTGTCAATTTGTGTACCTCGGCTGATTCCTGGACGAGGATTTATTGCACAAATTAGCTTTGGAAATTCTGGTGAATTTCTGGGCGTGACAACGTTGCAACCCGATCAGGCTATATTTGATAAGCCTGAAGAATCAAAGCATCGGCATTTAAAGCCATTATATATTAAGGGTTTTGTAAATGGGAAGCCGATGACGAAGATGCTAGTTGATGGGGGGGCAGCTGTCCATTTAATGTCGTATGCCACATATCGGAAATTGGGGAAAACTGCCGAAGATTTGATCAAAACAAATATGGTGTTGAAGGATTTCGGTAGGAATCCATCGGAGACGAAAGGCGTGTTGAACATGGAACTGACAGTGGGAAACAAAACATTGCCCACCACATTTTTTGTCATCGATGGAAAAGGATCATATAGTATACTCCTTGGCAGGGATTGGATTCATGCAAACTGTTGCGTGCCCTCGACGATGCATCAGTGTCTGATACAGTGGCAAGGAGATCGAGTTGAGATAATCCCAGCGGATCAATCGACCAACATCGCAATGACTGATTTGCCGATCTGGGAAGCCGATGGTATCGATTGCTTGTCTGGAAAAGTATGGGAAGCGGATTACCTCAAGATTACCAGTCAGGAGATACAGCCGATTCGGCAAGTCGGCTCGGAACTATTACTCTGATGGGCACCATTGAAGACTTCGAAGAGAAATTGGGACAAGGATTTACGTCGGCTGATGATTTGGAAGAAATTGATATAGGACCAGGAGATAGGCCAAGGCCGACGTACAAAAGTAAAAAATTATGTCCTGAACTCTGAGAAGAATGAATAAGATTGCTGAAAGAGTTTCGAGATTGTTTCTCTTGGGAATATCATGAAATACCAGGGTTAAGCCGGTCCATTGTTGAACATTGGTTTCCTATTAAACCAGGATATCGGCCGTTTAAATAGGTTCCAAGGAGATTTAAGGCAGAGTTATATGAGCCAATCAAAACAGAAATTACAAGGTTATATGATGCAAAGTTATAAGGCCGTGCCGATATGCTGAGTGGGTTTCTAATATCATCCCGGTGGAAAAGAAGAATGGAAAATTGAGGATATGTATCGATTTCCGGGATTTCAATAAGGCTATCCCCAAGGATGAATACCCGATGCCGATAGCGGATTTGTTGGTAGATGCAGCATTGGGTCACAAGATTATTAGCTTCATGGATGGCAATGCAGAATACAATCAGATTTTTATGGCTGAAGAAGATATACATAAGACTGCGTTTTGATGTCCTGGAGCTATCGGCTTATATGAGTGGGTGGTAATGACGTTTGGATTAAAAAGTGCCGGTGCGACTTATCAAAGGGCGATGAATTATATATTTCATGACCTCATCGGCTTGCTAGTGGAAATTTATATCGACGAAGTGGTGGTTAAATCCAAGAGTGATGAAAGCCATGTAGCCGATTTGCGAAAAGTGCTGGAAAGGGCAAAGAAATACGGATTGAGGATGAATCCCAATAAATGCGCTTTTGGTGTATCGGCTGGGCAATTTTTTGGTTTTATGGTTCATGAGCGAGGAATTAAAGTTAGTCAACGGAGCATTAGAGCCATTAAGACTACAGAGCCACCAAGCAACAAGACAGAGTTACAGTCATTGATCGGCAAGATTAATTTTGTAAGGAGATTCATATCAAATTTGTCAGGAAGGATTGAATCTTTTACTCCGTTATTGAAGTTGAAAGCCGATCAAGAGTTTGTGTGGGGGGCAGATCAGCAGAAGGCATTCGATGGAATTAAGAATTATTTGAGTTCCCCACCTGTTCTAATTCCGCTGCAGAAAGGAATGCCGTTCAAGTTATACTTATCGGCCGATGAGAAATCCATCGGGTCTGTTTTAATTCAAGAGTTTGAAGGCATGGAGTGTTATGTACGAGGTGGATATTTGGGATAACTAGGCCTTATGCTTTGCCAAGAGCTTGAGAGGTTGAGGGGGACTAGAATTGTTTCTTCATAATTCATTGCTTGATTTCTATTGTGCCTCATGGGCTGATTATAAAGGGTACATAGGACTAACACCTCTTGTGCCTAGACAATATGGTACTATTCCTATTTCCTCTAATATAGATAAATAACTAAGAGAGACACTAATTAACACTAGTGGGCTTAAGGCCCAACTAGGACAACCGCGCCTGGCAGCCTGTTGGCTGCCCATGACATCTCCCCCGCCCTCGGAGACCCAGCTCGTCCTCGAGCTGGATAGTTGCCACGGACCTATTTGACGCAACATAGGGTTAAGCCTTTTACATCTCGGCTTACCTTTGTTATTGAAGATTAAAATTGGAAATAAATTTGAAACTAAAATATAAATTTGGACGACAGCTACGTCCTCGTGTCCTCCTGGATCCCAAGGAAAGAACCCAACAGCTAGCGTCACGTGGGCTGAAAAGAGGAGGGTGTAGCAGCCGACGAGTCTGCTGGGCGCTGAACAGATGAGACGGCCGCTGCAGTTCTTGCACAGATGGAACCGCCAATGATGCCTGCTGCTGTGTGCATGGTCGTTGCCGGGAGACACCATACCCGGAACTCTGCAGGGAGGACAGCGGCTTGTGTGGTCAAACCTGCGGGCTGTGATTTGCCATTGCGCCGTCGTGAGTGCCATGCGCAACGTACGCACCTTGCGCCGGACAAGAAAACCTCGCATTGTTGCTTGTAGACGCACCGCTGCTTGCTTCATGGATGCTTTTGCTGCACGAAGAACATGCGCTCGACGGCGTGCCAGGAGTCCCTGTGCTGCTGCCTGGAGGCGTACTGCCGCCCGGCATTCACGGTCATCTTGTCCTTTGCTCGAGACGCGCCCTGAGGCGATCCAGTTGTGTGGACACCTCAGCAAGGATGCGCAGGGTGTTGTCGACGCCAAGGGCACCCGATGGAGCAGGTTGGGGCACGGGGCGATTTGAAGCGCAGGTGCAGGAGCTTCGTGAAGCGACGCCACGCCGGGGTGCCTTCGTCCTCCTGGACTTGGAGGAACCAAACCCGGGCGTCATCTTTCAAATTGCGAGAAGCCAGCCATACCTTTTCTTCCTCCATGATGCGCTCTCGCGGAAGTAGAACTCGCATTGGTTGACGAAGGCCACCGGATCAGAGGTCCCATCAAACTGAGGAAATCCATCGAGGGGCCGGGGCTGAATGCGGCTGCTCGATGGAGAAAAGGCGGAGTTGGTGCGTTGTTGCGCGGAGAAGACCCACGGCGGCGTGGAGGAGACCCGCGCAGAGGAGTCGCTCGCGGTGGCAGCGCGCTACAGTACCGCGGGTACTGTTCACCCGCGGTGCTACGGTACTTTGGGCTTGGATCGAGGCGTCGACGGTGATCTGGATCGAGGAATCGGGAGTGGGGGAGGTGGCGGCGGTGGATGGTGAGGGAGCGGATCGTGGCAGCGGCTGGTGTTAGGGTTGTGGATGGATCGGCGATCTGGATCGATTTTTTTTTTTCGTGGTGATGTAGAGGATTGGCAGCGGCTGAGGAAGATGAGGATCGCTGGGCTCTGATACCAGATGTTATGTACGAGGTGGATATTTGGGATAACTAGGCCTTATGCTTTGCCAAGAGCTTGAGAGGTTGAGGGGGACTAGAATTGTTTCTTCATAATTCATTGCTTGATTTCTATTGTGCCTCATGGGCTGATTATAAAGGGTACATAGGACTAACACCTCTTGTGCCTAGACAATATGGTACTATTCCTATTTCCTCTAATATAGATAAATAACTAAGAGAGACACTAATTAACACTAATGGGCTTAAGGCCCAACTAGGACAACCGCGCCTGGCAGCCTGTTGGCTGCCCATGACATGGAGCGAGTCGTGTTCTATTTAAGCAGAAGGCTTTTGGATGCTGAAACTAGATATCCTGCGGTAGAGAAATTATGCCTTTGTTTATATTTCTCATGCACGAAGTTAAGGCATTATATCCTATCGGCTGAGTGCACGGTGGTTTGCAAGGCCGATGTGGTGAAATATATGTTGTCGGCTCCAGTCTTAAAAGGGCAAGTTGGTAAATGGATTTTTGCCCTAACAGAGTTTGACTTGAGATATGAATCGGCTAAAGCGATCAAGGGACAAGCAATGGCCGATTTCATTGTGCAACACAGAGGGGTTCATGAAAATTATGTAGAGCCGATTCCGTGGACTTTGTTTTTCGATGGATCGGTTTGCAAGCATGGATCTGGAATCGGCTTGGTCATTGTATCGCCTCGGGGGGCAAGTTTTGAGTTTGCTTTTACAATTAAACCCTATCGGACTAATAATCAAGCGGAATACGAGGCGGTATTGAAAGAACTTCAACTCTTAAAGGAAATCGGGGCCGATGTCGTAGAGATTGTTAGGGATTCCTTGTTGGTGATCAAGCAACTATCTGGGGAGTATGAATGTAGGGATGATATTTTGAGGTCATGTCATGAAAAATGCAAAGATTTATTGAAGGATTTCAGGATGGTATCATTGGATCATATCCCTAGAGAACAGAATTTAGAAGCCAATGATCTTGCCTAAATTGCTTCGGGTTATCAGCTGAATAAACAGGTTGAAGTTGAAATAGCTGATAATGATATTCAGGATAAGGCCGATGATTGGAGACAGGAAATAATTGGTTACCTGCAAAATCCGTCGCAATCGGTTTCTAGGAAACTTCGGTATAAAGCTATTAAATATGTGCTGCTTGATGGAGTATTATATTATCGGACTTTTGAAGAAGTTCTGCTGAGGTGTCTGAATTTGGAAGAAGCCAAAGTGGTTATGTGCGAAGTGCATGAGGGCGTTTGTAGAACTCATCAATCGGCTCATAAGATAAAGTGGGTATTGAGAAGAGTAGGATACTTTTGGCCAACAATGCTGGAAGATTGCTTCAAGTACTATAAAGGATGTCATGATTGCCAGAAGTTTGGAAATATACAGCGGGCACTAGCATCGGCTATGAATCCTATCATTAAACCGTGGCCGTTCAGAGGATGGAGAATTGATATGATCGGCCAGGTTTATCCTCCATCAAGTAAAGGACATAAGTTCATATTGGCAGCAACAGATTATTTTACAAAGTGGGTGGAAGCAATTCCATTGAAGAAAGTCACGTCCAAGGATGTGATTGAGTTTGTAAAAGAGCATATAATTTATCGGTTTGGAATTCCTCAGACGATAACTACCGATCAGGGATCTGTTTTCGTGTCCGATGAGTTTCAACAATTTGCTGCTAGTATGGGAATTAAATTATTGAATTCATCACCTTATTATGCTCAAGCCAATGGACAGGCAGAAGTTTCAAATAAGAGTTTGATCAAATTAATCAAGCGGAAGATTGATGAACAACCGCGACGATGGCATACTACATTAGCCGATTCTTTGTGGGCCTATCGGATGGCATGTCATGCATCTACTCGAGTGCCACCTTATCAGTTGGTGTATGGACATGAGGCAGTTTTGCCTTGGGAGACTAACATCGGCTCTAGGAGGATTTCTTTGCAAAATCAATTGACGGCCGATGATTATTATAACTTGATGACAGATGAACTCGAGGATTTGGCTCAGAATCGGTTAAGGGCGCTGGAGAGGATCAAGGAAAATAAGGCTAAGGTGGCTAGGCATTATAACAAAAAGGTGATGAATAAGTCGTTTGCTGAGGGAGATCTTGTATGGAAATTGATTTTGCCAATCGGGTCCAGAGATAGTAAGTTTGGAAAGTGGTCGCCTAATTGGGAAGGGCCCTATCGGATTAATCGTTGTGTGTCTGGCAATGCTTACAAACTGGAAGATCTTGGGGGGACGGAGTTTGCTAAAGCGCTTAATGGGAAATATCTCAAGAAATATTATCTGAGCGTTTGGATCAACTCCTGAATCAGCTGGATGCGGCCGATTTCTAAAACAGTTCAAAAAGCCGATGTTTTTGCATCGCCTAAAGATAGCCGATATTAATTAATATCGCCTTTAGATTAAATAAATAAAATACTATCAAGCAAAGATGGAACAAGATGAATAAGCAACAGAGCTGACCAGATTATATTACAGCAAAAGATGATCGGCGTGTTCTGGAGCAACATCAACGGCGTCAATGTTAAAGTTTTACAAGAATTTTTGAATTGTTTCAATAGCACGCAGGCGAATTTGGTCAATTTCATTTATGGCATGGATATTGTATTCATCGGAGCTTGGAATAGTCTTCATGTTCTTGCGCCGATGAATGACTTGATGCACTGCTGTTGCGACTCTGGCTTCTTGATCTTGGATGGCTTGTGGTAGGCCGATGAGCTGGGATTCTGTTGTTACAATATCTTTGCGGATTTTTTCAAGTTCTGCCAGCAGATCGGCTTCCCTTTTCTTCAGTTGATCCAATTTGGGTTGGAGTGCTTGAGGGGTAACTACCATATCATCAAGCTTCTTCTTTTCTGTTTGAGCTCATAGCCGATCGGTTTGGATGTCTTGGATCATCTTCTGTTGATTGGCACGATCGGCTACACGATGCCTGAGCTTGACAAGTTGGAATTTGTGGGATTCCAGGTATGCTGCAGGGGTCAGTGCGTCGACAAGCTCTTCGGGCAAGTGATGCTCAATCTCTACAAATCTTGCCCGAATCGGCCCGCAATCCTCCACCAATGCGTCGATCGGATTTTCCAGCAGACGATTGATATTTAGCAGATATTCGCGCACGTCGGCTGGAAAGGATGGCTTGGTTGTTGCACTGGTGGTTGTTTCTTCATCTGTCTCCAAGTATTTGCCGATGTCGAAGGAAAACAAATCCGCTAAGGACTGCAGGTTGACATCGGTAAAGGAATCAGTAGTTGGTTAAAATAAAGTATGGTTGTGAGGAAATTACCTGAGGCAGGGAAGGGGCAGCTTGAGGAGTGATATCGGCATCAGATGGTTGGATAGGTTGTTCTTTAGAGTAGTCGATGTCTGGCGCCGAAGTAGGAGCAATCTCAGTACCGGCTTCAGGGCTAGATGACGGAATTGGAATGGCTGCAGAAGTCATCGGCTCGATGCTTGCAGGGATGCCAGCAGAAGGTTGAGGTCCGGGAGCCAATGACTCAAGCTGATAATAAGATCGATAGTGTGAAGATGGGAAGCAGATAATAATGTCAAGACGTGGCACAAACGTGCGGGGATGAAGGAGCCGATGTTGTTTGAGTAGCAGGCGGCGCCATGACCACGACGTCGGCACTGGTTTTCTGTTTCTTATGAGGACGAAATGCCAGCTTCTTGCGGATTGGTCCTGTCAGCCGTGGCGACCGGAGAAGAGCCGATGGAGGGGGAGCATTATGCCCTAGGTGTGGGTTGGTCGATGGTGGTTGGTATATAATCGGCCGGCCACTGGTGCTTGTTGTTGGTGGCTTCACATCAACAGCCTGCAAGATAGAATTGTAAGAGATGATTGGAGAAAAATTAAAGGATAGTGGAATATTACCTCGTCATCAGATTCGATGTAGTTGGAGTTGAGGCGAGAACAATAGTGAATGGCCGATGAGTTGAAAAGGTGTTTCCTCCATTCTGACCATCATCGGGAAAAGAGCTTGGTATTGACAGTGCATACCTCCACATCGGTGGCGGTGCCCAGAGATAGGGATTCTGTTCGTGTCCGCAGCTGATCGTACTCCAGGGCACTATTTACATTTCCCCGGGCCTGGAGTTTGTCGATGAAGAACAAGCCGATGGGGAGTTGACCGAGGCCGAGCTGGCGGGAGCTAACCGTTGGGTGATAGAATTCATATGATGGTTGTGATCGGCCTTGAGAAAAGCCAGTCGGTAGAAGACGGGGAGTAATGGCCGATAGGAATATCGTCTTCGATTCATCATCGGCCAGGACGTCAAGTGGATTGAAGTTGGAGGGCATGTCAAATGATGATGCATCATTATATGCGAACCATAGCGTGGCATCCTTGGTGAAGCCATAATAAAGGCCTTTGAACCATTGGCCGAGTCCGACGGGAGTCATTTTACCGCCAGGAAGAGCCGATGCAGCTTTACCCATTGAGATGCATCGGCAATAGGTGGGTTCTTGTTCCTTCGTGTGATCGGCTGGGAAAGTTTGATTGAGGAAGGAGGTATCGGGAATTTCCTTGGATGTGTACACGTTGAGCCATAACTGCACAAACCACCAAGGACCTCCGATATGGCCGACTGGCTGGCCGGCCAATAGCTTGATTGCCACCTGATGCAGCAGTTGGTAAGTGGCGCCAAGAAGATATTACCCCAAGGGAACTTGTTTCCGATCGGCCAAATGTTCTACCAGACATTGCATATTGGTTGTTGGACCAAGGGTTGCACCGCCGAAGACGAACCGTTCTAACCACAGGTTGAAGAAAGCGACGTGTTCCCGATCATCGACTGGTCCAGTCCCTTTGTTATGGATTGATATGTACTTGGACCAACCGTCGATGTTCTTTGCTTGAAGCCGATGAGTAGGCTTGAATTGGAGATTGAAGGGATTGATGTAACTCGTTGTGTTGAGGCAGGTAAGCATGGTTACATCTATCAAAGTTGGGGTCATCGGCCCATGTCCAAATAGGTAGGCGTTGAGGGCGTTTGACCAAAAGTATGAGGCCGATGCAAGCAGAGGTTCGTTCCTCTCTATTGCAGCCAGCGAGAGATTGATGCAGTGGCCGATGTCTGCTTCGTCCCAAAGAGTTCTCTTGGCGGCCAATACTCTGTTATACCAGTTCCTCCACCCTGGAAGCTTGCTAGGCCATGACCTGAAACTGTTGCTCCAATCGCTGACTAGCATGGCGGATTTCTTGAAAGGGATGCATTGAGTTTTGGCGTTGATGAAATCCGTAGGATCTTCACTACCCATGGGACCATGGTAGAAAAAGTTCGGGTAATCGGCAGCTGGAATCAAAATCTGGTCTCTAAGGTGCTACAGTAAACAAGAACGCGAGGAACAGGATAAGATTACGGCAAATCCAATCCAAGTTGCAAGACATAGAAGGCGATTAAACAAGGAGATTACCTCTAGGACGGCGTTTGCGGAGGCCATTACGGAAGAAGGAGATGAGCGAAGATCGGAGGTTGAAGAAGAGAACCGCAGCGATGCGCATCGGAGGTTGAAGAAGAGAACCGCAGCGATGCGCTTGGATTCTCTAGAGTTCGTCGAGGTCTTGAAGGAAGTGGAAAGGACTCTGGTGATGTGAAAGTGTAAAGAAAAGAGGCTAGGAAGGCGAAGCGGTTTATAGAGGTATGATGACCGGGCGGGAATCGAGGCCGTTGGCACTATTTCAAACATTTAAGGAAAAGTGGGCTACCTTGGGCCGCCTCGGTATGAAAGGAATCTGAAGCCCAAACAGAAGAATTTCGAAGTTCGATAACAAACTCCGAAATTGGGGGGCATGTGTTAACGCCAAAATTTGGTATGGGTCTTTATTGGATTCAGTTAAGGAAAAATCACGGTTAACTGGCGGGGATTAAATCCAGAAGAAGCCGAATTAAAGAAGGGATCGTGAAGACCATGGAGGGGCAGTTAGTATCTTATCTATAAATTAGGTAGAGATAATAATTTTTAGGAAACCTGATCTCGTGTCTGATCAGGGCTTGTTATTTTTCTTTTTATAGTTAGGAAACTCCTGTTTCGTATCCGATCAGGACTGTATTAACTCGGGGTATAAATACGTATGCCCGGGGACCATGTAAATCATCAAACAGATCAATACCAACTTCAGCGCATCGCCACCCTATTCAACGGGTTCTTGTTTCTCGAGCCGGGCTGCATCGGTTAAGTTCGACCTCCTGCGAGAGGGTAAGTCTCGTTACCCCGACTACCGTATCGGCTAGGACTTCCTCGGTTAGGTCCGATATTCTAGTCGGCCTACGGTAGTCGGCTTACCACAATATATCTGTTCTGTCTACGGCTGCATCAGTTAGGTTTGATCTCAGAGGCCGAGTAGATATATCACATCACGCGTGCATAGATTTATCAGCTTACTGGGTGTAACTTATCATCAGTTTGTGCTGCATCGGTTAGGTCCGACCTACTAAACTGCGTGATAAATTATTCCTGCTAGGCTGATCGGTTTTGTGCAAGCGTTTTATCGGGATGTATAGTCGATAAGTTATCATATTTTACATCACGATTGCATTAGATCTATCGGCCCATCGAGGTTCAGTTATCATCATCAGTCTGTACTGCAACGGTTATGTCCGATCTATTAGACTGGTGATAATAATTCTATCCTTACTGAGCCGATGGATGTTTATGCGATGTCTTATCGGAGTGTTTAGCCGATAAATTATCTTTACACCCAGTCGATCTATTATGATAAGCACGATTAATCTAGTTTCTATCGGTCTAGTGTTGTTAATGTTAATCTTATACTGTCTTGGTTCAATCCGATCTATCAAGGTTGACATTAACAGTACGGCCATCGGTAGTTACTAGGTTTCATCTCATCTAAAGCCGATTGTACTGTTTATTTGTTATTTTGTTTACCTGCGCCTCTATTGCAATCGGCTACAGGGTAGTTAATTAATTTATTTTTCCTTATCTATGCCATCATCGGCTTATAGCCGATGTGTAAGTGCTCGTCTATATCGGCCATCGGCCAATGGATCGAGTCCAATTCGGCTTCCAGCCGATTGGCTCAACGATCTAATATTTTATATCTCCTTGTCAATTGCAGGGTCAAATTGACTGGCACGCCTACGAACCTCAAGATTTAGGACCTGCACTAGAGTTAAGAAAATCTCCCAGGCCTTCACGTGTCTCTAGGCGCCGAACCATATCATCGGCTCGTTCCCGACGCTGCTAGTGATTTTCGGTGTCAACAGGCACTTAGTCCTCACACAGAAGAAATAGCAGCGAAACGGCAACTAGCGTAGCTTCAGCACCAAACCACAGGCAGCTCAACTGGGGTATAAGCCAAACACCAAACTTTTCCTCCTCGCAAAGCTTCACTCTAAAGATTGCAATAATGCAAGACTGAGTACCACCCACTGTACTCAACAAGCCACACTAGGGAATGCAACGTAATGCAACAGGGATTCCAAAGGAAAGGCACAATATGGCTTATTTGCGTAAAACAGCATTTAAAACATTTGCATTTAAAATCCTTGAAAACCATATAGTTTAATTAATATCAACATTAAATTCATCTCTGAACAACGCTCCAACGCAGTTCAGGCCCAAAACCATAACTCTCCAAATAGGAGCTATCAATATTCCATCATTTATTTCCATTAATGAGTAGTGTGGGACTAATCACAGAAAACATTGCTAGGCCGTCCTTAACCGTGGGCACGGCTATTCGAACAGTTTTACTCTGGCCAGAGGTGTACCAATTTACCCACAAGACACAACTCCACAACACATTATTGTGCGCCTTAATACCACCACGGTACCTCGGAAAGGAATTGTGATAAGATCCTCTATGTAATCCACACAACAAGGGAGCCACCCATTGGACCACCAGTCTCCGGTAGGATTGATCAGATACCTAGTCTGGGAGATGGCCTAATGCCCAAGACATGGACTTATTGACGCAGCCATGATGGTCTTATTGACACAGCCACAACACACCATGGTGGACCCCGGTTGAACGTACTACACTTTGGTTCCCACCATTACCCATACTAGCTTGTGGTTAGCACAAGTATTGCTTCGCAACAAGTAGTCCGCGAACCGATTCTTAACTGTCATGAGTACCGCTAGCAACATTCTAACCTGGTACTCACAACCCACCATCAATCAAGTTTTAGTTGTCACATTTTAATTAATCAACCATGACTCACGGTCGTGAAATTGTAGCCATTGTCCATTAATCATTGATAAGTGATTCATTAACTTTCCCCACATAAAATGTCACTATAGTTTCTAGGCATAGCTAAGCAAATCCTAAATAATCTAGTCAGATAAATAATTAAACATCCAGCTAGTCAATATTATTACCCGGGGTATTAAGGCATAGATAACAATAACAAAATGGCCATAAATATCAAGGAATATTGGCTATTAAATAATTACTCGTAATAATGTCATTCTAAAGCATTTCATGCAATAACTTTAAAATAAAATAGCTTTTTGCAAACGGAATCAACATGCTTAAGGAGATTGTTGTGTGACTTGCCTTGTAATTGCAAAAGTCTTCAAATAATCTTCCAAACTCTTCCGTAGACTCCACAGTCTTCTGAAACAACGATTGTACGTGACTACACGTAAAACGATAAAGACCCTAAGAAACTCCAAATAAACAGTACATAAAAATACATAAACAAGTAAATTATAACTTAGATGAATTTAGGAAGAAGAACGGGTCGAATCGGACTTCAGATGGAAAAGATATGGTTTTTGGAAGATTGAATTCGGAATAATTCCGAAAAGAAATAGAAAAGAATATTCTCGAGAATATTCTCTGAATTTTGGGATTAAAATGAATATTTAAAAAGGGAATTGATACATGGGATCCACTGTCAGTGACTGGACTTATGTAGACTCGGTCTATGGGACAGAGGAGAGGGGCTTTAGTAGACAGGTGACTTGGATACCATATGGGCAAAGGAGTCCGTGATGGCGATGAGGTGGATATCACCATGGCAATTAGGGCTGAGGTGGCATCCGAATTGAGTTGTTGAAATCCGATGGTTCAGATTTGATCGGAATATATCGGATGGCTGGGATTTAGATCAGGGCTTCTACGAAGATCGAATGGCTATGATTGATTAAAAGGGTTGGACGGCCATGATGGCTTGGACTACTGTTCACCGGGTCCATCTGTCGTACATCGAGCAAACTATCAACAGGTCTACATGGCTGTCTCAGAGGATGGGGATGTCTTGGGGCCGGCCTGTCAGGGGCACATAGAAAAGGTGAAGTCGCCATGGCGCTCAGCCGAGGGGGTCGGGCAACGGTCGGCGTGACGGGGCACGGTCATGGCAAGGCAGAGAGGAGACCTGACGGCACAACGACTTTGGTGGCAGGAGTAGCAACTCCGGGGCGGTGCGACGTGGCGAAGACGATAACGATGGTGCCACGGCGCTGCACAGGATGAGGAAGGAGGAGGCGGCTCTAGCGACGAGGATGACCACCGGCGACAGCTTGCAGGAGTAGTGGCGACGGCGTACTCGGGAGGGAGTGGAGGGGCGGCGCACGGTAGAGGAGGGGCGGCGGCGCCTGGATGGCTGGATGGCGATAGGGCGCGGAGCGGGAGCGGCAGCCGGTGCGACGACGGCGACCGAGGCAGGGAGAGGTCAGGAGACGACGACGACGGGACGGCGACGAACAGGGGAAAAAGACGAGGCGCCGGTGTAGATAACAACGGCGATGCCGGGCTGGAGCAGAACAACCGAGGCGGTGCCGGGGCAGCACAGGACGACGGTGGCAGGCCAGGAAGGAACGGGCGATGGCCATCGCGACAACGGCGACCGAGGACGGCGGCAAACGACAGGAGCCAGAGGAACGAAGAGAGGAAGCCGGGCTCCGGTTTGAAGTAGATGGTGGCAGGTCTGGAGCTCACCGGCGGCGGGGATCGAAGACGACGACGACAACAACAGGCAGAGGAGGAGGGAGGCGGCGTCCGATGGCTCGCCGATGTGGACAGAGACAAAGACGGCGACGACGATGCCGACGGTCAGAGGAGGAGGCATGGTTTGGAGGCTCACCGGCGGCGGGCTTCGGCCACAGAGGCGACGATGGCGACGGCTGCTCGGTGAAGGTGGCGCTGGACAGCAGGGCAGCCTGCAGGCGGGGCACTGGAAGCAGGGCAGCGGCTTGGGGAAGCAGAGCAGGGCGGCGGCGGCTTCCTGTGGCGGCGGCACGGCGAGCAGGGGTGCGTGCAGGGGTGACGGCGGCCTGGCGAGGCGGCGCACAGGGCGACGGCGCTTGCTGGCGGCTCTGGACGCACGGGCAAACGGAGGCGGCGGCAGCGCAGGACGAGGCGACGCGGCAAGGCGAGCTCGACGCGCGGCGGCGCGGCTGGGGAGGCGCGGCGGCTAGGACGCGGCTAGGGCACCGAGGAGGCGGTTGTGACATATATAGGGGTGGTGGCGGGTGGCGGCTGCGCCCGGATTCGGCGGCGGCGGCGGCAGCGCTGGGCTGGGCCCGTGGAGGCCGGGGCGGCACGGGGCAGACTCGCGCGGGCTGGGCGATGGAGCAGCGGACCAGACCAGGGTAGAGCGCGGCGGTGGCAGGCACGGCGGTGGCGACGGGCCGAGGGGAGGCGCGGCGCCGGGGCCAGGCGGAGCGGCGGCAGGCCGGGCCTGGTTCAGCCTCCAGGCCGGGAGAAGAGAGGAGACCAGGGGAAGGAAGAAGAAGGAAAGAGAAAAAGAAAAGAAGGGAGGAAAAAGAAAGAGAAGGGAAAGAAAAAGAAATAAAATGGTAAGATTGGAAAGGAAAAATAGGAGTTTTTTTCTGAAAAATTTCAATTTCGCAAAAATTGGAATTTGGGGATATTTGTGGAATCTGAGTCACGTTCTAGAATTTAGAAATTTCGAAAATATTCGAGACATTGGAATTATATATATATATATATATATATTGGGGATCGAAGGGTATTTGGACAATTTAGAAAACAAAAGTATATTTAGTGGGGTCTAGGAAACGGAATATGATGTGGGATTCAGAGAATGGAGAATATTTTCCCGCGAGAATTTTGGGGAGTAGAATATCGGAATATTCTTCGGGTTAGGAACTGAAGGAGATTTTCCGGGAACTAGGAAATGGAATATTCCGAATAAAATATTTCGGGATTAGGGAATTGACGACGGTGTTTTATTGGGACTGGAATTTGGAGAAATCTTAGACGATTGGAGATTTGGATTTATTTTGACCGAAAAGAGGTTTAAGGAAATATCTGGGATTTATCTCAAAGAGAAATATAAATATTTCAAATACAAAGGATCTCGGATTGGGAGTCCAAAAGAGTTCTAGGGTTTCAAAAATGAATAAATCCGGTAACTGTTAACGCCAAAATTTGGTACGGATCTTTCTTGGATTCGGTTAAGGAAAAATCACGGTTAACCGGTGAAAGTTAATCCAGAAGAAGTCGAGTTCAGGAAGGAATCGTGAAGACCACGGCATGGCAGTTAATATTTTATCTATAAATTAGGCAGGGATAGTAATTTTTAGGAAACCTGATCTCGTGTCCGATCGGGGTTTGTTATTTTTCCTTTTATAGTTAGGAAACTCCTGTTTCGTATCCGATCAGGACTATATCAACTCGGGGTATAAATACGTATGCCCGGGGACCGTGTAATTTATCAATTAGATCAATACAAACTTCGGCGCATCGCCACCCTATTCAACGGGTTCTTGCTTCTCGAGCCGGGTTGCATCGGTTAAGTTCGACCTCCTGCGAGAGGGTAAGTCTCGTTAGCCCGACTACCGTATCGGCTAGGACTTCCTCGGTTAGGTTCGATATTCTAGTCGGCCTACGGTAGTCGGCTTACCACAATATATCTGTTCTGTCTACGGCTGCATCAGTTAGGTTTGATCTCAGAGGCCGAGTAGATATATCACATCACGCGTGTATAGATTTATCGGCTTACTGGGTGTAACTTATCATCAGTTTGTGCTGCATCGGTTAGGTCCGACCTACTAAACTGCATGATAAGTTATTCCTGTTAGGTTGATCGGTTTTATGCAAGCGTTTTATCGGGATGTATAGCCGATAAGTTATCATATTTTACATCACAATTGCATTAGATCTATCGGCCCATCGAGGTTCAGTTATCATCATCAGTCTGTGCTGCAATGGTTAGGTCCAATCTATTAGACTGGTGATAATAATTCTATCCTTACTGAGCCGATGGATGTTTATGCGATGTCTTATCGGAGTGTTTAGCCGATAAATTATCTTTATACCCAGCCGATCTATCATGGTAAGCACGATTAATCTAGTTTCTATCGGTTTAGTGTTGTTAATGTTAATCTTATACTGTCTCGGCTCGGTCCGATCTGTTAAGGTTGACATTAACAGTACGGCCATCGGTAGTTACTAGGTTTCGTCTCATCTAAAGCCGATTGTACTGTTTATTTGTTATTTTGTTTACCTGCGCCTCTATTGCAATCGGCTACAGGGTAGTTAACTAATTTATTTTTCCTTATCTATGCCATCATCGGCTTATAGCCGATGTGTAAGTGCTCATCTATATCGGCCATCGGCCGATGGAGTGAGTCCAATTCGGCTTCCAGCCGATTGGCTCAACGATCTAATATTTTCTATCTCCTTGTCAATTGCAGAGTCAAATTGATTGACACGCCTACGAACCTCAAGATTTTGGACCTGCACTGGAGTTAAGCAAATCTCCCAGGCCTTCGCGTGTCTCTACGTGCCGAACCATATCATCGGCTCGTTCCCGACACTGCCGGTGATTTTCGGCGTCAACACGTTTTTGGCACACCTGGTGGGACCCGAAATTTCAACATGGCCGAAAAAGAGATCAAAACAGACAACGTGATCCCGGTCAGCATGGAGGATTTAACAGACGAGCAGAGACAACAAGTCGAGCAAAATATGGCCAATTTTCAGAAACTCTGCTTGGAGTCTTTCGGCATGACGCGACAAGGGCCGATTCAAAAATCTCAGTTTCCAAAACCAGTTCTGGTTGGAGAATCGAGCCGTACACCACCTGAGAGTCCACCAGTAAAACCCTTACAGGAGATGGTGAATGAAGCAGTACATCACGCGCTCATCAATCAATCTGGGATCCTGGTGAACACGCTCCATAACCTCATCAAGAAGGTAGTGGATGGATCAATTGCTCAAGAGCCTATTCGAGGTCCTGTATATCTCCCGCCAAAGATGGAGCCAAATCAAGTTACTTATGGCACTGTCGGCGAAACGGGACTGGGGGCCCCCAGTCCCCGGGGACGCGTGGATCTTCGGCCACGTCAACCCCTCCGGGGGCCACATTCTGCACAAGTGGCGGCCGGCTACGGCCGTTCTCCCGCTGAGTGCCTAGGGCCTGAGCACTGCCGGGGCCCGGGTGCACCTTCCCCAGGCGAGTCGCGACGACCGCTCACATCCACCCCAGGCCCCGTAGCCCGGGGACATTCCCGGACTTGGGTCCTGCCCCCCGGTCCTGGGAGCCAGTCTCGATCCCGGGGCACGTCCCCGGGGCACATCGCTGGACCTTCCTGGGCCCGGGCGTCGCCCCCGGTCCCCGGAGCCACCTCCTCGGGCCCTATGTCCCGGGGACCTTCCTGGGACCGGGCCTCGCCCCCCGGTCTCGAGAGCCACCTCCTCGGTCCCGGGGCATCTCCCCGGGAACATTGCCGGGACTTCCCATGCCCGGGTCTCGCCCCCCGGGCCGGGGACCCACAGCTTCGGCCCCGGGGCACGTTCCCGGGGCACATTACTGGACGTTCCCGGGCCCCGGGTCTCGTCCCCCGGTTCTCAGGACTCATAGCTCTAGCCCCGGGTCGCGTCCCCGGGGCACATTGCTAGGACTTCCCATGCCCGGGTCTCGCCCCCCGGGCCAGGAACCCACAGTTCCGGCCCCGGGGCGCGTTCCCGGGGCACATTACTGGACATTCCCGGGCCTCGGGTCTCGCCCCCCGGTTCCCGGAAACCACGGTCTCGGGCCCCGGTCCCAGGACCCACTGGCTCGGTCCCGGGACGCATTCCCGGGACCCATTACTGGGGCATTCCCGGGCCCGGGATGTGCTCCCCGAGCCCGGGGCTCACAGCTTCCTTCCCTGAGGAGCTCGGCGCCGTGTGCACGCGGAGGGCTCGATGAGCTCTCTGCCCTGGGCACGAGCCTGACTCGAGCGGATCAGCTCTCCAACCACCCGCATTAATGACGAGGCGATGGGGCGCGGCGCGCCTGTCGCCCGGTCGGGCATGCGTGGGCTCTCATGATGACCCCCTGTGAGCCCGCTCCCTGTGCAGTCAGAGAACTTTTGACTAAGAGGGCTTCAGTTTTCCACGCTTTGGCAGCGAAGGCGTGCGCTGTCACACCTCCACGACCAAGCCGCCCGCAGCCGCCAAGTGACGTGACGACAAGACGTCCCGAGCCAACTCCGGCGTAGGCTCAGCAGGCGGACGTGTACGACTAGATGTGTATCTAGAAAAGCATGTGTGGCACTGTGGACTCCCCTGGACTATGAAAGGAGGATCCATGCCTGCAAGGGAACGCTCTCGTTCTCTCCCGGTCTCGCTAGCTCTCGGTCTCTCTTCTTCCCGGAGAGCGGCTAGACTTAGAAACACTCTGAGTTCTTCCCCAAGCGAGGGCTAGCTCGTGAGCATCTCTCGAGAACTTCTTGTAAGAGCAAACCACATTCATCTCCCACATAGCAAAACATACACAGGATTAGGGTATTACGCCTTCGCGCGGCCCGAACCTGTATACTTCTTCTGCCTCCCTTGTGTGCCATCTCAACCCGGGCCCCCGGCGCCCGAGCATACTATCATCTCCCAGACGCCGCTGCCGTCCTATGAACAACTCTCCTGGCCCAACCTCAAAGGGGGGTCCCCAGACTCCCCGCGGCTGGAGTTCCTTCCTCCGACAGTCACCATAAAAGATGTACCGGAAAACTTGTTTTCACACAACCAGGCTAGGGGGCAACAAGATATTCCTGCTGGATACCATCGGACTGCTTATTATGGAGGATATCAACAGAATTACCCAGGAGGTATAGCCGATTCAGGTAATTATCAGAGAGAATATCCAAGGAAGAATCGGCTACAAACTCCACCCATACAGTATTAGCAGGAAGTCCCAAGGGAAGAAGACTTATCGGCAAGGGTTGCGGAAATAGTGAGGGAACAGTTTGGGATAAAACCAAAGGAGCAAACATTTATGTATCGGCATCCATATCTCGAGTGGTTTGACAGGGTACCATTGCCACATCGATACAGAGTCCTAGATTTTTCCAAGTTCTCAGGACAGGACAACATATCTACAGTGGAGCATATTAGCCGATTCTTGGCATAGTGTAGAGAAGCATCGGCTGATGAGGCTCTGAGAGTTAGGTTTTTCCCCTTGTCACTGTCTGGATCGGCCTTTACATGGTTTTCCTCATTACCGCCGAATTCAGTTTGGGGATGGGCCGATTTAGAAAAACAGTTTCATAAGTACTTCTTTGCTGGAATCCATGAGATGAGACTGACAGATTTAACATCGGTTAGGCAGAGACCAGACGAAACGGTGCCGGAATATGTCCAGTGGTTTTGGGACGTTAGAAACCGATGTTACAGCTTGAATCTGAGCGACGGACATCTAGCCGACTTGGCTTTTCAGGGTCTCTTAGCGCCAATCAAAGAGAGATTTTCATCACAGGAGTTCGAGTCCGTGGGTCAAGGATATCGGCAAGGAGGAACGGTATGATTTTGACATTAATAAGGCCGATAAAATCTTCGATCTGTTACTGCAGGAGAAACAGATACAACTTCCGCCAAATCATGTAATTCCGTCAGCCGACGAACTAAAGAAGAAAAGATTTTGCAAGTAGCACAACACGATATCGCACCACACTAATGAGTGCAAAGTTTTTCGGCAACAAATCCAATCAGCTGTAGAACAGGGAAGGATCAAGTTTGAGGACAAGAAGCCGATGAAAATTGATGGACATCCATTCCCTGTGAATATGGTTTATGTAGGGTCGTCAAGGGGTCAGGCTGATGAAGGAAGGCGTTGGAATAAGAGGTCAAGAATTACTTCATCGGACCTGATAGAAAAATATTCAAGCCACGAAGAACGGTGGGTTGAGCCAGATAGCGAAAGATATAATCCGCATTGAGATTGCCCGTTTTTCAGGTTCTGTTGGGATCAGGGTATGAGGTTGCTGTCAATTCAGGATTGCCCCGAGTGCAGTAATATGGGAAATTGGCGTGTTCGCAGGATCGGCTACTGGAAAAATGGGCATCAGTCCATAGTCGGTTAGGGCCGATCCACGAAGAATTTTTTGAAGACGATGAGGAAGTACGTGAGAAACAGCAAATCCAAAACCCTCAGTGGTGTCCTAGTGGGATATTTACGAAAAATCAGAAAAGAAGGGCACAGCGGCTACGGCATAGAGAACAACAGGAGGAACAACGGCGGGACTACAAGGAAGCCGATCATCGTCATAAGAGGACTAAGCGGGTATGGCGTGTGAAGAAAAATGATGATGAGGTTGATCCATCGACTCCAGTAGACATAGTTTTCTTTCTGCCCAGAGAATACAAAGCGTTTTCATCTGACGAAGAGGGCGATGAGGAGATTTTTGCTCAGTTGACGTTGCAACCCGATCAGGCTATATTTGATAAGCCTGAAGAATTAGAGCATCGGCATTTGAAGCCATTATATATTAAGGGTTTCGTGAATGGGAAGCCGATGACGAAGATGCTAGTTGATGGGGGGGGGGGGGGGGGCAGCTGTCAATTTAATGCCGTATGCCACAAATCGGAAGTTAGGGAAAACTGCCGAAGATTTGATCAAAACAAATATGGTGTTGAAGGATTTCGGCGGGAATCCATCGAAGACGAAAGGCGTGTTGAACGTGGAACTGACAGTGGGAAACAAGACATTGCCCACCACATTTTTTGTCATCGATGGAAAAGGATCATATAGTATACTCCTTGGCAGGGATTGGATTCACGCAAACTGTTGCGTGCCCTCAACGATGCATCGGTGTCTGATACAGTGGCAAGGATATCAAGTTGAGATAATCCCAGCGGATCAATCGACCAACATCGCAATGACTAATTTGCCGATCTGGGAAGCCGATAGTATCGATTGTTTGTCTGGAAAAGTATGGGAAGCGGATTATCTCAAGATTACCAGTCGGGAGATACAGCCGATTCGGCAAGTCGGCTCGGAACTGTTACTCTGATGGGCACCATTGAAGACTTTGAAGGGAAATTGGGACAAGGATTTATGTCGGCCGATGATTTGGAAGAAATTGATATAGGACCAGGAGATAGGCCAAGGCCGACGTACATAAGTAGAAAATTATGTCCTGAATTCCGAGAAGAATTAATAAAATTGTTGAAAGAGTTTCGAGATTGTTTCGCTTGGGAATATCATGAAATGCTAGGGTTAAGCCGATCCATTGTTGAACATCGGCTTCCTATTAAACCAGGATATCGGCCGTTTAAACAGGCTCCAAGGAGATTTAAGGCAGAGTTATATGAGCCAATCAAAGCAGAAATTATAAGGTTATATGATGCAAAGTTTATAAGGCCGTGCCGATATGCTGAGTGGGTTTCTAATATCGTCCCGGTGGAAAAGAAGAATGGAAAATTGAGGATATGTACCGATTTCCGGGATTTGAATAAGACTACCCCCAAGGATGAATACCCGATGCCGATAGCAGATTTGTTGGTGGATGCAGCATCAGGCCACAAGATTATTAGCTTCATGGATGACAATGCAGGATACAATCAGATTTTTATGGCTGAAGAAGATATACATAAGACTGCGTTTTGATGTCCTGGAGCTATCGGCTTATTTGAGTGGGTGGTAATGACGTTTGGATTAAAAAGTGCCGGTGCGACTTATCAAAGGGTGATGAATTATATATTTCATGATCTCATCGGGTTGCTAGTGGAAATTTACATCGATGATGTGGTGGTTAAATCCAAGAGTGATGAAAGCCATATAGCCGATTTGCGAAAAGTGCTGGGAAGGGCAAAAAAATACGAATTGAGGATGAATCCCAATAAATGCGCTTTTGGTGTATCGGTTGGACAGTTTTTGGGTTTTATGGTTCATGAGCGAGGAATTGAAGTTAGTCGCGGAGCATCAGAGCCATTAAGACTACAGAACCACCAAGCAACAAGACAGAGTTACAGTCATTGATTGGTAAGATTAATTTTGTAAGGAGATTCATATCAAATTTGTCAGGAAGGATTGAATCTTTTGCTCCGTTATTGAAGTTGAAAGCTGATCAAGAGTTCGTGTGGGGGGCAGATCAGTAGAAGGCATTTGATGGAATTAAGAATTATTTGAGTTCCCCACCTGTTCTGATTCCGCCGCAGAAAGGAGTGCCGTTTAAGTTATACTTATCGGCCGATGAGAAATCCATCGGGTCTGTTTTAATTCAAGAGTTTGAAGGCAAGGAGCGAGTCGTGTTCTATCTAAGCAGAAGGCTTTTGGATGCTGAAACAAGATATCCTGCGGTGGAGAAATTTTGCCTTTGTTTATATTTCTCATGCACGAAGTTAAGGCATTATATCCTATCGGCTGAGTGCACGGTGGTTTGCAGGGCCGATGTAGTGAAATATATGTTGTCGGCTCCAGTCTTAAAGGGGCGAGTTGGTAAATGGATTTTTGCCCTAATAGAGTTCGACTTGAGATATGAATCGGCTAAAGCGATCAAGGGACAAGCAGTGGCCGATTTCATTGTGCAACATAGAGGGGTTCATGAAAATTATGTAGAGCCGATCCCGTGGACTTTGTTTTTTGATGGATCGGTTTGTAAGCATGGGTCTGGTATTGGTTTGGTCATTGTATCGCCTCGGGGGGCAAGTTTTGAGTTTGCTTTTACAATTAAACCCTATCGAACTAATAATCAAGCGGAATACGAGGCAGTATTGAAAGGACTTTAACTCTTAAAGGAAATCGGGGCCGATGTCATAGAAATTGTTGGTGATTCCTTATTGGTGATCAAGCAACTATCTGGGGAGTATGAATGCAGGGATGATATTTTGAGGTCATATCACGAAGAATGCAGAGATTTATTGAAGGATTTCAGGATGGTATCATTGGATCATATCCCTAGAGAATAGAATTTAGAAGCCAATGATCTTGCTCAAATTGCTTCGGGTTATTGGCTGAATAAACAGGTTGAAGTTGAAATGGCCGATAATGATATTCAGGATAAAGCCGATGATTGGAGGCAGGAGATAATTGGTTATCTGCAAAATCCGTCGTAATCGGTTTCCAGGAAACTTCGGTATAAAGCTACTAAATATGTGCTGCTTGATGGAGAATTATATTATCAGACTTTTGTAGGAGTTATGCCGAGGTGCCTAAATTTGGAAGAAGCCAAAGTGGTTATGTGCGAAGTGCATGAGGGCGTTTGTGGAACTTATCAATCGGCTCATAAGATGAAGTGGGTATTGAGAAGAGTAGGATACTTTTGGCCGACAATGTTGGAAGATTGTTTCAGGTACTATAAAGGATGTCAAGATTGCCAGAAGTTTAGAAATATACAGTGGGCACTAGCATCGGCTATGAATCCTATCATCAAACCGTGGCCGTTCAAAGGATGGGGAATTGATATGATCGGCTAGGTTTATCCTCCATCAAGTAAAGGGCATAAGTTCATATTGGCAACAATATATTATTTTACAAAGTGGGTGGAAGCAATTCCATTGAAGAAAGTCACGTCCAAGGATGCGATTGAGTTTGTAAAAGAGCATATAATTTATCGGTTTAGAATTCCTTAGACGATAACTACCGATCAGGGATCTATTTTCGTGTCCGATGAGTTTCAACAATTTGCTGCCAGTATGGGAATTAAGTTATTGAATTCATCACCTTATTATGCTCAAGCCAATGGACAAGCAGAAGCTTCAAATAAGAGTCTGATCAAATTAATCAAGCGGAAGATTGATGAACAACCGCGATGATGGCATACTACATTGGCCGATTCTATGTGGGCCTATCAGATGGCATGTCATGGATCTACTCGAGTGCCACCTTATCAGTTGGTGTATGGACATGAGGCAGTTCTACCTTGGGAAACTAACATCGGCTCCAGGAGGATTTCTTTGCAAAATCAATTGACGGCCGATGATTATTATAACTTGATGACAGATGAACTCGAGGATTTGGCCCTGAATCGGTTAAGGGCGCTGGAGAGGATCAAGGAAAATAAGGCTAAGGCGGCTAGGCATTATAACAAAAAGGAGATGAATAAGTCGTTTGCTGAGGGAGATCTTGTATGGAAATTGATTTTGCCGATCGGGTCCAGAGATAGTATGTTTGGGAAGTGGTCACCTAATTGGGAAGGGCCCTATCGGATTAATCGTTGTGTGCCTGGCAATGCCTACATATTAGAGGATGTTGGGGGGACGGAGTTTGCTAAAGCGCTTAATGGGAAATATCT
Organism: Oryza meyeriana var. granulata; assembly: GCA_003991445.1. Taxonomy (NCBI): domain Eukaryota; kingdom Viridiplantae; phylum Streptophyta; class Magnoliopsida; order Poales; family Poaceae; genus Oryza; species Oryza meyeriana. The sequence continues at coordinate 153,127 of RYFJ01000310.1, read as the reverse complement.
CAAGAAATACTATCCGAGCGTTTGGATCAACTCCTGAATCGGCTGGATGCGGCCGATTTCTAAAACAGTTCAAAAAGCCGATGTTTTTGCATCGCCTAAAGATAGCCGATATCAATTGATATCACCTTTAGATTAAATAAATGAACTATCAAGCAAAGATGGAACAAGATGAATAAGCAACAGAGCCGACCAGATTATATTATAGCAAAAGATGATCGGCATGTTCTGGAGCAACATCAACGGCGTCAATGTTAAAGTTTTACAAGAATTTTTGAATTGTTTCAATAGCACGCAGGTGAATCTGGTCGATTTCATTTATGGTGCGGATATTGTATTCATCGGAGCTTGGAATAGTCTTCATGTTCTTGCGCCGATGAATGACTTGACGCACTGCTGCTGCAACTCTGGCTTCTTGATCTTGGATGGCTTGTGGTAGGCCGATGAGCTGGGATTCTGTTGTTGCGATATCCTTGCGGATTTTTTCAAGTTCTGCCAGCAGATCAGCTTCCCTTTTCTTCAGTTTATCCAATTTGGGTTGAAGTGCTTGAGGGGCAGCTACCATATCATCAAGCTTCTTCTTTTCTGCTTGAGCTGATAGCCGATCGGTTTGGATGTCTTGGATCATCTTCTGTTGATTGGCACGATCGGCTAGACGCTGCCTGAGCTTGACAAGTTGGAATTTGTGGGATTCCAGGTATGCTGCAGGAGTCAGTGCGTCGACGAGCTCTTCAGGCAAGTGATGCTCAATTTCTACAAATCTTGCCCAGATCGGCTCGCAATCCTCCACCAATGTGTCGATCGGGTTTTCTAGCAGATGATTGATATTTAGCAGATATTCGCGTACATCGGCTGGAAAGGATGGCTTGGTTGTTGCACTGGTGGCTGTTTCTTCGTCTGTCTCCAAGTACTTGCCGATGTCGAAGGAAAACAAATCGGCTAAGGACTGTAGGTTGACATCGGTAAAGGAATCAGTAGTTAGTTAAAATAAAATATGGTTGTGAAGAAATTACCTGAGGCAGGGAAGGGGCAGCTTGAGGAGTGACATCGGCATCAGATGGTTGAATAGGTTGTTCTTCAGAGTGGCCGATGTCTGGCGCCGAAGTAGGAGCAATCTCAGTACTGGCTTCAGGGCTAGATGACGGAATTGAAATGGATGCAGGAGTCATCGGCTCGATGCTTGTAGGGATGTCGGCAGTAGGTTGAGGTTTGGGAGCCGATGACTCAAGCTGGTAATAAGATCGTGTGAAGATGGGAAACAGATGATAATGTCAAGACTTGGCACATATATACCTGCGGGGATGAAGGAGCCGATGTTGTTTGAGTAGCAGGCGGCGCCATGGTCACGACATCGGCACTGATTTTCTGTTTCTTGTGAGGGCGAGATGCCAGCTTCTTGCGGATTGGTCCTGTCGGCCGTGGCGATTGGAGAAGAGCCGATGGAGGGGGAGAATTATGCCCTAGGTGTGGGTTGGCCGATGGTGGTTGGTATATAATCGGCCGGCCACTGGTGCTTGTTGTCGGTGGCTCCATATCAATAGCCTACAAGATAGAATTGTAAGGGATGATTGGAGAAAGATTAAAGGATAGTGGAATATTACCTCGTCATTAGATTCGACGTAGTTGGAGTTGAGGCGAGAGCAGTAGTGAATGGCCGATGAGTTGAAAAGGTGTTTCCTCCATTCTGACCACCATCGGGAAAAGAGCTTGGTATTGATAGTGCATACCTCCACATCGGCGGCGGTGCCCAGAGATAGGGATTCTGTTAGTGTCCGCAGCCGATCGTACTCCAAAGCACTATTTACATTTCCCCAGGCCTGGAGTTTGTCGATAAAGAACAAGTCGATGGGGAGTTGACCGAGGCCGAGCTGGCGGGAGCTAACCGTTGGGTGATAGAATTCATATGATGGTTGTGATCGGCCTTGAGAAAAGCCAGTCAGTAGAAGACGGGGAGTAATGGCCGATAGGAATATCGTCTTCGATTCATCATCGGCCAGGACGTCAAGTGGATTGAAGTTGGAGTGCATCTCAAATGATGATGCATCATCATATGCGAACCATAGCGTGGCATCCTTGGTAAAGCCATAATAGAGGCCTTTAAACCATTGGCCGAGTCCGACGGGAGTCATTTTACCGCCAGGAAGAGCCGATGCAGCTTCACCCATTGAGATGCATCGGCGATAGGTGGGTTCTTGTTCCTCCGTGTGATCGGCTGGGAAAGTTTGATTGAGGAAGGAGGTATCGGGAATTGCCTTGGATGTGTACACGTTAAGCCATAACTGCACAAACCACCAAGGACCTCCGATATGGCCGACTGGCTGGCCGGCCGATAGCTTGACTGCCACCTGATGCAGCAGTTGATAAGTGGTGCCAAGAAGATATTGCCCCAAGGGAACTTGTTTCCGATCGGCCAAACGTTCTGCCAGACATTGCATATTGGTTGTTGGACCAAGGGTTGCACCGCTGAAGACGAACCGTTCTAACCACAGGTTCAAGAAAGCGACGTGTTCCCGATCATCGACTGGTCCAATCCCTTTGTTATGGATTGATATGTACTTGGACCAACCGCCGATGTTCTTTGCTTGAAGCCGATGAGTAGGCTTGAATTGGAGATTGAAGGGATTGATGTAACTCGTTGTGTTGAGGCAGGTAAGCATGGTTACATCTATCAAAGTTGGGGTCATCGGCCCATGTCCAAATAGGTAGGCGTTGAGAGCGTCTGACCAGAAATATGAGGCCGATGCAAGCAGAGGTTCGTTCCTCTCTATCTCAGCCAGCGAGAGATTGATGCAGTGGCCGATGTCTGCTTCGTCCCAAAGAGTTCTCTTGGCAGCCAATACCCTGTTATACCAGTTCCTCCACCCTGGAAGCTTGCTGGGCCATGACCTGAAACTGTTGCTCCAATCGCTGACTAGCATGGCGGAGTTCTTGAAAGGGATGCGTTGAGTTTCGGCGTTGATGAAATCTGTAGGATCTTCACTACCCATGGGACCATGGTAGAAGAAGTTCGGGTAATCGGCGGCTGGAATCAAAATCTGGTCTCTAAGGTGCTATAGTAAACAAGGACGCGAGGAACAAGATAAGATTACGGCAGATCCAATCCAAGTTGCAAGACATAGAAGGCGATTAAACAAGGAGATTACCTCTGGCACGGCGTTTGCGGAAGCCATTACGGAAGAAGGAGATGAGCGAAGATCGGAGGTTGAAGAAGAGGACCGCAGCGATGCGCCTGGATTCGCTGGAGTTCTTCGAGGTCTTGAAGGAAGTGGAAAGGACTCTGGTGATGTGAAAGTGTAAAGAAAAGAGGCTAGGAAGGCGAAGCGGTTTATAGAGGTATGATGACCGGGCGGGAATCGAGGCCGTTGGCACTGTTTCAAACATTTAAGGAAAAATGAGTTACCTTGGGCCGTCTCGGTATGAAAGGAATCTGAAGCCCAAACAGAAGAATTTCGAAGTTTGATAACAAACTCCGAAATTGGGGGGCATGTGTGTTAACGCCAAAATTTGGTACGGATCTTTATTGGATTCGGTTAAGGAAAAATCACGGTTAACCGGTGGAAGTTAATCCAGAAGAAGCCGAGTTCAGGAAGGAATCGTGAAGACCACGGCATGGCAGTTAATATTTTATCTATAAATTAGGAAGGGATAGTAATTTTTAGGAAACCTGATCTCGTGTCCGATCGGGGTTTGTTATTTTTCCTTTTATAGTTAGGAAACTCCTGTTTTGTATCCGATAAGGACTGTATCAACTCGGGGTATAAATACGTATGCCCGGGGACCGTGTAATTTATCAATCAGATCAATACAAACTTCGGTACATCGCCACCCTATTTAACGGGTTCTTGCTTCTCGAGCCGGGCTGCATCGGTTAAGTTCGACCTCCTGCGAGAGGGTAAGTCTCGTTACCCCGACTACCGTATCGGCTAGGACTTCCTCGGTTAGGTCCGATATTCTAGTCGGCCTACGGTATCGGCTTACCACTATATATCTGTTCTGTCTACGGCTGCATCAGTTAGGTTTGATCTCATAGGCCAAGTAGATATATCACATCACGCATGCATAGATTTATCGGCTTACTAGGTGTAACTTATCATCAGTTTGTGCTGCATCGGTTAGGTCCGACATACTAAACTGCGTGATAAGTTATTTCTGTTAGGTTGATCGGTTTTATGCAAGCGTTTTATCGAGATGTATAGCCGATAAGTTATCATATTTTACATCACAATTGCATTAGATCTATCGGCCCATCGAGGTTCAGTTATCATCATCAGTCTGTGCTGCAACGGTTAGGTCCGATCTATTAGACTGGTGATAATAATTCTATCCTTATTGAGCCGATGGATGTTTATGCGATGTCTTATCGGAGTGTTTAGCCGATAAATTATCTTTATACCCAGCTGATCTATCATGGTAAGCACGATTAATCTAGTTTCTATCGGTTTAGTGTTGTTAATGTTAATCTTATACTGTCTCGACTCGGTCCGATCTGTTAAGGTTGACATTAACAGTACGGCCATCGGTAGTTACTAGGTTTCGTCTCATCTAAAGCCGATTGTACTGTTTATTTGTTATTTTGTTTACCTGCGCCTCTATTGCAATCGGCTACAGGGTAGTTAATTAATTTATTTTTCCTTATCTATGCCATCATCGGCTTATAGCCGATGTGTAAGTGCTCGTCTATATCGGCCATCGGCCGATGGAGCGAGTCCAATTCGGCTTCCAGCCGATTGGCTCAACGATCTAATATTTTCTATCTCCTTGTCAATTGCAGGGTCAAATTGACTGGCACGCCTACGAACCTCAAGATTTAGGACCTGCACTGGAGTTAAGCAAATATCCCAGGCCTTCGCGTGTCTCTAGGCGCCGAACCATATCATCGGCTCGTTCCCGACGCTGCCGGTGATTTTCGGCGTCAACAGTAACTCCGAATTTAGGTTTTCGAGGTGACTTTAGGGTTCTAGAAACGACACAAAACCCTAGAAGAAAAGGGTGTCCGAGTTCACGATGAACGGGGAGACTTCAAAGGACTGAATTAGGAACGACCTGAAGAGGGGAAAAGAAAAGGAATTTATTTATATTTATTTAATTACTTTAGTGATCTTTATAGCATTAAAATTAATTCTGTAACTCCGAAAAATCCGAGAAAATTTCATAGAGTTTATTAAATCACGGGGATTTTACCAGAAGTAAATGCCACCACGAAACATGAAGAATTTATTATTGTAAATACTCAAACGCTTAAAATACTCCGACAAAACCTCTAGAATATAAAAGCATCCAAGTATTTATTTAAAGATTTAAACTCGGGATTTTTAATATTGGAAATTTCAAAATTTTATTCAAACTCTTTTCTTAAACAAAAATTTCTAGTGTATTCTTGTATTTCCATTTACTTGCGATAATTTTTAATTAAGACGATTTTCAGGGCGTTACAACTTGTCAGTGTTTGCGCATAAGTGGTAAACCTAGAATTTCACGTTACGTACCTCACGGCGATACTATACTGTCCCCATAGTCGGACGGTCCTCAGTCGACTGCCCGTACATGCCTCCAAGGCCGCCCTCATAGGGAGAGTGTTGAATCAGAGGGCGGCCTATCGTGAACTGCTTGGCCATCCATAGCTGCAGAAGGAGAGGGCAACCGACGAGAATCGCACCTGGATCGGTCTTTGTGCACGCGTCACAAAGAGCACAGTACGTCGCCACTAGCACAGCAAATCCCTAGCTCCACTGCGGTACGCAGCCGTCCTCGCTGTCGGCGATCGCATGAGCATAGTGGATCAGCCCTTTGTCTACCGCGTGCTCCGTCGTGCTGGTGAACATCACCCACCCAAACAACCACAACAGGTGCGCCTCCAAGCTCCGCCGCACTGAGTATTCGTCGGCGTCAGGGTCTAGCTGACTAGGCTGTAAAGCAAGATTATAGTCAGCACCATTGTTGCTTTATAGATCGGATGATTGTGAATCGAAGAAATCCACGACTTACAATGAACTGTAACAGCCACATCTACGAGGGGCCGCTCGTAGTGTAAGGCGATAGCGAACCCGGCCTACCAAGTCCAGGTCGACGGTGCAAGACCTCGAACCGAGCAGTGATGTCCTGCGACCAACCATGCGCCCCGTCAATCGGACCAACTGCGTCCCCTGCGAGGGGAAGTCTCAGGAGGTAGGATACGTCCTGAAGTGTGGGAGTCATCTTGCCGCACGGTAGGTGGAACGTGTGCGTCTCCGGTCTCCAACGATCCACCAGTGCTGCCAGAAGTGACTGGTCAGCGTCCCATCGCTTGGCGGGGTCTCTCTCGTCCCGTGCGGGCTCAACTAGCTTGCACAGTGGAAGAAGTCCAACCTCACGCAACCTGTAGAATATAGCACTATAGTCAATATTAGGGAACATAGATATGTACAAATGATGTGAATGAATGTTGGTACAGCTCTTACCTCTCACAGAACCGGGGGTCTATCCGTAGGAGGTAACGTGAAGGCCATGAATAGAAGGTGCCTAGCTGGGCACCCTCGACGGCTGAAAAGTAAGACCGGTGGGACCTGTCGAGGCCTCGGTCGAGTAACTCCGGTGTCTGGTACGCCATACCTGCATGCAAATAGAGAGTTAGTGTAATTTTTATTGTCAAAGCAGCAAGTAAGAGTAAGTTCGGAAAGTTAATTGAATAACCACATTACAAATTATTGTTAAGATTTATAGCATTATTACATGACAATAAAAAACAACAATACGGTACATATCGTTCTATAACAAAGATTAAGCACGCAACAAAGCAAGAGAACTTAAATTATAGAATCTCTATTACATCGATACATGGACTAACACTACACCGCAGCACCACCAAATGCTCCAGACCGTCTAGGACGAGGTCGTCTTGAAGTTGTGCCTTCACCCGTAGGACGACTGTCATCAGCGCCTGAATCCGACGATTCAGCTTCCGCCACACTTGGACCGGTTGTATCCTTTGGACATTTCTTATAGGTATGGCCTGTCTGGTCGCAGTTTGAACAACGTTTATACCTTTCACCGGCTTCTGACTCATCCATGTCATTACGAATGCGTCTTGTCTTGCGGCGACCTACTTTGTCCCTCAATTTTGTTGGGTCAGGAATGTAGATAGCTTGAGGATGCTCGGTAGTAAATATCCCCGCAATACCGAAGCCGTATATCTCTCCACTCCAGTTACTGTAGATTGCTTCTTTCCTGAAATAAGGTAAGACAAAATGACGTGCTTTTATCTCGCACTTACCGCTCGCGGCAATAACATGAGATCATGGCTTGTGGAGTAGAGTAGACTTTCGGCACAAGCACTTGCAGATCCCGTCTTCCTTCAGCACGCACTCCTTCCGGTAGATTCCACACATGTCCTTGTCGACACACAATCTTTCAAATCTATGCTCTTATGTACCTTGAGGTATAGCTCGATGTATTTATGCCTTATTACTTTTATCTTGCATGTACTTAGTTAGTAGTATGCCAAAGAAAAAATTATTGTCTCCCATTGAGGGGCCAGCAGATCTGAACCGATCTTTGAAGTACTTGCATATGCCATGCAAGATAAATTCAACAATACCAACAAGTGCGAGCCCTCGAACACCACGCATCACCCAGTTGTAAACCTCTGCCAAATTTGTGATCACTATGCCGAATCGAGAACCATATCTGTCATACAATAAGGCCCATTTCTTCTTTGGCTCATTCTCAATCCACTCCGAAAATTTTCTAACCGACGATGCCGACCTTCTTCTGATACGAGGTCCGTCACTTGATAGAGATCCAAGAACTTGTGGGGCCTCATCCCTTACAAGGGTAACCCTTCTGGAATGCTCATCTGTTTGTTTAGATGTCAGCTCATCCAATTTCTTCCAAAGCTCATTGAATTTCTTCTCCTAATTCTGGGCGCATATCCTCTTGAAAAGATTCATAAGGTGCTTATTCTTAAACTGACTGTAGAAATTAGCACCCATATGACGTATACACTATCTACTTTGAATATCGGACCACCTTGGTGGGTACCCCTTTTCAGCACATCCATCCCTTAATTCCTCAATTACCCGCAGCAAGCTGGCCTGACAGTCATATATTAGGCATACGTCTAGCCTCATCCATATAACTGCAGACTTAACCCTTTCTAGGAACCTGTACCAGCTATCAGTGTTCTCGCTCTCAACAAAAGCAAAAGCCACCGTTAGAACTTGGTTGTTCCCGTCAACTCCAATTGCTTTCAATATCTGCCCTCTGTACTTTCCGGTCAGGAATGTCCCATCGATGCAGAGGATGGGACGACAATGCACAAAGGCCTGAATGCAAGCACTTAATGCAAAGAATACCCGTTGCAACACACTTTGATTACCATGGTCAATTGATGGAAAAGATTTTAGGTCGTAGCAGGTCTCCGGATCCCTCTGAAAAATATAGGCTTACAAACGAGGCAAATTATCATAAGATGTTTCAAATGTGTCAAACATCATCTCTACAACCTTCTGTTTCGCCCTCTATGCCTTAGCACAGCTAATTGTATACTTGAATTTCTCTTCAATATGTCTAACGATTGACCTTGATTCGTACCCCAGGTTGTTCACAATGTGGAGTATATCTTTGTTGTAACAAATATAGATGCCATGTTTCTATGGTATTTTTTGACACCTTGTAAGTAACATGAATGCTCGATCACGATTGAAACTTACTAATAATCATTCCATTTACCCTTGAATGCGTGCACCCGCCATGGACACCCATCCTTCATGCACTTCACTTTATACACTGACTTGCTTGACTTTATGACCGAGAACTCTCTCTGAAATGACACTGCCCATTGTTTCACTGTCTCCTTCAAATCCTCTATATATGCATACTTAGCCTCCTGAATGACCTCGTTCTCCTTGTACTCCTATGTCACATGATGCCGCTCGGAGATAACAAGGCCGGAGAAGTCCTCGTTGCTCCATTCTGCAGGCATCACGTTGTCCTTATCAGACGAATTATCATCCTCTGCATGCTTGTTTTCAGCATCTTCCCTATCTATTTCTTCAACGATGGTGTCGATTAGTTCTCACTCATCTGCTGCACCTGTTGGCTACCTATCTTTTTCATTCTCTCCTTCATTTTCTTTCATTTTTTCGGCATCACCTCCCGTCGTACTTGGACCCTCATCATCTTGCACGGGCATTGCAGCAGCGGTGTTATCATTCTTATACACCGACACAAGTATGCCCAGTGGCCAACCACGTTGGAATGTATTCTCCACGTACCATCGCCAAGTGGTAGTGCAATCCACCGGCATTAGTTCCAAAAAAAATCTTTAACTGCACGATTGACTACAACATACAAGGTTATTGCGTTGATCTAGGGGTCAAGTCGAAAGCCTCGCATCAGCCAGATGTACACTGACCCAAAACTTCTCTCAGCTGACCTATCAATGTCCTTAGACGTTGAACTAAACTCCGACAGATCTACACCTTGTGGACCATACTTAACATTCCCTTACCCGTAAAATAACTAAAATATCACCTTATTTGACATCTTTGTTGATGAAAAAATACAATTAAACTAGGTACCAACATTCTCTTCACATCTAATACCGTGTAATCAAGATTTTATAACTACCATCTCTACACAAATTACGTCGTCTAACAGATTGACTAAAAACCTACAGATTTATGAGTAATAACTTATTTTCATATAGTACTATACACGTAACTAGTATAATACTACATCAATTCTTACATAGAAATAGAAATTACAAAGGAACAATAGATTTTACCTACAAACAAATAAACAAACCGACAGAGCTTCGCTGCTTTTGTTTAGCCTCGCTCTCAGCTCTTTTCTTTTTTTTTGTGATTTCTGTGAATTTTATGATATTTTCAAAGGTTAGGAGGGGATTTTACACTGGTCCAGCAATAAACCGCTCTCCCAGAGGACGACAAAGAGACCACCTGCAAAAGCATCGGTCCCGCGGTCAGCGTTTTTGCAAGCGGCTCCCTTACCGTCCTCCTAAAGGGCGGCGAATTTCTGACCAAAGAGCCACCTGCAAAAAGGCAGATGGCCGTCGACCGCCTGGCCCACGGCCGTCTGCCACGTCATAAAATCGTCCTCTGGGAGGGCGTTTTTCAAAAAAAGCCCTCCCAGAGGGCGTTGAGAGCATATTTTTGTAAATTTTTGAAACGAAAACATACTTTTGTAAATATTTTTTAAAAAATATAAAAATAAAAAAAATTCAACAAGTAGGTACAGCTGTAGACGAAGCAGGCAGGCAATGAATACAGCGATCCCAGAGATATATCAAATCATGCCAAAATAATTACTGTGCAAGCTTATAACTTCTGCCAGTTAGCTAGCTGTATACCTCCAAAATTTACAATTTTACATTAATGTATCTTTCAACTCATGCCATTTTAACACCCGATGCTATCATCCAGAGGCTGGATCTGGGATTGCAGATCATTTGCTAAATTAACATTTTACTTTACTGTGGGCAGAAAGATGCCAGCCCAGCAATAAGGGCAACATGGAAAGATATGGTGTCATTTCCTTCAGGACACCAATATACCATATTAACACTGCTAAACATGCTCTGGCCAACCTGATGTGGCCTTCAGACCTTCAGTGCAAGGCATATGGCAAGGAACAACTGCAACACATGATCCAGCAACGATCTTTCGCATTGCCTTTGCATCAGGTGATACCATCATAACGATTCACAGAGCCTGTCTTTTACCTGACAGAAGGGGTTTCATGTTGTCAAATAAGTGCATCAATGGAAGTATATATCACTAAAAATAGATAGGATGCTAGACTTACAAGACAGAGCATTTGGAAGCTAAAATAAAGAAAGTTCGCTCAAAGATTCATAAAACTATTTGTTAGAACTTAGAAGGAAGCTGCCATGTTTCTATAGGGGTACAGGTCAAATATCTGAGAGGCTAGAAATCACCCACATAAGTCATAGAAAAATGGAAGAGCTCTAGACGGTTTGTACATTGTCCAGAGTACACTCCAGGTTGATCACATAGAAGTAACTTGTAATATCACAATATAACTTCATTCAGACAGTCGTATTTTGCATGGTAAGCAGAATCCTCAGAGATTAATGGATTATCCTACCTTAGTTTATGTGATTAACAGCACAAGCCAGCTAGTAGGTTATATAATTCAATCAGCAATAAAACAGCAGTGTAACAAGGAACCACATAAAACCACATTAAGTATTTATTACAGGTGGTCACTTGTTTCAAAGTCCTCTAGTCCTGAATTTTTTAGTGCGCTGACTACCGTTTCAGAACAAACGCAAATTAACAGTTACTGATGTATTTTTGCCATGAACTGAGAAAAAACACTGTATTTTGCAGTGTACTGAACATAGCATTCAGCTGTTGGGCAGTATAGAACGATGGGCTATGTATTTGTCCCATCATCATGAGTACTGACTACTGAGTACTGACACCTTAAAATTTACATTCAAGGAAGAATTAAAGAACATATAGAACAGAACTAGGATCACTTCATTTAGGCTTAACACGTTAACCCTGTCGATGACAAATGGCTACAAGACAAAGAAAAAATGGTTGAAGCCTTCAATGACCTAAACCAGCAACAGCTCACAATCTAAAGTTTAGCATGGATAACAAGAGCTCACTATCTAAAGTTTAGCATAGAGCGTATGGTTTTGCTCACAACTGAATTGATCAAAAGAGGAGAAACCTATACAACATGATAATACACCAGAAGAATGAAATTCATAACAGGTATCATGAGGTTATAGAGGTGTGAATATGAATACCTTGGAGAAATAGGGCAGCTTGTGCTGCTGCCATGTGGCACAGCAAAGACATTGGAGTAAGACTTTGTGAGGTAAGCAAAGTTCGGTATCGGCGGCAATGCAGGCACACGCTCCCCTCTCCTTATCATATCCTCCAAGTCCAGCCTTTGCAAGGTGAGAACAGCCTTGTTCTCTCTCCAAACGAAGGCAAGCCGGCCATCCTGGAGGACAAACAGCGATCCGGGCTTAGAGCCAGGGTACCTGAACCCATACCCGGTGGCAATGCCGTCCCCAGCAAAGCTTCTCTTGATCTCCATACTGCGCGATTCCTCATCAGTCTGCCATGGAAAAGACTCTGTGGATGGCTCAGCGACCCGCACAATAAACATAGAGGACCCATTCGGATGCACAACATAGTGCGTACCCTCCAACACCTTGGTTGCAATCAGCAAAAGCTTCCCTTCGCTGTCCTCCTCATATGAGAGCAGCAGGAAGAAGAGAGCCTTGCCAGGTTTGCGCTCATCCTCCGGCCGCCCTGGCGGCCACCCGAATGTGCCTCCCCACAATCCAGCATACTCCCGGCCAGGCATGGGCGCTTGCGTTGTCAGCTTGTAAAGCACGAAACGGTTGTCGTGCATGCTTGGCCAATTGCGGTAGATAGACAGCCGCATCCGCGCACCCCGGAGGCTCAGGCCGACACTCTCTCCGGCATGCAGGAACTCATCCAATGGCAGATGCTTGGGGTGGGTGTACTCAGCCCTGGAATTCGCGGACGACGACCGCGTTACCATCTGCCGCAGGCTGTTCCTGACATATCCGGCGACCGCCGAGAAGCTCCTCCGCAGCCGCATCCTGTCGCCGGCGGTGTTGGCCGGCAGCGCCGTCTTCCTGGCGCCGATCAGCAGCGCCTCAATCTCCGTCCTGAGCACCATGCCCCCACCTGCGTCACTGTGCAGGCGCAGCATCGCCTCCCGGCGGGCAGCGAGCAGCGGGAGGTCGTCGTCGGAGCGCGCGAAGAGCGGGGCAGTGGCGAGGTCCGGCGGGAGGGTGATGCGGCAGGTGGCGACGAGGGCGTTGAGCAGGCGGCGGCGGTCGGCGAAGGCGAGGCGGGAGAAGTGGGAGGCGGGGGGCAGGCAGGTGTGCGCCTCGAGGAAGAGGGTGTTGGCGTGGGGGTGGAGGGAGGCGAGGAGGCCGGGGAAGAGGGAGTCGGCGGCGGCGCCGTGGAGGAAGAGGAAGGCGGGGTGGCCGCGGGCGTCGGCGAGGAGCTCGAAGACTGGGGCCCAGAGGAGGTGCGGGGAGAGCTCCTGTGGGATGCAGCGGACGGCGACGAGGGAGAGGAATCCCGGGAGCGCGACGACGAGGTTGCCGAGCTCGGGGTTCTGGTGTGCCCAGAGGCCGAGGAGCGGGGCGGCGGAGTGGAGGAAGCGGCAGACGGCGAGGGAGGAGTCCCCGAGCGCGGCGCGCCAGGCGAGGAGGTGGGACGCGCTGGGGAGGTGGAGGCGGCACTGGGCGAGCCAGGCCTTGTCGGCGGCGGAGACGGCGTCGCGGAGGCTGCGGGAGGCGGCGGAGAGGGCGAGGAGGTCGCGGGGGCGGAGGTGGGCGGAGATGAGGGTGAGGACGTCTTCCGGCAGCGAGAGGATGAGCTCCGCGCCGTCGCCGGCGAGCTCGCCGGAGCCGGAGGAGGATGTCATCAGGATTGGATCGGGAGGTTTCCTTCCTCTCGTTGCTTGCCACACCGTCTCTACTCTACTCCTACTCCTAGTAGTGAAAAAAAAAGAGGGGGATTTTTTTCCCTTCTTCTAGAAAATCGCTGGAAACAGCTTTTTTTAATCTAAAAATACAATTTTTCCAAGGAGAAATAGCGATTTTTGATGTAAAAATACGATTTTTTAAAGGAGAAATTGCGATGGCTGAGACTGAGATGAAGGGAGACTTGCTCGCATCGCACAGAGAAGACGACCGATCTGGATCTGGCTTGGAGTAGTAAACAATTAGGGGTACCAGTCTTAAAAAAATTAGGTGTACAATTTTGGGTGCTAAAATTGAATGAACATATGCCTCTCCTGAGGAAAAACAAAAAAATTAAGAAATAATTAGCGAGTATATGGATTTTTATTTTTTGGATTTGTAGTTACCTAGTGTAAAGTTTAGAATCTAAACTGCTTAAAGAGACGAGATTTAGAAACAGTGGTTGGGAGAAACTTCTGAACGCAACATACGAAAGACGGTACAGAGTTAAAAATAATATTAAAAGCAGTGGATTTTTACATCAATGTGTAAGGAATCAAATTGGTTCAGAAGTTGTAGATGACTGATCTGAGCTTTGCAATTTGATTCTAAGTTGAAACAACACGTGGTTAAACTATTACAACTATTATTATTACAGCTACAAGTACTTGAGATTAGGAGCCACTGAGTTTGACTGGCCGTCGTCGCTGGAGTAAACTGGATATTCTTTTCTTCCAGACCTGCCCTTTTTACTGGTCATGGCTGCCGGGCCCACCGCAGGTGACGTGTCGACAGCTCCTTATCTGCCCGCACTGTAGTCTGTATTGTGTGGTGAAAAAAATTGAGTATTAACACTTGAATTTGGCATTACATGAAAATATATACTAATTAGGAGTAAATTTAGAAAAATTTTGAGTTTTTCTCAAAAGACCGGTTAGACCGCCCTTAGGGAGTTGGTCAGACTGGCAGTGTGTCTGTGGTCAGACTAACATAGGCCCGATGGTTAGATGTCACACCCGGTCTGGCACCGCCGTACAACAGTATCAAATATGGCGTGCCGTAGGAATACAGCATAAATTGCCTTCCCGCGGAACCGTGATACCGATACCAGTCCTAGGACACAGCGCTGGTATCCACGATAATCAGATATGCATCATTACAGTACCTTAAATAATTAATTAATTAATTAGACTTATACCTTAACTCACGTTGCAGCTTCGGAGCAAGCCGAAGACAGCAACGAACCACACAGAGGCAGCGGCAGCAGTGGAACAACGGACTAAGTCCCAACACACAGGCAACGGCTGGGAACCAGAGCAAAACCCTAATCTTCTCTTCACTGCGACTCCAACATCTAGCTCCCGGCGGAGTACTATATATATATAGAGCAAGGGTGAGTACTTACGTACTCAGTAAGCCAGGGAAACTTAGGTGGTTGTTGCAAGCTTCAAAAAGAGGCTGGTTATTTTGCAATCTGCTTTATTTAAATCCTTTTAAATCTACTAGTGTGTGCTTCTCAACAATAAGGGCGAGGTGAGTCTCGCCCGATCGGGGTGAGTTGTATCAATCTTTGAATCAGCGCAACTCTCAAGAGTTGGCCTCCGGGATCCAGTTCCACCAGCTGATCCAACCTCATCAGGCCCACAGCCCTACTGTCCTTGACAACTTCATAATATTTTCTAAAATCGGATTCCCAGTCCACAAACATCCTTCGCAAACAGTTGTCAAACAAAACTACGCTAAGGAATCACCTCACATCCACCCATAACCGTGGGCACAACTGTTTAAACAGTTTAAACTTCTGTAGAGGGAGTACACTTTACCCACACGATGCGACTCACTCTAGTCATCAGCTCACACGCATTGAGTACGATTTGGTGACATAAAGATTTTCGCGACAAGGCATTTCTCATATCCTGCCAGGTTACCCCATGCCAACTGGAGGAGTTCTCGAGACCAACAACAGGGTAGGTCTAGGATCATGCTGTGCTAGGAACTCAGAAGGCACCCCCGATACCCTCCCGCATGATCCACAATCCATTGGCACGCAAGGCGTTCCTGGGAGGCTAGTTACTTAACTAGGAGTTATCCCATATCACCCATGTGGTTGTACTGTCATATATTCGGATGAAATTCTAGAGGATTCGGTCCTTAGCTGCAGTGCGGGAGACTCGTCCTACTGGTACGATCCCCGCACCGTGGTTTTCGCAAACCATTTTATTTTCAAGGCACCGAGCCAGGTGTCGGGTTTTCCAATGTTTTATAAACTCAAATTTTATCTATCATAGACATTTTTAAATTTGATAGGTGATCACCGATACCATGCCCGTCGACACGGATATCGGGATCTGTCAAGGAACAAGGATGTTTAAGGAAATCGCAATCAACCAAGAAAGTAATGCAACAAGTGGGTTGGTGGCCCGTCAGTCGTCTTGTGACTGCGCCCGAGAGATTATAACAGTGTAACATAGCGTATGCGATTTATCAAATAAAATACTTAGTTCCATAATTATGGGCTCGAGATGATCAAAGGTGACTTTCCTTGCTCTAGGTCTTCACGAGTCTTCGAGAAATAATCGCGAAATGCACTCCGAAACGAATTTCTGACGGTCATTACTATACGCAAACACACAAAAATCTACACAAAAACCAGTAAAAATATTCTATTTAGTGCTAATAATAGTGCCATTAGATAGATCTCAATTTTAGAAAATTACTGGAGTTGGAACGGAGTCAATCGGAGTCATGGATTAAAAGATATGATTTTCCGAAGATTAATTGATTTTCTGGATAAAGAAAAAGGATTTGTTTTGATTTTTAGAGGGGAATATTCCTAGGATCTTTTCACTGTGACACTGACAGGCATGGCCACGGCGCAGAGAGAAACAGAGGGAGCATGTCTCACTACTGCTGGGCCCGAGCGGCAGGGGGCAAAGGGCCGGGGCCCAGGCGGCATTGGACCAGAGGGATGTATGGGCGCGGTCTACCGTGGGCCGAGGGACGGAGGGCCCACGCGCTAGGGGGTTGTGGTCCGTGGATCGAGAGTGTGCACTGGGACGGAGGGCTGACTCGGCACGCGTGCAGGGCCGTGCGGGGTCTCAAGGATGGGACTGCGGTGTTGGGGCCCATATGGCAGGGGTCGAAGGGAAGCACAGAGCTTGCCGGGATCGACGGCCAGCGGCGGCGCACGGTGATCCAGCGAGTGGCGGTGTTTCGCGACGAGGGGGCTGCGCCGGCGGGAGGAAGAGACCGAGGTGAAACCTCCAAATGGCTCGGATCGAGTTACTGGTGACGGAGGGTGGCCAGTGACGGGAGTAACAGAAGCGGCGGTGAGAGAAAGGGAGCTAGCTCCCGGCGTTCATGGCGGTGCGGCGGTTCGTGGCCGTCCGCGACGGCCGAGGAAGGGTGGAGGGTATCCAGGGGATGCGGTGAGAGAGGGGAAAGGCCTTCGGCTTCATGATTCGTGGGGAAGTGCGACGGTGGGGTATGCTGGTGCGCGGTGGCGACAAAAGGACGAGAAACAAAGGTACGCGGCTCGAGATCACCCGGGGGATGTTTTGATCTAGTGTCGTCCCAAGCAAAAATGTATGATGCGTTCGCGATAGCTCGGAGGGGAGCTCACCGAGGTGGCAGAGGAAGAGCGGCGGTGGCTCGGTGACGAGGAAGGATTCGGGGCGCGCGGCGGCGAGGCGAGGAGCAGATCGGAGTCGAGGGGATTCGGCGTCCACGGTGCATGCCCTCGGCTGGAAAAGGGGGTGCCCGACGCAAAGGACGACACGAACGGTGTTCGGTGAAGATTGGGGCTCCAGCTTGGAGGGGATCGCGCGAGGTCGGAGAACGTCGAGCACCACACGGCGGTGCTCCTAGATTGGCGCGGCCTCAAGGGCTCGAGCTTGGTCCGAAGCTGTTCAAGAGTGGAGTCCAGGAGACAAGAGGTGGAACCCCGGGGTGGATTTTATAGGCGAGGGAAGGAGGACCTCCAATTATTGTTCAATGATTGAGTGGAGAGAGAGGCGGGAGAGGCCGAGGTGAAACTCTCTGCACGGGCGGCCGAAATCGAACGACGGCGGCGATGAAATGGGCGATGGGAGGGGGTGGATCGAACGGCGAGTTTCGAAATTGGTGCGCGGGCTCTCAGAGCGTGGGAGGGCGACAATGACGTCGGCGGGGCGGAGCCTTTTTGACCGAGCCGGCCACGGCCGAAGGGGATGAGAGAAAGACGGGAATGGGGCGGCGAGGCCGTGCCACTGTTGTCGCGACGCGGCGGCGTGTGAGGCGTAGTGTGGGGCACCGGCGGGGACCGACGTGGCTCAGGAGGCCGAGGAGGATTTTGTCCGAACACGTTGCAGGCGAGAACGGGACGGGACGGAGGTAGACGACGACCCTGTGCAGCGCGATCGAACGGCTTCGCGGCGCGCGGGCCACGTGGCGAGGATCCAGGCGGCATCGGTGCAGCTTGCGCAGGCAAGCAGAGGAAATGGACAGCGCGGAGTAGGGCGGCTCGGACGTGTGGCGTGCATCGGTGCAGCTGTGGAGTTCACGCACAAGCAGTGCGGTTAGGGGGGTCGGGCGGCGGCCAAGTGGCTAGGGACGCGGTACTCGGGGCACGCAGCGGCCATCCGGCAACTCGGCGCGGTTTACACATGGCGCGATGAGGGAAATCGGACGGCGGGCGCGGGGAAGGGGACGCATGGCGGCGATCTAGACGGGCGTGAGCGGGCTACGGAGATCGAACAGCAGAGCGCGGCGCGGGGCACGTGGCGCGCATCCGTGCGGGCGGCAGGGGAGCGCGCAGTGTGCGGGCATGCAAGAGAGATCGGGCGGCGCGAAGCGAAAGCAGGGACACGTGTCGCCCATCCGGGCGCGGCGCGCGCCACAGGCTTGGGTGAGGGTGATCTGGGCCGAGAGGGGGGGTGGCGGCCCATAGATACAGTGCCATTTCTCCTTTTTCATGGGAATTATTCGAAGGGCTTTTTGGAGGTTTTCAAATGGGATTTTGAATTCAAAATTCGTATTTGTGCTCATATAAAATCAAGGAGTATAGAGGGGGAAATGCTCAAGGGAATTTAAGGAATTTTCTTGGGGTTTAGGATGGAGACTTGACTCATAGGGGTGGTTGTATATATACATATATATGCATATATATACATGGGTATGTTTAGGGGTTCATGTATATGTATACATATACACGTAGAGAGGTGTGTGTGTGTGTGTGTATATATATATGTTGGTGGAGTTGAGTAGGAGGGTTGACATACGCATATACACGGGTTTATATACGTAGGTGTATACTCAGGGATATATAGTCGTATTGATGGAGAGGGTTCGAATAGAGGTTTTACACCCAAGTCGTATTACTTAACTCGGAGTTTCTCAGGGGTTCAAGGGAGAGGGAAAACAAGGGGATTCACGGGAGGATTTGAAAGAGGGAATGTTCAGGGTGTCGACATCGTATCTTCGGAACGGAAATTGAAGCGGATATTTTGGAACGTCAGTTTGGATATCAAAGTAGGGGTCACCGGGGAGATCAGGGAACTCGCCGTTAGGGTTTGGAGTGGAGTTCGATTACGGCGATTCGAATTCGGGGATCGTTTCGGAACAGAGGTTTCGAGAGTATGGATTTGAGTTATAGAGACAAGGGACAAACTGAGATCCATAGCATGACTTACAACACAGCACCCCAAAGATCAAAATTTTCACATGTAGTTTTTTAGCGAAAATATCGTTTAATGTCTCGCTGAAAACGGGGCGTTACAGTAGAACAGTAGCCCGAGTCCGATTGGAATTATGACTGTTGTTGTGTTTTCTTTGGTGTACACGGGTTTGATGAGCTTACTTGGTCTCTAACCAAAATAGGACGTGAAGAAAACTCAGGGAACGTAAGTCTAGCCCCTTTTATCAGGGCTATGGCCAGTTCAATTGATAATCCCTCGATCAACCAACAACCCAATATTGAATCCATCAATTGAACCATTCTTTCAGCTTTTAATTTATTTTTTGCTTAGTTCTAGCTTAGTTCTTTCATCTTTATCAATTTGCGCTGTAAATTGTCCATCTTTGCTACGAGATTGCAAGAACTCTTTGTAGGTTTGTTCCGTAAACCTTCTGTTTCGCCCACAAGACGGGTGATTATTTCAATCTATCAGAATCGGCTCCGCTAGCTAGTTTCTATTTCAAAACCCACTTTGATCTAGTTTGAGATGGTTGGCTACTACCTACATCGTAAAGCTTTAGGTGATTCTCATCGTTTGACTACAAATATGCGTCGATAGTGAGACAAGTCAAATATGTATCCATTCTCATTGAAGTACTAGCAAAATGCCCGTATGTAATTAAAAAATTCACATCGGTATATTACAAAGAGAAAACTATTATAAATTTAGAGCTTAATTTTACAATTAATTAGAGGTTCTTGATTACCAAGTTTTCATTCCTAAAAAAGACTATAGTATTAGAGTGTAAGGATGATCCTGGTTGTGACTATAGGGTCTGTGCGTGACTTCTACTATCTACTGCATGTTTGGTTTGGAGAGATGATTGACTATAGTCCCACATATTAGAATGTTAGGGAGTTGACAGTGAGGTGATGACAGATTCACCATTTACCACTAACGCTACTCCCTTTTAAAGGAGTTTATGTACCAGAAAATGTTCTGATCCTGGATGCTCCTCTTTCTTCCGACAAATTACAATATGCATAACTGTTGTAGTTTTGTTTAGATTATTCAAGGCAACCGTTAGTACAGTTATGCATTGAGGTAAAAAATTAAAAACTGTAAGTAAAAACAAACAAAAATATACCCCCAACTTCTAACAGTTGTAGCAAATTAAAACGGGATTATCATAGTCCAGCTCCTTCGTGTCAAATGGAGCATTAATCTCCAAATGAAAAAAATTAAAACAAAGTGTCAAATGGAGCATTAACACTCTGTCTTTTCATTGTAGAAAGGAAAAATGAAAATTAAAGCAGGACGCCAAACTGTTAGGAAACGCCTAATGATAAGCTGGCCGGATCAATGAGACTATTTAATTCAGCCCAGTTAGCCATATTTGTCAACGAATTTTTTTCATTTTTATATTTATTTAATAAAATATTTACAAAACTATATTTTCATTTCAAACATTTACAAAAATATACCCCCGCCGCCCTCTGGGAGGGCGATTTAATGACGTGACTGACGGCCGTTGGCCGCCTGGCAGGCGCGGGCGGGCGCGGGGGCGGGCGCGGGCGCAGGCAAGGGCGAGGGCGCGGGCGCACGGGCGCAGGCAAGGGGCGAGGGCGAGGGCGCGGGGGCGGGGGCGGGCGCGGGCGAGGGCGAGGGCGCGGGACCGGGCGCGCGGGCGCAGGCAAGGGGCGAGGGCGCAGGCGCGGGGGCGGGCGCGGGCGCGGGCGAACGGCGAGGGCGCGGGTGCAGGCAAGGGGGCCGCCTGTAAAATGGTCGGCCCCCGGCCGGATTTTTGCTAGCGGCCCCCTTGCCACCCTCTCCGAGGGCGGTTTTTAGGTGGCCCGGGGGTCGCCTGCAAATTGGCTGACGGCCGTTGGCCGGGCGGCGAACGGCCGTCAACCATGTCATTAAATCGCCCTTTGGAAGGGCGATTTTTAAAAATCGCCCTCCCAGAGGGCGGCGGGGGTATATTTTTGTAAATGTTTGAAATAAAAATGTAGTTTTGTAAATATTTTATTAAATAAATATAAAAATAAAAAAATTCATTTGTCAACGTTGTTTGATCTTCCAATATACTACACATACACGCTATCCTTCAGGCCCATTAAGGCCTCGTTAATTTGATAACGTACAAATACCGCTCCATCGCCGAATATGGGCTAGAATGTAATTACGTCCACTAGGTAAAGCCCAGTTTAATACAAAAATGTATGAATTTTTTTATTTTTATATTTTTTTAATAAAATGTTTACAAAAGTATATTTTCGTTTCATAAATTTACAAAAATATACTCCTAATCGCCCTCCCAGAGGGCAATTTGATGATGTGGCGGCCAATGGCCGTCAGCACTTTTACAGGCGGCCCCCTAGGCACCCAGAAACTGCCCTCTAGGAGGGCGGCAAGGGGGCCGATGGTGTTTTTTGGGCGGCTAGGAGGCCGCCTGTAAAATGGCTACTTATTTTGTTCTTTTTTCGCTCTTTTTTGTTTTTTTTGCTTTTTTTGCAACTAGGAACTCAAGAATAGCAAAACCTTAGGAAGGTCAAACTGATGTAAGATATGGTCTATAGAAAATTATGAGCGTGCTTTAAAACCCGTGCTGAAACTTCAGACCTTGAAAACTCAATCTTCCCGGCCGAATTTCGCAAAAATTTTTCGGACAAATCCGGCCGAAACCCTAACGCACACTATCTATCTTAAAACAGGCATAACTTTCGCATACGGTCTCGGAATCGGGCAAATAAGTACTCTACAGACATTTACAGAAAATTTTACATTTGCTTCTCCCCCACTTTGTTAGGTTTGTCCGAAAATTTTTTGCGAAATTCGGCCAGGAAGATTGAGTTTTCGAGGTCCAAAGTTTCAGCACGGTTTTTAAAGCACGCTCATAATTTTCTACAGGCCACATCTTACATCGGTTTGAGCTGCACCTTCACGAGGTTTTGTTATTCTCAAGTTCCTAGTTGAGAAAAAATATCAAAAAAAGAAAAAAAGAGCGAAAAAAAGAACAAAAGAAGTGGCCATTTTGCAGACGCCCAACAGTTCTAGTGAGGGTGCCGGTCGAACCACCTCCCCCCACCCGGTTGGACCGGCCGCGTCCAATACCGACAGCGCAAATGAGATAGGGTGCCGGTCGGACCGGTCATTTGCCTGCGGTCGGACCGGAAATGACCTGGAGGGCCGCCTGTAAAATGGTGGGCCCCATGGCCGGCTTTTTGCTGGCGGCCCCGTTGCTAGGAGGGTGGTTTTTGGGCGCCAGGGGGCCGCCTGCAAAAGTGCTGACCGCCGGCCGTCGGCCACGTCATCAAATCGTCCTCCCAGGGGGCGCGTTAGGAGTATATTTTTGTAATTTTTTGAAACGAAAATGTAGTTTTGTAAATATTTTATTAAAAAAAATATAAAAATAAAAAAATTCAAAATGTATCGCAAACTGGAAGTCACTGCTACGAGTGAGCTTTTCAATCTACTAGAGTTATCTCCGTGTGTTGCAACAGAATCTATAAAAAGATAGTGGTTTTCAGGGTTTATATTTGTGTGAATACCGGTTTTTTTAATAGTGTGGTTTTTTTAAAAAGAGTGGTTTGGGTTTCTTTAGGTGGGGTGGTTTTCCTGGTTTTTTATGGGAAAGTATGGTGACTGGGGAGAGAAGAAGGATGACACCGCTTTTATAATAACAGAGAAGGTTACATGTATTATTTTTAAAACACAATACAGAAGCAGCTCATATACATACGACCACACTTATAGCCATAAACACACATATCTTAAGTTTGAAAGATACTATTTCAGTTAACTCCTCACAAAAAAGGAAACATTTCACTTAACTTATAAATGGTATCGATTCTGTTAGTTAATCCTTAGTTTGCATCGTTGCACATGGCGCCGTGGGGGATTGGAACAGGAGGCGGAGGAGGATGATGAGGTTTAGGTTTACCTTGTTGCACACGAAATAATCCGAGCCGTCCAAAAATAACTAATAGTGAGCAATAAATCGGGTGATTTAAAATAGCCAGCACCAATTTATTTATTTATTTAATTACGTGGGGAATACCATTGTTCAAATAGACTGTACATTGATACACGGAAACACATCCTAGGCACATAAGTTTCCCGTGTACTTATTGTACACACCAACTAATAACTGTCACCGAAAATTCTGCAAAAATTTATGCATATACTTCCAATGGTATTACACTTATAATAAAATCTTATCT
Organism: Oryza meyeriana var. granulata; assembly: GCA_003991445.1. Classification (NCBI taxonomy): domain Eukaryota; kingdom Viridiplantae; phylum Streptophyta; class Magnoliopsida; order Poales; family Poaceae; genus Oryza; species Oryza meyeriana. Next base: position 129,764 of record RYFJ01000310.1, on the reverse strand, counting down.
TCAAATTTATTATATTTTAGCCGTAACAAAAAAAAAAGACAAATTTATACTTTGAAAACTGTCAAATTTTTCTTTTTTTGTTACGTCTAAAATATAATAAATTTAAAGATAGAACTTTACACATAGGTGTAATACTACGAGAAGCATGTGTATAATTTTTTCTAAAATTTTCGGTGACAGTTGTTAGTTGACGGGAAGCTTGTGTGCACATGATATGCTCTTTAGATACACGTCTAAGAACAAATATAGTTGTTTGAAAGACATTTGTTGTACGTATGACATGTGAGTCACATGATACAATTTATTTGTTTAGCACTAAAAGATTATAGTTGATATAAGAATTGAATTGAGATTCTTGAATTTTTGGTTTTACTCGCTTGAGATACCACCCTTCAAACTTCAAACGAGTCCCACATATGATATATATATATATATATATATATATATATATATATATATATATATATATATATATATATATATATATATATATATATATATATATATATATATATATATATAGTCGTTTGTAGATTTTTTTATGAAAGAATCCAAGATTTTAACCAGAGTTGGTGAGTGTTTTGTTTGCGTTCATCTGCTCGTATCTTTTACGGTATTTCAAGATGTGGAGTATATTTGTTCTCTATTGGCAGGTTTAATATCCTTTTTCATTTAACAAAAGGGTTGTAATCATCCTTGTCAGGGAAAAAAAAAGCTTCTAACCATGAGACACCACCTCAGCATGCATCCAGGCAGATCTGCATGCCTGCAGGCTGCAGCCTAGGGGCCACACTTGCAAAGGGGAATTTCTAGTATCTCATTTTCTCTTCTTAATAATAAACATATAGAACCAGCCCATCAACATTTTCATAGAGAAGGGATTTAATTGGAGCTAAATTAATAGAATGAAACAATTTATTGCCACGCATCACTAATCTGGTGTTGACTCAGGAGCAAGATGAGTTCCGCTGAAATCTCACCCCAAACGGGATTTTCTCGGTTAAGTCTCATTTTTTTAGCCCAGATTCATACTGGTGTCCCAAATATAAATAAGCGCATTTGGAAACTAAAGGTTCCGTTCAAAGTTAAGATTTTCCTTTGGTACTTATGTCGCAGGGTAGTTCTTACAAAGGATAATCTAGCTAAGCAAAAATGGAGTGGTAGCAAGTCTTGTTGTTTTTGTCATAGAGAAGAAATAATCAAACATTTATTCTTTCAGTATCTTCTAGCTCGTTCGGTGTGGTCTATTACTCACATAGCTTCAAATTTAATGCCGTCTCATAGTGTTTCTAACATGTTTGGGAGTTGGCTTATACGCATTCCCAAAGATATGAGGAATCTTGTATTGTTGGGTGTAACAGCTCTTTGTTGGTCCTTGTGGCGCTGCAGGAATGGAGTTATTTTTGACAACAAAAGTGTGTCTTCTCCTGTGCAGGTTATTTCATTAGTTACCCGGTGGCTCCGTTCGTGGACTATCCTCCACAAACTGGGACTACGCGATTTTATTGCAGTGGCTTCGCAACAGTTGGACCGCGTGGCTATGGAGTGTTTTACCTCGGAGCATGGGTAGCGATCTAATCTACAGATAGATAGCCATTAAACATTTGTTTCTGTATTTTCTTTTATCAATTTGGTTTTGCGTGTGTTTTTGGATGTATGCATCTTATTTATACAGAGACCGAGAGTGGTCTTAGTTCAATTATATCATCTTGATGTAATTGACCGAGATCAAAACTTCCATTATCGAAAAAAAGAACAAGCCCACGATGAAAAACAACATATATGATCACCACAAGTATTTAGATCGAGATAGGTACAATGTTGAACATATCGTATGGGCGGCGGTAGCGCGGTTACCGCGGTAACTGCCTAAAACCGTGTGAAATTCGCCCTAAAAAATTTGAATATAAATCAGCGGTTTCGCGGTGGAAGGGCAGTGGTAACCACGAGGTTTAGGGCGGTTACCGTGCGGTTTGACGCGGTAACCGCCGATTTTTTGCTAGAAAGAAAACCGTGGTAGGGAGAAGGTAACTGCGCGGTTTGGGGCGATTACCGCGCGGTTTGGGCGGTAACCGCCGACTGTTGGGCAGAGAAAAAAAGTGAGGAAATTTCATCAAAAAACCAAGGAAAAAATTTGTTTAGTTGCAATAAAATGTTGTAGATATTTGTAACTTCATTAAGTGATATTTGAGGAAATATAGGAAATTTCGGTATGACTTTGCTCTATATGTGATGGTTAACAATTAGCACAAAACACGTCAAAAGTTTGATATTTCACAATAATTAACAATGCAATGTCCACAACTACATGGATTGAAGCGTCCACAATATAATGTCCAAAGTTCGACATCAATAAAAGGTTCATTACACAAGCAACACAAATATAGAAGTTCTTTGAGTTTGACAGAAAGTAAACAAACTAGTAGTTCCATTGCTAGTATGCTATGTTGTACTCCTTGGTTAACAAGAGCATCAAACCATGTTGCTGAAGCAACCCCGCCTTGTAATCCTGCCAACTTTGGCCTGTCCATGCAGCTGTTGATTGCCATTGACCATACAATTGAGCATACCAATCAGGCTCTTGCCACTCATACACCCACGTACCAGGAGGACAATCTGAAGCCTCTGGATGGTTGTAGGTGTAAGTTAGACAAGCACCTTCAACACTAGAGGAACTAAATGAGCTATAGCTGTCCTGTAGTGCGTTAGGCTGCCGTCGGTGTTGGCGGCCTTGTGTAGGCATAGTAGTTCGCTGAGAGCTTGGCGCACCATGATCTTGGTCCTGAGTGGCGTGTGTGAAGTCAGCCTCACCTGCATTTTCAATAAGAAAAGAAATGAAACATCATGCATTGTAGGGAAAATGTGGAAGCAATATGTAAGTGCGATGTTGTGACTAGCTAGTTTGACCTCCTGAAGGCCTTGAAATCCCGCCTTGTCCACCTACGCCACCATCACCGTCATCCCCATCATCTGTGTCTGTTCTTGAGCTGCTATCGTTGGACTCTTGGTAGGTTGGACTTTCCTGAGTCTCGTCATCGCTGCCAACACTCGTCAATCGTGTTGTGCGGCCTTTTCTCTTCCTTTTTTTTGCCAGAGGCGGCTGTGGCCCCTTGCAAGTCTTTCTTTTTTCAATGTGAGTGTCACCCACATTCTGTTCAGCCCATTCTGCAACACTAGAAGCTCCTGTAGCCCTGCGCAAGTCACTAGGATCCACCTGGTCAGTCACAAGTGGGGATGGCAAGGGGGTGTCAAAGTTGGAAGAGTCTTCATCTAACTTAGGGTATGCATTCGACCTAGCATTGCCCATCCAAGTTCTAATCTAATTGTTGCTATCATAAAATGTAAGATCTGCTAGCCTTTGAAGAGGATCGTCCTCTTCCCTCCTGAGGTCTCCTCCTGTTTGTTGAATTCTAAGCCTGAGGTTGTAGTTGACATAAACAACCTTGTTCAATTACTTATGTGTTAACTTGTTGCGGTCCTTGGTATGGATCAATGTAAATGTGTTCCAGTTCCGTTCACACCCACTGGATGAGCAACACTGTGCAACAATGCGCAAAGCAAGCTTCTTTAACTTCGGTGTGTCTGACGCAAACATGGACCACCATTGCACTGCAATTTACAAGCAACATGTTATTTATATGTGGAATCCAATGGTATATACGATAGTTGGGTTATATGTCATACCAGGGGAAGTTTTCCCATCCATCGCCATCTTTCTTGCAAGCGACCTTCTAAAGTCCCCAGCTTTCCGCCTGTATAAGTCGACCTCAACCAAAGTGTCAGCGGCAGTGTCAAGGTCGGCCATCCACTCGAACGCACGATGAAGAGCTTCGAAGAGTGTGGCGTCCGTATTGTATACATAGTGTGTCTGAGGGTTTAACGCCGCACCTACAAAATGTTCTAGGGATACATAAGACAAGTAATTGAATACAATGATAACATACAACAATACAAGACTGCATAGTACCTGCATTGATGAGGGTCTGATTTGTAAGATCGTGCATCCTTCTATTAACAATTTCCAAGTAAGTATCATATTTATCTCTTTCATTTGCAAATAAACTATCGTACTCCATTTTCAATAGCTGGTATTGTAGTAGAACCTCACTCAAATTAGGTTTCTTGTCTTCATCGGCGAATCGAAGAAAGGAGTACATAGGTTGCACTGACTTAACCACTGTATTAAGATTTTCCCACCACTGGATGCTAGAAAGGCATGAGTGAGCATATCTACCTTCAGAGGTCGAGCTAAACTTACTCTGCATAAATTCAAAAGAAGCCATCCACATCATGAATTGTTGTCGCCTCTTAAGAGAACCTTCAAGAAACATGTAGTTCATGCCAAACCGTGTGGCATTCCACTTAACCAATTCCCCCTATAGCTTCCTTCATTATGACATGTAGCTTCGAATGATTGTACAACCATCGAGAGATCAACCGTGCACTCTCAATTATGGCATCATGGTCCAGAAACTTTCTAATCTCCTTCAACATTAGGTTAATAGTGTGAGCCACACAGGGTTGCCAAACAATAGTTGGGTACTCTTGCCTTAGCAATCTACAAGCCTTCTTGTAGTTCGACCCATTGTCGGTGATTATCTGCACGACATTCCCGGACCTAATCTCCTGCACCACCTTCCTTAGCTTCTACACGAAGCCATGAGAAAATGTAAGTAAGGCCAAGACTAAGAAATATGTTCATTCACACTAAATATTGAAGTACATTTTGTTACCTCCAATATGGAGGTAGAATCCTGGCTTTGCCCTATGGCATTAATAGGCTTGTGGAAAAACATAACCCCGTTATAGTAGATCAAGAAGTTTATTACCGACATGCCTGTGGGGCTAGTCCAGGAATCACACATAAGAGTAACACCATAAGATGGCCAATCTTTTTTGAATCTATCAAATTGCTTGGCCACGTCCTTTGTTGTGAAATCCAGGTACTTGCTATCTATCTCTTTACCAGTTGGGAAGGGAACTCCTTTACCTGCAATGGTTACATTACCACATATAAGGTAAAATATTACCACTGATATATACACATATACACAGTACATTAACTATGACTTACCCCACTTCTGGGTCTCACGAACGGCACTCACAAAGTAAGGATTGTTGGCATTTCTCCCAGGGATGCCAGAGGTAAAGAAGAACCTTGCCCAGGACTCACCGACAGCCTCCTTCGCTTGCTTCCCCTTCTTTGTCCACCACCCAGTGTCGATCCTTGGCTATACAGGGGTCTTCGCACCGGCTATATTGTAATCTCTCACCGCAGGTAACTCCCTCTATGATGAAGACCTCCTTAACATTCTTGAAAGAGAGTTACTTTTGCTCTTCTGTCCTCGGGGTTGCGAGGACCCGCTACCACTGCCACTACCATCCTCATATATGCCACCCCATTCCTCCACACCCTTTCTGAATTCGGCCTCTGCCTGTGAGGCAGCCACCGCCGCTTGCATCTGCTCTTCCTCATCTGCATCACTTGTTAGGTCATAATAATTTAGCCCTGCTGCATCCTCCCTTCTCAATCTCTCGGTGATACGCCTATCACCATCATCCTTTATTTGGTCCAGGTCACGACGGAAGAAATCACAGACATTTGGTGGCACAGAGAGGCAATATGTTGTCCCCTTCCCTTTTCTGGCCAAATGGACTTTCAGTCGAGTTGCCCCACTACCGGCCCAGCGCATATGACAGTACTTGCAACGTCATCCTAGCGGTATGTTCTCCCCATGCTCCCATACAGGGTCTCTATCTCGCATCTCCCTCCTGAAACAAATGCAACAAACACGCGGTTAACCACTTCATACTCGTACTAATATAGCTCATACAACAATGTAATCACTTATGGAAAGGAACACTAATATCGTCTCACAAATTGATACTCATACAAATGTACTCTAAATTGATATTCATACCATTAATGTTCGGTTACCGCGACTATAACGGCGATAACCACATGGTTTGCAGCTAAAACCGCGCGTTAAATTAGAAACCGCGGTTCCCCTTGCCATACCCCGGAGAAAGAATAAGCGCGCGGTAACCGCGCCTTACCGCGTGATAACCACGCCCAACCGCACGATAAAGAGAGAAGGATAGAGGGTTATCGTGCATCACTAAAGCCTAGCGGTTATCGCCTCCTTCCGCGCGGTAACCACGGCATCCGGCGCGGTTTGCGACGTCGTCGGCACGTCGGCAGCGGATCTGCGGCAGCAGTGACCGGGAGGCGACGGGGAGGGGACGGAGGCTCAAAGGAATAGATAGGATTGAGATGGGGGCATTCTTTAGGTCACATGGGACAAATTAGTGTCGGTTGGGCCTCCAACAGTATCATGAACAGTATTGGGCCGGCCCATGTAGTTAATTCTTTTCTGATTTTCATATTACCTTCTTGGTTTTAATCCAAAAAAAAATATTAACATCAATATTTTTATGGGATTTCTTCACCATTGGGATGCACAATTTGAGTACTACAACATATATTTTTTGAATTTTTTTCATAATTTTTTTATTTAGATGAAATTCATCCAAACCAAACCGCCCGTAACCCTTACTGAACTCCGGCGGTTACCGCGATAACCGTGCGGTTACCCGCGGTATGGTGGACACTGGATACGTGGACTAGTTAATATTGGGGGAGCCGCGGGACGAGGAGGAGCTTCTCCTTGCGGTGCACAGTGAGGCCAAATGCCTCGGTCATATCGATGCCTGCAGCCTGATCATCTGCTGGTATCTCCCAATCAAAACGGTAAACAAGATTCGCTAGCATGATCTCAATTGTGGCTATGGCGAAGTTTATGCCCGGACATATCCTCCGCCCGGTCCCGAACGGCAGGAAATGGAAATCATTTCCCTTGTAGTCAGGCGCTGTGTTGTTCATAAACCGCTCAGGCATGAACTCTTCTGCATTTTCCCAGAAGGTAGGGTCTCTGCACAGAGCCCACGCGTTGACGAAGACACGAGTGCCGGAGGGTATCGTGTAGCCCTCGACATGGCAGTCGGCGATGGAGAGGTGTGGCACGAGAAGCGGCCCTGCAAGGTGTAGCCGAAGCGTCTCCCTGATCACCGCCTTGAGGTAGGGCATCCTCCCCAGTTGCTCTTCAGTAACTATCTCCTGCCCCCTTGGTACCACGCTCCTAACCTCGCCCTGCAGCTTGCCCATCAGCTGAGGATTCTGCATCAACTCAGCCATGGCATATTCGAGCTCTATGTAGGACGTGTCCGTGCCACCCTCGAACATGATCACCAAGATCGCCTTGATGTTGTCTCTAGTGAGACCATACTCATCCTGAACCGAGAGCAGGACATCGATGAAATCACTCTCTTCGTCGTCTTGGTCGACCACTGACGACGAGGACCTCTTGCTGGCGTGATCGTCGATAAGCTTGTCGAGCAGTTGGTCCCATCTCTTGTTGACGTCGTGGGCCTTGGCACAGAGCAGCCTCCTGACAACGGTCGACCTTGCCAAACTGGGGAAGAAATCCTCGAGGTTGAAGCCACCGAGGAGCGACGAGTTGGCCTCGATGAGCTCCCGGAACATCTGGTTCCGGCCCTCCTCGCGGAAGAACTTGCCGGACACGGCGTGGCACACCACATCGTTGGTAAACCAGTTGAGCAGCTCGCTTAGATCCACCGCCGTGCGTGCCGTCGCCGCCTCGTCGATCCTGGCCATAGCCCGCCGCACCTCTTCCCGGCGTGCGCCGCCGTAGGAGCGGACCTTCCTGGCGGTCAGGAGGTGTGTTGTGGCGATCTTCTTGACCTGCCGCCAATACTCGCCATAGGGGGAGAAGGCGACGTCCGACGAGCCGTAGAAGAGGATGTCGGTGACGGCAGAGTAGGTCCGTGACGCGAACACGTGGTCGTGCGTGCGCAGGATGGCCTGCGCCGCGCGAGCGGATGACACCACCAGGGTCGGGACGGCGCCGAGGTGGAGAAGCATTAGGTCGGGGCCATGCTTGGCGGCAAGGTCACGGAAGGAGACGTACGGGAGGGAGCCGATGAGGTGCAGGTGACCGATCACCGGGAGCCTTCCCGGCGGCGAGGGGAGCTTGTCTAACAGCTCGTCGTCTCTGCTTTTAGCCCTGCAGCGTTTGATCAGCAGGAGGAGAAGAGGGCACAGGACGGCCAGCAGGAGAGGAGAGTAGTAGGACGCCATGGCTAGTGTCTACCGGCGATGCACATGCTCGTGGTGCAGGAGCAGTGTGGCAGTGGCAGTAGCTATTTGAGCCATGGCTGCCTAATTAATAGGGAGTGAGGCGGCTATCTTCCCCATGAGAGGTTGGTGTGGAAACGTACTGGGAAAGAATCTTGTTGACTATAATTGTCATGTGACTTCTTGATACGTATCTTCAGTGGTACTAGAAATGAATCGTGTTAATTATAATTGTCATGTCATTTCTAGATATGTATCTTCACTCTACAAGCATGTGTTTGTTTGGAAATGAGATAGAAGGTGTTAGGTCTATTTTTGATTTTTTTAATAGAATAATTACAGTTATTTAGTTGGTACGAGGGATAGAATGATCCTATTTTCTGAGACATTAGACAGTGTCTATATATCAGCGAGAGAGAAGAAATAAGTTGAATTAGTCTGCTAGTTTTTGAGGAATAAACCTGATCCGAATTTTGAGAGAATATTTCTTTCAGGGATGATTCCGTTCTACTTCTCTTTAAACAAACACCCTAAAAATAGGCTTATCCCATTCCATTTCACCCGATCGCATGAATTAAACACGTCTATATACTCACTCCATCCTAATATATATTTGTTTCTAGTACTTAACCTTTGTTCTAAAATATAGTTATTTTTATTCTCTTGATGCTATTATGTCTATTATAGCCGTACCAACCTCTCTACTCTTCTAAATTCTTCTTACATTAATTAAAAAAGTAATATGATCTTTTTATATTATTTTTTAATTTTTTAAAATAAACTATAAATAACTGTATTTTGAAACGTAAGAGTATATCTCATTTGTCTAAACAAGGTAAGAACGTCTTACCCGTGCTGATTGAGTCAAGACCCAATCATACCAATGCTTGTCACATGTCACATGCATGCATATGAGAGCTAGCACAGTCGAAGCCGGCTGCTAAGGATCTACTCCCTCGGTTTTAGCATATCTCACTTATATTATTATAAAATTAAAAAAATAGAATATTCTTTTTAACTCACTGTTTAACTCTAATACATTTATCCTTTTATTTAATAAACTCAATATATGTCTCTTATTTTAATGAATTATAATTAATTTTTTTATTTTAATAAACTTTAATAGAAGTTTTTTGATATAAATAAGATTGGCCAAAATAAAAGTATTTGTGGGAGGGACGTAGTACACTAGCTTGCATTGTCGTACACTGCACGGCACGGGACTTTTGTTGCGACTGCTCGACACGTACCGTATCACGTGTCCTGATTCCCGCGAACTAGTGGACCTCTTTTCACACCATCTAAATCATTTTTAAACAGATTTTCCATATCATTATTGTACTATATATTGTCGGTTTCCTTTATTAAAACATTATATTCACTGTGACACTGTGACATTTGACGTTTTCAAGAATATCTCCAGCGCAACAATGCCAATGATAGTACTAATAGTACATTATTATGGGCAATAAGTTGGCCATGAAAAATATATATATTTGCCCACGTTGGTGCTGTTGAAATATATATAAAGTGCACTATCCCCTTCCTTCCTTCATCAGTTTAAACGTTTGAGATAAATTAGTTTATACATATAACTCAATATAATATCGAGGCAAAAGTCTCGAGTCTTAACTCAGAAGCTTGAGAGAGGGACTTATGTGAGAAAGAGTATTAAAATATAAAGTATATTATTTTCTTTTTTATTGATTTAAGCTTTTAAACTAAATTACTTGGTGCATATAACACAATAGATCCTTTCTTCGACCTCTTGTCATCACGTCTCTCTCTCCGTCCTTACCTTATCCGAGAGAACGACATACATACTGTCATGAGGGGCCCCTCTCCATTAATTTCCCTCCTCACCTCACCTCCTGCGTGGTACGTTTTGCATGGCCGATCGAGGAAATCCAGTGCAGACAACCGAGGAATCGTCAGGTTGCTGCTTGTACATATCTGTGTATTATGCGGTAGAAATTGGCCCCCAACCTCATCAACGCCTAGATGACATTTTTCTGTTGTCGCTGCTGCAAGGTCTATTGTGGTGGTTCCTTATAGTGGAACTTGTTTATTCGATTTTAAGGACTAAATTTGATATGGATGATTTATATATATATGGTTAATTTTTTTTAAGTAGTAGATAACGTACTCGTCAACAGCGATACGTATATGATAACTACATCAATCTTATAATATATCAGTTCAGTTTCTTAGATATAACGCTCATGTGTGTTCATAGGGGTAGTAAACCATACATATTATATTCTCCTTTGTTCATAAATATAAATGATTTTATTAATGATACATAATTTTATTTTCCACTAAAAGTACTTAGCTTTGTTAACTAAATAACTCTTCATAGTTTTGTTAGCTACTAACATCATCTAGTTTTGTTAGGCACTAACAGCAGTTAGTATATTATTGCAATGCTCCTAACACTACGTAATTACGATAATAATTTGGATTGACGAAAACACTATTTCTATACTTATATTTGTCATTTCACAAATTATACTTATTCTTCTTATTACACACATACTAGTCATGATAATTTGCTATGCAGAGAACTGGAAGTATAGAACACAGTTTTTGATAGCTGTTATTCTGTCATATTCTTAACAAAGTTGACAGGAGACACATACTGGTTGGGGTAAGACTTTACGAAACAGACAGGAGACAAAACAATACACAATAAATGGACCTAAGATACAGAGCCAGTAGCTAGAGCCATGTGCTCTGGAGCCGTGGTACTGGATTGCAGGTGCATGCATGGCTGGCCGACAGACACGTACACTGGCATCCGACTGCCTCGGATGTGTCTGTAGCTTATCCTTGCTCCCTCCAACATTTTTTAAACTGTTAAATAATATATTTTTTAAAATAACTTCTATATAAAAGTATCTCTTAAAAATTAAATAGATTTTTTTAAGTTTTTAATAATTAATAATTAATTAATTACGTGCTAATAGTATTTCTTGTTTTACGTGTTGTCTATAAGCCAAGTGCAGAAGCTAAGGGCATGTTCAATAGTTTAGATAGCTTCTGTAAGTATATGCCATGTCATATATAGACACTGAAACAGATAATTTGTGCAGTGGTCTGTCTATTAGGTTGTCTGCAAACTAAACTAATTATACAGTGGTCTGTCTATTAGGTTGTCTGCAAACTAATTAATTCATCTATGGACACGTGATCAAGGATAAACTTGATCTTTGTAGCTATTTTGTTGCTTCTATAAGAGAATGCAGGGTGGATTTAAATAAGACGCATGAATTTGACATAGAAGCATAAATATAATATATATTTATATCAATAGATACTTAGAATACATGATATGATTAATAAAGACATAATACGATTACTCATGTAGGTCTAGTTTTGCTTGGGGCCATAACGCTGCCATATATGCTCAACCAAATCATTCTTGAGTTGTTTATGTATAGAGCGAGCACGGATAGCCAAGTTTCTCTGGAATACCTCTGCGAAGCATGGATTAGGATTATCATTGGTACTCACTTCTGGTGGTAGCACAATAGTTGCACTCGGATTCTCATTCAAATCCAAAGGAATTCTAGCCAACTCCTCCTCATCTTCAACTATCATATTATGGAGGATAACACAAGTCTGCATTATGTTAACAATATCACACCATTTCCATTACCGTGCTGGATGATTAACAATATCAAAACGGGATTGCAACACGCCAAATGCGCACTCAACATCCTTCCTTGCCTCTTCTTGATGTCGTGCATATAATTTGTGTTTCTCTGTTTGAGGCTTTGATATTGTCTTCACGAAGGCTGTCCACTCTGGATATATTCTGTCAGTAAGGTAGTACCCTGTATCATATTGTGTTCCATTCACAGTATACTGTACTCTAGGAGCTTCTCCTTTTATCGCGTCAATGAATAGCGGTGACTTATTCAACACATTGATATCATTGTAGGCCCCAGCTGTACCAAAAAAACATGTCATATACGAAGATCTCGTGATGCAACAGCTTCAAGGATCATGGTAGGAACATGTTTTTCACCGAGTAAACATGCCGGCCCAACCTTTTGGGCAATTTTTTCATGCCCAATGCATACAATCAATGCTTCCTATCATGCCTAGAAAACCACGAGACTCATTGCCTTGTAAAATTTTTTCTAGTTCGTCACTTCTCGGAGGGCGCATGTACTCTCCACCAAAACATTCAATCACCCCTTCGGCGAATTTTCCTAAGCACTCCAAAGACGTGCTCGCTGCAATCTTCAGTACCTCGTCAGTGCATCAGCCGGCGTGCCATATCCTAGCATTCGAATAGCCGCAGTACACTTTTGAAGGGGCGAGTGTCCATCTCTACCCCTTGCATCCACTCTTTGGGTAAAAAAAGAATCCCAATTACTAAGCTCTTGTACAATTCGAAGGAACAGAGGCTTTGTCATCTGAAATCTCCTCCGGAACATCTCGTCAGTGTAGATAGGATTTGCAGAGAAGTAGTTGGCAACAAGATCATCGTGACCAGCTTCTCGATTCCTTGGTATATACCTCCTCGGCCCACTTTGACGACGGTGACGACGAGGTGGTTCAGATGATTCCCCTTCGTACTTGGCCTTCAACTTGTCACCAATTTTTCTCCCAAATGCTTGTAATTTGCCATCCTCAGCAATGAAATCTTCAAGTGTGTATACGTTCGCTGGATCAAAATCATTGGTGGCTTCTAGTTCCTCTATGGCTTCTAGGTCCTCTGCGGCTGCAGCGCCCACACCATCATCGGCGGCTCCTAGGTCCTCCACGGCTGCAGCGCCCACACCATCGTCGGGTGCTTCAGCAGAGTCATCCGGCAACATTGACTGGACTAGCTATGCAGAGAAATAGCTATGCAGAATATGGAGAAGACAAATAGCTATGCCTAGTACCTACCCGTGGCAAATTATTTATACTGCAATGAGGACTGCGTGTTCACAGGCAAGCACATGTTCACACCGGCAAGCATATGTGAACACCATCAAACATATATGTTCACACTAGCAATCATATGTTCACACCAGTACTGTAAATGGATAGTATACGCCATTTTAGATCATACTCCAGTAGGTTATGAGAATAAACATAGGTAGTACTGTTTTTCTCCCAAATGAGATGACAAAAATAGGTCCAAATTAACTGAAATATTAAGAGCATTACACCATGTGTTCATAGCATTATAGCATAGATGCAACCATATAGTACTAGCATTACAGATCTAAAATTCATGGAAGGAAGAAAAAATATAGATAGTTTGCAGCTTCCAGGTTCTCCACGGCTCAATATAGATAGTACTTGGCACAACTAACTGACAGAAGGAGGTTTCAGATATATTACAGCATACCTTAATTAAATTCAGCAAATAATTTCTTCTTCAAATACTTCATTGTATCTGCATGATCAGCCTTTTCTTCATCTGACATTAGTCCTATATCTTGTGAAAGAAGACGGTTATATGTCTCAAACATCCTAGCTTCAACTTCATATTTTTTTTGCCTCCTTTTGGTCTTTTGCTGCCTCCTTTTGCTCCTTTGCTGTAAGATGGGCAATCTTTGCTGATTCAAGCTTCTCAGCTGATAACTTTTGTTGTATTTCCAATACCTTGAGCCGGTTTGCATGTCCTTCAGTCTGAATTTTACCATATGTTTGGAGCTTCTCAATATCATTATCAGAAACCTTGGACTTAATGGCCTTTTTAGCTTGTTTTTGCCCCATTGGCCTAGGGCATTCTGCATTCTCCTCAACATCTACATGCTCTATATCTTCCCCTGCCACTTCCTTGTCTGAACCCTTTCTTTTACGTGCTTGATTCAAGCCCAAGTTGTACGTTATCCACTTTGCCTCGTTACGGATGATATACCACACATCCATTAAAACAAAAGGTCCAAGACTGAGAAGTTTGTTGTCTTCCACATAAAAGTGATGTGCCTTTTCAATCCACATTTGATCATTATATCCACTAGTAAAAATTCTTCGAGCCTTCACCTAAGCACTATAGAAAAGGTCTGTCCACTTATTAATCTTGTGCCACCTGTCCTTAGCCTGCTTCTGATTTCTTTTCCTATTGCCTGGGGTAGTCTTGTTGTACGTCTCAACAACATCACCCCAATATTGTTCGTTCTTCCTATCGGCTCCAATGGATGAGTCCGTCGAATTAAGCAACCAAGCACTCATCTATAATAGTAAAGAAAAGATTATTTGGCTGAAATTGAGAGACAAAGTAACTACAGATAATGTTGTTAAACTGAGACTCACCAGCCTAACATCCTCTTTTTGTGTCCAAAGGATTCGCTTCTCAGTCCTAATGACTTCATCCCTACTATCGACATTAATATACTTATTATTTTCCGATGTTGAATGAGGGGTGGTTGTATCTTCTTGTGATGGCGAAGCGTCCAAAGGCCTTGGCGGCTTGAATGGGCCAAAATGAGAAGGTCCCCCAATAAAGTGATAATTTTGAGACATCAGAGGCTGGCTATTGATAAAGTTCGTGAAGCCACCTTATGGTGTTGGATCATTATCCCTGCAGTGTAGCGTACATTACATAATTAGCAACATGACATGTCACATTTCGATACTAGATTAAATGACATGTCACAAAGGAAATTTATAAAATTCTAACCACATCAGGCAATGGTTTTCCATCACACACATGATATACAAGCAGTAATACAGAGAAAATTCTTCAATGCAATCAGTACTGCCAGTTTAATAATGCGGCAAAAATGAAGAAAATGGCAGCTATCTAGCTTAGCATTTTATTCATGCATGCATCAGAACTTTCAGGCTGGCTTTCACTTTCAGCATCTTCTTAATTTGCAGGTTCACAATTGTCCCCGGGCACATTGATTCAGAGCATGTTCAACCATAGGACTCAATTTGAACTGCATGATCCTGTCCTATTTGGACTTAGTTTACCTTTCTAGTGAACAATAGGACTAACCCTTCCAGTGAACAATAGGACTAAGTTCTAATTTCAGTTCAGCATCAAAACATACACGATGGGATACTGTTTATCTATGACAAGCATCAACTTGAACATGCAGGCTTTATTTGTGCAAAATCATAACAGCAGATGTTCAGCAAAAGGAAATAAATAACTGTAAGCATTTTGCAATCTTACACCCTGTTCTTTCCCACTACTTCCCCCAACTTCTTTTTTTCGTATCCCGCGCGCACGCTTCCCAAAACCATCAACGGTGCGTTTTTTGCAAAAATTTTCTATATGAAAGTAGCTCTAAAAAAGCAAATAGATCCATTTTTCAACTTTTTAATAGTAAATACTTAATTAGTCACACGCTAATGACGTTTCTCGTTCTGCGCGCGGCTTAAATAAGCTGCTTAAGCAGCTCTGCCGAACAGGGCCTTAGTAAGCATTTAACAGGCTTATTAAATAAATCATTGTAGGCTTTTTTTCACTGGAATGACTGATTTCTCTGTGCAAATTCAGAACAAGGAGAAAATTTTCTTACTATGTCGCTGGATCCAAAGCTTGAGGATGCATCCATGGAGGAGACATCGGGCTACCACCTTGGCCCCAGCAAGCTCCATGAGGTTGGACTGGTGGTGGGAAACAGACGATGGAGGTGGGGGTGCCAGTGAAGGAGGACGCCGGAGGAAAGCGGGCAGCACCTTCCAGCGCAGCCGCGCCCTGCTGCTCCGCCACGGGGGCTGCGCTGCCTACGCCCTTCCGCTGCAGGGGCGCCGCCGTGGCATTCTCCTCCGACATAGCAGCCGCGGCCTTCCGCTCGCGTGCTGACGCCGTCCCCTTCCGCTCGCAAGCCAACCCCGCACCCTTCCGCTCCCGCGCCGCGATGCCCTTCCGCTCCCGTGCCACTGCTGCCTCTAGCAAACCTCACGTTGCTGCCGCCTCCAGCTCTTCTTGACGCATCGTGCCTGGATGGATGGGTTGCAGGATTGGTTTGGGATTGGGGATTTGGGGGAAGCAAATATATGGGGGAAAATGGCACGGATGCATGGAATTTTACCGCCATGTTCCCGCGCGGACGCGCCAAAACTCCGGGACGCCTCGCCGCACAAGATCGCTCGGCGCCATCGTCTTCGGGAAGTGGCCGTACAACAGAGCGCGAGCGGGCGATATAATCTAGGAGCACGAGCCCCTGCTGTCCTCTCGCGAGGTGACGACGCGCTCCTCTCGCCTCATTAAATGATGGCCACGTCGGACGAATTTGCCAGCAAGTCTACAAATAGACGGCCTGCAGACTCCCGTTGTACATGCCCTAAGAGATAGTTTGAAGGGATAGTTTGAAGGTGAGGGAAGAGGACAGAGGAAGAAGATCACACAAAATAAGGTGAGCTATTAGCACATGATTAATTGAGTATTAATTATTTTAAACTTGAAAAATAGATTAATTTGATTTTTAAAGCAACTTTTATATAGAATTTTTTTTGTAAAAAATATACCATTTAACAGTTCGGGAAGCGTGCTCATGGAATACGAGGAGTTTTTTCTCCTCTTCCGCTACTTTGGAACAGAGTCTAAAGGGTGCATTTAGATGAGCTTGTGCATATACTTATAAGCCACATGTAAAACGAGAAATGTTAACATGTGATTACTCATGTATTAAGGCCCCGTTTGGTAGGGATTCTCGGGGGTGATTCTCAGTCGAATCAATTAGAGCTGAGCCAAACAGGCAAAAATGATTCTGATTCTCAGCCAAATCGATTCACAGTGATTCCCAAATTTACACATGAATAGAGAATCGGGAAAAAGGCAGCTTCTCGTGGGAATCCAACGAACCAAAAATGAAAATACCCACAACAATTTGCAAAAATTACCCACCTGCCACTGGGGTATACCCCCCAGTCCGTCCCATCCCTCCGGCCTCCCGCGCGCCGACGCCAGCCTCGGCCTCCCCTGCCGCCCTCCGGCCTCCCGCGCGCCGACGCCGCCCTCGGCCTCCCGCGCCGGCGCCGACCTCCGGCCTCCACCGCGCCGGCGCCGGCCTCGGCCTCCCCTGCCGCCCTCCGGCCTCCCGCACTGACGCTGGCCCCTGGCCTCCCGCGCGCCGACGCCACCCTCGGCCTCCCGCGCCGGCACCGACCTCGGCCTCCCACGCGCCGACGCCGGCCTCGGCCTCCCCTGTCGCCCTCCGGCCTCCACCGCGCCGACGCCGCCCTTGGCCTCCCGCGCCGGCGCCGACCTCCGGCCTCCACCGCGCCGGCGCCGACCTCCGGCCTCCCACATGCCAGCGCCGGCCTTGGCCTCCCCTGCCGCCCTCCGGCCTCTGCACCGACGCCGGCCCCCGGCCTCCCACGCGCCGACGCCGGCCTCGGCCTCCCGCGCGGCGACGTTGCCCTTTGGCCTCCCACGTGCCGACGCCAGCCTCGGCCTGCCCTGTCGCCCTCCGGCCTCCTGCGCCGACGCCGGCCCCCGGCCTCCCGCACGCCGACGCCGCCCTTTGGCCTCCACCGCGCCGACGCCGGCCTTGGCCTCCCCTGCCGCCCTCCGGCCTCCCGCACCGACGCCGGCCCCCGGCCTCCCGCGCGCCGACGCCGCCCGGCCTCGGCCTCCCGCCCGACGCCGGCCTCGGCCTCCCCTGTCGCCCTCCGGCCTCCTGCGCCGACGCCGGCCTTACTTATCCAGTGAGCTCACCCATTTCTTATTTTTAAAGAGCAAGTACAGAACAGTGCCCCGAGGAGACACTGTTCTTCGCTTGCTGTTTAAAAAAATAAATGGAATAGAACAGTAGAACAGTGTCTTCTATTTCTTTTGCTAGACTACAAGTAGAGAACAGTGTCTCTCATATTTTTTTAAATAACAAGTAGACAATAGTGAGCAGTAATATATATATTTTTTAGTGAGTAGCAGTATATTTATATGGAAGTATATATAAATCTCTTGCTAATACAGGGGTAGTATAGACAATTTATCTGAAAGTTCTCCTATTAGAATCTAGAGCTAATGTTTTTAGCCAAACGTCTAATTGTACTGATTCCGATTCTCTTCAGTATCTGATTCAGCAAGAATCAGAATCAAAATCACTGAATCAGGAGCTCTACCAAACGGGCCCTAAATATTAGAAACTTAAAAATAGATCTATTTGATTATTTAGAGATGCTTTTATCTAGAAATTTTTTGGTAAAAATATACTGTTTAGCAGTTCTAAAAACGTACTTACGAAAAACGTGAAAATAAACCTAGGCCAGAACCACATCCGAATGGGGCCCAAGATTGTAGGTTGCAAAATTGGATTGCAATCAGCAAAATTTTCAATCGAGTGTCGTATAGAGTTTCTGTGACTGCGATATGAGTAATTTAAGTTGGCCATGAAAAAAGTACATTTTTGCCCACGTTGGACCCTTTCTCCAAATCTCTTGTCACCACGTCTCTTTCTCTCTGTCCTTTTCTCAACAGAGAGAGGGACATACGTTACAGTTGATTGGTCATGAGGAGGCCCAAGCTGCTCCATTTCCCTCCTCATCTTCTGCGAGATGCGTTTTGCACGGCCGACCGAGGAAAACCAGTGCAGACAACCAGTACATATTTATATATGTGTCGTGTTATGCGGTAGAAATTGGTTAGTTCCCAACCTCATCAAAGCCTGGATGACTACTTTTTGTTGCTGCTGCATGGTCCATTGCCACTTCTTTCGGTTGCAACGAGAGGTGAGAAACAAGGGGTAGAACTGAGGAAGAGAATTGCAAACAAGTAGGTCCACGAATAATCGTAGTACCCTCCCAAAAACAAAACAAAACAAAAATCCATGCGCATTTAAGCAGATTATGTACCTATACCTAATTGAACATATATTGGTGATCAAATAATTAATGTGTACATTGTCATCTGAATATAGCATATATATATATATATTCACCATCTTTATTTAAAACATATAGCCTTATCATTATACTATACTCCTATGTAGCAAATATCCATGCAGTTGCTTGGTATGATCTATATATGGTTACCATATATACTGCATAACTCATGGAGGGAATGTTTGGTCATGTGTTGTGTTATGTAACCTTGGCGACATGCGATCTTGGGATGAGATGGAGTCTCTCCTTTCGACGCGTTGTGAGTGCAAACACATCAGTCATATCAACGTCATCTTTGTCCAATCCATCCGGGAGCTCCCAGTCAAAGCAACACATAAGGTTTGCTAGCATGAGCTCAACAGAGGCCACCCCAAAATTCATCCCGGGACAAATCCTTCGTCCAGCTCCAAATGGCAGAAACTGAAAATCCGTTCCCTTGAAATCAACATTATTATTTGCAGTGTTTCCACTATCCATAAACCTCTCTGGCATGAACTCTTCTGGCTTCTCCCAGTAGTTAGCATCTCTACCAAGAGCCCATACATTGACGATGACACGTGTGTTGGCTGGGATCGTGTAACCATTGACATCGCATTGAGCCATGGAGAGATGTGGGAGGAGGAATGGAACCGGTGGATGCAACCGGAGTGTCTCCTTTACGACGGCTTTTAGGTAGGGCATTTTCTCCAAGTTATCTTCACAGACCATTTTGCTACCCTCGCTTGTGTTCTTCCTAACCTCATCCTGTAGCTTGGTCATGACATTTGGTTTTCTGATGAGCTCAGCCATAGCAAATTCAAGGGCTACATATGAAGTGTCTGTTCCCGCTGCAAACATGTCCTATATATGCACAATACATTGAAATCTCCTCAGCTCGAAATATGTTATATATGTTAGGGTTGTTTATAAGAAACAAATGTATAATGATCTGTCTGTTCCCATTTTTTTTTGGGGCAACATTAAGCGTGCAAAAGAAAACTCCATTACCTAATTTTTTATTAAACATGAAACACCATGATATATACTAGAGTAGTGAACTGAGAGTAAAGAAGAAAGAAAGAAATTTCAGGCAAACACATGTATAAGCAGTGTAGTGCCTAGGAGAGAGATTTGAAGTGATTACCATCAAGATGGCATGGATGTTCTCCCTGGTGAGACTGTACTCTTGTTGATGAGCGAGCAGAATATTTATGAAATCTGGCTCTTGTTCTTGATCATCACGATCATCCATGTGTACTTGATCATGATGCAGCGACAACTTCTTTTCATGCTCGATTACGATCTCACCAAGCACCCTGTCCCATTTCTCCTTGAGCTTCTTGGTCTCGGCGCTCACCACTCGTCTGAGCAAATCTACCTTGGCCAAGCTCGGGAAGTAGTCCTCTAGGTTGAAACCCGCATACTGATCAGAGTTGCCGGCGGCGAGCTCCAGGAACAGCTGGTTCCGGCCTTCTCGCCGGAACGACTTCCCCGACACGGCGCGGCACAGGACGTCGTTGATGAAAGAGCTGAGCAGCTCCCTCATGTCGACGGCGGCGCGCGCAGCCGCCGCCTCGTCGAGCTTGGCGATGACCAGGCTCACCTCCTCCTCACGGCCATGGCGGAGCGATTGGACCTTCTTGGGGCTGAGCAGGTGCGTCACGACGAGCTTCCTCGTCTTCCGCCAGTACTCACCGAGGGGGGAGAAGGCGATGTCGGACGAGCCGTAGGCGAGGATGTCGGCGATGGCGGAGCGCGGCCGCGACGCGAAGACGCGGTCGTGCGTCCGGAGGACGGCCTCCGCTGCGCGCGGGGACGACACGACGAGGTTGCGCACCTGGCCGAGCTGGAGGAGCATGAGGCCGTCGGCGGCGTGCTTCTTGGCGAGGTTGGAGAGGGAGACGTGTGGGTTGGAGCCGACGAGGTGCATGTGCCCTATCACCGGAAGCCTCGGAGGCGACGGCGGCAGATGGTTGCTCGCCGCCGATGATCTCCTGGTTGCTGCAGATAGGTAGTAGTGTAGGAGCAGCAGCAGGAGTAAGAAGACGAGGATCATGACTACGTAGGGCAGTGGTTCGTCGGCCTCTGGAGCCATGAATTTGTGATGGAACAAGATGAGCACTCGGAACAACCGTGCCTGCATAAGCTCGCTTGCTCTCAGATACCAAGGCTGTGTTATTTATGCTTTAGTCTGATTTTCGAAACGGATTGTTTGCTTCTACAAAGCTTGAGCTTGATGAAAAACGATTTCTCAAAAAACTTTTTTCTACTGTATTGATTAGACCACATATACTAGACTATTTGTGAAATTTATTTTTTAAAATATTAATTTACCGTCTTAATAAAAAAATCCATATTAACGAAAAATCTATCTCAAACACAACCTAAGTAAGAGGTGGATTTTTGTCCCTTGAGAGGACGTACCTCTCCTCGTTTTGTACACGGCACCTAAAAAATTATAAAAAAATTGTTAAGATAGGATAATATGTGACTTGTACAAGTAGAAATAAAATAAAAAATTTATTACTTTGGTGATATCGTCGAATTTAATTTTGTATATTTATCGGGTGATATATCACATATTGATATATCGGATGTGGAAACATACTGGGAAAGAATCTTGTTGACTATAATTGTCATGTCACTTCTTGATACGTATCTTCAGTGGTACTAGAAATGAATCGTGTTAATTATAATTGTCATGTCATTTCTAGATTTGTATCTTCACTCTACCAGCATGTGTTTGGTTTGGAAACAACATAGGTTGTGTTAGGTTCATTTCTGATTTTTTAATGGAATAATCACAGTTATTTAGTTGGTATGAGGGATAGAAGGATCCTGTTTTCTGAGACATAGGACAGTGTCCTATATATCAGAGAGAAGAAATGAGTTGAATTGGTCTGTCGGTTTTTAAGAAATAAGCCTGATTCAGATCTTGAGAGTATTTTTTTCGGGGATGATTCTATTATACTTACTTGTCCCTAAACCAAACACCCTTAAAAACGGGCTTGTTCTATCCCGTTTCACCCTATCCCATGAATTAAATACATGTCTATATACTTACTCTATCCTAAAATATAGCTATTTCTAGAGCATAAACTTTGTCCTAAAATATAACTATTTCTGTTCTCTTGATGCTATTATACTTATTATACCCATACCAACCAATCAGCTTTTCTAAATTCCTCCCTACATTAATTAAAAAATAATATAATATTTTTATATTATTTTTTTAATTTTTTTAAAATAAACTATAAATAGCTGTATTTTAGAATTTGTCTAAACAAGGTAAGAACGTCTTACCCGCGCTGACTGAGTCAAAAGTGAATTGTCCCAATCATACCAATACATGTCACATGTCACATGCATGCATATGTGTAATGATCGCATTTTTATTCCGTGCAAACTATTTTAATAAAAAGCTAAATCTAAAATTTGGCTCTTTATCCGGATTTGAATTTTCGTGCCATGTGTGATCTCAAGAAATTCTCAAAAATATTTAAAACAACCATAGAAGCCTCTGTAGAGCTCCCTAAATTTTTGCAGAAATTTTAAACCCTTTTTGAATCAATTTCAAAAATCAAATCCTTCAAAATCCTTTCAAATCCATTCCTGGGAAAATAATAAAAGCCCCTGTGCTTGCCGGGCCGCCATCCTCCTTTCTCAGCCCATCCCTGTTCCTCCTCTGCGCAGCCTGCTCAGCCCAAGCGCGGGCGCGCGAGAGTGGATAAAATCCCACGGGGCCCGCACATCAGCCTCCCTGCCTCCGCTCGTCTCCTCGGCTGCACGATGCAAGCCGCGGACGGACGCGATCTATTCTGTTGCTCGGACCCGCTCGTCAGCCCCGACGACACGTCGTCGTCGTCTACCTCTCGCTCTCGCCCGCTCTCTCTCTCTTCTCGGGATTTCTCTCGAGTCTTCTCTCTGCTCTCGCCTATGCCTGCCCATACCGGACGGTCTCCACCTTAAAAGCATGCGGACGCCTTCATCAACCTCCCCGTCCCGTCGCCCGGTGCAATCCCTGCTCTGCCACTCCGTCCCGTAAGCCGATGTCACCAACGCCATGACTGCCACAGCTTTTCCTACGCCGGCGAGCCACCAAAATCAATATGCACGCGGGCGCTCTCTGTCCAGTCGCCTCGCCATCCTCTCTTCTCCTCATTTTCCCTCACTGCGGCCAATGACGCACGCCACAGTGAGCGGCGCTATTGTTGCGTCGCATCACCGAGCTCGAGCTTATCCCGTGCTCCCATCACCCTTATCCGCTGCCTGATAGCTCCCGAGCTCCTCTATAAATAGGAGCACCCCCTCCGCCATTCCGGTCACCAAGCCGAACACCCAAGCTAGCTCGCCACCGAGAACGCTTCTCCGCCGCGTACTAACCGAGCTCCCACCGCCGACACAAACCTTCGTCGACCAATCCACCACCACCGTCGAGCTCCCCTAAGCACCACGAGCCTCCTCCGCCCTCCCTCGCCACCGATTAGTCCCTACATCAAAAACCCCCAATATCCGCCGCCGCCGTCTGTCGTCGCCGCCGCTCGGTTCCTCGCCGTAGGCAAAGGTAAAGCCCAAATTAACCCATTCCAGCTCTTCCTCACGTAATACTGCACATAAGCCACCAAGCCTGAGTTGATCTGCCGCTAGATTGGTCGCCGGCGATGACCACCTCTCTCTATCGCCGCCGTCGGTTCTGGTTCGCCGTCGCCGACCATCTTCCGGTGTCCAATAAGCCAATCCGAGCCATTCACTCGATTCCTCACCTCCTCCGCTCTCTTCCAGTGTCAATCGCTCGCCGACCCTCGCCGCCGCCAGCGAGATCGTTCCGGCGATCGCTGGCCGTCGATCCTCCGCCGAGTCAGCCCCGTCGGGCCGGCCGACGTGGCCTTGCCACATCGCCGGGTGGCCCACTCCCGGTACCCCGACCCCACCTATCGGCACTCCTATGCTTCCCTTCCCCGGTCACTGACAAGCCGGCCCCACGTGACAGCCTCTGTCTTCCCTCTCTCCTATAGCCCTGGTCCCACTTGTCAGCTTCTCTATCCTCCCTCTTTTACTGTTCATCCAGCCCCACATGTCAGCCACTGTGCCCCTCTTTCTCTCTCTGACCCAGTGACCCCACCTGTCAGCATATTCTTTATTCCTATTTCTTTTCTTTCCTAAATTAATTTTTAAATCCTTTTAATTTCAGAAATTTACCCAAAACTTTGAAAATTCATAACTTTTAAACCTTAACTCCGTTTGAGCCCATTCAACTCTAAAAATTTTTCTAAAATTGAGATCTACGCATTGGCACTATTAGTTGTATTAAATAGGTCCTGATTCTTGGTGTTTTTGTGTGTTTTCTTTTGCGACGCTTAGAGGCCATTCCCGAGGAGTCGCCGGAAGATTTTGTCGAAGACCCGCAGGACCTCGAGCAAGGCAAGTCACCCTTGACCATGTTGGACCCTTGATTTAAAATTATTTTATTTCTGAAAATTTGCATAAAATAGGAACACGACTGTTTTCGGCCACAGTTCGTAACCGAATATGTTTGGCCTAACCCATTTGCTGCATTTTTACCCGCCTTGGATAAATTGATGCCCTGTCCCTTGTAACCCTGTAATCGTGATGTTCGTACTTGGGTACGGATATCGATGACCCTTTTTACCTAAAATAAAATACTACGATGGGATAAACTAGGGTTTTAAATAAAATGGTTTACAAATCCTGGACAGCCTTGGTCGAGAGAGTTTGCGAAATAAAATAGTTTTATAAAACTTGGTCATGGGTTGTCGCTGCCTGTGTGGCTCCGACTTCTCCAAACTTTTAAGGACCGTTTCCTTGAGGAATTGCACTGAGCATGTTACAGTGCGACCACACAGGTGGTATAGGACACTCCTAGCTGAGTAACTAGTGTTCCCAGGATAGTTTTCGGTTGCTAATAAATGTGGGACTGGCTGGGTGTTAAGAGGGCGATATACCCCCATCCCTGAGTACAGGAAATGAGTTCCTGGTACTTGGTTGAGTCTGAGCACCCATTTATAGGGCAGCATGCTATCCTGGAAAGGCTTTGGAAAGGCCGTGTCGCGAACCTCCCCGCTTGGCCAGCGTGGGAGTAAGCTCACGTCATGTGGGTAAAGTGTGCAATCTTTGCAAAGATCAAACGAACTGTTCGAACAGCCGCGCCCACGGTTACGGGCAATGTGAGGTGATTCCTCTAGCGTAGATTTTAATTTATAAATATCTATGCAATTAATTTGCGGGTTGGGAATCGTGACCAGAATCGGTCTGTGTGACTGATGGATGGCCTGTGTGGCCTAAAACGGGCCTGTGTGACCCGGGGTGTCGAATGATACCGGAGTTAAGTTGTTTGAGTTAAATGTTAAGTTATGAGAACAAGAGAATCCACCTGAATGGAGATACCAGAGGAGGGTACGCTCCGAATCGGAGATTTGTGACAAGTCTCTGACTTGTGGAATGGGTCGAGACGCGAGTCTCTTCCTGACTAACTTAATTGTGGTGAGTTGTTGCAAAGCAACTCACGGAATGGATTGAAGCGTGAGTGTCGGAGGAGGAAACTCCAACCGCGGGGAGTCTGGAGACCCCCCTTTTGAGTTCGGCCAGGGGAGTTGTTCACAGGACAGCAGCGGCGTCAGGGAGACGATAGGTGCTCGGGCGCCGGGGGCCCGGGCTCAGAGATGGCACGCAAGGAAGACAGGAGGCGTAGACAGGTTCGGGCCGCGCGGAGGCGTAATACCCTACTCCTGTGTGTGTTTGCTATGTGGGAGAATGTGGTTTGCTGTTACAAGATGAACTCAGGGTGCTCAGGAGCTAGCCGCTCTCTGGGGAGAAGAGAGACCGAGCCAGAGAGAACTAGAAAGCACCCGAGAGTCCCCCCTGTAGGCATGGATCCTCCTTTTATAGGTCAAGGGGAGTCCACAGTGCCAAGTATACATGAGAGAGCTTTTCTGGAGACTTCTCCTGTTGCACACGTCCGCCTACTGAGCCCACGCTGTTCGGAGCGTCAGGTCGTCTGGTCGTCATGCTGTTCAGTTGCTACGGGCGGCTGGAGTATGGAGATGTGACAGCGCGCGCCTCCGCTACCAGAGCGTGGAGAATCGAGGCCCTCACAGCCGAAAGTTCTCTGACGTCACTGGGAGGGGGCCCACGGAAGGCCATCATGACGGTGCACGCATGTCCGACCGGGAGATAGGCGGGAGGCGCCCCGTCGCCTCGCCATTAATACGGGTAGTTGGAGAGTTGGTTCGCTCGAGTCCACCTCGTGCTCGGGGCAGAGAGCTCATCGAGCCCTCCGCGCACACAGGGCTCCGAGCTCTTCGGGGATGGGAAATGTGAGTCCCGGGCCCGGGGAGCGGTGCCTGGGACCAGGGATGTCTCTGTAACGTGCCCCGAGGCCGAGCCTGTGAGCCCCGGGCCCGGGGACGAGGTCTGGGGCCTGGGAACGGAGCTTCCCGGGACCCGGGACGAGACCCGGGGCTCGGGCATGGAGCCTGTGGGCCCCGGGACAAGGCAGCGAGACCCGGGGCCCGACCATGGAGCGTCTTGGGACCGGGGCGTGAGACCCGGGCCCGGGAAATCCCAGTGATGTGTCCCGGGGGCGGGCCCCGGAACCGAAGCCGAGGCCCCGGGCACGGGGGTGAGACCCAGGACCGGGGATGACCTCGGGCACCCGGTACTTGATCGGAAGAGGGCTGTAGCCGGCCGTCGCCGGTGCAGAATGTGGCCCCGGAGGAGTTGACGTGGCCGAAGACCCACGCGTCCTCGGGGTATGTGGGACCCCTAGTCCCATTTCGCCGACAGTGGCCCCTGGCCCTGTTGCTCAGCCGGGATCAACTCCGGGCAGGAACAGGGCCACGTCTTGAAGAAACGAGGGGACGCGGGGTCCCGGCTGTAATACGGTGGATATGTGCCCGGGAACCGGAGACCCGGGCTGGAAATATGGAATGAATCGGGACGACTTCCCCGGACTCGCACTCGCCAAGGCGATGCTGTCCGGGTAATTGCGCCCATCTGGTTGTGAAAATGTTGAGGAAGCCGTGGTGGTTCGTGAGGAGGCGCGGGAAGCCGTGGCCAAGACCGCTGCAACGGAGACAGGGTTCCTCGACCGCGGCGAGCACCTTGTGGAGCCGATGTCTGACGAGGAGTCCGAGGGAGATGTCAATTCCCTTCTGACTCTGCCCGCGGCCGTCTTTCGAGCCCGGGGGCCCTCCATGCCCCGAGTGTCGCCGGCCCGGGGAGCGCGGCGAGGCCGTGGAAAAAGACTGCTAGAAGAGAGAACATACGAAAGGAGCCCCACGTGGGTTAGGTATGGCCAAAGTGCTAAGCTTGTACCTTTTGACTCGCCGGGAGCCTCTCGGGAACCGACCTTGACCGGGCACGGGGCCGCCAGGTACTGGCAGATTCCGCTTTGCCCCCGGGGACGAGGAGAACGAAACACAAGGCCATACAAACGAGGGAAGAATAGAAATTGAGCGATGTTTAAAGTCGGATAAGATTACGTATCTGGATGTTAAAAAGGGTGGTGTGGCTTCGCGAGCACAATCCCGGGGCCAGGAGCGTTGCCAGCCCCCGGGCCGGGAATCGGCGCCGGATGTGAATCTGGGATGGGGCCCGAGCACCGTCCAGGCCTGGAAACGCCTTCCCCGGGCGCATTCACCTCGGGCCCCGGGTCCCGGGGACGTTCCCGGTCCCAGGGCATGTTACCGGGGCGCTGACCCGAGCACCCTACTTAAGCCTGCCGGGGAAGGGTCTAACCTGCACACCGTGAATTGTGAGAGTACATGGCTCGTTTCTTTGTCCATTCCATGCTATGAATCGTGGCGTCAACCACCTCCCGAAGGCATCCTTGCGGTCGCGACCGTGCGGAGGAAAAGATCACGCATAAGCATTTCACCCCCTACCTCCGGAAAAACCGATCCCGCGGCTAGCCATCGGGGGCACCGGAGCCGCTGGGACCCGAGGCACCGCGCAGAGGGGCGCCACCACGGTCCCGTGGGCTCGACAACACCTCGGGACTAGCACGTGGGGACACGGTAGCCCATTGGTAGGGAACTGATGATTATGCGCAAAACCCAGTCGCCGTATGGGCGCGGCCCGATTATGCCCCCAGGGGGTGAGACTGCCACGAACGCAACACACAGAAAAAAGACGAAAGGCACAAAACCGGGAAGGATATTAAAAATGCTGCTCAGTAAAGTGTATACAGATGGGGGCCTCGGCCAGCGCTGAGATTTGGAGAAATCCGGCGCTGGCCCGGGCACACCGCAGCTTACAGGATGTGTTTACAGATGAAATTTACAAAGATCTCCCAGGCTTACCGAGTCCGGTCGGGAGACACCGATCACCAGGAAGGGGCCTTCCCGCAGGGGGGAAGGTTTATTTCTTTCCGGCACGTGTAAGGACACGGCGGAGGACAAAGTCCCCGACCTGGAGTGATTGGGCCCCAACCTTACGCCGATGATAGCGCTTGAGGCTCTGCTGGTTAGGAGCGAGGCGCGCGGCCTCGCTGGCGAAGTGTACCGGCTTCTGTTTTGTGCGCCCCTACCCCGGCCTGACAGGGGCCAGGAGCACGGGCTCAGCTTCCTCGGGAGGGAGCGAGCTCTCGTGGCTGGGGACAGATATGTGCCCGGGACCCGGGGGCCCCGGACTGAAATGTGGGATGAGTCGGGACGACCTGCCCGGACTTGCGCTCGCCGGGGCGATGCTGTCCAGGTTGTCGTGCCCTGTTGGAGTTGTTCCGGGTGCCGTGTCCCAGACTCGCACTCGCCTTGGTGAGGCTTCCTGGTTTCGGGCTTCCCGGTGTCGAGCCAGGGGCGCAGATCCCGGGACATGGACCCTGGACCCCGGGGCCTCGGCTCGAATGTGATATGTGCCCGGGACCCGGGGGCCCGGGCAAAGATGTGGAATGTATCGGGACGACCTCCCCGGAACCGCTATCGCCGGGGCGATGCTGTCCGGCTTATCGCGCCCTGTTGGAGTTGTTCCGGGTGCCGCGTCCAAGACATGCACTAGCCTTGGCGAGGCTGTCCGGGTTCGGGCTCCCCAGAATCGGGCCTGGGAGGCTGGTCCCAGGCCGCATGTTTGTCAGGCAAGGGGCACTTGACGACGAGCGCCGCGCTCGCCACTTGTGGGGTTGCCGCTGGGCTCGGTGCCGCGGCCAGCAACCCGCGCATGATGGCTTGAAGCCACGGTGTGAGGAGCGGGCGTGCGCCCCGCCACCGAGGGTAGCGAGGACGCTCTCGGGTTCTTGGAACTCGAGAGGTTGCCCCAGATCGGGAGCCGAATTCGGACCATCCGCCTAAGGATCGGACCGTCCCAATCCCGACGGTCGGACCGTCCGCCAAGGGATCGGACCGTCCGAATCCTGACGGTCGGACCGTCCGCCAAGGGATCGGACCGTCCGAATCACCTCGATCGGGCTTGGCCTGCTACTGCTCCTGCCGGAACTTCTTGACGCGCTCGGCCAACTTCTGGACGGCGCGGCACTCCGTGAGGTCGTGCGAGTCCGTCTCGTGGACGGTGCACCACTTCCGGGCCATTGCCGGCTTGACACGCTCGGCCAAGCCCTGGACGGCGGGGCACTCCGTGAGGTCGTGCCGGTCCGTCTGGTGGAAGGCGCACCACCTCCGGGCTATTGCCGGTGGCGGCGGCACACGTGCGGCCTTTTGCCGCTTGCCGCCGTCACCGTCCCCGCGGGCAACGTCGCCCTGGGGGCTGCCCGCAACAGCCAAGGCGAAGTTCTCGGCGGCCGTCTTGGCCTTCTGGCGCTTCCTCCTGTTCCGCCGTGACGCGGAACGTGAGAGCTTGTCGTCCTCTCCAGGGCCCTTGTCAGGGGCCTCGGGAGGCGCGGCAGCATCAGCGCGCCGCTTGCGCTGCCGCTCGTTCGTGATCCGGGCGTCCTCATGAGTCCGCATCCGACTTAGCCAGTCATGGAGGTCGCCGGGGCCATTGTCGGTCGGAGGTGCGGCGTGAGGCGCCGCGCTCCGAGCTTGGTTATGCTTCGGGGCGGGGGGCCGGTCCGCGCTAGATGTCACGCGGTCGGCGCTCCCGGCCCCTGCACTGCTGTCGGCGGCAACCCGGCGACGGGCCGTGGCTACCAGGTCGGCGACTTCATTGAGCCACCGCCGCTCCCGGCCTCCATCCCCGGTAAATGCCGGGGGGTGGCGCAGGAAGGCTTCCGCCGTCAGGAGAGTTCCTTGGGGCGAAGCTGACTGGAAGTCGGGATGGTGGCGCGTCCGTTCGTGCCTTATGGATGAGGCCGCAGCAAACCCAGCAGGGCACTTGCCGGCTCCCTCCGCAAGGGAAGGGGCCGAGGCCGCACATCCAGGCCGCCGAGGGGCAAGCTCGGCCCGCCGGGCTCGCGCCGCGCGCCCCCAGGAAAACGGGGAGTGTGGCGGGCTCGCCACCGGGCTAACGTCGCCCGGTGGGGTGAAGCCGCCGGACCCGTCGTTGGAGTCCCGCGGATGATGACCTCCTGTCATGGAGCGTGCCGGCGTTGGGGACGCCGGCGTGCCGCCTGGAAGAGAAACTCCCCCTACCTGGTGCGCCAGCTGTCGGAGGAGGAAACTCCAACCACGGGGAGTCTAGAAACCCCTCTTTTGAGTTCGGCCAGGGGAGTTGTTCACAGGATGGCAGCGGCGTCAGGGAGACGATAGGTGCTCGGGCGCCGGGGGCCCGGGCTCAGAGATGGCACGCAAGGAAGACATGAGGCGTAGACAGGTTCGGGCCACGTGAAGGCGTAATACCCTACTCCTGTGTGTGTTTGCTATGTGGGAGAATATGGTTTGCTGTTACAAGATGAACTCAGGGTGCTCAGGAGCTAGCCGCTCTCCGGGGAGAAGAGAGACCCCGGGCAAGGGGAACCGAAGCCGAGGCCCCGGGCACGGGGGCGAGACCCAGGACCAGGGATGACCTCGGGCACCCAGTACTTGACCGGAAGAGGGCTGTAGCCGGCCATCGCCGGTGTAGAATGTGGCCCCGGAGGAGCTGACGTGGCCGAAGACCCACGCGTCCCCGGAGTATGTGGGACCTTCAGTCCCTTTTCGCCGACAGTGAGCTTCTTTCCGACAACTTAAAGATCACACTTAGAGATTTAAAACCACAAAACCTTTGAAACCTCGTTGCGAAAACAACCCTAACCTTCCTTGCTAAGCCTTGCATGCCACATAATTTCCGTGACTTGCTGAGTACCTCATGTACTCACCCTTGCTTATTTTCTCTCAGAAGCCTTCGAAGATGAAGACCCTACCCTCAGCCAGTTCTACCAGGATCAAGTCGAGTACGAGGAGTTCTAAGGTTTCGGTCTAGGTCTCCAAGCCGTTGCTTGTGGGTATAGGGCTACCCACGTATCTCCGCTACATACTTTTGTAATGTATCGTTGCATGTCTCGGGGTCTGTCCAAGGCTGCAACTTATATAAGAACTATGTTTAATAAATAAAGCAGGTTTGGTTGTGATCCACCGATGTCCTGTATGTACCAGCTAGTCTTCTGGGACTGGTATAGGTATTACAAGTAATGATGTTCCTCCTCTGCTGACCTGTACGGGTTAGCGGGAGAGGGACGTTACAATATGAGAGCTAGCACAGTCGAAGCCGGTTGCTAAGGATCTACTCTCGGTTTAAAAAAACGTTATTTTTAACATATCTCACTCATATTACTATAAAATAAAAAACTAGAATATTCTGTTTAACTCTAAGTACATTTACCCTCTAGTTTAATAAACTCAATATATATCTCTTATTTTAACGAATTGTAATTAATTTTTTTTATTTTAACAAATTTTAATAGAAGCTTTTATGATATAAATAAGATTGGTCAAAATAAAAGTATTTGTGGGAGGGACATAGTACACTAGCGTGCATTGTCGTGCCCTGCACAGCACTGGACTTTTGTTGCCACTGCTCGACACGTACCGTATCACTTGTCCTGATTCCCGCGAACTAGTGGACCTCTTTTCACCCCATCTAAATCATTTTAAAACAGATTTTCCATATCATTATTGTACTATATATTGTCGGTTTCCTATATTAAAACACTATATTCACTGTGACATTTGACGTTTTCAAGAATATCTCCAGCGCAACAATGCCAATGATAGTACTAATAGTACATTATTATGGGCAATAAGTTGGCCATGAAAAATATATATTTTTGCCCACGTTGGTGCTGTTGGAATATATATAAAGTACACTATCCCTTTTTTCATCAGTTTAAACGTTTGGTTTAAATTGGTTTGTACATACAAATCAATATAGTATCAAGCCAAAAATCTCGAGTTCGAATCGTATAATTAAATAAATAATTATAACCTATTTCTATTTAACGCTTGAGGCTTAAGAGAGCCTCACGTAAGAAAGAGTATTGAAATATAAAGTATATTATCTTTTATTTTATCAATTTAAGTTTTTGATTAAATTACTCAGTGCATATAACTTAATAGATCCTTTCTTCGACCTCTTGTCATCACGTCTCTCTCTCCGTCCTTACCTTATCCGAGAGAACGACATACATACTGTGACTGTGAGCCCCATGCCCTTCGCTTTATCTAACCAGCCAGCTGAAACACAGGAAGCTTTCTGGTCCATTCATTCTTTGACGTTATTGACTCCTCGTAATATCTCAATCTCTACCATTGCTTTACTGTAGTACCGTTCTCTTCCTCTTCGTAGTTTAGGTTAAATTTAAACTTGTTGGTGGATTGATATATCACACATTAACCTATCTTATTAATATTTTTGAAATTTTTATAACCTTTTAGTACTACAGGAAATAAGACATCACATACGGCCGGTAGTCTCGCCTGCGACTAAAGACCTATGAAAATATATACTTTACGCAGACGGGTGGCTGGCCGCTTGCGAAGACCTCTTATTGTAGGTGGGCCTTCTAAGTCAGTCGCCTGCGATAATAGGTTTTCACAGGGGGTCGGCTTACAAGGCCCGCCTGCGATAATAGGTCCCCACTTCATACACTAGCCGTCTGTGATGATATTTGTACAAATTTTAAATTTTTCGGTCAAAATGTGACCGCCTATGATGATATTTTACCTCCAATTTTTAATTTATATATATATAATCATCGAGGATTATAATGAGCGCATAATTGGTGATCGATTCGATTCCGTACGTGCGGATGGAGGAAGAGGCGATGTGATGGAGAGGAAAAGAGGAGCAGTATAAGTAGGAGGTGTCGCGAGGGAGGCTGGGGGATTTGTTGGGCGGTCATTATGCGTCATCGATTTCGTGACCGTCATAAATTTAAAAGAGAAGATATTTACATTGTTATACATACATATACACATATGATGAATGAAATATTTACAAAACTAAACAGAATTTATATCACAGTTTTTGTCCAGTCAATTAGTTTTGAATATTTTGGGTCTGTGGTGAGAATGCTTTCTTTGTCGAAGAAACACCTTAACTTGTAACAACACTCATGTTGGATGAAATGGCACATGTCCCTTTTATATTTGCAATTTAGTGTAGATAGCATGAAAATGAGGACAAATAGACTTTTGTTCGTAGTTGATGCTTCAATGCTACAATACCATGGCCATGAGGTAGGCAACTCTACCCTGCTTTCTCTTATGTTAAATACGTGATCTGAATTTCAGCATGTATCATATTCAGATTACTAGATTATATTCCTAATAGGATTTCTAGTCTATTCTTAATATGACTTTTAGTCTATTTCTATTAGGACTCCTAGATTTATTCCCCTATATATATTCCTTTAAGCCGCATGGGAAGACGTGATGTTTCATTGTTATTTGTCAAGCCCCAAATTGACCTTCCGTGAAGGACAAGCTCGGATCGTGCAATTAACTTGCAAACCTGTACCAGTCCTAAAAATATAGTGTGGCAAACAACAGGCGATGGAAACTGTCATGGCACAACTGTCTTTATTAATAGACATAGTTTTAACATTCAAGTTGGAACTGCGGTCATACCCCGAGTTCACAACGACAATAGCAAAAGAGGGAAAGCGGGAATTAGCCCGAAGACACGAGAAGCGCGACTCGGGAACTAAGTCGAAACCCTAAAACTCCTCGAAGCAGCTGCTCCTGGAAGAACCCTTGTCAGTTGGATCCAGCTCGTCTCCAGCAATGGGGCGGGGGTAGATACAATATATAGAGTAAGGTGAATACTAGCTGGTTACTCAACAAGTCATATGAACTTAGGTGGTTAATGCAAGCTTCAAAGGATGGCTGGTTGTTTTACAATTTGTTTTGTTTAAATTGCTTTTAGAATAATCTAAGTGTGTGCTTCTCAACATCGGGCGAGGTGTTCGCGCGTCTCGCCGGATTAGTGTGATTTGTATCAATCTTTGAATTGACACAACTCTCAAGAGTTGGCCTTGGAGATTTAGCTTCCCAGCTAATCTAGCATCATCGAGCCCACAGCTCGACTGTCCTTGATAGCATCATACTATTTCCGAAATCAGATTCCCAATCCGCAAACATCCTTCGCAAACAGTTGTCAATCAAAACTACGCTAAGGAATCACCTCACATCCACTCTTGACCGTGAGCACGGCTATTCAAACAGCCTGCGCCGTTTAACCTCTGCAGAGGGGTGGTGAATGTAACTTTTAAGCGTCCACACAACACAGTATTGCGAAGGACGTCACGGACTTCTATGCGTGGCCAGCTAGCGGAACAACGGAGATGAGCCCAACAAAGGAACCAACGATACGAACACGGCTGGCGACTAGGGGTTTTCGCGACAAGGCGTTTTCGGAGTCCACCCAGGTTACCCCATGCCAACTGGAGAAGTCCATGACCAATCACAGATGGTTCTTGACCATGCTGTACTAAGAACTCAGGAGGCAACCCCGACACCCTTCCGCACGATCCACAGTTTATTGGCTTGCAAAGCGTCCTAAGCGACTCGCTTACTCCCACCAGGAGTTTGTCCCATATCACCTTCCATGGGTTGTACGTGATATGATTGGATGAAATCCAAAGGAATTAGCCCTTAACTGCAGTGCGGGAGACTCGTCCCGCTGGCACGATCCCCGCACCGCGGTTTCGCAAATCGTTTTATTTTTCAAGACACCGACCCAGTGTTGGGTTTTCCAATATTTCGTTTAAACCTAAATTTTACCCCATCATTAGACATTTAAAATTTGATAGCATCACCGGTCCACACCCGTCGGCACGGATACCCAGATCTATCAAGGGGAAGTGACAAGGATGTTTTAAGGGGAAATCGCAATCAATTAAGGAAGTTATGCAGCAATTTGGTCAGCGGCCCGTCGGTCGTCTCGCGACTGCGGCCGGGAATTTAATTACAATGTGACCTATATTATGCGATTTGACAAATAAAATACTTAGTTCCGTAATTATGGGTTCGAGATGATCAAAGATGACTTGCCTTGCTCAAGGCCTATAGCTTCGTCTTCGAAATCAACATACATACTGGTTAGCAACTGAAGCAACCAGAGTGGAGTAAGAAGTAAGCTATCGGAAAAGAAAAAGGAAATCACCTGTTGCACTTGTATGTTTCATCTCTTGCGGCAGTCTAATATGTGGAGGCTCTTTGTTCTATTTTGTCAAGTTTTATGTTTCTGGTCTTTATAACAACATGATTGTAGTTATTTCTCTTTATTAAATATATTAGGCCCTATTTTGCAAAAAAAACAATAGACAGAGTAAAGTTTTCTCTTTGAATATATATGATGTTAGTCTGTCTGTTATTCTTCTTGACCAGAAGACAGATTCTTTATTGAACTTAAAATGTCACCACAGTTGTGTGATCATGCCAATGCTTATTAATTGGACCTTAAAATTTATATGAAGAAATAGAAACAAATGTTTAAATCAAAAAAGTGCAAAGCACACATGTAGTGTGCTGTACTTGAATATCACTGTTTTTTTCCTTTTAGTAACATGTCATTTTTTTGGCTTTTTTATAATTATAATAATGATAATAAGGTTGCGATTTTTTCTTTTCTTGCCACGCTTCTCACGTGGTACTTGAAGAGATATAATGCCCTATTATAAGTAGGTGAAAATAAAACATCCATAATCGATGTGCGGGTAATATTTTAAGCAAAGAATTAAAGACCGTTTTAACAACGCGACTCGCTCCCAGGCTCAAGCTTAATGGATTTAGAATATGGCTTAGCCCATTAGGCTGGATTTAGGGAAGCGATTTTCCGAGTCATTCAAGTTAGTATGGGTTTACATCGCGCTTACCTCTCATGGCAATGGCCACTGTCGCTTGCGGTTTTGGCCTCGCATGGATGGTCGTCTCGTCACCGTGGTTTGCTGTTACTTGTCGTAA
This sequence comes from Oryza meyeriana var. granulata, assembly GCA_003991445.1. Lineage (NCBI taxonomy): Eukaryota > Viridiplantae > Streptophyta > Magnoliopsida > Poales > Poaceae > Oryza > Oryza meyeriana. The sequence goes on along the minus strand of RYFJ01000310.1, from coordinate 93,551 downwards.
TTATTTAGCCCATTGCTTTCTGCTCCCTGGCTTGTTCGCACATACAGAAAGTTGCGTTGGTAGCCTGAGAACCAGAAAGTCGAGTAAGAGGTGCAAGATTGAGCATCTCCAAGAGATGTTCTAAAAATTAGTTTCCAAAAAAATAGATTGAAATATCCTAAAAAAATTTTAGGCTCAAAAAGCTTTACCATCTTTGAGAGAGAACTAAAAATTAAATTCCAAAAATTAGTTTGTTGGCTACGTAGAATAGTTGGGTCTAGCGTTTGCTTGCAATCGTTTTCTTTTGACTATACCGTGTCCCCGTGTGAACACCAATCAAGAGTATCCTCATTGACGCCACCGCTTCTTGGTGCTAGAGAACACGTTATCGGTCATAGTGTCCTTGGCAGAAGACTTTGCCACCAGCTTGTGGTAAAACGGAAGACCCGTGATCCCCAAGCCGAACATGTCATCAATCGTGACCGGTGGAGAGGCAGATTGATGATAGCTTGTGGTAGTGTGCGGATCAAGCTACTGTGGTAGGTGGTGTAAAAAAATTGGACGAAAAGCCTCCGGAGGAAGAAAAGGCACGGGCGAAGAATTCCTAAGTGTGTGAAGCGGTGAATTTTTCACATGAGCAATGATTTTGGGGACGCCAATAGCGTTCGCTAGATCCAGCTCACTTTTGGGGCTGGGATTAGGTATGGGAAATTTTTAGGAATAGGTTTGGCTATATGTTGGAGTTCTGTTTTTTAATTTAAATATTAAAATTTAACTTTTGAGAACCTCTTTGCATCTCTCGAAGATGCTCTCTATCGGAAAAGAAAAAGAAAAAGAAAATCACCTTGTTGCACTTGTATATTTTCATCTCTCGAGGCAATCTAATATGTGGAGGCTCTTTGTTATATTTTGTCAAGTTTTATATTTCTAGTCTTTATAACAATATGATTGTAGTTATTTCTCTTTATTAAATATATTGGCTCCTGTTTTGCAAAAAAAAAATCAACAGGTAGAGTAAATTTTTCTCTTTGAATATATATGATGTTTGTCCATCTGTTATTCTTCTTGACCAGAAGACAGATTCTTTGTTGAACTTGAAATGTCTCCACAATTGTGTGATCATGCCGATGCTTATTAATTTGACCTTAAAATTTATATGAAGAAACAGAGACAAATATTTAAATCAAAAAAGTGCAAAGCACACATGTAGTGTGCTGTATATCACTGTTTTTTTTCCTTTTTAGTAACATGTCATTTTTTGGCTTTTTTATAATTATAATTAATTAACCAATAGTATGAAGGTTGCGATATTCTTTTCTTTTCTTGACACGCTTCCACGTGGTACTTGAAGAGATATAATGTCCTATTATAAGTAAGTGAAATAAAATATTCATAATTGATGTGGTAATATTTAAGGGAAACAATTAAAGACCGTTTAACAACGGACTCAGCCTAGGCTCAAGCTTAATGGATCAGAATATGGCTTAGGACCATTAGGTTGGATTTAGGGTAGCGATTTTTGAGATGCGTTCTTCTAAGTGCTAACGATTGCTAACGGGTCTAGTAGAGTCGAATACTACCACCCGATTCGTTTAACAAGGATTAATTTAATCGGTAGGTTCCAAAATTGAAATATAGTGTACCGAGTCTGGTGTAGATACGAAATTGAATGGAACAAGCTAACCAGAGATATATCCGGGTGGATTGATCACAAATTTTGTTGTTTATCTTGAGCGAGAAGGCAGGATAATTCATTCGACGTCAAAGACAAGCAGAACATTATCGATCCTAACTCATGCACTGTTTGTGAAGGGTACAGAATCCATTTGTACTCAAATCGTCGACCGAGGGCTGCGTTGCAGGCAAAAGCGCTGGCATGGAGCATTCGAGTAACAAGGTTTGCCGCCATATTCATCTAATCTTTTTCCATTTCTTTGATACACAAAATTGGTTCTTTCCCTAATTTTGTCTTCTTGATTTATGTGTTTGCAACGCTTTTGCAATCCTCCACGAGGTGTGAATGTATCAGGCAGCGGCGGCGACAACTCTAGCTCTGTTTTCACCAGGGCCATCCATGCTGCACGAGCCAGGAAGATGTATCAGCGCAAGCAGCTACCTGGCATTGTAGTCTCAAATTCCAAAAATCTAAGCGACATTAAGGGTAAAAAGGCAGAGCAAGAAAAAATATACATCAAGAAAAATTATACACCACGTGTTATCCTGCTATTGTATCTGATCTGTTCGTAGATCTCAGTGACCAGCAAAAAGATCTAGTGAAGGAGATGGGGTTTGATGGTTTTCTTAGCATGAGGCTGACTAAACTGAACAAACAATTCGGATCATGGCTTCTTTGCAAGCTAGACCTAATATCAGGCAATCTGTTTGTTGAATTAAGACATGAAATTCGTATGACCTGTGAGGATATCAGCGCTGATTAGGAAATCCCTTGTGAACAAATGCAGATTTGGCCTGCAATAAAAAGCGAGGTAAAAGATGTTAAGGACTATATGTGACATATATTGGGAAGGATTCTTTTGATGGTTTAACCATTCTAGATATTCTGAAGGTAGTCACAGAAATAGTTAACAGAAAGGTGACTGCATATAAACAGATTGTATTCAAGACAACATTCATAATTTTCGTTGTTATCAAATTCTTGGCTCAGCCTGTCACCAATCACATCTCAATAAGGCATATGAAGGCTTTGCTAAATGTAGAAAAGATTCACAGCTACAACTAGATGAACTTTGTTTTTGATGAGATTAAGGCCCCGTTCTTTAGTGCTTATTGAAGGGCTTAAATAAGCCGCACGTAAAACGAGAAACGTCATTAGCACGTGATTAATTAAATATTTACTATTAAAAAGTTGAAAAATGGATCTATTTGCTTTTTTAGAGCTACTTTCATATAGAAAATTTTTAAAAAAACACACCGTTGATCGTTTTGGGAAACGTGCGCGCGGGAAACGAAAAAAAGAAGTTGGGGGAAGTAGTGGAAAAGAACAGGGCCTAAAGATGCAACAGCAGTATTGCAACAGAAAATATGTCATCAGAAGATGAGTGAGCCGAACATGCTTATTTTACATTAAGAACCCATGCTTTAAGTTTGAGAAATCAAGAATTTGAAGAGCTTTTTTCATTGAACAAAAGGCAATACTTATTATTGCATCTTATTCATAGAGCTGAAGAATTTCAAGTTCATTGTTCGCTATAGGGTGGTTTGGCTAGCCTGCTAGGTTCACTGCCCATTGTGGAATCTGTAGGCTGCTAGGACCGTGTACAGTTTAGTTTTTGGAAGAACTAAGATAGATTTCCAGTGATGTAAACAATTAGCGTTTCACGTGAGATCTGCATTTTGTAAAGCTTTATAAGACTCTAAATTCAGTTAACGTTAGACCACCAGAAGTTGGTGGGTTTTTTTTGGTAACTCATATTGTGTAATAGAACTTCATCGTTAACAATGTTCTCTAATAAATTATACATACTCTTTTCTCACCAACATGTGTGTTATATATGCATGATTACTAATATATATATATACTCGAACTACATCCAAGTTGTGTGTATGATTCATCGGAAAAGGGTTAACAGTTGCCGCCAAAACGTAGCTATCTGTTTCAATTATACTATGCAGGTGCAGCAATTGCAGGCCGGTCGAGCCGACTCCAGCGACCAAGTAAGATTTGATTTGTCTGCATGCTTACAAGTTCAAGACAAGTACGTGATATAGTATTAAGCAAGACAAATGGCATGCTGAAACTAGCTTAGGTTTTTTTAAATTTTTTATATAGTTTAATGGTTATTTGAATGGCGGAAAAAGTCTACTTTACCTCCGAAGTATTAAGGTTGGTCTACTTAACCCATTGAAACATGAAACCAGATATTCTACCACTTCAAGTATAAAAAACAGCTCAAATTACCCCTTAGAGTAGTTTTGTAGATGATTTTGCTATATAGATAATACAATGTGTCAGCGGTATTGCTTATATGGCATAAAGATTATTTCATTAAATCCAAATCGAACTAATCATTTTTTTTATTTATTGAGTAACAAGCCTAAAAATTACATATCAACATAAATGTATATCATTCTCAAGTCATTTCATTTGTGAAAAAAAAACTTAACCGACTCTGTCACCGTGTCATTATCCTATTCATAGTCCACATGGCAAAAACCACCGTCATATCATCATCTACATTGTAATACCACTTATAAAACCATTCTAAGAGGTTATTTAGACCGATTTTCATACTTCAAAGGATAGAATATCCTGTTTTATAATTTATGGGGTTAAGTAGAGCAACCCTAATACTTCATAGGATAAAGAAGACTTTTTTCTTTAAATGGCCTAACGGTCGATGCTTTATCCATAATTAAAATAATACCTATCTTAGTATCATCTCATTGTAATCCTGCAAACTGACAATTAATAACCATCCATCACGCCATTCTATAAAAACTCCATGGTTAATCAAGAACAGGGCCCAGCCGGCCTGCATGCAGTCAAGAACAGATAATTCCTCCGTTTTAGATTACTTCTCGGTCTAGCTAATTTCATACTAATTAAGGAGATATGATAAATTATATTGTTATTCTCATTAAATGCATCATAGTTGTATTTTTAAAATAGTCATTAACTCTAATTAGTTAAGATGAGCTAATAAAAGTTATAAATATATTAATATGTGATGCATTGATAAAGGGTAGAAAGGAAAGTTCATATTTAAAAATGTTTTGAAATATAAGAATAATAAATATTTTAATAAAAAATTTAAATCTTAGAATAACAAGTAATTTGAAACGAAGAGAATATGTTTTCGCTGTTTTCTTGATCAGCCGAAGCATATAAAAAGCATACCCTGCACTGCAACATTTTACAACAAAACGTAGCCATGGCTCCCGGCCACGCATTGTGGTGGTGGTGGTCGTCGTCGCCGTCGCCGTTTCTCCTTGCCGCTGCCGTCGTCTTCCCTCTCATCCTACTGCTGCAACGGCACTACTTGCGGCGGGCGACGCCACGCCATGGGCCGTGCCTGCCTCCTTCGCCTCCGAGGCTGCCCATCATCGGCCACCTCCACCTCGTCGGCTTCCTCCCCCACGTCAACCTCCGCAACCTTGCCGTCAAGTACGGCGCCCGCGACTACATGCTCATCCACTTCGGCTCCATGCCCACCCTCGTCGTCTCCTCGCCGCGCGCCGCCGAGGCCGTCCTGCGCACGCACGACCACGCCTTGGCGTCGCGGCCGCCGTACCCGGTCACCGACGCGCTCTTCGCCGGCACGCCGGACATCGCCATGGCCGTGTACGGCGAGCAGTGGCGCCAGGCCAGGAAGCTGCTCACCACGCACATGCTCACAGTCAAGAAGGTGCAGTCCTACCGCCCCGGCCGCGAGGAGGAGGTGCGCACGGCCATGGCCAAGCTCCGGAGGGCGGCCGCGGCGAGCGACACCGTGGACATGAGCGACCTGCTCTACTCCTTCACCACCGGCCTCATGTACCGCGCCGTGTCCGGCGAGTCCGACGACGGCCGGAACAGGCGCATCCGGGAGCTGCTCGACGCGACGGTGAAGCTCGTCGGAGGTTTCTACCCGGAGAGCTTCTTCCCGTGGCTAGGCTACGTCGGCGCCGTCAGGCGAGCGACGTGTGCAAGAGCAGAGAAGGTAAAGCAAAGATGGAACGAGCTGTTCGACGCCGTCATCGACGACGCCGGCAAGCCAAGGCCGGCGAAGCAACAGGAGCCTGAAGGCTTCATACGAGTTCTCCTCTCCCATCAACACGAGCACGGCCTCCCCAGGGAGCACATCAAGGGCATGCTCATAGTAATTAAGCAACAGCTTAATTAATTATTCTTTCATATGATTGATTAGCCATTTAACCATGCCTAATCAATGATCTATATCTATATATATATGATTGATTACTTGCAGAACGTATTTTTTGGAGGAACGGACACGTCATACATGGTGTTGGAATTCATGGTGGCCGAGCTGATGAGGAACCCACACGCCATGCGCAAGCTACAGGCCGAGCTGAGGAGGAGCGGCATACCTGAAGCACAGGAGGTGGTGACCGAAGATGATCTCGCTGACGGTGACATGACCTACCTGAGAGCTGTGGTGAAGGAGACGCTCCGGCTACACCCTCCGGCGCCGCTACTCGAACCCCACCTCTCCATGGACAAGCTGCAGATCGACGGTTTAACGATCCCCGCCAACATATCGGCCATTGTCAACGCTTGGGCGATTGGTAGGGATGAGTCTGTGTGGGGGGAGGATGCCGAGGAGTTTAAGCCAGAGAGGTTTATTGGTTCGGAGGTGAGTTTTAAGGGTAATGACTTTGAGTTGTTGCCATTTAGCGCAGGGCGAAGGATATGTCCTGGGGTGAATTTCGCGGTCGCCACTCTTGAGATTATGCTCGCCAACCTCATGTACCATTTCGACTGGGAGCTGCCTCTGGGGATGGAGAAATGTGGGATCGATATGACGGAGGTGTTTTCGTCGACGCTGCATCGCAAGGAAAAACTCATGCTACTCCCAAAATTGCGTGCTAATAAAAACCTAATTGCGGGCGCCATAACTAACTAGGTCATCACGCGCATAAAACCCCTAAATTTAATTTCTCATCAGCTGCTTGTAGTTTGTAAAACATGTCTGCTGTTGATATATATTCCTTCAAGTGAAGACAGATCTAGTCCCTTCCAAGCACGTAGCAAGGTAATATCAACATCCTATATATGTCATCTTTCTGTTATGTCCTGTTGAGCTTCAACATTTTGTCTGGTGTTAACATTTTGTCTGTTGAATATAAGATCCTGGTTTGTCCTAAGTCAATACTATTCTGAGTTCGGTCAAGTTTTGTAGTGAAGAATGTTAACATCTACCACATCAAAGAAGTAAACTATGAAAACATATTTTATAATGGATCTACTGATGTTCATTTGATATCGTAAATGTTATTTTTTTCTATAATTTTTTCTACAAACATAGAAAGAGAGCCGTCACAGCTCTGTTGGTAGTATGGTGGAACGTCTGGTTGGAGGAATAGAAGAGTTTTTCAGGATGCGCACCAACAAAGAAGAATAGGTTTCGGCCTCGGTAATTCAGAACATAAATGAGAGAATTTGCAGTTAATTTCATAGAATAGATCTTATCATTCTATCATTCGACCCTAGCGGTTGTTGTTTTTCCCTGGGTATTGTAATCAATTCAAACTTGTGCAACAGACATTTTCTCTCCTTAATATATATAGATAGGCAGAACTGCTGCCTTGCGCTTCAAAAGAAATAAAAAGATGACACAGGATACATGCTGGTTAGACCATAGAAAAACACAATAGCTGCACTAACAGGTACTTAATAAGATATCCGTGCCAAACGCTATGACAACATTTTTTTGACAAAGGCAATTCACTAACCTTGTCAATGACAAGAGAGAGATTTGGAACAGCTGGTTTAACTCCTTGTGTTATTTTTTGTACTACTAATTAACCATCTTCCCCTTCATATATGTGATAATTATAGTTAGTGACATTTATAAGTAAAAGAACCATCAGGAGGATCAACGCAACCAAGTTATTAATTTGCAGAGCTCACAATCTCATACGTTATATATTTTGCAATCAGAAGGATTTAAGCCTTGGGACACTAAATAAAGTAATTCTTGTAATCCATCTCAGCATAGTAATAACAACACAAATATCATGTCTGCACGACCAATAAGTACAAGCAAAACGGATCGAAATACCGGCAGAATCACTTGGCATATTCATACATAGTACCAAAATTGCCAAGAAACAAAATTCACCTGCATCTACCAGATTTTTCTCATAAAAAATTACACAGCATCCTACACAAGTTTGAGCAAAAAAAGAGGCCAGATACCTGGTTGCCTTGGCCATTCCATCAGCAAAACATCCTTTTGGCTTGAATTCACTTGCACCCTTGTATGTTTACATCAGTTGGATATTTGATGCCACCGAGCTCCATTTGCCTCTTATGTTCACCTGTTCAGGAACACCACTGGAGAATAGAATCATTGTTACATGCGGAAACAGAACTCAGTGATATCTCCAAGTTGCCTGTGGTCACAGAATATGAATGGAAAGTTCTTAAAACAAACAAAATAGCTATCAGGATTCAGGATGCTTTCTAAATATCACTGACAATTCCGTGATTCCATCTAAAAGCTAGCTAACTAAACATGTAAATGCTTGAGAGGGATAATTGTGAAAACTTACACGTGTTCTATTAATCAGTTGAATGGGGAAGATCTGACGAGTGAAATTATGCAGGCATGTTGAATTAAGAAGCACTAGCGGTAAGATTTGTTGGAATTACTAAGTGGGCTAAGGCCCATATGGAGAATAATTCCTAAAAAAATCTCAAAGGTCCACCTAATGGAGAGTGTCATGGGAGTTTAGTACTACCTTACTAGTTCTAGGAGAGGAAAACCTCCTTATAAAGGTAAACTCTCTCCTAGCTACTTGAGACATGCATAGTGGAGAAAACTAGAGAAACACATACGCGCGCTCGCTCGCCTCGCCAGGCGGCACACGTACGTGACATAGCGTGCAAATCTTAACAACTTATCTAGAGTTTGTTTGAACTCACGGGATAATTCCGGTTCAGTTACGAGTTAGAGATCGTGCTCTATAAATACCGAGCTACTCGGAATACGTACCGAGACAGATACGGATAATATCGGATACAAATATTTATTCGGATATCAAGTCAATGCAACAACCATTTAATACCACATAGATAATAGCAACACAACCATTCTATACATCCATAATGCAAGTATATTAGAGGCTTAGGGCATAACGGCATAGTACCTGTAAAATCACATAACCATATTTAAATTAGAGATACAAACATACAGTCAAGCCAAAAGAATAAAAGATACATTTATCACAGACGGATAGAGACAACTGTCTTGTTTCTCTTTATAGCTGAAAACCGAAACCATCTGTAACTTATGCAGCGAGCCAATCAAAGGTTAGATTAGGTTTTCTTACCGGATAATATCCATTTTTATACCCGGATAATCCGTATCCGTCAGATACCGTTTTCCTAAACCCGAACTCATATCCGTATAAAACTACCCGTATTTAGATCCGATATTCGAATAATCATCCAGGTACCCGAATATATGACCCGAATTTGTTCCGTTTAAATATGGGCGGGTGGGCGGGCAGGAAATACCCGGCTTGTTTTCACCCCTACAAACTAGGGCTTGCCATCTCTTCTGTTCTGAGCGTCATTCGTCGTTTACTCCGTCCCGTTCGTTGGCGTGCACCAGCGGATTGGGAGAGCAGGTCTTCGGAACCCTCGCCTTCGACGTCCTGCATTGGAAGAGGGCGAATAAGATTTTTGGGAAGCACTACGCGTGACTACTCGCTGTGCACCCATCACGGCTCGTCTTCCTTCACGTTCGGGCACTGCGCATCGTCGTCACCATCCGGTGCCGCGTGTTGTTTGTGCGATACATGTTGCGCCTGTGTCTACTTCAGAACAGCCTGTGTCTGCTCCAGAATAAGGCTGTAGGTACGCGTATACTATGCCTTCTGTGTTTAATCTATTTATGTTAATTGTTGTCATATACATGTTTAGGTCAGATTATATGGTTTTGTTTACTTGTGTTATTAATATCATGATTTATTTATGGAATAAATTAAATCTACATATGCTTATATTCTCAACAAGATTAAGTTAACAATTAGAGAACCTTGTTCCTTTTCAATCCAAGAGACTTCAAGACTGTAACACCAAAAGTCCACCAAACAGAATTTGTCACCTTAACAGCTAGGAAAATCGCAGCTCCACAGAAGATGGTGCAAGAAACCAATGTTAACAGCAATGGAGACCATGTGTGCTTACCTTCAAAGCTGCCTCCTCTTGTTCAGTCCAACGGAGCCTCGTGCGCCTTCCAGTCGGTGCAAAAGGATTACAGCTGCAAGAAGGCATACTCAAATTATAGTTAGTATCAAAGCATGACAGTTCCAATAAGAATTTTTTACAATAAACGGAGAATCTCAATAGTAATCTGTGCCAACAAACACTGGAGGTCTAGAAAACTAATGTCTTGAAATTTTCATAGTGATTCCATCGTTAAATAGAGAATACCTTCCGTGCCTGTTGTAAAATCATGATCACGTTTAATATTTTGTGATGAATAATTAGCTTTAAAAATAATTTATTTAATAAAATAGGTTTGAAAATAACAGTATATGCTAATATGAGTCAAGTTAGGAAAAACTTATGTTTTAGATATGGTTCCTTTGTTTTTGCATGTGTAAGTGAGTTTTAAGGCCTCCGGAGTATTACCGGTGATGAATTGGAAGTCGACTTAGAAGAAATTGATGTCCGGATGATTAGGAGATCACGCAGGATACTAAAGGCTAGATATCAATGCACATAGAGGTAAAGATTTATTAGGCATATAAGAGGAATTGTGTGTATATGGAAAGATAAGTCTATTTTGATGGGAGTCCAAGATTGAAAAGTTTAAGTCCTAGTAGGACTAGGAGTTGAATCCTAATAGGATTAGGAGTTTTACTCCTGCTTTGTGTAGAAAGTTTTAGGTATAAATAGATGAGGGGTTGAGACTCTAGGTGCATCAAGCTTTTGAGAAGAGAAAAATTAGGTTTTACCCTAGAGTCATGGCTTATGTACAAAAGTTGAGAGAAGAGTGTTGTAGTTTGAGGGTTTCTTTTATTCTGTAAAATATTTTGGTTTTTGGTGTTTCTACCATTCACCCCTTCTCTGATAGACTTGGTTCTTGTGTTCGATCCTACAAATAGTATCAAAGCCACATTTGCTCTTTTTGATCTTAACCAATCTTGAGTTTTCGCCATGGCTGATAGATTTTCAACCAAGCCTCATGTTTTTTAGGAGTTGATTTTCAATTTTAGAAACAAAAGATGTAATCATTTATTATGTCTCAGGGTGATGATATTTGGTAAAAAAATTTTAATCCTTATGATATTCCTGAGGCTATAATTGCAGAAAACAAAATTGAATTTGAAAAAATAATTGTAAAGCTAGAAATATGATTTTAAGTGGTATTTCTCGCTCAGATTTTGATCGGATTTCTCATTTTGAAACTGCGTACTAGATGTGGAAGGCCCTATGTGATTTTCATCAAGGTTCTTCTAACATCAAGGAAATATGCAAAGATTTGTTTAAAAAGGACTATATGAAATTTGAGATGAAACCTGGCGAAGCTTTAGATGACTATTTTGCACGTTTCAATAAAATTATTCGCAACCTTCATTCTGTGGATAATTCTTTTCGTCTTTTCATACTACTTATACACAGTCTGAAATTGTTAAACATCTTTTAAATGGTCTTGATATGTCTGTCTGAGAGATGAAGGTTACATCAATTCAAAAATCTGTTAATAGAAATACTTTAACATTGAATTCTCTGTACACTAAATTAAAGACACATGAGATGAACATTCTTTCTCGTAAGATTGATTCTAAATCTACTGTTTTGTATCTTCTTCAAGTTTTTCTGTGAATGCTTCTTCATCATTTTTCTCTTACTGCTTTTAAAGCCACGTTCAATGAACAACTCGAGCAAGTCTCTGAGGAGGGCTTGTCTTTACTTATTAATAAGTTTTCTTGAGTTTTAAATAATGTTAAGAACAAAATAAGAGGAGGCCTGGTCTGGTGTTTTGAATGTGGAGAGCTAAACCACATTCGTTCTAAGTGTACTAAGCTCGAGAGATCCAACAAGGAAGGCGAGGCGGAGAAGAACCAGAAGGATAGCAAGCGCTCAACTTTTGAAGACAAAAGAAAGAATAGCAAACGCAAACTAGTACGCCAAGTGCTAGAAGGTTTCAAGCAAGTTGAGTTGAACGATGAAGAATCTGAAAGTGACGACGAAAACATATGCAAAGGTAAGAATTTTACAAGTTTAGCTCTTATTGCTCGTAGTGTGTCAAACTTTGATGAAGATGAATCTGATAATGATGATGACAAGGTAAATTTTACTTATAATCAATTAGAACATGCTGCTTTTGATCTCGCTGATAAACTTAATATATGTACTAAAAAGCTTAAAAACGTGATCATACTTTTAAAGTTCTAAATGCTGAAATTGCAAGATTAAAATTTCTAATTCCTGATGATGATGATTGCAAATCTTGTGAGGTGTAATATTCTGAAATGCCCACCGTCGTGTTCCGTCGCAATACCTCGCTGCCGACCATTGTCCGGCAGATCCAAGCCGTTGGGCATGTTTACCGAGCCCTGTTCTCTCTACCGACGCCCCTTGCCTCCCTCTGGAACCGCCTGAACACGCACTGTCGTCGCCCGCTGTTCAATGCCACACTGTTCTTCGTCTTCCTCTTGCCGCTCGACGGAGAGCCGAGAACGTCTTCCGCTCGCTCGTGCACGCACGGCTCAGTAGACTCATGCGCCTGCCCGTGGGTCCACCGAACTTGGGAGCATCGTGAACCGCCAGTGCACCCCGTCCATCGCTCGCCCGCGCACGTGCTTTGTGGAACCATCTTTTCGTAGACCCGTAGCTGACATCGAGCCCCGCTCATCGGGTCGGACCCACCTGCTAGGCATCGCCTCGCCCCGTTATCCACCCCCCGAACCATTGACAGCGGAGCCCGCCCAACGGCTAGAGCCCACCTATCAGGTCCCTCGCGCACCGCCCCGGCCAACTGGGCCGCCCCACTTCGGGCCGGCCCGTTTTCGCTGAATCCCATGCGCGCTGAATCCCATGGGGCGTGACAGATTTCAGTCACTTGCTCACTGGCCATTGGATTGAAATCCAACGGCCAGGGAGTCGTCTTCAAGCTTCAACCAGTGGAGGAGTGACGGCGATAACGACTTCCTAGCGGTGGCGGCCGCGATGGCGAGCTCCTCTTCTCCGGCAACAGTGTGATGATGGTGGTGAGGTTAGAGTTTAGGGTTTTGGGATGGGGATCGGGTTAGGAGGAGGGCTAGGGGAGGGGGAAGAGGGGGGTTTTCCCCGAGCTTAGAGGGATGGCTATGGGACGCGACTGGACCGGCGGTAGGCGACGACGACGGGAAGGCAGCGAGGCGGCGGGGGTGCCGCCAGAGCCACAGGGATGGAGGCTGGCGGTGGACAGGGTTGGCGGTGGGGGCGAAGGAGGCCATGTGGTTAGGAAGCGGCGGTCGGCGGCGGCAAATTCGGCGGTGTGAGCCGCCTTAGACGAGGAAGTGGGCGGCGCGGGGGAATGGCGCCGCCACTGGCTAATGGAGGAAGAGAGAGGAAGAGGTGGCTGGTCTGGCGGGCCTCGCCGGCGCCGTTGACGGCTTCCGGCCAGCCGGCAAGGTCGGGCAGCGGCACGCTCGGACGGTGGCGACGGGGGAATCGACCAGGAGGAGCGGTGGCGGTAGCGATGGCGTCAGGAGTTGGGAGAGAAAAAGGGTAAGGCTAGGGGTTTGCACGAATCTTGAAAACATGGCCATCCAAATTTGACTGATATTTTTTTCATTTCAGGCAACTGAAGAGAAGACAGTCCCTTCGGTAATTGTTTGATGTGAGAGAAACACAGACAGAGACGACTCCTTTGAACACACTGTAAAAGAAGCGTTAAGTGCCATAGAGTGCTGCTTCTAGTTGCTTTGTATGAGCTCTTATTGCCATCCTGTTTGGTTTGGAATTGGCGCGTTTTTTGCCGTCAGTAGCGTAGCGTGCATCCAACTGACCGTATGACATGTTAAAAAAGAAGAATACTGTACAACATTAGCACAGTTTAATGAAGGAAATCATACATTCTCTCTGGGTTTAACAAACAAAAAGGGAAAAAAGAGAGAACTTATTTGCTGCTGAAGCAGAAAGAAACGAGATCAAGGCGTTGTTACTGTTTGTAAGAAAGAAAGAAAGAAAAAGAGCATCTGCGAATACATCCGATGCCGCGCTGTTCATGTTCGATCCGCTCCAAGGCTGCTCTTCCATTGAGCACGTAATTTTGGAGTTGGAGCAACGAGGGGATTAGAAGAATTAATCAGAGGTAATGTTAATCCAGATTTCTAATCCCCCGGTTTGTTTATGGGCCGAAGGAAATAGTAGTACGTACCTTTTCTGTTCTAGATTATAAGTGTTTTGATTTTGGTTAAAGTTAAATTATTTTAATTTTGATCAAATTTATAGAAAAAATAGTAGTAATATTTTAAACACAAGATAAATATATTTGACATGTAGTTATAGATCAGCAATATGATATGCACATCATCATCGCGGATCTACATTTCAACGGAAAATGGTACACTGAACCACTCTGGACATACAGTTACATTGACCACCCATAAGCATAACAGCTAACAACTACACACATTTAGAGGTGAAGTGAAATACGCATATGCCCTCATTTTTGTGGCCCTAATAGGCACCAAAATTGCATGATACTACAACGTTATGAATCCCCAGCCCAGCAGATAGCAAGACATCAGGATCAAATATATTCTTGGTGCTGTACTTGTTCCACTGGATCGGAAGCCGTCATCATCCAGGTAGCTCATCCTCCTCCTACCTCGTCAGACCATGATGAGTACTGGCATTCGGCAGTGGGTGGTCGTGGACGCCGTAGTAGGTGGTGAAGACGAAGCGCGCGTCGTCCGGCGCCCGCTCCACTGTCTTCTTCACGCTGCACCCCTCACTCGAGCACAGGTAGTAGCTCCTGCACGATCGATCCAACAGTCCGCGTTTCGATCTTAAAATAATAATGGTATCGGTAGCCGGTGAGTGAGGATCGGAGGGATGAATACCTTGGGTTGGGGTTGTTATCGACCGTCTTCTTGGCGTACTTCCTCCATTGGAAGCCGTCGTCCAGCTCGTCCACCTCCGACGACCTCGTCTTGACAGCGAACCTGCTGCAACAAAAAGCAGTACTGGCATTAGCGTAAGAGATAGCACTTCTCCTTTATTTTACAGTCATCAGGTGTACTATCTCATAATCCCTTATGTTTATGAATAAAAATTTTAACCCCCTGATCTTTTATATTTATGACAGAGAGAGTAGCATATGAGTAAAAAGCAACGAAATTTCTTTTAAAAAAAAAGGAAAGAAGAGGTGATAATCTAACGGTGAAAACGTGAAATCAGGTTAAAAAAGGGGTTTGCTAAGAAAAACTTGGCACTTGTTACTACAGTACAGTATAGTTACAATAAATTATATACAAAGTATGTTATAACTATAGTATAGCTATAATATAATTATACTGTAATAATAGTAAAGTTAGATTTAGAAGTTTTTTGTTGAGAGATTTTCCTGTCGGGTTGTAGCTAGTTTTAAAAAAAATTGGTGCTGCCTTTTTAGAAAAACCATATTTGGAATTAGTGTTGTCAACGTGGCGTTTTTATAATAGTAGAGATTAGCGTGTGTGAGAGAGAGAGAGAGAGAGAAACTAGTGTACTTACTGAACGAATTCGAAGGAAGGCCGGTTGGGGTGCGCTCGTGCGATGTCTCGGAACGCACGCTTAACCGCTGTCACACGTTCCGTTTGTCCCCCTTGGTTCAACACATGGATGAGTTGGAGGCTGAAGAGGTGCTCCATGCCGGTAGGTGTTCCGTCGATGGTCGTCGATTCACAAGTGTCCAAGCTCAGAATGAGGTCGCTGAGGTTGGGCATTACACCCTCCGCGAAGCTCAGCCGTGAGGCAGCATGTTGACCGACAGACAGTCTCAAGATCTCCAGAGATGGGAATGCTGCTGCCCTGCTACGAGTGTTGGCGAACATGAGAGGGATGCTCGACGAATGGGGTCCCGGTGCCACACGCAAATCGAGGTCCACGAGGGAGGGCAGCTCTCCGAGAAGACCAGCCCCGTCGGTGGACATCTCTGACACCAGCAGTAACAGGATTCGGAGGTTACGGAGCGCAGCGTTCATCCACCGGGGAACCCTACAAAAGCGCCACCTACGTAGTTGCAGGATCTCAATACTAGGAGGGAAATCAGACAATGAGCCCAGTCGGTTGCCATCGTCGTAAATACTACTTCCAAGCACGGAATCCATATCCAAAATTCTGAGGTTGTTGAGTTTTCTGATGCAAACCCCCAGGGCATCAAAGTTACCACTACCACTCACGGTGTCTTGATCAAAATTGAACCACAGCTCCTTTAGGTTGGTAAGCTCACCGAGGGCCTTCATGTCCACGTCCGGGGGACGGTGTATTCCAAGCCGGCGTAGAGATCTTTTCGTCTTGTGTAACCCATTGGGAAGCCTTGTAAACCGTGGAAGCCACAGGTGGGATAGGCAGGGCAAGCTGCCGATATCTGACAGTGAGTTTACAGCTCCACCCGCAAATATTTCCAATGTCTCCAAGTGTAACAGTCCGCATAATCTACTAGGGAGCTTTACCTCACCAGCAAACAACTCCACCCTCAAATACCTCAGTTGGAGTAGCTGGCTGATGCAAGTGAGGTCCAATCGACCATTGTCGCCATTCGGTTCGATATACAACACTCGGAGATGTTTGAACGGCAACAACAACGGAAGCCCACGTGTATAATCTCCAAACAGTGAAAATGATCGAACTTGAGCCAGGCAAGCAGGAATGGCCTCACCCTCTACGAATGCTGTGCAGTCCGATTCAACATCATTTAAGTGCAGTGACAACCTACGGACCTTACTGCAGCTATTGGCATGCTGCCGAGCCATATTCGTGTAGTCTTCGCTACTGTGTGCAATACTGATAAAATTATCTTCCTTGCACTTGCTCAATATCAGATCAAGCATCATATCATGCACCTTGCAACTCTTCACCTCCCCATGGTTAGTATGCTCAGGTTGAATCAACCCCCTGTTGATAAGCTCATTGAAATAGCTCTTGCCAGCATCCTCCATTTCTTGCCCATGCGAGTTGCTCACGAAACCTTCGGCTATCCACTGTCTAACAAGATTGTCCCTGTTGATCTCATAGTCCTCAGGAAATTTGCAAAGATACAGGAGGCACGTTCTGAGATGAAGAGGAAGATTCTTGTAGCTCAGGTTTAGAATCCGCCTCATCCCTTCCAAGGTCGGGTTTCTGCCGAGCATAGTGCCCAACATATTCTTTATGCTCTCCCATTCTTGCATTATTCTTGCCGGTCGAGAAGCTAATAGGCTGCCTATAGTAATAATTGCAAGTGGCAAACCTCCACACTTCTTCAAGATTTTGGCTGAAACTTCTCTATATTGTGAGGGACATCCATCCTCCAACCCAAATACTCTTTTAAAGAACAGTCTTCTTGAGTTTTCTTCGTCTAGGGACGTCATTCTGTAAACATATTGACTATTGCCACATGCCCAGCTAGCCACATCTTCCACACGTGTGGTTACTATCACTCTGCTACCATTGCCATTCTCTGGAAAGGCACATCTAATAATGTCCCATACTGCTTGATCCCACAAATCATCAACTACAATAATGTACCTATCAAATTATTGTGTCAATAGATTATATCTACATTCATCACATTAAGAGATATATATATTTGTAAATTATAAATGAAACTATGCATTAGAACTTTATTTGACAAAATAAACTAAAAATGTTCAACTCAATAGTTTACATTTCCATCCTCACAAAAATAAAGTCAAAGTAAAAGAAACAACATTCTTGTAACGCCCGTGTTTTTGTGTCCGAGAAAAATTATTTTGAATAAAAATTATTTGTGAAGTTTGTCTCTTTTTCAAATTTCTGAAGTGCGTGCCATGGGTGGATCTCAAATTTCAAACCTCAGAAACCCTCCCAAAAAATTCCCCAAAATTCATGAGCTCAAAAGTCCAAATTCCCAGAGAGAGATCTCAAATTTCCGGCGCTCGACGACGCTATTTTGCTGCGGCGAATACGGAGCCGTGAGTTGCCTCTGCACACCATGCTCCGTGCGGTAGTCACCAAATTCCACCGAGGTGAATTCCCTGCCGCGATCGGTCCGCAACATCTTCAGCTTGCGCCCTAACTCAACCTCCACCATGGCTTGGAACCGCTTGATTGCCGTCGGCGCTTGATCCTTGCTAGCTAGGAGAGTAAGCCACATGAAACGGCTCACATCATCAACTAGCAACAGGAAGTACCGGTTTCCACTTGGGGTTGCCGGCGTGATGGGGCCGCAGAGGTTGCCATGCACCAGGTTGAGCAGGTGTTCGGCAAAATTCCTCGCCTTCTCCGGGAACGGAGTGCGCCTCTGCTTCCCCGTAAGGCAGCTTTCACACACCTGATCGACGTGATCAATGTGTGGCAGCCCACGTACCATGTCACCCTATGACATTTGCCTCAGAGACTTGAAGCTGATATGTCCATACCTAGCATGCTAGCGCCATGCTGCATCGGTGCTCCGAGCGGAGAGGCAGACAGGACGAGCGAGGGTGAGATTGATGGAGTAGAGCCTATTCCGTGAACGAGGCACGCGCGCCAGGAGGTTGCGGTCGCGGTCACGGATTCTCATCATGCCGCCGCGGACGAGCGCCTCGCACCCGTTCTCATCGAGCTGCCCAACGCTAACGAGGTTCGCCGTTAGTCGCGGGATGTAGTAAACACTGGTGAGGCCGCGATGTTCTCCATTCTTGCAGGCGAAGAGGATAGCGATCGCAGCATCTTGGGAGGGACCGCACGAAGAATGGTGGCCAGCGCAAGGCGATCATCTCGGTATTCAACCTCCTTGTCTTCCTCTGGCTCCACAGCCTACCAAAGACCCTGCGCCTGCAGGTTCACCATCATGAGGAGCGCCCACTCCTCGTAGTTGGTCCTCGTCAGGATCGGGTACTGGACGGAGGTGCTCGACTCCTTGATGACATGCTGCACCACGACATCCGGTGCGTGTGGGTTGCGCTGCCGCCCTCGGCCGCGCTCCGGCGATGGCGATGGACGGCGACGCCGCGGTGGAGTACGGGAGAGTGCTCCGGGTGAGGCTGAGCGCGCCGCCGACATGGCAACCAGGGAGCAACAGGGCTCTGATACCAATTGTCAACGCCACACCGAAGGTGTTCAATGAAATGCTCTCTGTTTACTGTAGCAAATCCAGCAAAACTAACGAGAAAACAGAGAAGGGAGTTTTTGTGCCGCCCCGACTTAGCAGCGATTTTCTGATGCATTTGATCAACTTAAATACAATGTAGGCATGTCTCAAAGACCTCCCTACTGGGTCATGCCCACCCACGACCGGCGGTGCTCCTCGCCATGCATCTAGTGCGTGTCCACCTGCCTCCGGATTGAGCCGCGCCATCACACGACCGGAGCACACGCATACGCACAATCCCTAAGACTCGGACGCACTTATCGCATGAACAAAGCACGCGTCGAAGTTCACAGATATAGCGCACAACCGTCACAAGCAACGCCGTGTGCGAAAACGCTGGAAGGGAAAAACTGAAAAACAGAGGATGACTGAAAATAGGGGATGGAGCAGAACAGGCTTGGCACGAGATTAATTTCAACATTCCTTGCCTCCGGCCATCGAAACACCACGCCGCCACCACCACCGCACTCCTCGCCTCCTCGCGACCGCGTTCCGCCGCACGCCGTCGCTCAACCACCACAAAAGCAGAAAGCCCCAATTCCGCACCTCCACCGTTCGCCGTCGCCGCCAAAGGTATAGCCTCATCTTTTCTTTTCTTTCTCTAATTCACACCATGCCACACCAATCACCGACCTCCCGAGCCTGCTCCACCACGGTAATGGTCACCGTTGGCGAACCTCTTCCTTCCCCCGCCTCACCGGCGAGGATCGCCATCGCGTTTCGCCGCCGTCGATCGCCCTCAACTCAATCTGAGCCGCTCAACTTTCGCCGCCACCTCCACCTCCTATATCTGTGCTCTGCTCGCCGCCACTCACCGTGATTCGGTCAGTCGCCATCGAGCATCGTCGGCCATCAATCTCTCTGGCCTCCCTCGTCTCCCCGGGCTCGCGGGCCGGCGTGGCAGCCACGGGCCACCCGAGCCACATCGGGTTGGCCCAGGCAGACCGTCCGCTGGCCTTTGGGCCAACCGCGGCAGCCCATCTAGCCCTAAAGCCGAGGCCACCAGCCCATTCTCCCCTCGACCCATCACACCACAGCCCGAATCCCATCCTCTCTCTATCTCTAACCAATAGGCCCCACATGTCAGCCTCTATCCCACATATAAATCTTTTCCCAAAATTCTTTTGTTGTTGTTTTTCTGCTCCCTCATGTTCAGGTTGAAGATGGTGTAAGTTTCGGTTTCATCCTTAGATTCAAGCTACTCCCTGTGGATTGGTGTGCTAGTAATGGAAAGTTTTGTTGTTCTGCTTTTGCTTGGAGGTTGCTTCTTATGGTGTATCTATGGTTACAACAAGTTATAATTTATTATGTATTCGTAAGTTTTATAATGATTCCTATTTTGTTACCGTGATTACCAGCTTGGAATCCTCACAGTTCCGTAGGGAATGGTTCGTTGTCCTCTGCAGCACGGCTTATCTAGCACCGTCTTTATAGTGGTATCAGGTCAGAAGCACCTTCTCCTCCTATAAATCCGGGCCAAGTGCCCATGTTCCCATCACCACTCCATCGAGCTCCTGGTCTACATCGAACACCTTCAAGGCTGCCTTACGACACTATCCAGCCTCCGTCATTGCCTGATCCCCCTCCACTGCCACCACCGGGCTCCTGGTGGACACACACCACCAACACGCAGCTCTACAGCTCTCTTGGGTCGTTTGTACGGTGGTCAAGTCAATAGTCTTTGACTGTCCGTATGACCAAAATACCCTCCAAACAAGATCGGTATCGGGGAAAAAATATATAAAGGCCATATATTTCTCTTTCTTGGCGCATTGTGATTGGCAACCTCCTTATCCCTATGTGCATTGCAGGGAAATGCAAAAAAATGAAAGCCAGGGAGGAGAGAAAAATAGAAATAAAGGGTATTTTTGGATATTTTTAGCCCCTGGCTAACCTGTTAATTCTACCGCTTAGTGGCACGAGTGCAATGAGTCAAGATCCTATGGTAGTTTTACAAGTAAAACATGCACAAGTGGCAAATATACGATTGTTTTAATTAAATAACACCACGTAACTATGCAGAATACTTTTTAATACAATACACACCTTCTCTTATGAGGATATATAGATTAAAGCACACAATTACTACATGTAAGTGAAGCAAAAATACATACTAGTTGTTACCTTTCATGCTGCAGATAGACTCTAAGGCCATCGATTAGTTTTTGCACCTCAGGAGCTTCAGAAGAATCTGCTATCCCAAGGTCTGATTGAATGCCATAAAGAAGTCTTGTTATATCAGGTCTTTGGGAAACCGAGACAAATGCCTTGCAGTCGAATTGCCCCCTAATCTTATCATATACCTGTTTAGCAAGTGTTGTTTTACCAAGACCTCCAAACCCGGTGATGGACACTACCTTGAGTCGTCGTTGCTCTGCATCACTATTGTTTACTGACAACAACTCGAGTAGCTCTTCTATTGGGCCGTCAATGCCCACAAGAGAAGCAGCTTCTTTGTATAGCACCGAGATCCGAGGATCTACATGCACAAAGGTGGAAGTGCCAGATTTGCTGCAAACATCAACAAGATTGTACCTCATGCGGCGCTCATTTGCTTCGACCACAAGAGCTTTGAGATTGTCGATCTGGCTGGCAACTCGATGACGAGACCGCAATGTCTTGAGACGGCGAGCAGTCCTCCGAATGAACCCTGTATCATCCGCATGATCAAGATGACTCATCAAGTCATCGATGCAGTCCTCCATGTCGTAGGCCATCTCCCTGATGTGGCTCCTCCAGTCCTTAGCCAACGGGTCGAGCTCATCATCATCATCCATGAGCGCCATCTTCTGAAGAAAGGCGTTCATGGCGGTGAGCTCGTCCCGGAGGAAGGAGACCTGCTTCTGCACCCCCTTGAGCTTCTTGTACTCGTCGCCCATGAGAGTGATGAGCTTTGCGAGTAGGGGGCTTATCACCCCCATGGATGCGCTCACCGCCATCTCGTGCACAAGTACAGCGCGCTGGCTCTCGATCGATCAGTAGCTAGCTATTGGAGTGTATCACCCCTTGAGTTGAGACTCAAGGAGAAGATCGAGTTAGCTAGCTGCAAGTTCACTGGAGTAGCCAGTTGCTACTCATCATTTTACTAATTGTAACCATTATTCTTCACGGGTGGTACGGTACCTTGTAAAATTTCCTCGAGATCCACGGCAAGATTAACAAGTACACTAGGCGTACCTTTTTTTTTGGCTGCATGACCACCACTACGTGCTGTCGGTGTCGGTGATTATTCATCTCAGATACCGGCGAGCCTGCCTGCATATGGCCGTTTCAATTCCCCATGCAATGCATATATGGGCCTCTTCATGCATATGGGCTGTTTTGAAGCATTTTTTGGGTCGATATCATCGTACTGGGCCTTCAAGTCTAACATACTACGTACTCCAGCAGCAGTAGTACTCTCCACTACGCAGTGTATGCATGCCCAAACTGTCTCTACAAATGCCATCGATCGAGGGCATTGAATGGCGATACATTCTGTGCTTTACTGAGTTCTTGAAACAACATGGTGAACGACATACAGTCACACAGGACAAGTGTACATGACATGCTACTGTACAGTATACGTACTGATAGCCTAGCTTGCACGCCATGCTCTTCAGCTACTCTGAATCGATCGCATATGCTACTTACCAGTACAATCAACTGCAATTACTTCACCAAAACTGCCGTACAAAAGTGCATAGAAACTGCACGACTGCAGGTAAGTACATCCGTGGTGTTTGTTTCCACACTGAAAATTCCATTGGAGCGGCGTCGTTAGGCTGCTGATCAGGTGTAGCATTCTGACAGAATTATTGTCATCTTAATGGTAACATCCCTGCTTGTACTACTGCTGAATTAGTGCTTGTTTAACTCCCTATGGTTGACTTCAATCGGATAGCCTTGTTTTGTGGCATGGCTAACCACTTGACAGCTCGTTGTAATTACCACTACCTACAGTGCCTAACCAACTTTGTCCATTGTGCACACCGTCCAACCTAAGCTGCTAGTGGGTTTGGTCCTGATTGCTCCTAATCATGGAAGATGAGTAGGAGATGACACTAGACTTTTGCCTAATTCTTGCTGATTCGTGCAACAAACGAAGAATAATCTACACACTGGAGTATATATCAATAGGACCGCAATCACAGGAGCATCTATGTGCTCTAAGCCTCTAGGTAGCATAAAACCTAACCAAAATTTTATAGTCTAGCCGTTATATAGTTGACTGCATTATGTCCAGCGTGCCCTTTTTCTTTTTCAGATAAAGAATTATGGACAGTTGCAACCAATGTTCTAAATGAAGCTAAAGCTGAGTATAATTATTCAGTTAAAAATCTTCATTCAGTAGACCACAATGCCATTTTGCATAGTATATCTCATTCCGAAAACACAATCATTACACAACCAGAAAGAAGAACAACCCTATGCCCATGTGCCAGGCACTACCTATCTATCACCAAAAGATTGACAAAACTTTACAAAAAAAAGATACATAATTACATACTAATTAACAAGAAAGAACACTGATCTGATGATCATCCCCGTATATCATCTGTAAGACTGTAACCGCAAGGCCATCCCAATCAAGAAACTGACACGTATAAAAATGAAATTTTTACCACAAAAAACGCAGCTTTTTACTGTTGCATGGTCGGTTTCACGATCATTTCTTGGCGAAATTACCGCAGGAGGATGAAGCGGAAGCAGAAGCGGTGGTGTGGTCGTCGGACTTGTGCACTTTGCTCTTGGCCTTGTGCGCCACCAGCATCTTCTTCAGCGACCGCATCATCGCCACCAGCCCCGGCGCCCGCCGCCGCGAGCTCCTCGACGCCCCCAGCGCCGCACCGCCATCGCCCTCATTGCTGCTCGCCGGCTTCTTCTTCCGCTTCTCGGCGAGGTCCAGGCCACCGACGGAGCGGCGGCGTGACACGTCGAGGGAGGCTAGGAACACGTCGCCCTTCTTCGTCCCGCCGGCTGCTGCTACTGCCGCGTCGTCGTCGTTGAGGTCCTCCCAGAGGCTGTCCATCCTCTCCTCCTCTTCCTCTTCCTCCTCGTCCTCGCCGTCGCAGAAGCCGCCGGCGTAGTCGCTGAGGGCGGGGGAGCATGCGCCGCCGCCGGTGGCGTGGCGCCGGAGGACGAGATGCGCGTTTCGCCACGGCGAGCCGGCGCAGTCGGCGGCTGAGAAGCTGCGGCGGATGGGCGAGGAGAGCAGCCAGACCGGCGGGGAGGAGCAGGGAAGGTGGTGGCCGGTGGCGAAGAGCCGCGGCTGCGGCGCCGTGGGGAAAGTGAAGTCGTCGTCGTCTTCTTGTAGTTGCTGCTCCGGCGCCATGGGCATCGTCGTCCTCGCGGCTCGCTGCTTCTGCTGCTCTGGTGGTGTGAAGTCGTCGTCTTCTTCTTGGGGCGCGGAAGGAAAGAAGCTAGGTAGCTGGCAAGAGTAAGAAAGAAATGGAAACTGAAATGAAATGCAACGGAAGGAAAGGATGAGAGAATGGCGATAGCGGCATCGTCGCTCGCCTCCTTTATTAGTAGCAGGACAGACGAGGAGATAAGTCCTGCTTTGTTTTTTTGGAATTTTTATGGCTTGTATATGAAATGGTGTTTGTAAATTTGCATTGAGTAAATAAAATTTTGTAAAATTGATCGCAATATCACTGGATTTCAGTGTTACTTTACAATAGAAAACAATGTTTTTAAATTGTAAATTAAAGTTAGTCGTAAGGGTACCGATCAGATGACTAATCATGGTTAGTCGTCTATCAGGTCCGATTAGTCGGAGGCTAGTCAATGTCTAGTTGTCCTGCTACACAGGATGTGTATAGTATAAGTAGTTAAGTATAGCTAAATATTATACTGATTTTGTTCTATATATTGTACTAATGAATATGCGTAAACAAAACAAGTAATAACTATTTATGTGGGTCACAATCACGACATGTGTAACCTAATGGGCCAAGCCCACAGCCACACTCCGGCCCCAAAAGTGGCTCTGCCGAACTAGTCGTCCACGGCATAATCGAACGACTAATCATGGTTAATGGGTGATTAATCGGACAACTAGTTTTTTAATCGAGCTAATCACATCAGAGTGCATAATCGAGCTACTAGCACCGATTAGGACACAGATTAGGACGACTAATCATGACTAACCATGATTAATCGAACGATTTAATAACATTGATAGAAAATAGTAGTACAATTCAAATTTTTATGAACATGTCAATGTTAAAATTACTTATATTTATGATTCGGTCTAAAGCAAGGTTTTGGCTTTGGATTGACGTTAGAGAGGGTGCACGGGGTTGGGAAAAAAATGTTGGTTTACCTGGCTCCATGGCTCGGTTCAAAATGGCTTCTATTGATCTAGTTTTTTTAAAAAGCCGGTTTCACCTTATCATGGCTCGGCTCGTTAATTAGCTCACTAAAAAATTCTAAAATAATAAATTAATTTTGAAACTAGCTCAATAAAAATACTCGATTTAGAAGTGGTTATTTCGTTCTGGTGTTGATCGACTCCGCCAGAACAGTCCAAGAAGGAAAACAATTAATTAGGGTTCGGTCTCTTGTCCAACGAATCATGCCAGATTGGCAGATTACATTGACATTGACATTGGTCAATCGAAGCCTAATTCATTTGAGAGAATCAAGTGCTAATCGGTTGATGTTTGCCATGCAACATTTGGATGGAACTTCGATTCTTCTGCCATTTCTATCCTTTCGATCTACTGGTGGCAGACGATCGATCCACCACAGTTTGTGCCTAATATTGGACAAATCTGTACCTTAAAGTCGTATTGCAGAGAAAGTGATGCGTACCAATGGCAATTTCATGTTTCACAATGCACTTTAGATCGTTGCCAAGCCAGTACGAATTGGAGGCTTGCATGCATGGTTGACTCACCTGTTGTTTTCTTTAACTTTTGACAGGAAAACCAGGTGCTAATTAATTGCAATTGGACTAAACTTATTGCAGGTTGGCTAGTACTTGCCGTCTGGTACGTTTTTGTTCTTCATTCCCATGAACCTCTTCAGCAGCACTTCTTTTTTATGTTTGTCAAAACTTGTAAGCTTAGATTGGTAAGGTAGAGTCCTTTTACAGCACAATATACTAGTAATAAGGAGAAGGTGGTATATGTAAAATCTAACTATTTATTTAAATGGGTATATAAGTAAATGATATCTTAATTATAAAAATTACCTATATTACCACTGAGGTATTTTAGTCCAGAAAAATGTTTTTATTCCAATCAGTTCGATCGGACGCCGATGCTATCTTCTCTAACACGAATCTCCATACGATCGGATGGTAAAAAGACATAATAATCAGTCAAAAATAACTAATAGATTACATATATACCTTTTTTTTTATTTTTTTCCATAATACCTTTATACTAGCTATACTAGTGATGTATACTACATATGCTGCAAGTTTTAATAGTATAGAGTGAATCTGCACCGTTATAATATATTGCACTCTAAAGAAGCTTGATAAGTTAATAGAAAGCATAACGAAATTAGGGACATAGATCGAGAAATAGATACTTGTGAGGAAGGCTCAAGAAGATTGACCCTAGCGTACATAAACCCCATTCACTACTGTATTTGTAAGATGCTTGCTTTTTAGTTTGCTTGATTTGATAGAAAGTTCAAAGAGGGATGACAGATAGAGTCAAGTTCTTATGCATACTTGCAAAATACCTATACTTTACTATAGATAGAAAAAAATACATTGTAATATGTTTACTAAATATGATAGTATTATTTTCTGCTAATTCGAATATATGGTATTTACTTGTTTAAACTAAATATTGAAATATTCTTTATATAATATCAGAAAATATCAAGACATAATTTATAAAAACTGAAAAGAAGTGGTTGGGTGATGGATTTACTGTCACCACCGCTAAAATGTTTTTACATGAGTATAGATGTGCAGAACGAGTAGTACTTGATTAACTTATGCTGCCTAATCTACCTACCTACCTAACTTACTAACTACTACTAGCTGTTTGCACTACAATGGTATGCACTAGGTTGTTGGTAGTACCTTACATGCACATAGATCTTTTGTACATGTAACAATAAGCAAGATAACCAATCTTGACGCTAATTCTGTGATCGATCGACTTGTTGCCCTACTGTAGGACAAATTGACAACGTACGTACGTACACTTAATTTATTAGCTGCAGATTAATTTCTTCACTTATCTGGAGAAACAGGCAATGAACAGAGAGGTGATTAATTATCCAATCTGATCGATCTACACTGGAGAGATATTGGAATATTGGATGAATCATGAACTGATGACTCTGGCCGCTTCCAACTCTTTGCAAGTTGCAACTGAACTAATTGGGCTGATGTGGTCGACTGATCGGCCCATGTTTAGTTGAATCGGGCCGATGAAACGTGTGTTCTCTTTCTGGACTTAGGCTTAGTTTGTAGGGTGTGAAAGTAAAAAGAAAAAGATTATGTAAAATGAGATGAGCTATTAGTGTATGATTAATTGAGTATTAATTATTATAAATTTAAAAAATAGATTTATATGATTTTTTAAAGCAACTTCTATACAGAAATTTTTTTAAAAAATACTGTTTAATAATTCGAAAAATATGCTCATAAAAAAACGAGAGGACTTTTCACCCAACCTACTCATTCGGATGCTATCTTGGGCCAAAACATGAAAGGACTTACCGAAGACTGTATTCCCTTTTTGATATCGTCTCTTGGGGTGCGCACGGCTGGTCGATCAAGCATTAGTGAAGAAATTATGTGCTCATGAACCATTATATTTCGAAAGGTGGCAGCTTCCAAGCCTCGATCCTTTGTCTCAATTCTGCCTTGGTAATTTGATCTTTTATCCTTTGAGTCTGGAAGTGGAGTTTACCACCAAACCAGTCCATCTCTTGACGTGTTGCTTGTTCATCTTAAAGCAAGCAAGCATGTCACTCGTGTGCAAGAGTAGAGTCTATGGGCGCGGCCTGTCGCAATGGAAAATTAATCGACAGTCGCAATCATGCGTGCCTTACTGTGTACGTACTCTCTCTTTTTTAGATTAGAAGTCGTTTTTGACTTTTGAGGAAGTCCAACTACTTTAAATTTAACCAAGATTATAGATTAAAGTAGTAACATTTTTAACACAAGATAAATATACTATAAAAATATTAGATTTGTTATTAATTAAACATTTGATTTTTTTTAATTTTATCAAACAACAACACTGGTCGTTGGATGTAACTTTAAGATTTGGAGATTCGGAACGAAAAAAACAAGTTCTAAGTTACACTTTTAACTTATTGTAGTTATATTTTTAATTTGTTGTAGTTGCCGTTATCGATCACGCACAACTTTAGTTATAAATTTATGCAACTCAATCATAAATATATATATCTGCATCTAACTTATCGACCACGGGTAACTTTAATTATAAATTTATTTAACTCAATTATAAATATGTGCAACTGCAATCGATTGATGGATTTATTTTTTTCAAACGTTTGATCAATAGACGTTCCCTAAAAATATATTTAATTATGGATTTAATAAAATTAATTTGGTGTTGTGGATGTTACTATATTTGTCTATAATTTTGGTCAAATTTGAAGTAGTTTAACTTTGACCAAAGTTAAAAGAGGAGGGAGTATATATATACACACTCAATGCATGCCACTTGTATATATATTTGCCGGATCAACAACCAATAATCGAGCTGACACGTCTTACTTTATTTTCCCCGTCTACCGTTTAATCCGGTTGTTGCAACTTGCAAGCAACATGCTAACTAGCGACGCTCAAGATGTTGTTTACAGTAATACTCCACAATTCATCTTGATTATCAACACGTTTTGGACAGGGTCGACCGGTCGAGGATTAGTTAAGACGCACCTCAGAATCGGATATCAGTTCTTGACTTTACGCCATCAAAAACTATGTGTGATTCGTTCGTGACACACGCTTGCATGCATCTCCATGCTGCTGTCGTCGTTGTCGTTGCTTCAATGTGATCAGCGTTTGATTTGTTCAAGCGACATGCTTTCTTCTTAAGTCCATGTCCATTCCTTCAAGCCTTTGCACAACCTAGGCCACCGGCCGGCCGGAGCTAATTAATCGAGCTGCCTGTCCAAGAACAAGCCGGCCGATCCATTGATCGATCATGGCGTCTTCCGCCGCCGTCAGGCAGAGGCCAACGATAGGCAAGCAAGCTGGGGAAGGAGATAGAGCTGCTGCTGCTGGCAGCGCCGGCGACGGCGGTGGCCATCCGCCGGCAAGGCCGTCGCTGTTCTCACAGGCGCTGGCGTCGACGGCGAGCCTGGCGAACCTGCTCCCGACGGGCACAGTGATGGCGTTCCAGCTGCTCGCGCCGACCTTCACCAACAACGGCGCCTGCGACGCCACCACGGCGCTCCTCACCGGCGGCCTCCTCGCAGTGCTCGCGCTCTCCTGCGTCCTCGCCTCCTTCACCGACTCCGTCAGGGGCACCGACGGCCGCGTCTACTACGGCCTCGCCACGCCGCGGGGGCTCTGGCTGTTCGACTACCCGACCACCGGCGCCGGCGTCTCGCCGCCGCCGGACACGTCGCGGTACCGGCTCAGGGCCATCGACGGCGTGCACGCCGCGCTGTCGGCGGCCGTGTTTGGGGTGGTGGCGGCGAGGGACAAGAACGTGGTGGGGTGCTTCTGGCCGGCGCCGGCGACGGAGACGGAGGAGGTGCTGGGGATCGTGCCGCTTGGCGTCGGCGTCATCTGCAGCCTGCTCTTCGTCGCCTTCCCCACCACTCGCCATGGCATCGGCTACCCCGTCACCAACACTTCTTGATCATCTCATCCTCCATCACTTGCTGCATATTTGCATCGGCCAAATTAGTATCGTATATAAAGTTCATCTCCACTAACCATACTAAATGCTAATTCTCTTTTAATTCTCTAATGAAGCCATATCACCCTAATTGTTTGTAGCCTTTGGATCATTCATCTACGATGCAAATTGTCTCAATTCTCTACATATACACATCATCCCATTTGTTCCTAGCATTCTTTAATATATCATCTCAATTATTTGTACCCTTGATCCATTTATATTTTTAGCATTCAATGATATATAGATGGTATAAATTATCAAATCGTTTAAAGCAAATTTAATTTGCACCTTATGTTTACTTATATTGTACCAATTTTTCGCGACAACACGCGGTGTTTGCTCTAGTTACTCCTATTTAACTACTCGATTCGATCCATTAATTACGGTTCAATTTTCCTTGTGTTCAATAAAACAATAAAAGAATATACTAGCATTGCGGCCCGGCAAGAATTATCATCCGATATAACTGTTGGAACGTAAAGTAAATTTTTCATATTTTCTAAACATTTTAAGCTTTTAGTTTGAACTGATCGATGCATATAGCTTAATATGGTATTAGGGTATTAGAGTCAGATATCTCGAGTTTAAATACTGGCTGACACAAAATTAAATAAAAATGATAGTCCACTTTTATTCTATACTTAGGACTTGAGGGGACCTTGCGTGAGATAGTTTTAAAGTAAAAGTGAATTATCCATATTTTTCCATCCGTTTAAGCTTTTAGGTCGATCTAGTCTGTGCATGTAGCACAATACTGTTGATCAGCAGCTTGATTTGATTAGGCTAGTCCCAGTACTAGTTTCATAGATACTTCATGCATATTTAATAGGGTAATATATCAGCATAGAGGATAACATGGCAAAAAATCATATGTTGTAGCTGCAGCGAGGCTAATAGTGTCCATGACCGTCTCGGGGAGGCCGTTGGTAAGGATCTTTCATCAAATTGGCAAGCTAGCAGTGAAACCAAGTTTTTATAGAGGAAGCGCTCAGCGGCTCAGCGCCCTCGCAGATGTGTCTCTAGATGTACATATAACTAGTTTCAGTGTTCAAATTTGTCTTAAAATACAATTATTTCTCTACCTATTTTTCCATCTCAATTAATCATAAACTTCTTCTATTTAATTTCTTCAACTACTTTCTCCTCTTAACTATCACAACCATTTCTTACTCCTAACCTAGCATCCTATATGGCTTATGCGTGAGGCTTATAAGCCGCACGTAAAACGAGAAACATTATTAACACGTGATTAATTAAGTTTAACTATTAGAAACTTGAAAAATAGATCTATTTGACTTTTTAGAGATACTTTTATATAGAAAGTTTTTATAAAAAAATACACCGTTTTGTGTTTTGGGAAGCGTGCTAATAGAAACCGAGGCATAAGCCAGAAGCTGGAAGTATATCAGAATACTACCTAAATCGCTTCAAAAAAAATGACATAGATTGTTATATTTTGAGGCAGAGGGAGTAGGACGGAATTATTTACACTTGAATTTATCTTATTTTCTCGATGTGTAGGTCAATTTTCAATTTTATTTTTGGTGGAGTTATATATATCACAACCATTTAAATTGAATTTGAGAGATAAAATATACGAGGAGACATTTCATCGAGAGATTAGAATCCATTTTAAAAAAATATATCATTTGACTTGTGGGATCAAGTAGCTTGGGATATTCTTTGTTGTGCCTTACCAGAGAATGGAAATGGTAGCAGAGTGATAGTAACCACACGTGTGGAAGATGTGGCTAGCTGGGTATGTGGCAATAGTCAATATGTTTACAGAATGACGTCCCTAGACGAAGAAAACTCAAGAAGACTGTTCTTTAAAAGAGTATTTTGGTTGGAGGATGGATGTCCCTCACAATATAGAGAAATTTCAGCCAAAATCTTGAAGAAGTGTGGAGGTTTGCCACTTGCAATTATTACTATAGGCAGCCTACTAGCTTCAACTGAGGTTCCTTAGTTTGAATTTCTATCGACATGAGTTAGAGCTCCCTAGTAGGTTATGCGGCCTTGTGCACTTGGAGACGCTGGATATATCTGGTTATCGATCTGTATACTTGCCATCGGATATTACCAGTTTGCCCAGTCTGTCCCAGCTGGTGCTTCCAATGGGTACGAGGCTGCCCAATGAGACGCCATTTGATAGTGGGACCCCAATGCAACACTAGCTGTAGTAGCAGGAATTTTTTTATTTTTATATTTTTTAATAAAATATTTACAAAAGTATACTTCCATTTTAAAAATTTAAAAAATATATCCCCAACGCCCTCTGGAAGGGTGTTTTTCTTATGAAATCGCCCTTCCAGAGGACGATTTTGATGACGTGACTGACGGTCGTCGGCCGACGACTGTCAGCACTTTGCGGACGGCCTCCTGGCCGCCTACAAAACGGTGGCCAGGAGCTGACCATTTTACAGGTTGCCTCCTTGCCGTCTTCTGGAAGGACGATTTTTAGCTAGCCCAGTATAAAATCCCCTCCTAGACTTTAAAAATATCATAAAATTCATAGAAATTACAGAAAAAAAGAAGAGAGAGCTGAGAGCGACGCTGAACGAAAGCAGCGAAGCTCTGCCGGTTTGCTGATTCGACTGCGGGTAAAATCTATTGTTCCTTTATAATTTCTATTTCTATACAAGAATTGATGTAGTATTGTACTGATTACGTATATAGTACTAAATGAAAATAAGTTGTTACTTGTAGATCTGTAGGTTTTAGTCAATTTGTTAGATGACTTAATTTGTGTAGAGATGGTAGTTATAAAATCTCGATTACACGGTTTTAGATGTGAGGAGAATGTTGGTACCTAAATTAACTGTAATTTTTCATCAACAGATATGTCAAATAAGGTGATATTTCAGTTATTTCATGGACAAGGAAATGTTAGGTATGGTCCACAAGGTGTAGATCTGTCGGAGTTTAGTTCAACGGTTAAGAGCATTGATAGGCCATCTGAGAGAAGTTTTAGGTCAGTGTACAACTGGCTGATGCAAGGCTTCCGACTAGACCCCCAGATCAACACATTAACTTTATATGTTGTAGTCAGTCGTGCAATTAAAAGTTTTTTTTGGATCTGATGTCGGTGGATTGTACTGCCACTTGGAGATGGTACGTGGAGAATGTATTCCAACGTGGTTGGCCACTGGACATACTTGTGTCGGTGTATGAGAAGGATAACACCGCTGCTGCAATACCCGTACAAGATGATGAGGGTTCAAGTATGGTGAGAGGTGATGCCGAAACAATGGAAGAAAATAAAGAAGGAAATGAAAGAGGGAATGAAGAAGATAGGCAGCCAATAGGTGTGGCAGATGAGGAAGAACTAATCAACACCATTGTTGAAGAAATGGATACAGAAGATACTGAAAACGAGAATGCAGAGGATGATAATTTGTTTGATGAGGACAACGTGATGCCTGCAGAATGGAGCAACGAGAACTTCTCTGGCCTTGTTATCTCCGAGCGGCATCATGTGCCATAAGAGTACAAGGAGAATGAGATCATTCAGTGAGCTAAATATGCATATATAGAGGATTTGAAGAAGGCAGTGAAACAATGGGCGATGTCACTTCAGAGGGAGTTCTCGGTCGTAAAATCAAGCAAATCAGTGTATGAAGTGAAGTGCGTAAAGGATTGGTGTCCATGACGGGTGCACGCATTCAAGGGTAAATGAAAGGATTATTAGCAAGTTTTAATCGTGACGGAGCATTCATGTTACTTAGAAGGTATTGAAAAATATCATAGAAATATGACATCTGCATTTGTTGCAACAGAGATGTACTCCCATATTGTGAACAACCTGGGGTACGAACTAAGGTCAATTGTTAGACATATTGAAGATAAATTCAAATACACAATTAGCTGTGCTAAGATTTGGAGGGCAAAACAGAAGGTTGTAGAGATGAGGTTTGATACATTTGATGCATCTTATAATAATTTGTCTTATCTGTTAGCCTGTATTCTTCAGAAAAATCCGGAGACCTGCTACGACCTGAAAGCCTTTCGATCATTTGACCATAGTAATAAAAGTGTGTTGCAACGGGTATTCTTTGTATTAGGTGCTTGCATTCAGGCATTTATGCATTATCGTCCCATCCTTTGCATTGATGGAATATTTCTAACTGAAAAGTATAGCGGGCAGATATTAACAACAATTGGAGTTGATGGGAACAACCAAATTCTACCGGTGGCTTTTGCTTTTATGGAGAGTGAGAACACTGATAGCTGGTATTGGTTTCTAGAAAGAGTTAAATTTGCAGTTGTACGGATAAGATCAGACGTATGCCTCATACATGACCGTCACGCTGGCTTGCTCCGGGCAATTGAGGAATTGAGATATGGATGTGCTGAGAAGTTATATCCACCAAAATAGTATGATGTCCAAAGCAGATGGTGCATATATTATATGGGTGCTAATTTCTACATGTAGTTTAAGAATAAGCAACTTATGAATCTTTTCAAGAGACTGTGCGTCTAAAATTAAAAGAAAAAATTTAATGAGCTTTGGAGGAGGTTGGATGAACTGACCTTTAAATAAACAGATGAGCAGTCCAGGAGGACTATCCTTATAGGGAATGAGGCTCCACAAACTCTTGGATCTCCAACGTTATCTAGGAAGACGTTTTTTAAATATACTTTTGTAAATATTTTTTTAAAATAAAAATATAAAAATTTATTTTTCCGCTCAGTTTTGTCTGTGCAGGCCTAGTGCTATCAGGTCTTGGCCCAACGCAGGCATGTAGCTGGTCCAGAGAAGAAAAAAGATGCTGAAAATTTTGGCCCATGGACAAATGGGCCGGGCTGAGAGTTGGAACCTTTTATTATCATGGGCATTTCCCGATCCGGCCCAAAAGGCCCAGAGGCAGACCACTACATAAGCTCGGGACGCTCAACTAGGGCTTCGATCTGGCCTCCCGAACCTTCCCGAAGCCTCCTCCCAACTCCGCCGCCACCGCCGCCGCAGCAGCAGCGCACGCAGGCGTCATGGGCGTGTACACCTTCGTGTGCCGGAGCTCCGGCGACGAGTGGACGGCCAAGCAGCTCAAGGGCGAGCTCGAGGCCTCCGCCGCAACCCCCTACGAGCTGCAGCGCCGCCTCGTCGCCGCCGCGTCCGCCGCCGACTCAGCCGCCGGGGTCCAGTCCTCCTTCGCCATGGTCAGCCCCAGCTCCGCGGTCTTCCAGGTAAGACTGCTCCCCATCCCATCGCCGCTGTGATTCGTCTGCATCCTGTTGATCTAACTGTAGACAAGCAGCTTGTCTAGTTACGGGCGTTTATTTTGCCTCTATCCAGGATAGAATTATATCTTGTAATCCATGTGTTAGCCGTTTATTACGCTAGTTACATCTGAATAGCTGCTTTTGTGTTAGATATCTTGCGCCAATTGTAAGTTGTTGTACGACGTTGGATTGATGTTTGCTGATGGATATTTAGGCTTCAAGTGCATCTTACTGTAATTTCCATTCAACAAAGAGTTCTAATTTTTGGTCGTGCACAGGAAAGTTTGGAGTATTGATTGTTGTTCCAAATGTTCTGAGAAAAAAGGTATTCCAAATGTAGCACATTGGTACTTAACTCATTGAAAATTCTTTTTGGCATGTAAAGAGCTACGCTGAGTAAATAAGTTGATGGATCTCTCTTCTTTTGTTGTTGGCTTTTTGAATGCTCAATTTTACCTTCAGAGATGTTACGAAAAAAAGTCTTTGCTGCTTTGTAGTGAATTACAATGCTAGTTTAGTACCTTTTTGATCATGTGGTCACTATTGACTTTTGCATCATATGTATTTTTTTTGGGCAAGATTATGCCTGTGTCTAGCTGGTTTGGTGTTTTTGGGACATGGTTCTTGGTTACTCTCTCCGTTCCATATTGTGAGATGTTTTAGTTCTGTCCTAAGTTGAAGTTCTCTAAATTTGACCAGGTTTATAGAAAAATATTTAACATCTACAATATCAAATACATACATTATCAGGACATATTTCATGGTGGACTTTAATGAAACTAATCTGATGTTGTAGATGTTGGTGTATTTTTTTTTTATAAATTTGGTCAAAGTTAGAGAAGTTTTAACTGAGACAAAACTAAAACACCTTACAATATGAAACCGAGGAAGTACATTCCAGAAAATATCTATGAGCTCTAACACAAGTCTAAGCTGTTGTTTGCCTTTGGAAGAGATAAACGGACCAACTAATATGAATAGGTTGTAGCAAATGTTTGCCTGGCTTGGCCTAACTTAATTAATAGCTATGACGTTGAAATAGTGTATTTCTTAGCATTACAGATTGTTGATGATTTATGTCAGGAAGTAACTTAAACCTGCGAGGTTGGTTCTAGCTGTTGGTAGCTTCACATGCCATAATTTGTGTAGTCACTAACATTAGTATCAATCAAAGCTATACGCACATGTGCGAGTCATACCATTTAGGCATTTACATATGACCAATTTTTATGTAGTGTTGACCTCAATTCTACACAGGTGATCATTGGTGCTGTCGGTGGTGGTGCTGCGATAGGTGGAGGTGCTGGTGGTGGTGGTGCTGCTGCTGGTGGAGCTGCCGCCGAGGCCCCCAAAGCCGAAGAGAAGAAGGAAGAGGAGAAGGAAGAAAGTGAAGACGACCTTGGATTCTCTCTCTTCGATTAGATATTTCTATCCCTAAATTTGTCATGGTCCTCTTGCAGTGTTTTAGTGTTCTATGCGTATGAACCAGACGTTCTGTTGAGAAAAAAAAGTATTCACGAATGTTGGCTATAACTGTGTGACTTCACTTTATGTCAGATTTTGGTTATATAAAAAATTTAGCATTAACTTCAGTAATCAGAATTAAGACAAAATCAGAACATGGAAAATCTTTTTTGTTTGGATTATATTTAGCAACAAGTGCAAAAGTCAGAATCAAGACACAAATTACATCATGGAAAATCCTTTTTTTTCTTTTTTGGTTTGAGACTTAAGTACCTGCAAATAACTTGAAGCTGAATCAATCATTTCCATGGCTCATCAGTTTAAAAACAAGTACAAAAAGGGTGAGGTAGCTAACATCCACGACTAACTACTCTCCTAATCTAATGGATCGGACCAGAGGAATCGGTACTGTATAATGGGATCGTGAGCCAACAGTACCAAATACCAGATATTCAAGCAGAGATTCGTCTGAAAAAACGTGTTCTTTGTACGCTGATGGTATGATGAGGTTGCATCAAGCAGTGGTGTATACTGAGACGGGAACAAGGATGCGAGCTTGTGAATTTTTTTAAGAGAAAAGATCATTATATTGCATAATGACCCGGCTTTTTGGGGAAAGCCCAATGTACAACCAGGACGAGGGTGTGACTGCGAATTTTTTTTATTTTTATATTTTTTAATAAAATATTTACAAAAGTATACTTCCACTTCAAAAATTTATAAAAATATATCCCAACGCCCTCTGGAAGGACGTTTTTTATAAAATTGTCCTCTCAGAGGGTAATTTGATGACGTGGCTGATGGCCGTCACCAACGGCCGTCAGCACTTTGCGGATGGCCCCCTGGCCGTCGAAAAACCATCCCCCATCAGTTCTTCTCTCCTCAATATGCATATTTTGGAATGCAGCCAAAAGAGTATTTCAATCCAGTTATGGGAGTTGTCAATGTTCTAAATGAGAACTTTACTCGTTTCAATACCGGATTTAAGGAGATGACTCAAGAAGTGAGAAGCTTACGCGGTAATATTGGAACTTTACAAAATTCTTTTGATCGTGTTGAAGTTCACATGGATGGCTTGGTGCGACGTATGAGAATTCTAGAGACCTCCCATCCGGTTGTCTAACATCGTCGTCGCAATGCCCCTTCATCCTCTCCTCCTTAAGATTGAAGACCCTTGTTGGTGATTAATGCCAAAAGGGGGAGAATTGGGAGAATTGGGAGTCTCATCAAAGGAAAAAAAGGGGAAAATTAATTAACTTCTTGTTTTAGGAGGGTCTAGTCTTTTTAGTTATTTACTAGGTTAAGATGGTTCATCTATATTATGTATGGAGTAAGCTCGGGATATATTATGTATTTGTGTGCCTTGGCAAGCTTATTGAACCTTCGTGTTATTGGTTACTTTCGTTGTAATAGGATAGTAAAACTCTTATTTGTCTCCTTTGGAGTTTATTGCTACTTGATTGTATGATTTGCCTTCGTGTATTGAACTTCATTTATAATTTTGCTTTGTATGTGGTGTTTATCATTAATTACTAAAAAGGGGGAGATTGAAGCATCTAGACCCCATTGTTGATTTTGGTAATTGATGACAAGCGCTAATTATGGACTAACCATTGTGTTTGAGTATATGCAAAAAGAAGTTAGATCCATATGCCAAGGAGGATGACCACCAATTAAATTTGAAGACGTAATATGGAGCAAGGACGAACAAATTAGCGGTTTGCTTAAATGATCGAGGTGAAGGGCGCTCTAGAGTAAGGTAATTTTTTCTTTTAGCATTGTCGTACTATCAAGAGGGGTGGTAACCTTGGCGAAAAAGTGATCAAATTGCCGCACTAGGTCATGCATGCTTGGTCCATCTTTTTTCTTGATCTTTGTTGCTCAGTGGTCTGACCGAGTTGTCTCAGCCGGTCAGACCGGTCTCATCCAGAACCTCCTAGGGAGTTCTGATGGGGGTGCCAGTCCGATCGCGCACCCTTGGCCGGTCGGACTAGCCCGGTACAGAACCGCCCAGGCAATTCTGATGGGGGTGCCGATCGGACCGCCTTCCCTACCTGGTCGGACCGACCGGATCCAGTACCGACAGGGAGTTCTAGTGGGGTGGCGGTCTCCCCCACCCAGTCAGACCGGCCGCGTCCAGTACCGACAGTGCAAATGAGATAGGGTGCCGATCAGACCGATCCTTTGCCTGCGGTCGGACCGGCACCCTATCTCATTTGCGAGGAAACTGATCAAAAACATGAATTTTCGAGTTTCAACCTCACGACAAAAATACATTCCGAGCGGTAACAACCGAGCACATGTTAATTGCTTACGAACGTAATAAAATTATCCATCCAACGAGTACAAACAGCACATGAAACGTTTCTAGTTATCGTTATTAAATGCCTTATGGTATTTCAAATGGATATCTGACTATATATGCAACTACTATGTGCAGCGTGGGTACTTTCCCTTTCTCGCCGCCTCCGGCCTAGCTTCCTTTACACGCAATGCCCTCTCCCGCTTTCTCTCCCTCTCTGCCTCACGGGCTTCCTTCTCTTGCCGCTCCTTCTCCTCCTTTCTTTTCTGCTCAGCCTCCCACTCTTCTTGTGCCGCCCAAAGACGTTCGAGGTGATCATTGTGTCATTCCTACGACATGCAAAGATACTGTGCGTCCTGTGGACGGATCTCCATATCTATCCACTGCATGAAGTCGCACAGAGGCGGAGGAGGCTTCGGTGCCTTAACATATACAAATTCGTTAGCTCAAAGGTTCTAATATTTCGTACTACAAGATAATTCGTATTACCTCTACTGGCTTCTTCGCCTTTCCCTTCTTCCCTTGCGGCTTTGGCTTCTCCGGGGAGTATGCATAATTCGCACATATCCAATACCTTTGTCGGAATGTATAATCCTTTTTACTTATTACAACTTTGCATTCATCTCCGCACCAATACATCGGCGGAGGCACGTCAACCGGAGGTCGTTGATGACTGGATATACCGAACGCATCCATAGCAACCTACATTATAAACAAATAAACACAAGATATAATTCACTGGGCCAAAAATAACTTATACAACTATATACCTAGGGTATACTACACATGACTAAAAAAATAAAATGTCATCGCCCTCATTTTCATCTCCCTAGCGTTTCTCGAACTAGTGCTACTTATCTAGTAAAAAAAACCTAACTTCTCTCATGCGCCCTATCAATGTCCTTAGCTGTTATGCTCAACTTCAATAGATTTACACCTTATGGACCAAATCTAACATTTACTTACCTGTAAAATAAATAGTACAATACTACATCATTTGATGAATAGAAATAAAAATTACAAACAACCATAAAATATTACCTGCAGATAAATCCGTAAACTGGCAGGGTTTCGCTGCTTTCGTTCGGCTTCGCTCTCAGCTCTCTCTTCTTTTTTCTGCTATTTTTATGAATTTTATGAATTTTTTGGAGGCTGGGAGGGGGTTTTATATCGAGCTAGTAAAAAATCACCCTATGAGATGGTGGTTTTTTTTGATAAAATAGGCCAATTTAGGACCGTCTGTAAAATGGCCGGCCCCCGCGAAATATCGCCCTCTAGGAGGGCGGTTTTTCGGCGGCCAGGGGGCCGCCTATAAAATGGCCGGCCCTCGGCCGCAAAACACCGCCATTCCACCGTTTTGCAGGCGGCTCCCTGGGGAGGGCGGTTTTTCGGTGGCCAAGGGGCCGTCCGCAAAGTGCTGACGGCCATCGGCTGGGCGGCCAATGGCCGTCAGCTACGTCATCAAATCGTCCTCTGGGAGGACGATTTCATAAAAAACGTCCTTTCAGAGGGCGTTAGGGGTATATTTTTATAAATTTTTAAAATGGAAGTATACTTTTATAAATATTTTATTAAAAAAATATATAAATAAAAAAATTCGTAGTAGCAGGGGAGCATTATTAATGTTCCTGGCTCTAGAGCGGCTCAGTCTGTCTGTGGGTGAAGCTGCAGCCTCACGGCTAGGCTTCGAGGATGGGGTAATGCCCAACCTCCGTGACCTGGACCTATGGTTCACGGCATCGATGGACCACCTGTTGGCTTGGAGCACCTCTTGAGCCTCAAATGCATCCATGTGATGATATGTGCCAAGCGTCACGGCTCCGGACCAGCATATCCTACCGGCGCCTTAGAGTGTGCTTTCTGGGATGCTGTAGAAGCACACCCCAACCGCCCTTACTTCCATTTCGCCCACTTCTAACTAGTTTCTATCTGAGTACTCCCTCCATTTTAGAATGTAAGGTATTTTCGTTTGTCCTAAGCCAACTTTTTTTTGAAGTTTAACCAAGCATATAAAGAAATGTAACAAT
The DNA here is from genome assembly GCA_003991445.1 of Oryza meyeriana var. granulata. Classification (NCBI taxonomy): domain Eukaryota; kingdom Viridiplantae; phylum Streptophyta; class Magnoliopsida; order Poales; family Poaceae; genus Oryza; species Oryza meyeriana. The sequence continues at coordinate 52,735 of RYFJ01000310.1, read as the reverse complement.
ATTTATAACACCAAATTAATTTCATTGAATCCACCACTAAACATATTTTTATAATATATTTCTTTGTTGTTGAAAGTATTGCTACCTTTTTCCTATAAACTTGATCAAACTTTAAAAAGATTTACCTGAGGATAAAACCAAAACACCTTCGGTTCTAAAACGAACGGATGGAAGTAGTAGTATAGTTCTCTCTCTTACACACACAAACATAGCAACATGATTATTGCAGTCTCAGATAGCAGATACTACTCCTAATTTCCAGCCTTTATTAGGGCATGTACAACGCGTCTGCATGGGTCGGCTGTATGGGGTGATTTTTGTGAAAAGCCCCATGGCGAGCTGGGAACGCACCAAGCCCGTCGTCTCGCGAAGAGACGAGGACGACTCATGCTCCTATGCTCAAAGAGACGATGGCTTCTGCGTTGTACGGCTCGTCGTCGACATGCGGATCCAGTGCATCGCGCGGGAAGACTGGCGCCAAAATCCCTCTCCCCTTCCACCATATATGCTGCTTCATTTTCCTTCTTCTCCCAGCCCAGATCCAAAATGTCCACCGAGGAGGCGGCGGTGGCGGAGGCGGCGGCGACCACAGAGGTCAAGGTCGTGGCAGCGACGAGGAAGGCCAAGGACGGATCGGCAGCGACGGCCTTCTCCGCAGTCGGACGCGGCCACATCAGGGCGGCAGCAACCCACCCCTTCGGTCGTGGCAACGGCTCGGCGGCGGCCGCTCGCATCCCCATCGGTCGCGGCCACATCCCGACGGCAACAACATCCATCAACTTCCCAGCGGCGTCAACACGCGTCCACACCGGTTGTGGCTCTGCAGTTGCATCTGGCGTGGCCGATGCGCCCCCAATCGATGGCAGACAAGGCTACACCACCGTGAGAAGCCCCGACGGAGGTGGTTTTCCATTCCCCATGTCTCTATCTCCTGCTCGGTGGGAACCTGGCTGCAATGGCAGTCTAATTTCTCTATCTTGGGATCCAGCATGGTAGGAACTCAGTAATGAAATACTCAGATGTGGATTTTTGTTCCTAGTGAATCTTGTTGAGTTTATTCAGATCTTAAATTACAGAAATGATCATAATTTGAGTTCATCAACACTCTGTCCTAAACACTCTGCTCATCAACAAACTAAAAAAATGGTGTAGTCTGAACTTCCAATGTTCACTCAGCTGTATAGTTATACCCTTCAATCAGATACTCAGATGTGTTTTCAATGTGCATATTAGTACATGGCTTTGAATTTTGATTATCACTAGCACTGGCAATATTAAGTAGATGACTAGCAGTAGCAGTGATCTTATCAATAGCAGTAGATGACTCCCTTTTGTTTCTAGTAGATGGCTTTGATTATCATATCTGAATTTTATATGTTAAATTTCTGAATTTTTAGCTATGTGTGAACTTTCACTTAAAAGATAGACCACTTAAAAGGTATTAAAACACTTGTCTTTTACTTACTCTAGAACAAACTTAAAATCCATTATTGTAAGAAATCAGATACGAAAACAAGTTCATCTATATATTTTGGTCGCACATGGAAAGATCTGTATCCAATTTTTTATTATCGGCTAGCATGAGGAATTCATGGTAATCCTTTGACAAATGCAAAATGGTATCTCTGGTCATGACTTGTTATTAGGATAAGGATTTGTTATGTATGGTGCCCAAGAATACAAGAATAAGAGAACATTTCTGAACATTTGAACTGTTGTAGTTTGCTTCTAGGTGACTATAATGAAAATTCAAAACTGTTCACCTCTGAAGAATAAATACCATATCAGTCTGTAGCTTTATGCTACCTCCGGTCTCAAAGACATGTCGCTTATGACAATATTTTGTCAAAACTTAAAAACTATAAACATCATTAACTTTGTTGGAGACATGTAAGATATTTTTGTAGATATGTATTAGAAAAACACAGGCTACTTTTGCATCCTTAATCACAAGCAGTAGCTGTACCAGTGATTTTATTTTGCTTAAATAATTGAATGGCTTTGTGAACTATTTTTGTAGGGATAAAGACACACAAGGTGGTTTCATGAGGTACTTCGCTAAGCAACCTCACAATTTCCATTTGGTTGGTGCACCTGCTCACAGTAGCCATGTTCATATATCTATTCCTAAAACCAATGGAGGAAGTTCGCCGTCAGAAGTGGAACTCTTATCAGAGCAGCAACCAGAGAACGAAAAGGTTAGGACTGAAAAGCGGATTATGTGGACACCGAAAGAAGACGAAAGATTGATGAGTGCTTGGATTGAAAATTCGACGGACTCAGCCACCGGAGCCGATAGGAAGGGCGAAGCATATTGGGGTGATATTATTAAGGCATACAACAAGAACACCCCATCTCAAAGGAAAAGGAATGCAAAGCAAGCCAAGGATCGATGGCACAAAGTTAATAGGTGGTGTGACCTCTTTGAAAGTTCATATTTGAAGGCTCGCAGGGTGTTTACAAGTGGCTATTCCGATCAGATGTGGATGGATGCAGCCGATGAGTTATATTTGGAAGACAACAAAAATGAAAAGCTAGGACCCTTTGTGCTTAAGAATGTTTGGAAAGTTTGTCGTGAAGTGCCGAAGTGGAAAACATACAACGAAGAGCTGAAGAACGCTCATAAAAGAAAGTCATATCACCTCGAAGAAGACAGGGAAAATACTGAAAGTGAAGAAGAAATGCCAAAGCGACCAATTAGACAAAAGACAGCTAAAAAAGCCGCTCTTGCTGCAAAAGGAAAGTCAAAGGCAATGGAAGACGATGGAAAATCGAAGGAATCCGCAATTAATGTGGAAAAGCTTGATAAATTCAGCAAGATCCAAGAAGAAGCTAATGCAAACCGCATGAAGGTGCTAGAACTGCAACAAAAGTTGTCTTCCGATAAGATTGAGACCACAAGGCTTGCCCATCTAATAGCATAGGAGAATAGAGAGTCAAAGAAGCTAGAGATGGAGGGGAGAAAACTTGAGAGGAATCAAAGAAGATTGAGATGGAGGGGAAGAAGCTTGAGAAAGAATCAAAAATGATAGATGCATATAACAACCTCATCTCACAAGATACAAGTTCAATGACCGATGACAAAAAGGCTGAGCGAGTTGCTGCCATGAAGTATTTGAGAAAGATGCTTTTTCCTGCAGTTATATAATTTGGTGTGTGTTCTTCCTGTTTTGTTTTATTTTTCTATTTTACTTTCCTCGAATATAGTTTCTGAGCCAATTTTGCTGTGTGCATGATGATAAGTTCAGTGATGGTGTCGGGTATATTTTCTTGATGGTATGTTCATCTTATTTATGCTTGATGCGTTTTCTATCAAATAGCAGCAAAATAGTATAAAAAATAGTATTCATGATTAATCTTGACTACATGCAAAGCATTAAATAGTTTACAGACAGCCAACAGACAGTCTATTATAGAACCTATCTTTTTAACTGTCTGTGTTCAGATTCTAAAAATTTACAGACGGGAGCCTCTCCGTGGGTTAAACATGTCCTTAAGCTTCCAAAAGCATAATGACGTCATGCATGCTTGTTTGTTGTTTCTCTTTAATTCCTGTCTGCCTGTCCCTTTTCGAAAATAAATTATTACTGCCTACTATTTGTTAGTCCCAGAGCGAGCATGCATGCATAATCTCCTTCATTAACCTTTATGCTTCCCAAATTAACCAATACTATTTAGGTTAGCTACTTATAAGCAAAAAAGTATGCCGCAGAAAGCATATCATGTCCGAACTTGCGTATCCAAATTCCACTGGGAGACTGGGGTGCAAGCCTCTGCAATCCACAAATTCTAGGCTTGGAGCAAAAAAGCATTGCACCTATCCGAGCAACTAAATCATTTTGTAACCCTATGCTTCACAACAGCTTCAAAGGGGCATATAGTAACAGGCTCCCGGTAGTACTGCTGATAACACATCTTAAAAGTACACTTGGTTATGCACAGCATTAACTTGGTTCTTCCAGGCTGTGCATCCCAATATTCGCATCTAATAAATAAATCTAAAGCAGAATATGTAGTATCTTCAAACGAGAATCATCTACCAGCAATCACCATGCTCATTCAATTCACAAGTAACAATGGCGAGATAAGTACTTAGGGCAGTACCAACCTAAAAACTACTAAGCAATTTTCATATTATGCCATATCATATAAACATCACTCTAGAAACTAATGTCCTCAATGCACCATTTCTATCATAGCTCAAACAATTAATTAGTCACTCAATTCTCTCTCTCTAATCCACGAATCATCTTTCTTCCTCATCTCTTATGTAAACACCATTCTCTTCCAACGCAACATTTCAACATTTGGTAGTGTCTAGTGTGTTGGTTTTCTGTTGAAACCATTTCCTGCATGAGACCTAGTTTTTTCATCTTTTCATTCTATCTCTCATTTAATATAACACCATATCAGCAAAAAGTCCTAGATGACACTATAATTAATGTCATAAAAACTATCCTAGTTGGAGCATTGGGACTGCCCTTATACCAGCCATGCAACTTGAGGAGCTTGCACTAGATTAGTAATTAATAAGCACCAGATCAGTGAAGATTCATGACATGGACCATTCAATTCACTCCAAATCACACAAGAATTTGGGGAAAGATTAACCCTTCTGATTTGCATGATTTGGGGTAAAGCTTAATCCTACTACTACAACATGAAGTGCAGGATCTTCAATTGCCATAGTATCAAACATGCCCATAACTGGAATACAGTGAATTTCCACAGCATGGCCTATCCAGATTTCAAGTGGTATCATTCAATAATTAAGAGACTGGAGTGCTGAGTCAATCTACTAACCTTGCCTCTGTGATGTCCGTTTTAGTTAATTAAAACCAGCAAAACTAACGACCCCTACAAGTACAACTCATGATTATTCACCCGACGACATCGGAAAGTAGACATCGGTTCAAGAGAATTTGAGCTCCCAGTTCACTAACCCAGCTAAAAATTGCCGGACTCAACTCTAAACATACCGAATTTGATCCTTAGGTTAAAAGAAAGGAATCCATCTTGCATCATGCGCATGCACAAATCGTTCCATATAGCACCTTAACCCCCAAATGGTGTAGCATTTACTAATTGTAGTTAGCAGAGTAAGTGCTCCTTGGTGAACCATTCATTTTGACATTTATTCCCAATAATCATCGCACACATCTATTGAGCTTACAAAGCCAACTTCTTTCTGCTTACATGAAATTATTTGCATGTAACAAACGATGTAATGCTGAATTTACCAGGGGCAACCAACTGCATGCAGAATGCTCATTTAGAAGAAGCAATGGTGACATATGTATTATAGTACTCCCTCCGTCTCAAAATATAAAACCTAATACTAGATATGACGCTACCTAGTACTACAAATCTGGGCATCTAGTACTAGGTTTTTATATTTTGAGACAGAGGGAGTATATCATTCACATGAGTTTAGAGCTTCTGAACACTTCAGTAAATTATTGAGAAAAAATTTCCCCAATATTACACTAAAACAAAGAAATTATGGATCCTCTCAACACCAGTTAAAAAAAATCTGCCCCAAGGGGAAAGACCTCCCCTAAAAGGTATTTCAATTAAGAAGAAGCACCTGAAACAGGGGCCAAGAAAGGCCACGAAAGCCGGTCCCCTCTACACGGGAGCCGTGCCCTATGGACCGGGCCTTCACCTGTGCTTTGAGGCCCCTGCCCCATAGGTCAATTCTCAACCCATATTTTTTGGGGGGAACCAGCGAATGACCTTTTTTGGTGGGAGACCAGGATTTGAACCCTGGTCGGTAGCCACTGGGAGGCATTTATCACCGTGCTACAAGAATGTTCAGCACTAGTTAAAGACAACTATTGGCCCAGTTAGTGAAATTCAAGAGATGAAGCATTCAACTCTTATCGCACAAGAGTATGCGCAAAGGCAGCCTAGACTTTGTTATTGTACAATTAGTATTAGTACATTGATTTCAGAATCTTGAAATGGTAGAATACTAGCACAGGGGTGAGAGGTGCGGTGAATTATCCACAGTATGCCCCATTCAGAGAAGGAGAAAATGATGAGTATGATTCACATCCCATGGCTCCAAATTTTGCAAATAATACAACATCGATCCAATTGTAGCTTAGCATAAATGCATAATCATGTCTGCATAGCTAAGAAACTGTTGAATCAACATACCTAACCATAAGCTACTTTGCACTAGTATACTCTGTTGTTGCTTTTGGGGGAATCCAACGAAAACAGCAAATTTAATACACAAGCCCTAATGGCTACTGGTACAAGTACAGCTGATGGTTGGTTATTGTCCCAGTTAAGTCCCAACCAAGATTAACCATTCCAAACTGTTTGTCTGTAGTATGAATATCTGTGTTGTTGGTTGATGATGAGAGTAAATATGATGATTACAGGCAAAATCCAAGAGCGCGACTCACAGTGAGAATCGGATCGGATGGAGAGAAGGCGGAGTGTTGATGAGATCAGAGGTTGAACTGCTCCATCTGGACGTCGCTGGCCTTGAGCGGGACGTACTCGCCGAGGTAGACCTCGAGGTGGTCGGAGAGGTTGCTCTTGTCGATGCTCTCGTGGTGGTAGCTCTTGCACACCAGGTACACCACCGTCTGCACCACCAGCGTCACCATCACCACGCCGCAGAGCGCCGTCAGCATGGCGAGCCCCAGGAGGAGCCTGGCTCCGGCGCCAAGGCCGTGGCTCGCCCCGCGCACCACCCACGCCCGGAAGGCGACCTCGACGACGAAGAAGACGACGCTGAGCAGGAAGAAGATGGCGGAGGCGGTCCAGAGCTTGCCCTGGATGAGCGCCTTGCTCTTGCGCATGGCCTCGAATCCCTTGTAGTCCTCGAGCACGGAGACGACGCTGGCGAGGTGCCAGACGACGCTGAGGTAGACGAGGCCGGCGAGGTAGGCGAGCGCGAGGAGGAAGGCGAGCAGCGCGGCGAGGCCGGATCCGGAGTCGGCGGCGACGAGGAGCGCGACGAAGACGGCGACGAAGAGGAGGTGGTAGGCGAAGAGGAGGAGGAAGGCGGCGAGGAAGGTGGCGGCGAGGCGGCGCCATACGCGCGGGACGACGGAGAGGACCCGCGGGAAGGAGAGGGCGTCGTGCTTGGCGGAGTAGACGGATGCGACGGAGAATACGGCGGCGGCGGTGGAGAGGAGGGAGAGGAGGAGGAGGGCGAGGAGGTAGGTGGCCTTGAAGAGGAGGAGGGCGAGCCAGTCGTCGGCGAGGCGGTGGAGGAGGCGGCGCTGGGCGGGGGTGCCGGGGGCGGCGGAGTCGAGGGCGGAGTCGTCGGAGTCGATGTGGGAGAAGAGGGCGTGGGAGATGGCGATGTGGGCGAGGAAGAGGAGGGAGAGCGGGAGGACGAAGGCGGCGGCGATGCGGGCGAAGAGCGGGCGGTGGGCGCGAAGGATGGAGGTCGCCTCCCGGTAGATCCCCACCACGCCCAGGAACTGCAGCTCCTCCGGCTCGCACTCCATTGCTCTTCTTCTTCCTCCTCCTCCTCCTCCTCCTCCGCTTCGATTCGAGGAATTGGGGAATTGATAAAAGAGTAATTCTAGGTAGCTTATCTATTGGATTGGGGAATTGGGCGTGGGCGGAGGAGGGAGCAATTGAATTGGGGGCGTGGACGCGTGGTGGGAAGGCAAGGGAAGAAAGCTCAAGGAGGTAGACGAACGAGAGAGAGAGAATGGTCGTCGTCGCTCGCGTGGTTTGGTTTGGTTTGGTGCGGTGTCCAATTGGATGGATTTGCGGTTTGATTTTGATTTTGATTTGGTCAAGTCCGGCGTCTGGCTCGTCGGTCGCTTGGTTTAGAAACGCTTGGTAACACAGACAAACAAAACCCACCAGACGTCCTTTTTTTTTATTTTAACACAAGGGTAGAATCAGGTTTACTCCCTAAATTATTCTACAAAATTTGGGTTTACTCCATAAACTATTGCCGAAATCTGATTTACCCACTAAACTACAATATCAGATATTCGATACCCCAAATTATTAAACCCAAGCAAATTATCCATCGAATATAATACAGTGTGGTTTTATCTAACGTGGCGTATGGGCGGTACTAAAATGGACAACATGGCACAGGAGGAGATCCGGTTGAGTAGAGCCATTGAAGCCACCACCCATGCTTGCTGACTTAGAGCCGTTAGAGACATCTCTATGATCTGCTCATTGCATGCCATTTAAAAGCCTACTAACACCGTTCTCGACTTACTCATGGCCAAGGGAGAAAGATGAGGTCATGGAGCTCAACACCAAGGAGGGGCAGGCTAGCACCTCCATGCAGGGGGGAGGTCCATGGCTATCATTGTCATGAATTTGGAGGAGTCCATATAGCCTAGCTCTCTCCGAGCTCCATGGTCAGTGTCAACATGGATGTAGAGGACCACAGCACGGTGGCATGGGAGGTTTGGCGTCAATGCAGGTTCCATACCAAATGAGAGAGATGGGAGAACAGGAGGAAGAAGATAACTAGGAGGATGATATGTGGGGCTAGCTTGATTTTTTAAAGAAATTAATTAATAGCTTGCTAACTAGGTTGCCACACGATCAAGAAGACGCTCGGTATAGTTGGCCGCGGTTGTGCTGCATATGTAACTATAGTGTTGTCACACCCCAGCCTGACACCACCGTAAAAGACGGCGCTAGATAGGGCGTGCCATGGAGGACGGCGAACCATCCCCTGTGGAACCGCGATAACCGGTACCAGTCCCAGGATTCTAAGCTGGTACCTACGATAACAAATTAGGAATCATTGCAGTACTAACTATATACATACATATATATTACCTTATTGCCATATCGGGTAGACCCTTAGCAGCAATTTTAAGTAAAAACGACAACAGCGGAACTTAGCACGGCTAGCACACCAATCCACAAGCAGTGGCTTGGGTCTAGGGACGAAACCGAAACCTTTAACATCTTCAACCTGAACTTGAGGGAGAAAATAAAATAAAATAGAGGGTGAGTACTTTCATACTCGCAAGCCACGAGAAATGCGAATTATGCAGGCTTCAAAGGAAGCCTGGGTTTATTTCACAATATTTTGTTTCAAAACATTCTCCGAAAACTCTATGTGTGGGTTTCTATAAAACCATCTGGAAAAGACTATTCGTCCTTTCCTGCCGCGAGTTGCTTTGCAATAACTCAAGCAGAAAGAGCAAAATTTTAGTTTATTTAACAATGTTATATTGCTTTCTAGCTCCATCCATCACATCACATAATTATTCTAGGTAGTCCAACCATGTTATATCGTTTTCATTCTAGGAAACCTTAGCGCTTCTTGCAACATTCTTCAGCTCATAGAGCCTTTCATTCCATAACCTTCGGCTCCTCCGAGCCCACCTATTCCTCTTCCAGTTCCACTACGGGAAGCCTACTCTATGATGCCTTCTCGATATCCCGGGTTACTCAGGCCCGTTTTAGACCACTTAGGTCATCCTTCAATCACCATCGCTGACTCTGGTAACGATTCCTATACCACAAATCTTCTTCACAAAGCACAGGCAAACAAAACTACGCTAGGAGAATCACTTTACATTCGTCCTTGACCGTGGGCACGGCTGATCAAACAGTTTAGTTAAGCTCTGCAGAGTTTGTACGCTTTACCCACACGACACGAAACTTACACCGTTTACCCATCGGCAATGGAAGTTCGTGACAAGGCCTTTCTAAAGCTAACCCATGAATATCCCATGCCACATAGTTGGTCAAATCCACAACAAGCATCAGGCAAGAACAACCATCAGGCAAGAACAACCATCGTATACTCAGCAACACCGGTAATTCCACTTATACCAATCCGATCGCCACTATAGAGGTAGTAAAAATCACCCGCAATGGGCAGCATGACACCCCCGAGGAGCAATAACAACTCCATCTCCCACATTCCCGGTGTTCCACAACCATTGGCATACAAGATTCCCATGTGCTAACTAGTTACTCCACCAGAGACATCCCATAAACATCCGTGTTGTCGCACTATCTTATGCTCGGTTGTAATTCCCCAAGGAACCGGTCCTTACACGCGAATACGAATACAAGCCACGAAGGCGAGACCCGCATCGTGAACTTTGACAAACCTTCTTTCTCTTTTTAAACCCACCGACTACACAAGTTGGGTTTTGTAATAGCTTTTTAAACCAAAGTTTCCCACTTCGAGAGGCGACAGTGCATATGGGGTGGTAAGACTCCCGCTCAAAGAGCGAGGATATAATCATACCACTATGGTAGAGCTACAAGGATAGGGTTCATAAAGACCTACGGAAATTAATGCGACTACTAGGCGGGTCCATCGGTTGCACACAAACCGAGGTCGATCAAAATAACTGAGTACAATAAACATGCAGTTTTGCAATAAATCACATTTGATAACGTAGGAGCAAAATAATCAACGGGGTGACTTGCCTCACAAATGGCCTTCAAATCTTCTCGATTCTCGCGTCCGACGAAAATCTGGAACGTCGCTACGCGGTCAACAAAGAGATTCTAAAGAAACCCTATAAATAAATAATAATTATTATAAAATAATAGTGCCATTGGATAGATCTCATTTTTAGAAAAAAAAATTAGGAAGTTGAACCGAGTCAATCGGAGTTACGGTTGAAAAGATATGATTTTTTTGAAGATTAAAAGATTTTTCTAGGATTTTTTGGAAAAGATTTAAGGTGGCAAAAGAAAAGAATATTCCCTAGGAATATTCCTGGTAGTGGGGCTCAGTGAGTTGGAAAGATTAAAAGTCAAGGGGTCCACATGTCACTGGGTCAATGGATGTAAATAGATAGTAAATAGATATGGCCCCACATGTCATAGAGAGGGTACAAAGCAAAGGAATTCTTATTATTCATTTCTGGAGATGCGGCCCACTTGTCATTGAATCAAAGGGTTAAAATGGATGTAAATATATTTTAAATGGCCATGGCCCACATGTCATTAGGAGAGTGAGGGGAGAGAATTAACAGGAGTGGGGCCTATTTGTCGGCCACTAGAGGAGAGGGGAATTTTATTTGATTTAAATGGCCTTGGGGCCATTATCAGTGAAAGAGAGGATATTAAAAAGGAGTGGGACCCATTGTCAGTGACTCAGTGTAATAAGAATGGAAATTAAATGGATTTCCTCGGAGAGGGCCCACCTGTCGGTGAAGGAAGGAGTGGGGAGGGGCTGTGCCGTGGGACCTGGCTGTTAGCGGCTTGGAAGGAAGAGGATGTCTTCCTTCTCGGTTCACCACTCCGAGCGAGTGCACCGGCGGGGATATGGCGGCTGGGATGACGGCGGCGGCTTGGTGTGGCTAGGAGATGGACGGCAGACGCCGGGGATGGCGATGGAGCACGGCGGCTCTGGAAGTGGCGGGCAGCGGCTTCATGGAAAGCCAAGAGAGAAAAAGAGAGAGGAGTGGCAGTGAGAGAGAGAGCTTGAGCTTGCGGGGTGAGAGAGCTCAGGAGAAGGGGTTTTATAGCCGTGTGGGCGACGATGAGGTGGCAATGCCGTCGGATTATAGGGGCAACCAGCTGGCGGAGTTAATGCCGGAGATTTGGGCGAGATGACGGCGGAGCTTCGGGATGCGACGGTGAAGCGACGTGAGGAGGACGGGTTTCGCAGATGGCTAGGGGAGAGAGAGAGAGAGAGAGAGAGAGCGGAGCGGTGGTGGTGGCTCCTCGAAGAGGATCCCAGGACAGGATGCGCGGCGAGAGGGAATCCCAAAAAGGATCGCGGCGTGGCCGGATTCCCGAAGGGAAACAGGGGATAGGGGAGAGAGAGCGTGGGATTCGCGGCGGGAGAGGGGCGGAACTCTGGGTTTTGGCACGGAGCGGCGGCGTCGTGATGCGCGGTGCATGGGCGGGCGGCTAGATGCAGTGCGGGAGAAACGTGTTGCAACGGCCCAGGGTTGGCACTTTGTCGAACGCCCTGTGGGCGAGTAAGGGCGGCGAGGCAAGGACGACGGCCACACGGCGCGGGCGAGCGTGAGATGGTGTTGTCTCTGACGCGCAGGGCCCATGGGGGAAAGCATTTTGACGCGCGTGTGCGCAGTTAGGCCGAGGCGGACAGGGCGGCTGGCAGGCCATGGCTAGGCCAATGGGCCGTGCGGCTTGCGCCGCCCGGAAGAGGAAAGGAGGGCGGTTCGGCCGCGGCTGGGCCGGGGGAAAAGAAAGAAAGAGGGGTTTGGGCTGAGGGAAAAGGATATGGACGGCCCAAAGAAACAGTGCACTTTAGGATTTTTTGGGAATCTTTATAATTGAACTTTGGATGGATTTTTGAATAGGACTTTGAATTCTTATTTGAGATTTGGGGTTTGGAAAATACAAGGGATCTAGGGAATTGATCCAAAGGGGTTCTTGAGTATTTTTGGAGCTAATTTTGATCCTTTCGAGAGGATCTAGACAAGGTGTTAAATACGAATGACATCTGGAATTTACTAGAATATTTGTATTTAAATTTTTCCGAGGTGATTCAAGGAGGGGAACTTTTGGGGAGAGATTTTGAATCCAAATTTTATATTTGAATTCCATGGAAATTTATAGATTTCAAAGGATAAGTATTAGGCCTAGGCTCTAATGCATTTTTAGGTAGTTTAAATGGAAAGGATATTTGAGTATATTTAGGATAAATTTGCGGAGAACGGCTTGGGAGGATTTGAATAGAATTTAAACTTGGAAATTGGTGCCACCTTGATATTTGACTACGGAATATTTCCTAAGATTTGTTGGATCGAGCCAGAGTGGCTGTTTGAATATTTTTGAGATAAATTTTAATATTTGGGGTAGTTTGTGAGGAGGGGAAGAATAAAAAGGGATTTGGATTTTTTAGGAAATTCAAAAGGGAGTTTGAATTTGAATTGGTATTTGGGTTTATAGTATTACAGGGAATCCAAGGAAGGAATAATTTAGAGTAAAACAGGGGGACGTCAAGGAGGTTTAAATCCAAATAAATTATTTGCATTTACCAAGTGTCTCTAGGAATTTAAAGAAAAGCTTTTGAGATAATCTTTCAAATTTGAATAATTTAGAGGAGAGATAGAGAAGAGGTTTTAATTAAATTTTTGAAGACTTGAAACATCCAGAGATTCAAAGGAGGCTTGTATATTTGAGAATAGATGCGAAACTTAGAGATTTAGAAGCGAGGTTCAAAAAGGTCTCCAAAGGGGTTTGGATTGCAGAATTCGAATCCCGAGATTTTGAGAGCGATTTTTGGGTTGTGATTTTTTTGAGGTCACAAGAAATAATGATAAAGGAGATCTTGGCACATAATACAAACAAAAATCCAGGTTTTGAATTTATATTTTTATTAAAATAATTTTCGTGGGTAAAGGAAAAACAGGGTGTTCCAAGTGCCCCCACAGAGGACAGCTGCGCAACACGGTGGGCCGTAGTGACAGCCAGCTATACCGAGCAGGGCGCATTATAGTGCCAAAACTGCCCAGGTTATGTTCATGGATGTACTATGTCCGTAGGCAGGAAATTTTCGTTGGAATGGTTGCATGTGAAGTTCACTCAAGATGAAAATATTTGTTATTAATAGTGCTTTAAAAGAGGAGTCGCTCGTCTGCCCCCTCCCTCTCCCCTCATATTGTGCGCAGCGTGTAACTGTCACCTTCCAAGAAAAACCAGGGAAAAAGGCAAACCGGTAAAACAAAACTAGTTCAATTCCCATTTTTATGCTCGATCCATACTCCCATACTAGCTTAATAAAGGAAAAAACCGAAGTGATATAAGTCAGTTACAATGTATAAGTACGTTACTAGTGTTAATTAAAATATTTGGTGTACTCGTAGCCATCTTATATTGTTATGTGCATCCAATTAGTTGTATTGATGTCAACTCGTGACCCACTTTCATTGGGTTTACAACACAGGGAAATGGTACTCCCTCTATATAGTAACTTTTTATTTTTTTGAAAAAATTAAGTTTAGAGTGAAAAGTGGCTACGATTGTTTAAGATGAGAAGATAGATAAAAAAAAGTAACAGAGTGATAACTGTGATTGGTTGATAGGTAGAGAAGTAATAGTATTTTGAGATAAATTTAAATAATAAAAGTAGTAGTATTATGGAACGGATTATTTGAGATAAAGGGAGTAACATGGTGTTCTTTCTAGCTTATTTGTCTCGGCTTATAAGCCACACGTAAAACGAGAAACACCATTAGCATGTGATTAATTAATTATTAAAAATTGAAAAATGAATCTATTTGCTTTTTAAAGATAGTTTCATATAGAAAATTTTTAAAAAAACACACCGTTTAACGTTTTGGGAAACGTGCGCATGAAAAAAAAATTAAGCTGCTGTCTGCTCGACTTGCGAACAGGCCCTAACTAGCAGTAGTAGTAGTAATTGGTACGGTTGGGTTTGGTGAGTCGTGACCACCATCCACATCTCCGGAGACACGCTGATGCTACCATGCTGATGCTGGTGACACAGTAGCAAAAGAGAAAAAAAATAGACTATAGTAGATAGGGATTTTAACTTGTTGTATTGCCGATAACATTTTGTTGGTCTATATTTTTATAATTACAGAAGGATTGTATAATAACAATGAAAGAAAAGCTAAATAATATAGTAGGTATAAATCCAGTAGATGCAAGTCATAAATCACTGAAAACAACTCGCTAGCATATGTTACTGATGATTGCTCCTAGATAAACAAATGATATGCACTGTGGAACAACCAAATATGATAGAACTAATTCAATGTTTTGTGTGTGTTAGAGACTGATAGAAGATACCTGCCATTGGAACGGGACATGGCCAGATAGGGGGGTGTTCTGCCCTGAGAAACAAAATAGGATAGACCAAGACTGAAAACTCTCCCCTTCAAATTAGTCATATAATGACAGCAGGTTCGTTCCCAATATGATTGCCCACAGCTCAGAAGAAAACTGTAATAAAATAGATGGTTTTGATCAAGCGACATATATCTCAATTTTCAGGATGATGCCAATCCAAGCAAGGTGAGGCGGCTTTTAGCAAAGCTCCTAAATGATCTAAGCATTGCAATTTCAATTTTCAATGCCCACTGGTGGCAGATACGGATGATAGTCAAGATATATAGTGATTGAGAAAAATCCTTAAAAATTATTTATAACTTGCTGAGTGGATTTGGCATAATCGATTGAACGTGTAATATCCCTTGCTCGCTGAGTGCATGTTAAAGATTTTTTTTTTTTGATAGGCTAGCTGGTGACTTTTGAGCAGTTGTTGAGGAAAGCAGTAGTGTAAAGACACTGATGGTAGTGGAGTGTTGGACTGCTTGACTTCTTGACAGTTTCGTTGAGCATTATATGAATGCAATTAGTCTTTGGTCAGGGAGAAAATTATCATTACTTGTGGGTGTTCAGTATCATACAGTGGTTGGTGTGGTGAGGGAGTGGAAAAGCGAAAGACGTTGTTGTTCATAGTAGTAACACTAAGATCAAGATCGTCTCCGCCATCCACATTATCAGCCAAAACTATGGTGTACCTGTCAGTCAAAGTGCAAAGAAGTGAGCGCACTTCATTGATGTAAGTACAGTACCCAAAAATACTACCAAAATGAAATAATCTCTTTCTTATTTCTTTCCCATGACGACTAGGAACGGGTAAATCAAAAATTTCACTTTAAATTCCGGACCTTAACATCCTGCTGCTTATGATGTTTCACGATCAGTATTGAAAATGAAAGCTGAACAAGTTATCAAAACTCAGAACCAGAGAGGGTCCCGTATGAAAAAGACCAATAAAAAACATCTTTGTTTCGTTAGTAGAACTTACGCCAACATGATATTAACTCTCTCTCTCGTCCAATAAGAGCAAGAGGCAGCTCAATTGAAGGTTCGTTTCATTTTGGGCCCGTGCTAGATGTTTCTTTTGCTCCAAGAGAAGGCAGGACCTAATTGCTCGGATTGAATGGCTAAATTAACATAGATGATGTGACATGCGGAGGATTAAGTTTTAGGTTAGTGGGTTGCAACCATATAGTTTCTTACGGCGGTCAGCCCAACAAGTATACACCGTCAAAATCGAGGCCCAATTACGGATGGGCCAGACATCCTGAGTCAGGCCGTGGTCCAAATGGAGGCCCAACTTTGTGCCCAATATTTTTTGTTTTGGGCCCTACTGTGCTTTGGGCCGAATGCTCGTCTGTAAGAGGGACGACGACGAATTTTTTGCATTTTTATATTTATTTATTAAAAGATTTGCAAAAGTAGATTTTTGTTTGAAAAAATTGTAAAAATAGACTCCCACCGCCCTCTGGGAGGGCGATTTTTAAAAATCGCCCTTCCAGAGGGCGATTTAATGACGTGGCTAACGGTCATTGGGCTCCCGGCCGACGGCCGTCAGCCATTTTACGGGCGGCCCCCGGGTCTTCCAAAAACCGTCCTCTCAGAGGGCGGCAAGGGGGCCGCCTGCGAAATGCCCCCTGGGGGCCGGCCTCCCTCCCCGCGCGCCCGCAGGCCGGTTCCACTCTCCCGCCCTCGGCTGCGCCCGCGCCCGCGTCCTCGGCCCCGCGCCCGCGCCCCCGTCCGCGCCCTCGGCCGCGCAATTTGCAGGCGGCCACCTTACCGCCCTCTGAGAGGGCGGTTTTTGGGCAACCCGGGGGCCGCCCGCAAAATGGCTGACGGCCGTCGACCGGGGGCCCGATGGCCGTCAGCCACGTCATCAAATCGCCCTCTGGAAGGGCGATTTTTAAAAACCGCCCTCCCAGAGGGCGGGGGGAATCTATTTTTGCAAATTTTTCAAACAAAAATCTACTTTTGCAAATCTTTTAATAAATAAATATAAAAATGCTAAAAATTCGGACCACGAGCTGATTAGCCCTCACACCTTCGAATCAATCTGAACCGCACACGACTAATCAAACGGCTGTAAGAGGCCGGGGAGTCCAGCCACCGGCGTGTCAGGGATGACGACCGGCACTTAAAACGAGAAGTATCATTAACATATGATTAATTAAGTATTGACTATTAAAAATTTAAAAAATAGATCTATTTGATTTTTTAAAATATTTATATATAAAAGTTTTTAAAAAAACATGCCATTTTATATTTTGAAAAACGTGCTAACAGAAACCGAGGGAGAAGCCAGAAGCTCTAAGCCGTTTCGAACGACACCTAGAGCGACCATTTGACTGTCAATTATTCTAATCATGTAATATACTATACTATATTAAAAGTTCAAATTTTTATTGATTATGTGAATATAGAGGCCGAATTTTTATGTCATTTCTTTTGTTTTTTTCCCTCTTTTTCAATTGCTTTCTTCCTCCTCATCCTCCTCTGCCCTCAATGTAGAAACAGTGTGTGATCTATGATGTACATATATCCATCCTTCCTTTATTGATGGAAATTTCTTATCCCTCACTTAAATTCTCTCGTTTTACAAGGTGGTTAATTGGTTACACAGTATATACAGGGGAACAAATGCTATGCACATAAGCTTTGGATGCACACACCATACACGCCAACTAACAAATATTACAAAATTCTAGAAAAATATGTACATATATTTTCAATAGTGTTATACCTATGGTAAAATCTCATATTTAAATTCATCATATATAGAGAACAATAAAAAGGATAACATTTTACCATTGATATTTATAAACAAACGATCAATATTTCATCGCATTGGCTAGAAAAAACAGAGGATCAATTTTCCATGAATCGGGCACTGAATATATTGAAAAAAATCCTTTATACATGGAAAATAAGCTTCGGGTGCACACACCAAATAATAAATATTACCGAAAATTCTAGAAAAATTTACACATACACTTCCAATAGTATTGCATCTTAACTTCAAATTTATTATATTTTAACCATAACAAAAAATCTGATAGTTTTGCCGATTAATTATACCCACTCCACTCCTATCCACACCAGCCGCAGCACACACGATCGACGAGCATCGATCCATCCCCATTTCAACCATACATATACCTTTTCTTCTAATCGCAATATTATTTAACTAATATACATGTTTCTTCTTCCGTCTCGAGAGCCACGCATCGAAGCGACACGATCATATAATATAAGGCCTTGTGTTAGAATCTTTAAGAAAACGCCATAACTATAACCTAGTTCTAATTGTTTAGCATAACCAAATTTGTAAAACGTTGTTATGAATATGTCTGTTTTTCTAAAATCGAGAAACAAAATCAAATCCATACATACATGGCTCATTATGCCTCCCATATTCTCGCTCAAGCTCGTTCCGGCTTACCACAATAAGAGTAGGCACACCACATAGCTATTGTTTAACGACTACCATGTCTAAGATGAATCTCATCAATTTTGGAATATAGAAATAACATTAGTGTGTTGCTTGGATGATCCATAAGAAAAAAAAAATTTAGACACAGATGAAATTTATTATGAGGTTGGAGCTCGTGCTATAGATTTACTTCAAAATACATATAGATGAGGATTTTTTTAGAAAAAATATTATTCTAATGAAAAACCGCAAAATGTTTGCCGGCTCGGGGAAAATAGCATAGGAATTTCATGTAGGACATTTCCCGTGTGATTCAAATCCCAAGAAATTCCCATAAAATTTAAAATATTTTTGATTCACAAAATGACACATTGAAATTTTCCAGCATATAGTCCTTTTAAAAAGAGAGTTTTTTTTTGTTGTTTTGCTTCCCCTATCTTTGGTGGTGTTCGATTTTACTGTTGTGTGTCTTATAAATCATACGCAAAACGAGTAATGTTATTAGCGTGTGATTAATTAAGTATTAATTATTAAAAACTTAAAAATAGATCTATTTGTTTTTTTGATACTTTTATATAAAATTTTTTTTAGAAAATACACCATTTAGCTAATTCAACATTTAGCTAATTCAAGAAACATATTTATGGAAACTAGCAATAAGCCTAACCTATAAGCCCAGAACCGAACAGTCTTTTGGGCTCTTTGTTGGCCTCGCGGTCAGCACTCGCCACATGCGCGCGCATTCGTCGCGGCCATTGATGCGATGCGCTGCGATGCGATTCTCCCTCACGCCACCGCCCACGAACCCACGCCGCGCCCGTGCCCGCGTCCATGCCGCGCCGCCCATCCCCTCCTCCCCGTCGCCGCCGCCGCCCTCCTCCTCGCCTCATCCTACCTCGCCCTCGCCTACCTCCCCGCCGCCGCGCCGCTCACCGCCCTGATCGGCTCTGGAGGCGGGGACGGGCACAACGGCAGCAGCTGCGCGGGGTTCTACCGCGGGGGGTCGTCGGGGTGGCGCGCGGTGTCGGCGTCGGTGGAGGAGTTCGGGGCCGTGGGCGATGGGGTCACGTCCAACACGGCGGCGTTCCGGCGCGCGGTGGCGGCGCTGGAGGCGATGGCTGGTGGCGGCGGCGCCAGGCTGGAGGTGCCGCCGGGGAGGTGGGTCACGGGGAGCTTTAACCTCACCAGCCGCTTCACGCTCTTCCTGCACCACGGTGCATTCATCCTTGGCTCCCAGGTGATCCATCCTTTCATCTTTTTTTCTTTGATTTCTTGATTTTGATAGTACCTTGTGCTACTTAATTTATGATCGTGGCTTCTGGTTGCAAC
This sequence comes from Oryza meyeriana var. granulata, assembly GCA_003991445.1. Taxonomy (NCBI): domain Eukaryota; kingdom Viridiplantae; phylum Streptophyta; class Magnoliopsida; order Poales; family Poaceae; genus Oryza; species Oryza meyeriana. The sequence continues at coordinate 33,222 of RYFJ01000310.1, read as the reverse complement.
AAGAGTGCGTTGATGAAAATCAAATCCTGATTTTGTTCGGTTGATATGGATAATCTTGTTGGTATGTAAAATGGAATTAATTTCTGTGTATGGTTCAAAACAACATATTTTTTTTGCGCTGGAAAAACTTCAACTTTATACAGAAATTAGGATATCAGTCCGTTCCTGTTCTTGCTGATATCAGTACTCGGCAGTGTGAAACCTGCTTCAGGGGTTGCGTGTTGTCACATCTCACATGTCAATGGTTCGTTCAAACATGAGAGAGAGAGAGAGAGATAGAGAGCAGAAGGGAACAGAGAACATGGTGGGTTGGAATCACATGCTTGGACGGTCTGGTTTCTTGTGGCTTCTGCTACCAGGCAGCCTATCAGATGTTATTCTAGTCACCTGTGCCTTTGCTTTGTCCTTTCTGCTGCTTGGACTGACCAGAGCCAATTCTGCTATTGTACTTTGCTTCTTCTGGTGTCTTATCTGCTTATGCTATAAAAGATTACACAAATCTGCAATAGTAGTTTGGAGCTTCCTAGAGGAACTAATAGTCTCATTCCACATTTTTGGTGCCTGTAAATTGTAATGTCCATGCAATTGGTTGCTGCTTCTACTATGTTCAATGTTTATTTTCTCCAAGAAACCCCTCGTATGGGGGTACGGAGTGCTGCATTCATGTTTGAGGTAGAAAGTTGTTGGGAAAGAGGCCTTATATTAGTAACCGTAATTAAGGGCTTTAATTAGATGCTATGCCTTTGACATGCCGCCACTTGCACTCACAACGGAATCACCTTAATATTCTACTCCATATGACAGTCATGGCCAGTTGCCCACTTTTTTTTTGTGCAGAAAACACACCATTCCATAGCTTGTTGTAGAATTAAGAACAACAATTTGTGCTGAAAATCTCGTCAGTTTCAGTGAGTGAACCATCTGAAAATTGCAAACAGAAAAATTACGCTAGCCACTTAGCATTTTACTTCATTCTAATGCCAGTTCCCACAATTGCACCATATAGTTTCTTATGGGAGTTGGGTGGAACCAAAGGGAAGAGGCAAACGAATGATCATCAATCAAACAGAAGACAGAGTTGCATGACTAAAAAAGTGGTGTACAACTTCTACTCATAATGGTACTAACATGAGAACAGAGGGGAACAATCAATCTTGAAGGGGACCGTATCAAGATTCTTGATTAAATTATTTGCACTGGTATTTAAGATGAGGGAGTCTCCAGCACTTCATAGTTGTATACGTTCAATGGAAATCTGCATAGCATTGACAAGTGCTTTGGACTGTAATGTGCAGGATCCAGAAGAATGGCCTCTCATAGCCCCATTGCCATCGTATGGGCGTGGGCGGGAAAGATTAGGACCACGCCACATCAGCCTCATCCATGGAGAGGGCCTAGATGATGTTGTCATTACTGGTACACAAGTTGTTTCAGCTATGTGTAATTCAATTATGATCAATTAGTAGAAGTTGTGCATGACAATGTGCTTAAGAATTTGTTATAACGATGAAATAGACATAAAAGTTTGTTACTTTGAGAGGTACTTCCTCCGTCCCAAAATGTAGCTACCTAGGAGCGTTTTGGAGAATTAAGAATTGAGGTGAAATGTCTAAAATGTCCTCATTAATAGATGGTGAGGTTATGGGAATTAAGAATAGTATGAGTGGGGTGCGGGTCTTGAGAGTTGGTGGGATGCTGAGGCCCACTAGGAATAGCATGGAAAGTAATGTGGCAAGGGACTACCTATATAATTGTTGATAGAAAATTCCTTCAAAAACTTTCAAATGTAACTGTAGTATAATTGTAGTGTAATTACGCAGTTACACTTATAGTTAGAGTATAACTTATATATAACTTGTATGAAATTAATCAAAACATCGCGTGAGGTGCAGTGGCTAGTGGTGCTCGCATCGCTAGATCGATTCCTGCCGCCCACGCGCGTGCAATATTTTTTCTACCCCGCTAGCATGAATCCTAAAGCACATCTAACGGCCAGAAAATCAAAAGTTTGCCAAAAGAAAAACTGTCACATGTTTTTTAGCAAAACTGATGGAGCAAAAGTCATCTTTTACATGTTCTATGTAGCTATATTTGGGACAAAATTTGAACTTAAAAGTAACTATATTTTGGGACGGAAGGAGTATGTCATATCATGTGAAGAACTGGCATTGACTTGTAACTTGCAAGTGTGCCCCCTTTACATCTTACTTAATCAGTTTTCAACAACACATGTTAGGTAACAATGGGACCATAGACGGCCAAGGCAGGATTTGGTGGGACCTATGGTGGAATCGAACGTTGAACCACACAAGAGGTCATCTCATTGAGCTAATGAATTCAACCAACATCATGATCTCCAGTATCACTCTACGCAACTCCCCATTTTGGACAGTGCATCCTGTCTACTGCAGGTCAGTTTATTTTGTTTGTACAGTCAGTAAACTTTTGCTCCATTTTCTAATAGAGATGGCCCTCTTGATTTGGAACCATATAAAGTGACAAGTTAATTTTTCTTTCTTTCCTTTTATTTATTTATCAGAAACGTGGTGATAAGGAACTTAACTGTACTGGCTCCCTTGAACGCTCCAAACACTGATGGAATCGATCCAGGTTCGTGCTCTTAGACTGTTGATCTTTTACAAAACCTTAGTTCCAACTCTGGACCACGAGTGATTTTTGGACATCATATGTTAAAGAAGGTAGTGGTCCTATTTGTTTATTCTTTAAGAATCGACCTATTTAGATACTATTTTATCACCATTTTTAGCATAACAAAATTTGAACAAGGATATATGCTTCTTCACACTGGTGATGACCTTTTAGTCTTTTACACGCTAACCTCAAACTTGTTCTGTGAAGTACTCATGACAATTTCTCTTGATGAATAATGACAGACTCGAGCTCAGAAGTTTGTATTGAAGACTGCTATATTGAAAGTGGAGATGATCTAGTTGCTGTCAAGAGTGGCTGGGATCAGTACGGCATCTCAGTAGGAAAACCCAGCTCAAACATCATCATCCAGAGGGTTTCAGGAACAACTCCAACGTGCTCAGGTGTAGGTTTTGGGAGCGAGATGTCTGGGGGAATATCCAATGTCGTTGTTCGTGACCTGCACATATGGAATTCTGCGCAAGCGGTGAGGATAAAATCTGATGTAGGGCGTGGAGGCTACATAACCAACATCACCATAGAGAATGTCAGGATGGAGAAGGTTAAGGTACCTATAAGATTCAGCCGCGGTGCAGATGATCATTCAGACGACAGGTATGACCGAAGTGCACTGCCAAGAATCAGCGATGTGCGCATCAGAAACGTCGTCGGTGTGGATTTACAGCATGCACCGATGCTGGAGGCAGTGCATGGTGCAGTCTATGAAGGGATTTGCTTCAGAAATGTTAGCTTAACAGTGGTAAGGCGTCAGGATAGATGGAACTGTGAGTCTGTGTATGGAGAGGCACATGATGTTTTTCCAGCGCCATGTGAAGAGTTTAGGAAAAATGGTTCGTCATCTTGGTGTGACCATTCCTGAGTAGTAAGTGTACAGAAGCCGGAAGTTTTTTTTTTCTTCTCTGTGACTTAAGACACAGGAATTCCTGGGATGAGGTGTCTACTTTTGCCCTTTTCTTCTTAGATGTATTTTTGCCTTTTTAGGATGATAGCATCTCTCATACAGTGAGATTCAAGAACTTGCTAGCTGTATTCCTGGGTTTTATCAAGGTGTAAGTAGCACAAAGGTTCAGCTTTTGTCAACTGTAAAAGGGAGAATATTGATAAAGAGATGACTTTACAGAATCATTCACTTCCATGCAAATTAGTGTCATCTATACGTGACACGGTGTACTGAACGGGTGCTGTTCTTGTATCTGTTTAACACAAAATTTAAGCATATTTGGTCTAAATGTGTTTTTTTATCCTCTAGTTTGCTCATTTCTGCTTGAACCAGGCTCTCTGAGATTCTCAAATGTTCGGCAGTTTGCAAAGCAGAAATTTGTCTTCGAGATTCTCAAATGTAAGATGCAGTTTGCAAAGCAGAAATTCCAGAGTAACCAGGTCAATTTCTGACAAACCAGGTCAGTCCAAATTCTGCACTATCACTGAATTCCAAGAATTCTGCACATGCGGAGCTTGGGCATTTTCCTTCTAACAGGACCCAAAATCTGGTATGCCCTGAGCCCTACAGACTCTTAGTGTGGAAGAAGACATGGAAGAACAACACAAAATTAAACTGCACAGGTACATACAGTATACCCAAGACAGTAGCAGCCGTGCAGCACTGCAAAACACCAGTCCCATTTCCATGCAGCCGCCACAAATTCACAAAATTATAAATATATCCAATCGTTTTTCCCGAACTTGCCTGCATTTGAGTATTATCTGCCTTTCGACTGTGGTAAGTGCCATTGTAAGTGCCAGTGAGGACGTATACCACCACAAGAGCAACAACAAGGGGCCCATGCCGATTTCAAGGAAAAAAGAACTGCAGCCCAATGGCCCCATAGTAACAAATGTGTTGTCAATCTCTTGCCTTGTTAGCTGGAGGAGGATCTTTACATCTGCACAGATTCCCAGGAATGTCATCTGAGGGAGCATCCTCTTCTGGTCGATTAGAACAAGTCTGCCTTGTATATCCTATAAAGCTTGGCCTATGACTAGGACTGAGAGTTATTACGCAATTTGGCTCTGGCGAAAAATACTCCTGCTAATAGACCTGCAAGACAAAGGGTATGAATTTTGTTAGTGAAATGTGATATCCATAACATAGCACCTTTTCATTATTATAAAAAAACCTACCAAACAAAATGCTTAAAGAATTCTCCATGCTCGTCCGCACTTTGAAGAGAAGGATTCCAGCAATAGAGAGAGGGATCTTGTTAAGGGAGCCCACAAGGCTGTATGAGGAGCAATGTTGACATTAGAGACATTATAAATTCAAGTGGACAGAGCGAACAAAGATAAACATTTTTAAAAAGCCACTAGAATTCACTCAGTACCTATACGTCGTTGCACTTGTCTGGTGAAGAAACCACATAGAAGTAAAGCTGATAGCAAGCCCCAAAACTCCACTAGCAGTAATGACTATCCAAAACATGGGCATCCTTAGGAGAGGCCTGCAAATTCACATTGTAAATCCATTATCCCACAAGGCAGAGCAAATGTTTGTAAATGCAACTAGTTTTATCAGGAGATCTGGTTGCAAGAAGTTGGCTCGGTTTGCATGTAATTGAAAAGGATCCTAAGTAATGGTTCAGTTTTTATTTCTTATGCCCAGACATGCCTCATCAACATATGTGAGGGCCATTGCCGACTCTCTTAGACACCATTAAACATGCCTGAAACTGAGTTGGGTGTAGAAAGCAAACTTTCATAAAAGATAGTTCTTGTTACATAAATGGAGGTTCCACAGTTCTCGTGTAGTTTATTGAGTTCACATCAGAACAAACAGAGTGAAGTGCTTACGTTTCCAAAAGGTAATCCACTTCATTAAAGCCAAGCATAAGGATAATCCCAAGTGGTACTGAAAGAATATTATTCAGTAAAACCATTGACAACTCGTTCAAATTCCCAGATTTGGTGGCTTGCTTGGCACTGTCCATTACATGCCGTAATGTAAGCTGAAAAAAAAGTTCATTTGTTAAAATAATTGTGGAGAAAGAAACAAAGATACTGAATACTGGCTGCATCATGGTTTAAGAATTTAAAATATCTGCGAGTAACAGTTCAAAAATAGGCTGCATATTGTAGTCAGGTTCTTATTAGGATGAACAAAAACAATACCGAATATGATGCCGTTAGAAAGCAGTTCAAGATCTGCCATGTATAACCAACTGCGTGAAAAGACAGATCTGTTATTCCTCCTGCAATTGCTGAAATTATCTACAAAAACCGGATATCTGAGTTAGCCCATGAAGGATAATACAATGTTATTTTTAATCAGTGGGGAACATTATAATTTAATATTCAGAAACAAATCAACTAGCCGCTATTGGCAGGAAAAAAGGTAAATAATCCCAGGTAGTATTTAAGTCCAGTTCAAACATTACTGACTTCTACAGGTGACATACCATCAACGTGAGAGAAATCCAAACTTGTCTATCATGCTGCTTTTTAAAGAAGTACGTCTCCCCAGAAGCAGTAATGACATTGGCAACATTCTTCAATATAGTCAGCATTGCAACATTGATGTACTTCAAACTGAAAGGTACAAAAATACATTAAAAGTGAGGGAAATAATTTTTGTGAGAGACTGCCAGCTGCCCAGTTTCAACCCAGAACATCCTTATTACAAGTCGAGCCACGATCCTTATATGAAAAGTCTCAGTTCCAAATGTTCAGAGAACCTAGAAAATAATTAATCGGCCACTATCTAAACCAACAAATTGACCAATAGCAGCACAAGAGAAGACATAAGGCAAGCCACAACAGATATTCATAATAAATTTTAACGCCCACAAAATGTCAGGACAAACAAATAGTTTCCCTGCATTAATTTTTAAACTGACAGAAGTTTATTAAATACCAATACTTATTCTCACAATAAGCTTTAACATATACAGTTTATCAGGTAAGTCCTCCTTTATGCATAGTTCCTACAGTGGGAATCTAGGAATATATTTTTTTCTCGAACATGCATGAGATCTGTGTATCATTATATTAAGAAGAAGGAAAGGTTAAAGAACCCTGAACACAAGACACCCACACACCCCAGCTCTCAGGCTACAAGCTTGTCCATGCTAAAAAGATAGAGACACAGAAAAGAAAAACAACGACCACGACCTCAACCTGAAACTAATCACCAGAACATAGGAATATAGCATAGTGTTCATATTGTACCTTATGGATACATAGATAAATATAAAAACATTTTAAATTTTAATACGTTCCATGCTCATATACCAAAATGATCAATCTACAGAACAATGTAAAGTGCACCCAAAAAGTGCTCAGATAAAAACAATCTGAATGCCTGGTGCATACCTAAACATGCTTGTAATTAGCATTCCGACAAATATGATATTCACAGGCAACCAAACTTTGATTAGCTTCCAAGTTAGTGGTTCAGTTGGGATAAGACCAGAGAGCGATAAAGTGGACACTATGGTCACGGATACAATGTTCTGCAGCAAAAGACCATCAAGAGATTATCAATGGGCACAACAAGCAGCAGAGCCACGACACAGAAATAAACATAATATGTTGCTTGAGAGGTAAACAATCAGAAAGAGTAATATACCTGGTAAAGCATCAGAAATATTCCAGCACTGAAACCATAGCCAGATAAGATATACTTATTAACTAAAATCATGCTGCAGGATGATATGCAATAGGCAAGACCAGATAGAAGAGCCTGATTCTGTATCTTTGGGAGACCGGTGAAGTGTGAAGTCCTATCTCTGTCTTTTGAGACCTTACCATCTTCCAAGTCAGCATCATCACTACAGAAGGATCTAGCAATAGATCTGGAGAAAATATGATCCAGAAAACACAACATAATGTGTTAGATTCCGCGATACTTACTTCCAAAACATTTTCATTCAAACAGACAAGAATAATGTTTTCACATTCATATTTTTTTCCTTTGCTGAAATGGCATGCCACGTGATTATGTTGAGGCAAATAAGAATATTTTTATATGTAAATCAAAATATTATATGTAAGTTGGGGATGGAGGGCATGTAATTGATAGAAAATCCACTTTATACTTCAAATACAATGGCAACATGCGGATAAAAGAACACCGGTCAAGGGAAGCTTACATGCCTGTTCCCAATTTCTCTCCTCAAAGGACTTCCAAGTGCACTGTATCCTCTAACCTGATCCCGGAATATACTTTTTTCACCATTCACAAGAGGACTCATTGCAGTCTCTGGTGCATTTTTCCCAGGAGAGGCATCTGAATCCACAGGAATGGCTACAGAAGGAGTTCTACAAGATAAAAAAGATGCAATTAACAACAATTCAATTATCTAAGATATAAACAGGATTATTCCTTATTTACAGCATGCCATGTTCTATTTGGGTTTCATCTTATCAAACATCTCAAAGTGATTTCAAACCTCATGATCCAGAAAGTGAATGAAACATATGGTACTTCAGAATGCTTCGTACACAAGGATAAATTACAAGCATATGCATTTCCCAAATGAGTCAAAATTCTGTTCTAGAAATAACACGAAAGAGATCTTGTGCTGTATTACACATTTTTTCAAAGAAATAGTTGAAAAGAGAAACATCAGTAAATGAATATACGATGGCTGTCACATGAAATTTATTTGCTTGTAAAGGATGTCTCTTGGTACTGAGCCATGGAAATTCTCTATCAGATCGAACTGTTGTGATTTAGGAAGCAACTCCAAAGTTACTCCGATTGAGCAAACTAGCCAATAAAGTCTGGTTATCACATTCATCAGCCTCATACACACTACAGCTACTTTGCTGCACATCCAATATGCTTAACCCTGAAAAAATGTATTACCAGAGTAATGTAAATACCTGACTAAGGATCACTAAGTCTAATCAATCACGTGGGGTAGACTGGGGAAATTGGTGAGAAGAAGCAAGTTCAGGCACACATGCCACTGTTTCACCTTCAACCATTTCCTTTCCTTCTATACTGGCAAATAATGAACCTACCCTCTAAACAATTAATAAACTCTTGGCAAGATAGGGAAACCAAATCAATAGCCTGAGCCCAGGAGTCAAGAGAAGAATGTGAATCTAGTACTGCTAATATGGAAACAAGTTCATTACATCAGCTATAAGTATTAATGAACGAACCACACGTCCATTTACTCACAAAACAAAGTTGTTAGATATGGGTCATTCACTCGTTTATACGCCATCGGCCAGATGACTAATACTATTCGATCAAACCATGAGACAAGTGCATCCACAATCGAACTTGCCAAATCTCAATACATTGCTCGGCTGCAAGCCAATCCTGTTTGTTTGAGATTTGGGAGGATTTAAAAACTGAGCAGCAACAAACTAACTGAGGTTTCATATGCCTACACGCTTCCAAATTACACAAAAGAACTAAGAGAGATGCAGCTATTCCACCAAGACATTCCTGATAAAATCCGTAGCTCCCCACACCGAAATGGATCAGCAACAAAAAAAAAAAAAACACTTTCCCGAAACGAAACGAAGCAAGTTGTAGAGCAATCGAACCACCTCATGTACTAAAAAGTTCCCTAATCAGAAGCCAAGCTAGCAGCACACCGCTTTAATCAACCATCCCATCTCCGAAGGGAGCGGTGCCAGCTGACAGCCGCCACCACCGGAGCTGGAGCACGAACCGGAGAAGGTGGGCGTACGGGGGAAGGAGGAGGAGGCGAGATAGAGAGAGAGAGAGCTCGATCGGAAGCTGACCTGGAGCCCATGGCGCCACCGGAGCCGGGCCCCGACGCGGTTGTCGGTGGCGGCGGCGGTGGAGAAGGGAAGAATGGCGCGGCGGAGGCGGAGGCGAGGAGGCGCCGGAATTTGGGAGCGACGAAGCGACGACTCGGGAGTAACGGAGGGGGGATTCGCTTTAAAATATCCGGCGGGATCTCGCTGACGGGTGGGCCCCACCTGTCGGGCTCAGGTGCAGCTGCTTCGCTGTGGCTTCCTCGACAGCCCGAACCGCCTGGTCCTTCCAGCCACTGACTTGCTGGACCCACATGATCCCGGGCCCATGTGGCGATGACGGGAATTGGGAGATAAGGCGGCCAGGTCGACTCCGCGTGGCGTTTGGGTGTGCGGATGTCGTGGCGTTGACCAGTAGCTGGTAGCAGCCTTTGCGTGACCCTGGTTTGACTTGAATTTGTTTGCTTCAGATTCAGATTTGGGACAGGACTCTCTTATCTAAGTATAGGAGCAGGATGAAAGCAAACTGTTTTTAAGTTTTAATTATTATTTATTTTATTGTGATTTGTTTTACTTTAAACAAGATTTATATTTTTATATATTTATATAAATATTTAAATGAGACGAAAAGTTAAGTGTATGTTCAAAAGTCAGATAACATAATGTCAATGATATGCATGATCCAAATCTCACTCAAGCTTTGCTTGTCTTCATGCAAGTTGATGTGATTATGGAGCTGAACAAGTAAGGAGTAGTAAATTATGTGAAACTAGTAAATATGCACGTATAATATAAACTCATGCTACAATCAACCTGATGAAGATTTTCGTAAAAGTTCTGTACAATTAGCAGATTGCTCTCAGAAAACTTGCTAGCTAGCAGCACAATTCAAGGGAGCTCGATGGTGTCCCTGGACCTGCTGGAAGCCCAATAACCTGCTGACCTTTGAATTACCTGAAATCCCTGAAGTCAATGTCTCAAATACAAGTTGCACTCTGTTACCTTAGGCAAACGTTGGACTGAAGAGCAATAAAGTAGAATATTGCAAGAAGAAAGTGCAACCATCCAATTTATTAGTTCATTGAATTTGAATTGCAATGCAATTTTACTGAACTTGAATCGCAATGGAAAAAAAACCAGAATGTAAAATCATCCCTCTTTCCATACTTCATATCTAGATTTTTTTTCATTTTCAATTATTCATAGGTAGGTATCAGCAACTATCAGTTCTTTGCTCAGCACACACATAAATCATCACCTTTGTGCACGTGCAACCTTCCTATTTCAACTAATTATATCTTCACCAGTACTGCTTTCCAAGGGTGTTTCAGGCTTTTGCACACAAGAGATGGCAGCCACTCTCATCTAGTCGTCTATAAATCGGGCAAAACCTTTTCCTAGGATCCCAGCTAAGTTACAGGAAAACAAATGCAGATCCAAACTAAAGAAAGCTTGCTAAATTGATCCATTTAGGTGCATTATATACTGTTAATGTGCAAGTTCTAACACTCTAGTGTATGTGAAATCCTTGTATTTTAACGAACAACAGAAAGTTAAGGCATCTCACAAAAGGGAATATGGAACTCAAATAAAAACAAGTCAGATGAGTATTTAAATGGAATCTGAATTTAAAACAGTTGGATGTGTCACACAATAAATGACTAAAAACAATTGGTACATTCTAGGACAGAATAAAAAAAAAAGGCTTGAATGCAAAGAGACGAAAAAAAAAATCTAGTATTTCGATAATGCAAACTTCCTCCGGCCCACGGACTAAGTAGGCAGGCCCGACACGACGCTCCTCTCGATCTCGAGTCGCCCTGACCGGCCTGACCCTCTCCGTGCATCCGGTGGAGGCGGCGCGAGACAGCTAGGGTTTTCGAGTCGTCTTCTCCACCCGGTCGCGGCGGCGCGAGAGAGATAGCTAGGGTTTCGGATTCCTTGCTTGTTCGCCAGAGATGTCGCGGACGCTGGTGCAGCCGGTGGGGCAGAAGCGCCTGACGAACGTGGCGGTGGTGCGTCTCCGGAAGCACGGGCAGCGCTTCGAGATCGCCTGCTTCCCCAACAAGGTGCTCTCATGGCGGTCCCACGTCGAGAAGGACCTGGACGAGGTGCTCCAGTCCCACACCGTCTACTCCAACGTCTCCAAGGGCGTCCTCGCCAAGTCCAAGGACCTCCTCAGGGCCTTCGGCACCGACGACCAGACCAAGATTTGCCTCGAGATCCTCGACAAGGGCGAGCTCCAGGTCTCTGGCAAGGAGCGCGAGGCCCAGCTCTCCTCCCAGTTCCACGAGATTGCCACCATCGTCATGGACAAGACCATCAACCCCGAAACCCGCCGCCCCTACACCATCACCATGATCGAGCGCCTCATGCACGAGGTCCACTTCGCCGTCGACCCCAACCTCACCTCCAAGGAACAGGTATGTATGTGCACTATTTCTTTCTCACTTCTCCATGCCATGCCTTCATCAATGTGCGTGCCGCTACTCGAGGCTTGTTATTTCAATTGTTAACTATTATGTGCTATCGTTACTATCTGCTGTTATTTTACTGGAAAAATAGAAATCAACATTGTTTTAAACAAGTTATTATTGCACGATTGGACTTCAGACACAACTCATATAGTGATATTGACATTGGTAGATCAATCGAAAAGCACGTATTGGTGGAAGAAACCCATTACTTGGTTGTAATTTTCTATTTATCTTCACAGCATATGTGGACTTGATGGCTTAATTGTTTAAGCACAATTTCTGAAATCCTTATTTGCATTTCAGTGTACTATTTGCATAATAATAACTTTGCATGTATAATTTGATATCAGGTCGCATTTATTTAAGTTATACTGTATCCTAGCCTAGATTTTCAATTCTGCTTCTATCAGTGTTAAGAGATGTGCTTGTGTGCACACCAAGTGTGATTTTTCTCAATCTGCCATTGGTTTGCAACATTTGGTGTCGGCAGACACAGGACCAAATATAGTGTCTGTAACATCTAGTTTCTGCAGACACAGAACCAAAGATACTGTAAATAACTGAATATGCACAAAAAGAATGTTTGAATGTAGGTGCACATAGCTGCATGCCTGCATATACAAATTACACAATGTAAACCCTGTCTCATGGGGCTAGTGCTTGCTGGCTTAGAAGAGGACACTAAAGCAATGGCCTTCTCCTGTATGCTACCAATGGACTATTCCTCTATATTGCCCCCCAATTTGTAGGAAATGAGTAAGACACGTTCTCTCAGCCTCTTTTAGGCTTAGTGACATGGCTGGGTTCAAATCGACACATCATGGCTGAATAGGAACTTAGGTTATTAGAAATATCGATTTTGAATTGTTGATCCAAACCTGAGCTGCAAGAACACTTAGCTGCATCTTGTATTGAGATAATTACTTGTAGGTCATATGTTAGATGTTTTTCCTGTATCTTATATGTCTCTCATCATCTATTGAACTGGTAGCTTGACTGAAAAGGTAATGTTACTTCTAGATTCTCTTAGTTGTATATCAGTCGCACCAATTCTGTTGTTTTTTTTTCTATGGTTGATCAACCTTGCATTGAGCCAATTTCTCATGACAAACAGATGATACTTTTTGTGAAGAAATCAGTAGGAAGTAGCTGTGATAATACTGAACGTAATATGTTGATATTTGTTATGATTACCTATTATTTCTTCATTGCACAGGCACTGAAAGTTATTAAGAAGCTAATTATAATTATTATGATTACCTATGATTTATTCATTGCACAGGCACTGAAAGTTATTAAGAAGCTAACAGAGCATTTCCCCATAAAGCGTGCACCATTGAGGGTGCGATTCACTGCACCAAAGTCCAAATTTGCAAGCCTTACGGAGAAGCTTGAAGAGTGGAATGCTAATGTTATTTCAAAGGATGAATCTGGCAGCCAGCCTTCTGTTGTAAGTTTTTTTAATCATGCTTTCTTCCAGCTATTACTATTACACTGATTATGATTTGCTTGTCATCAGCATTCCCTACATGACTAGAGGCATTTCACAAATTATATTGGATTGTGTAGTCTTCATGTTTCCATCCACAATGTTATGGAGCTGTTAAATGGTTTTTTTTTTCGCTGCCATTTAGATGTTGTATAGCTCTAATGTTTGGTTCTAGGATGATATCTTTCACAACTTTTTCATTCAGATGCTTGGTCCTTTTCCTTTTAGTCTGCAACAAACTTATGCTGCTTTATGCCACATAGTGTTTTTATAATTTAGTAGAATTGCTCGGAAGCTTGCCTTATGATAGTAGGCTTTGTATTTTTTTTTTCCATTGATGAATGGATTGTCCTATACTGCTATGATTTGGATGTTAGCCAAGCCACTGGCTGCTGCTTAGCATTTCCTCAGTCAGGACACTGATGCAAATTACTACAATTTCCCAAAGCAGCAGTACCTTCCTGTCAAGCTTAACTTTTAACTTTTATGTTTGTCCCATGTGTACGAATTTTTGCAGCTGTGTGAGATTGAGCCATCTATTCTGCACTCATGTGAGGAGAGATTGAAGGATGTGCAAGGGAGGGTGGAAGTACTCTCGGTATCAGCGCACGCAGAAGGTGGCTCTTCTGTGGATCAATATGAAAACGCTGAAGAACCTCAATCAGTGCCTGCAGTGAAGACTGATCCTGTCGCTCGGATAGGTGAGGCCATGCAGAAACAGTCCATTTCAAGTGAGACAGAAAATCTGGGTCAGGGACAAGGCAAGCAGCAGAGAAGATGCAAAGAATGTGACGTGCTTGTGGAGGACAAGTTGTACAGGGAGCATTGCAAATCAGGGTGGCACAAGCACAACTACACACGCCACAAGAATGGCCTTCCTCCGCTCAGCCAAGAGGAATGCTTGGTGGAAATGGAATTAGCCGACTCCAAGAGGGACCTAAAAGACTATGATTTCTGACCTTAGTATAAGAGCTTTGCCTAACATTTTGTTTCGCCATGTTGTCTAGACTGATATGGTAAACATTCTGAGCGGTACATGGAGTTGCAGTGTTTTTGTTTGAGAAAGGTTGTCTGTTTGATGCTGTATAGGGAAGCAGGGAATGGAATATTTGTGCAACTGAAATGGAGTGGTCTGTTACATTGACTAACTGCAGAGTGGTAGCAGAACCTGGTTGCTGCTGTATAGTTGCCCCAGTAGAACAGAACTGGTGGTGGCAGTTTTGATGTTGCTTATTCTGTAATGGGATGCTATGCTGCTATGTGAGACTACATGTTTCTTGCTACATACATACATGCTGGTTGGGTTGAAGTTGAACTGGTTTTGTCCTAATATTGGTGCGTCTACTCTTATCTGAAGAAAATACGACACTAACTGAAACAACAAAGTTTATACTCTACAGAAACAAAACAATGCAGCCAGAATCACACAACAGCAAAGCTTAGTAGACGGATCATATGACCAAAGAAACAAACCTGAGCCAAGACGAGGAGATATAATAGATATAACCAATTCTTGATCAAATTAAGCGGCAAATAATCGCGCGCAAAATTGAATGAAAAATTCGGCGCGCGCAAAATGCAAACATGACGCGGAAGAAACTCCCGCCTCCGCATCCGCCTCCAAACCAAAACCAAATCTTCTTCTTGCGCTCCATCCATCCGCCGCCGCCGCCGTTGCGATGCCGATCGAGGTGCCGCGGGGCCTGCCCTTCGCCGTGGACACGTGGACGCCCGCCTCGGCCCTCAAGCGCCACCGCTTCCTCACCCACGCCCACCGTGACCACCTCGCCGGCATCACCGCACCAACGTCACCGCCGTCTATGCCTCCCGCCTCACCATCCTCACGGGTGATGCTTCGTCTCGCTTCCAGGTGATTGGGTTCCCCAGGTTGTCGGAGCGAGCAACGGAGATGCTTGCGTTGGCACGGGCGAAGCAGCAGCCTGAGCCACTCATCACCAGGGCTTCTTCGCAGTGGTACGCATACTATGAGCCACCAGAGGGATCAACAAAGAAGCCGGCACTGACAGAGCCAATGCGCGATGAATTCGGGGTGTGGCACATCTGCTTCTCGATGCATTCGTCCCGCGAAGAGCTGGAGCAGGCATTGAGGTTCATCCAGCCCAAATGGGTCAACTCGACAACCCCTCTAGGCATGGCAGTGGAGCTGTCCTATGTCAAGAAGCACTGCTTCGCATCCCAGTTACGCAATGATGGTCCCCTCTGGAAGCTGCTCATGTTGTCTGATGGAAATCCTACAGTTTTCTTCCGGATCACCACAGGCTGTATCCACTGTAGAGATGATCAAGAAAAGTGAGGAGGAAGAGGTCACTTCTTCTGTTGATGAGTCTTTCGGTGCTGATAGCATCAAGATGCAGAATAAAGAATCAATTCTGGAAGACTTTGAAATCAACATGGAGCCGCCTGAGACGCTGTTTGGGATGGCAAGGTTTGGATTGCCACAGGAACCTGAACTGTGCAAGGATGAGAGTGAGAGCATTGACATAGATGAACTTCAAATGCAAGAGGAGAATTCAGCTACAGAATGTGAGCAGTGGAAGGGTGGCAAATCTGACATAAGCTCTGAAGTAATTGATTCAGTTGAAGTTGTGCCAAAAGAGCAGGACTCAGCAATAGAATCCAAACAGCTGAAAGATCGCAAACCTGAAAATGGCATCAAAGAAATTGATTTAACTGAAGTTGAAGCGAAGAAGCGCATAGGTAATGAGTGTGTGACAGCAACTGAGAGAGATGAATTTGAACCTGAAAAACAGAAATTCACTGGCAGATATCAGTTGCAGAAAGTATGCAAGCACAAGGAGATGTAGAGTGTTGAGTCGATTGTAGAAGGTAAAAACAGTGAAGAAGTAATTCGTCAGATTTTGGCAGTGGATCATCTAGCCTCCTTGCAGGAAAGAAACAAAGAGGTAGCGAAAGAGGAGACTGTTCCACTAGAAACTGATCATGAGAATTCTGAAGTTCCTGACAAGGCAAGCAGTGACTCAAGCGCTATTGGATCATCCAAAGGTCTGAACGCTAACCTGAGGAAGCTGTACAGGTCAATGAACGTGCCGGTTCCTCGTCCCCTGCCCTCATTAGTTGAGCTCATGGCAGCCTCAAAGCGACCAAGGGTTTCCCCTGTAGTGCAGTTATAGGCTCATGATAAATTCATCTGTTGTTTCCTGCCTCTACTTTCAGTCATTGTTTGAGTTAGACCTGTCATTTAAAAACAGATGCAAGGTGATCTACTTCCATTGTAACAGCGATGCTATAGCATAATAATATAGAACTGTTCTTAATAGTTAATAGTAGTTTGGAATGAAAATACCATGCTACAAACTTGCAACTTTCAGGAATTCAGGGCAATAAGGATCGGTTCCTTCTGCCTTGTCTGGGAACATGTAGTGATTTACGATTTTGGTAGCAAGTGTACAATGCTCAACAGGGAAAAAAGCTTTTGGTATGCGAGAAAGTCATCCGGTGCCAATCATAACTAAGTTCATGCCCCTTTGAGTACTATTTTGATGCTCTTTTCATGAGGAGGTGTTTTACAATACTCTCTACTGGTAGTAGAATCAAGCAGGAACTTACACAAACAAAGACCATAGGAAGGAGGAACTGGAAGCAGTCACTTTCCTGAAGTCTGTGTGTGTAAGTGAACCTTCTGGTTGAGAAACCATCCAGGTGACGTTGCTGGCTAGTGGATTATTGTTCATTGGAGATTGACACAAATGCTGCAGTGGGAATGATCAGTGAGTATAATACTGAAACTCGGTATTAATTACCTTGCAAAAAAAAAGTAAGAAAGAAACTGGGTATTACTTTGGCTGCATCCTACAAAACAACTGTGCTGCAGCCATTGTAGCAGATCGCAGGAACTTTTACCCCTGGAAGTTACCGGCTTAATCCTGGGTTGATCTCAATGTTACAGAGATTATTGAGCAATAAGGAGTAGTACAAAGAAAAGCTTCTGAAAAACCCACACTTAAGAGTGAGAGAGAGAGAGAGAGAGAGAGATCTCATATCGTGACATCATGTAGCATTCCAGAATGTCCTCTTTACATAATTAGTTCTATGAGGAGGCCAACTGCATAACTACAGAAAGTGTCAAACAGCCCTCGGTTTCACAACAGGGAGATACTTCTCAGGGACAAACTTTATATGTTGATCATATTTCCCACCTGAAACCAGCAACTCAGCCGTGGAAGCTTCAAGGGAGAAGTTATTTTGATCAATTTTTGAGAGGTAAACCCCAGCCTTCTGTACCTCTCCTTTCTGCAGTAACTGCCTAACTAAAGCATTTAGCAAGCGGGAGTCAGCAGTACAACCATTCTTCTCCATCGAAAGAAAGAAATCATCCAACTCTTCTAGCAACCCTTGTTTTATGAAACTTTTCATCATAAACATGTAGGTCACGACATTCGGCACTAAACCTTTAGCCAAGAGAGAAGCAAACAAATCCTTAGCTTCATCATGACTGCCACCTTTAAGCAACGCACCAATCATAATGTTAAAAGTCCTAGTCTCAAGCTGGAAATCCATCAAATATAGGTTCTGAAACATTCGGAGAGCATCGTCGGTGCAATTATTTCGGCAAAGTCCTAGAAGAATTATGTTGTATGTGCCAATATCAAGCTTTATCCCACTTTTAATCATCCAGAGATAGAGTTCTTTCGCAGCTGCAGTTCTTCGAGCCTGAAATAACCCCTGCAGGAGTGTGCTATACGTAATAATATCCGGATTAACACCCTTGCTTGCCATCTGTCTGAAAAGAGCTAATGCATCTTCTATCCTACCATTTTTACAGTAACCATTAACCATGGTACTGTAAGTAACATCATCAGGTTTCACCCCACTAAACACCATACCTTCAAGTAACTTCATTGCTTCGTCCATTTTACTATTTAGGCAATATCCATCTATGAGTATATTGTATGTAATGACAGTAGGCTCCACACCTCTACGAACCATTAAGTCAAAGATGTTTTTGGCTTTTGCAACCTTTCCTTCTTTGCATAGGTGGACCATTATTGTACTGAAGAAAATGGTGTTGGGACAGATGCCTCGATCGATCATTTCAAAAGCTAACTCCTCAACCTTGTCCCATTTATCACAGGTACACAGACCATGAACTAGGGTGTTGAAAACAACGATATCAGGAGTTAGTCCTTCAGATATGAGCCTATTGAATTGGGACATAGCATCATCAACTCTGCCTACCCTACAAAGTCCATCCATTACTGTTGCGTAATTGATTATATTAGGGTTCAATCCTTGCTGCCTCATTTTGCTAAATACAAGCATGGCCTCATCTACCTTTCCATGTTTAGCGTATGTGCCTATTATTGTGTTAAAGATATAATGACCAGGTTGCACACCGTTTCGTACCATCACATCCAAGAGATGATGCATCTGAACAAGAGATCCTTCAGCAGCATACCCATGAAGCAGAGTACCGTAGGTAGCAATAGTAGGCTTGTGGCCCCTCTTGACCATAGAATCAAAAAACTCTCTAGCCTCCATGGATCTTCCACTCTTGCAGAGATAGTCCATCAGTGTGTTATAAGTAACAACATCTGGTTCAACACCATCTCTGCGCATCTTTTTGAGAATCCCAATAGCCTCTTTAGGCTTTCCTGAAGAGCAATATCCATGCACAAAACTAGTATACGTGATGCAATCAGGCATAAAACCGTTCTTAACCATCCTAGTAAGGACCTCTGTGGCCTTGTCCATTGCTTGAGACTTGGATAGGGTAGCGATAATCGAGTTGTAAGTCACAATATTAGGCGATATCCCCTGATCCAGCATTTCATCAAATAGGCCATAAGCTTTGCCCACCTGACCCTCTCTAAGCAAGCCGTTGATGACAGTGTTATACGACACCACGTTGGGTTGGCAGCTTCCTCCTGCTGTATCACCAGCCATCATCATGATGTGGAGCAGGTCAAGAGCTTGTTGACTTGTGTTGACATCACAGAGTCCCTTGAGAAGAATATTGTAGGAGAATACATTTGGCGTGCAGCCCAGGTCAGGCATTCGTCGCAGCGCAATGTCCATTGCCTCGCTGGTCCTATCGCGGACAAAGAGGCCCTTGAGGAGAGGATTGAAGGTGATTGCGTCCACCCTCCATCCGGTCCTGATGACACGGCCGACGGTGGCGAAAGCGAGGTCCAATTGGCCGACGCGGCTGCAGCAGGCAATGACGATGCCGTACGTGCATAAGTCGGGAGCCACCTTGGCTCGGGCCACCATGCGGTTGAAGAGGGAGACTGTGGCGGCGGGGCTGTCACGCGCGACGTCGGAGAGGGCGCGGTTGAGGTCGTAGATCGAGCTGCTGCCTCGGTGGAGCAATTCGTCGAACGCGTGGTGGGCGTCCTCGGACTCGGCGGCTCGCTGCCGACCTTGGGTTGTGCGGTTCAGGCGGGAGGCGCCGCCGTCGGGCCCCAAGGCGCTGACGCGGACGCGGGCGCGGCTTGAGGACATGGCCGGCCGGAATGAGGAGAGAGACTAAAGAGAGAGAGGTGGAGGGGTTGGGGTTGGGGTTGGGTGACAGTGGGAGCAAGGCGGCTGCTTGTCTGGCTGGTGGAAGCTTATGGTTAGAGCATTTTGTACCCCCACCGCCGCCGCCGCCGCAGAAATCTCGGCGGGCGGGCGGCAAGAAGAAGTGAAGAAGAATAAATGGAAAAGAAGAAGAAAAAAAAATAATATACTACTTACGGGCCTTGCTGAGGAAACACCTATCATTCTGGGCTAAGGCCAGCAGCAGCAGGAGCCTCCATGGCATGCGGTTGGAGAGGGAGACAGCGACGGCGTTGTTGAGGGCATGGTTGAGGTCGAAGATCAGGGAGACAGCTGCCTCGGTGAAGCAATTCGTCAAACGCGCGGTGGGCGTGGTCGCTCCCAGAAGCTTGCTGTTGTTGCCGAAGACCACCTTGCAGCTTCAAGTTAGAGACCTCGCCGTTGGGTCCCACTCCTAGTCCCAGTCCCAGGGCGGTGTTGCGGCGGGACATGGCTGCCGAGCCGGATCGGAGGAGAGATCGAGGGGGTGGAAATGGGGGAGGAAGGCAGCTAGCCTAGGTGCTTGAAAGTTGCATACTAGAGAGTTAGAGCCATTTTCACATAAATTATAGCTGCTTAGATTAAAAAGTCTATATATAATTAACTAGGTATATAATATGTGACAGTAAAATAACTTTAAATTTAAAATATTTTATTGTAAGGTATGGACATCAATCAAACTATTACACCTAGATATATATCTAGAAGTTGTAAAATCTAAAAAATTTAAATACAATTCGTATATTTCAAACCTTAAGGCCCGGACACCGTAAAGCCCTATAAAGCCACCACTAGAGATGTCCAAATGGATCGTGCCCCGTCGGGCCGGCCCGGGCATGGTGCTACAGTAACTGTGCCCGGGCCGGCCCGGCACGGCTCGAGTAGCCATGCCGTGCCTAGGCCGGTGGTGCGGCACGGTGGGCCGACACGACACGGCCCGTGGATTGTAGCGGGCCGACACGGCACGGCATGGGCACGGGCCGGCACGGCCCGCCCGGAGGGCGGCAGCGGAGGCCGCGCCGCCGCGGCAGGCGTCTGCGGTTGGCGGAGGCCGAGTCAGGCGTCGGCGGCCGAGGCCGGGGAGGCGCCCGGGCGCGGAGGCGGCGGCGGAGGGTGCCGGCGGAGGCCGAGGCAGCAGTCGGGAGGAGGCAGGTGCGGGAAGAGGAGGCGGCCGCCGGCCGGGAGGAGGCGGCGGGAGGAGGCGGGCGTCGGGGAGGAGGCGTCAGGGAGGAGGCGGCGGGAGGCCGAGGCGGCGGGAGGAGGCGGAGGAGCCGAGGAGGCCGAGGTGGTGGGAGGAGGTGGGCATCGGGGAGGAAGCAGCTCGAGAGGAGGCGGAGGAGCCGAGGAGGCCGGGAGGAGGCGGCGGGAGGAGGCGGAGGAGCCGAGGAGGCCGGGTGCGGGAGGAGGAGGCGGGCGTGTGGGAGGAGGAGGCAGGCGAGGTGACCGTTGCACTGCAGTGACCGCACATCTGCCCGTTGCGACATGACTGTTTGCTACAGTGTTCGGCCGCGTTGGCCCAGTAGAAAATTGACACGTGTTCCAACGGTCTGAAATAACGGCTAGATTTTGAATCTAGCCGTTGTAGGAAAAAATCTAAAAAAATATCAAAAAAATCCAAAAAATTGTGAAATTTTTTCCTCTAAATAGGGGAACCCCCAACCACATTTTTGTTCATCCAAACCTCCCAATCTCTCCTCTTGTGTTCTATTCTCCTCTCTTTTGCTCTCTTTGCTAAAAATTTTTAATTTAGACAAAATTTTGTCTAAAATTCAAAAATTTCCCACATTCTCATAAGTATTAAACAATTGTTTACTACATGCACCTTTTCTATTAGTATCACATCTGATATTTGGGGTGGTAGGGCTAAGGAGGATTATATTAGTGTAGTTGCTCATTATGTTGATGATGGATGGAAACTACAAAAAAGAGTAATAGCTTTAAAATTAATTGATGTTTCACATAATGCAGAAAATATTGCTGAACGAATTTCTAGAGTTTGTGAGGATTTTGGCATCACAAATAAAATATTTGCAGTAACTCTAGATAGAGCAGCTGCAAATTCCAGAGCAATGGAAATTTTGCAGCCTTTATTTAATGTTTATGCTGAATCATTTCTTTTACATCAACGTTGTGCTTGCCATGTTATTAATCTTATAGTTAAATCCGGTTTTAAAAGAGTAACTGTATATCTCGATTCTATCCATGAAGCCATAACATGGCTGAATGGTTCTAATCCTCGACTTGCGACCTTTAAACGATTCTGCATCACTTCGGACAAGCGTCCACGCAAGTTCCAAACGGATGCAGACCATCGGTGGAACTCGACTTATTTGATGTTGAAACATGTCTTGCCTTACAAAGATATACTAACTATTTTCTTGTAGTCCAAAAATATTGTTACCAGTGACGGACAACCGTTACTGACAGAACAGTCTTGGTATGTTGTAGAAAGGTTTTATTACTTTCTTGAAATATTTTATGATGCAACTGTTACTTTGTCTGGTGTTTACTATCCAACTGCTAATTTAATTTTGTATAAAATTTTTGAGATTGCCACTTTATTAAAAGAATATGAAGATGACCAACTACTGGGACTTGCAGTATTTCACATGAAACAAAAATATCTTAAATACTTGAGGGACATTCCATACTTGTATGCTTTTGTATTTATTCTTGATCCTAGGGGTAAAATACGGGGGTTTCTAAATATTTTGAATCTTATTGGGGATGCAATGAATATTGATTAGACTAACTACTATTCTGATTCTAAGACAAAATTGTATGAAGTATTTCGAAAGTATGAAACTAAGTTTCTGGGAGTTTGCGTGCAAAGAGTCCCACCCGTCCCTGTCCCAGGTAAGAAGAAATTACAGTGGGGCCGAATTTGGGGTGGTTTCTCTTCTTCTTCGAGCACCGGTGGTGGAAGTTCGGCCGCAGCAAGTCCTGCACACGCTTCACTTGAAGCTCTTGAGCTGTCCACTTACTTGGATAGCGACTCGATCAATCAGGAAGATCTCAACGTTCTTCAATGGTGGAATGATCACAAGACCCAATATCCCGTGCTCTCAAAGCTAGCACGGGATGTGTTCACAGTGCCTGTGTCTACGGTATCATCCGAATCGGCCTTCAGTCTTTGCGGAAGAATTATTGAGGAGGGAAGAAGAAATCTCCGCAGTGAGGTGGTAGAAATGCTACTTGTGGTTAAAAACTGGGAGCTAGCGAAGGAACGTGCCCAACACACCACGGAGAACCAAGATTTGGCTAAGCAGTTCGAAAATCTTTATCTACAAAATAAGGAACTAGAGTAATCTTTTTTATTTTTGAGTATTGACCTTTAGCTGTACTCTTTTTTTTTTGTCATGGTTTTCTCAAAATTGAGTTTTTACATGACAGAGTTTTTAATGAGACAGCTGTATAAGATCAAAATCAATAAAGGTCATTGCGCAATTTTCCTCTATATCTATGTAGAAATTAAATTACATAACTATATATGTTCTTCTATTTTGCTTGTTTAAAAAATATAAAAATTTCCTCCTCTAATATTGTTGACGCCGAAAACCCGCCGGGGGCCGTCTGGCGTCCTGGGTGACACGCGAAAGCCTGAGAGATTTGCTTCACTCCAGTGCAGGTCCTAAGGTCTTGAGGTTCGCAGGCGTGCCAGTCAATTTGACCATGTAATTGACAAGGAGAAATGAATGTTAAATTCGTGAGCCAATCGGCTGGAAGCCGGCTTGGACTCATCTCATCGGCTGATGGCCGATACGCACTGTAGCACTTATACATCGGCTGAAAGCCGATGAAGGCAAGAGTAAGAGTAATAGTAAACAAGTATTGCGCTAGCCGATCATCGAAAGGATATTCGAAAACCGGCTATAAACTTGGTAAAATAAACAGGCAGGATGCGTAAGTAAATAAATCAGATGAATCCTAGCCGATTATAGTTCGGTGTTACTGGTTGCCGTGAAAATATGCCCGTGCCCGGGCCCTTGCTTATATCGGCTCCCGGGGTCTTCATCCGCTGTTCGGGCCCGTGCCCGGATCATTACCTAAGCTCGTGCCCGGGACCTCGCCTGGTGTCGTGCCCGGGGACCTGCTTATACTTGCACTTGGATCGGCAGAATAAACCCATCGGCTAGCCCTTAGCCGATCGTAACAACAATACAGGCAAGAATATATAATGAAATACGAAATAACATAAATGATAGATAATTGATGAGCCAGCCGACTATTGAACATAACGAGCATAAAATAAGACAGTGAATAAATGTAGTCGGCTTCAACAGATAACTTATCGGCTAAGCACTCCGATAACACCATCGCATTGTTGGGACTGCAGTCAACTAACGGGGATTGATCTAGGAGGGACCGATTCCGGAAAGGAGCCGTGAAGACGCTAACTGACAGTTAATATAGTACAGTTAATTAGCAATGTGTTCATCGTTTAGGGTAACAACCGTGTCCGGGTCAAGGTCCTGTTGAGCTTTCTATTTAATTAGGAATTCAGAATCCAGTGTCTATAAGACTCATGTAACCGGTGGTATTAAATATGTACACCCGGGCATCTGTAATCATCATCACAGTAATAAACTTCGCGCATCGCCACTCCTTCGGCTGGATCTGTGCTTCCGAGCCGGTTACATTCGTTAGTCCGAACTCCAGTCGAGAGGGTAAGTCGCTCGTCACGTCCTTACCGGTACGGTATGTTTACTCTGTTCTGCTGCATCAGTTCAAGTTTTGACTTCTATAAATCTGATTAAGCATACACATTCACTCGCTGCATGAGATCATATCGGCCATGGTATAATTTATCGACAGTATGCTGCATTTTCCGGGTTTAAGGTTTCCGACTACTAAACTGCCGATAATTATCCACTGTATATGTTGAAAATGTTTTATGTCAAGCGTTTAACGGAAGGCATAGTCCGATAAGTTTACTTGTTCTACATACAGCGCATAGATTTCGGCTTTGGTATCCTGTTATGTTACCCCATCTGTGCTGCACACGGTGGGTCCGATCTACTAGAGCTGGCAAATTAATCTAATTCTACAACCGATGTGTTAATGCTATGTGTACAGAGCTGCCTAGGCCGTAAGTTATCTAACAATACAATCGTAAATCAAATCATTCGGGTTACTGAGGTCCAGTCTATCATCATCAGTTGTGCTGCAAGACGTGTTGAGTCCGATTACTGATGAGAATAAATAACGTACCCTCACAATAAGTCCAATGGTTTTATACGGTGTTTCATTGGAGTGCTTAGCGATATGGTTTTCTTACCGCGCGACGCACTACCGCGTCATATATTTTTTCTGCATCACTATCGTGATGCTGAGGAGCCGATTAGTTTATAACCGCCAAACTTATTAAGTGCGAATAAACACAAGATACCCAGGCTCGAAGATAGAGAGGACCGGGCACTAGGGCTATGGGCAAGCCTTCGTGGCGGCAGCATCAATTTCAATCGGCAATCGGTGTTGGTGTTTCTTTAATTATGCAAGCATTTAATTTCTTATCTCATCAATTCATCTATGGTGCCCCGAAAGTCCCTTCTGGGAGGTCAGTTTTAAATCTTATTATCTTATTTAAGGCTCTAGTGCCATCATAGTTCTACGGCGTAGTAAAGTGCTACATTGTGCCCGATGTTCATGCCGGATGGGATATCATATTCGGCTCCCAGCGATAGGCTCACAGAATCTAACATTTTCTTCTTGTCAATTGCAGGGTCAAATGACTGGCAACGCCTACGAACGCCTCAAAATCTTTAGGACCATCAGAGATACGCAAATCTCCTCCCAGGCTTCGCGTGGCTCGCAGGCCGCAAACGGACTATCCGGGATTTTCTGGCGTCAACGGACGCTTTAAAGTTTATTCTCTTTACCCTAGACGACTGCACACCTTACCCGTCTATATTCTTATCTGCATCACATTGTGTATCGCTGAGGGTTAGCCGATTAGTTCATCGCCAGACTTGAGACAAGTACCGGCACAGAAGACAGGAGGACCTCGGCACGGGCAGGCGAAGCTCGGGACACATCATATTTCAAATCGCAATCGCTGGCTGTTCTATAATTATCGCGTACTTTAATTTCTATCTCATCAATTTAGCTTCCCCGATTAATTTTTTCCTTCAGTGATCCGGCTCGGTTAAATACTTATGTACTATATTTAATGCATGACCATCACGTCTAGCGGCGTATAAGTTGCTTAAGTGCCATCGTCATTGTAAGTCGATGGGAATATCGAATATCGTCTCCAGCAGGGGGTGGAGAGGCGATCAGATCCACTGATCTAATTATTTCTTCCTTGTCAATTGCAGGTCAATGACTAATCGACGCCTTCGAACGTCAATTTCAGGACTCTGCACGGATGGTGACAAAGCAAATTCCAGGCTTCGGTGTCACGCTCAAAGACGCCGGAACGCCCCCCGGCGGGTTTTCGGTGTCAACAAGTTGCCGGCCCCGCCTGGTGGACACGAGTTTCAAAAATGATAGACCTGCAACATGGCGGAGGAAAGCTTAAAACGGACAACTAATCTCTGCAGGTCATGGAGGATTTAACAGAAGTAACAAAAGCCACAGATATGTAAGCAACTATAGCCAACTTTTCAAACCTGTGCTAGAGTCCTTCAATTATGCATAGCAAGGGCCGGTTCAGAATCTAACTCCAAAACCAGTACTGGTAGGAGAACCGAGTCCGCACACACTCAGAAAGCATCCAATCAACTTTATTATCAGGAGAGAGTTGAGTCAATCCGAGTGTGTTCTGACGGGCACAAAAGTACTACTACGCCGCCTCAAGTATTTTCTAACCCAGCCGAGGTGCTATCGTATGCTTGTAAATCTTGCTCTTCCACGTCTGCCATGTACATCTATCTATTGTCCAGGAAGACGCTCTGAAGGTGGAAATCTCACAAGTGCGAATCAGAAACCAACTGCTCGCACGGAGGCGATCTCTATTCTTTTTTCAAACCAAAACAAATACGATTGCCCCTCAACGGAGATTGATGAGGCCATGTAATTTCACTCATTATCAACATAGTCTTTAGGGATGTTCTCAACAAATGCAGCTTGTTTATTACCGGAAGCCATGGCTGGGGTGGTGTTCAACAGTTGGATGGGTGCTTACCGTGATATACGATCCGAGTGTCTTATTTTCTATATGTGGGGATATCAGCAGAACTATCCAGGAGGAGGAGCGATTACTGGTACTTCAGAATCGGTGTAAGTTTCCCTAAAAGATCATACACTTGGAAACACTACCCCTGGTAGCAGTACAACAGTATAACAGAAGAACCAAGGGCAGAAACTGATCGTGCGAGTTGAAGAGATAGTAAGGGAGCAGTTCGGGATCAGACCAGGAACTAGCCGTCAATTGTATCGGCATCCGATACCTGCGTGGTTTGATAGGGTTCCGTTACATACAGGCAATACTGGAGCCGCATGAATACAGGTTCCAGGATTTCTCTAAGGTTCTCAGGGCAGACAAGAAGACGGTCGTACATGTGGAATACTGTTAGCCGATTCTGGTCATCCAAGCCGGGAGAGGCATCGCTAAGAGGGCGCCTTCAAACGGGTAGCACTGGTCTGCTTTCTCCCCTGATACTAATGAGGTCGGCGCATATATTCATGATTCGTAGTATTAACATTATCGCTGGCAAATTAAGCCTTCCTCGAAGTACTGATTTCGTGACGTGCGCCGACATCTGGAGAAACCGTTGTTCACACACATACCTTTTTTTGCATGTGGATCCGAGCATAGACGATCGGACTTGACACATCGCGGATTTAAGCACACGACCAAAATGAAACAGTACCCAGATCGATTGCCGGAATACGTTCGCCTCGCGATTTCAGAGGAGTATTTTACAGCGAAACCGATGTTTATAGATAGAATACAGGCGTATAAATAACCAGAGCGATTGGCATCGTGCGGATCTGCTTTCCAAGGTCTTTTGGCCGCATCAAGGGAAGGTCTTCGCAAGAGTTGAGTCCCATGGCGGACTAGTAACAGAGGAACAGATATTGGTCAGATAGCCCGATTAGATTCAAGAGCAAAGATATATTGGAATAAGATTACCAGGGAAGAGTGCTCAATCAAGTTTGATTCATGGACTTAATGATAGAGGAATCAGATTGTTCTTTTAAGTATAATTTGGCGAGAGATGTGGGCCATGGAACATAGATATATCACTACAATCACCGCTATAAAATACTGCATGGGTCAAAGATAATGAAAGGAAAGATCGGAATGATTATGATGTTTATAAAGGTGCCGATAGACACATATGACTTGCTATTACAAAGAAAGCAGATACAATTCCGCCGAACACCAGATGATCGCGAACGCAAGCGAAGTAGCCTAATAAAAGAAATGAGTTGAAGCTCATGGCAATCACATCATTGCGATATTACATCATAGCAACGACGTGTAAAGGCTCCGGAACGAATTCTTGCGGTGTGTTGTTTACAGTTTCGGCAATGAGAGAATAATGTGAACGTAGAAGCCGATTGAGATTGATGGGCACCCGTTTCCGTGAACATTGGGTCTATGCTGCGTCGTCATCAGGATCAGGCCGATGGAGCCAAGACGTAAAGTATATTAAATCCATAGGATTAACTGTCATCGGACATGATAGATAAAATATTCAAGATATGAAGAAACGAGAGATGAGCGCACCAGAGACTATAATCAGGATTGGGATTCTCGTTCTTTATGTTTACCGATCTTGGATCCAGGGGATGAGAATTGCATCAATAAAGATTGTCCCGAGTGCAGCGGTATGAGTAATAAGAATCGACAACGGAGGGGAAGTGACCAGCGGCAGGTTGTCACATATCGGCCATTTTTATAGGCAAATAATAATGGAAAGAACGGAATTCATACCGATTAAAGGCCGATCCACGAAGAGTGTTTAAGAGAGCAAGAAAGTTGAAAAACAAAGTAAGAATCCTCAGGTGCCATGTTGGCATATTACGAAGCAGTCATAAAGTATGATTATGGTCTCAAAAGAAGTACGACACCAATTCCTCCCTTTTTATAGAGGAGTTAATCTACGTACATAATGTGCCAATCGATCAATGACAGGAGCGGATCATAGTATAATTCCGTCAATACACTACACTGCAAATTGGCAGTAAGAAGAGAAGACGAATGTAAAGAATTGAACAACACTCGCCTCAAGGAAAATATTGGAAGTCCTGTTGTTTGCCGCGTGGGAGTATAAGCGCTTCAATCGGATGAAGGACAGGGAGATGACGGAGGATTTATTTTCGAGCTCCCTCATTAAGTTTGCAAGCTCATTCGACAACCTGTGTTGATAAACCTGAAGAGTCAGAGCATCGGCATCTAAAGCCATTATATAATCAAGGGCTATGTAAATGGGAAACCGATGCAAAGAGTTGGTGAACGTGGGGAGCGCCAGTTAATCTCATGCCGCAATGCCACATTCCGCAAATCTGGGAAGACGCCGAGATATTGATATTTTTCAAGACAATATTGGTCTGAAAGACTTGGTGGAAATCATGGAGCGTAAAGCGTTGATTTCAACCGTGGTGTTCGTACTGTGTGGTGTAGTAAGATATCATGTTAATTACCCCACTCACTCGTTTTCGTCTCGACGGAAGGATATATCTTACTTCTCGGCAGGACGGATTCAGGCAAACTGCTGGTGTGCCCGCGACGATGCAGATCAGTGTTTGATACAATGGCAGGAGCATCAAGTCGAGTGGTCTAACAGATTCGCTACCATCGATCAAATAAACGACTTCGCTCAAATGAACCGATCCTACCACATTCTGGGAAGCCCGAACGTTCGATCAATCACTAAAAACGGAAACTAATGGGAATGAATTCTTTTTTTTTCTTCGAGTAACTAGCAGGGATACACCGATTCGCAAGTCGGCTCCGAAGTCTTTGATGGGCTCTATGAAGACCTCGAGGGGAAACGGGGCAAGGATTTACGTCGCTGATGATTTGGAGAGATGATCATAGGACCAGAGATAAGCAAGGCCGGCGTACATAAGCAGAAATTGGTCCTAACTTCGATGAAGAATTGATAGCGTCGTTGAAGGAGTATCGGGATTGTTTGTGCTGGGGAGACATGATCCAGGATTTAGCATCAATTGTTGAACATCCGCTCCCTTAACCAGAATATGCATGCAAGCAGGCCTCAAGGAGATCAAGGCAGAGTTATCGAGCCGATAAAGAAGAGATCACAAAATTGTACGATGGCCAGTTTATAGGCTATGCGATATCTGAGTGAGTTTCTAATATCGTCCGGTGGAGAGAAAAAGGAAATTGAGGATATTATTGATTTCCGGATCTGAATAAAGCACCCAGGATGAATACACTCGGATAGCAGATTTTATGTGGATGCAGCCTCGGACACAAGATTTAGCTTCATGGACGGCAATGCAGGATATCCAATCTAGATTTTTATGGCTGAAGAAGATATACATAGACTGCTTCCGGTGTCCAGGAGCTAATTGGTTGTATATGGTAGTAATTGACTTTTGGATTGAAAAGTGGGTGCGCCACGTATCAAAGAGGTGAATTATATATTTAGGATCTCATGGTTTATGGTTAGACATTACATTGATTGTGGTGGTTAAGTTCTGAGAAGTGAGAAAGCCATAAGCGATCTAAACGAAAAATGTTTTGAGAGGGCAAGAAATACGACTGAGGATGAATCCTAATAATGTGCCTTGGTGTAGCTGGCAATTTTGGTTTTATTGGTTCATGAAGCGAAATGAAGTTAGTCCGAAATCAGAGCAGTAGATTCAAGCACCACACAATAGACGAGTGCAGCAGCATCGCAAGGTTAATTTGTAAGGCATTTTTCAAATTTGTCAGCGGAGAATTGAATACTTTTACTCATTGTTAAGTGAAGGCCGATCAGATTTGGTGGGTGACAGCAACAGAAAGGCATTTGACGAATCAAATTATATGAGTTCCCCACTATTTAATTCCGCGCAGAAAGGGTGCATGCAAGTTAATTTGTCGGCCGATGAGAAACCATCGGATCTGTTTTGGTACAAGAGTTGAGGGAAAAGAGCGATTATGTTATCCTGGCCAGAAGAATTTGGAGCTGGAACAAGATATCCTGCGTGGAGAAATTAATGCCTGTGTTTATTTTCAAAGTCAAAGTTAAGGCACGATATCTCTACCGGCCGAGTGACAGTAATTTGCCGGCCGATGTGTCAATATGTTGCGGGCTCAGCTGAAGTGGCGAGCTGGGAATGTGGATTTTTGCTTGATAGAGTTTCGATTAAGATTAGAAGGCAAGGCAATCAAGGGACGGCAGTTGGCCGTTCATGAGAACAAGAGGGTTCTCACGGAAGATATGTAGAGCGATCCCGTGACTTTGTTTTGATGGAATCGTGTTTCTAAGCAAGGATCTGGCTCGGCTTGGTTATTATAGTCGGGGGCAAGTTTTGAGTGCTTTCACAATAAAACGTATCGGACTAATAACTCCAGAGAATACGAGCGATGTTATGGACTCACGCCTTTTTGAAGGAGTATGGAGCCGACTGTATAGAATAATGCGATTTTTCATTGAGTGGTCAACAGGTGTTGGGATGAGCGAGGGATGAGAGTTTTGAAGGTAAATTATGAGGAGTTAGGATGTGTTAAAGATTTCAGATGTATCATAGATCATGATTCCAGGGCAGATTTAGAGGCTAACTAGATATTCTGCACGCATGATTGTCATTTTAAGTGGTAATTCGCCAGCAACTGAAATAGTGCTATTAGGTATAGCATGGTGTTTGGATCATAGGACGAGTGTAATCGTGATCGAAAAGCGAAGAGTGTACGAGGGGGGTGTAGGTTGATTTATTTGCAAAATGGCGGAATCGTTTTCAGGATAGATTGTTATAAGCCGATAGCTAGTATAGTGTAGAATATGAGTGGTCTGGAGAGATAATGTAGTTGGACATTTTGGACTTATGAGGGATGTGTCTTTGGGTGGACTGAACTTTGGAAGGGGGCCAGAGTGGATATATGTTGGAGGTTGATTGAAGGTCTGACTAGGGAGCTTTCACTGCACCAGATACGGATCTTGCTATAAGATATAAGTGCTTCTTGAGGAGAGTAGGGGTATTACTTTTTGGCCAGAGAATAATGCTGGAGGGTCGATCTGTTTAGGTGGTGGTGGATTAAAGGGTGTCAAGAGTGGATCAGCAAATTTATAGAAATAAAGGCAGACGCACATGACTCGGGTCTGGTTATGAATCTGAGTATATAACGTGGGCGTGTTTCGATGGTTGGGATATTGGTGTGATGGCGGTGATCAACGGGTTTTTCATCTATCTACGTAAAGGGCATGACAGTTTCAAACTTGGCGGTTACGTAATCTATTAATTATCCAAGGTGGGTAGGGGCGGTGTTGCATTGAGATAGTTACTCCAATTGGCAATGGATCGAGTTGGTAAGAAGAGTCACTATTAAATTCTGTTTGATATTGGTTTGGGATTTCTCGGAGATAATATGATAGGTTGGGATCTTATCTTTGTCTCTGATGAGTTATCAACGAAGTTTCTGCTGAGTTTAGGGAAGTCGTCGAAGATATCGTTTGCTGTTATTATATGGTCTGAGGCTAATGGGAGGCGAGAAGCTTTCTATAATAGAGTTTGTTCAAGATTGAAGATCGGGCCTTGGTCGTTATGTAGCGGATAGAATATTTGATGAGTAGATTCGGTGCGATGGCATATTAAGGGTGATAGCCGATTTAACTAGGGGACTATTAGTATGTGCGTTCATGTGATCTATCGGGTGCACGTTTAGCTTAGTGTTAAGGACATGAGGCAGTTTTACTCATGGGAACTAATGGCTCTAGGAGATAATGCTTTGCATGATCATTGTTGGAAGGGGATTATTTAGATTTGTAGATGGATTAACTGAGACTTGGTCAGAATCGGTGGGCGTTGGAAGCTATAGGAAATATAGGCGAAAGATGTATGTCATTAAACAGTAAAAGGATGGTGAATAAGTCGTTTGCCGAGGGTGTCTTGTATGGGAAGTTTTTAGTTTTGCCGATCTGGGTCAGAGATATTATGTTGGGGATGGTCGCGTAATGGGCGGCGGCTATGGGTGTTGTTGCGTGTTGTGTAGCTGGTATGGCTGATGGGTTAGTAAGATGGTGATTGGAAGAAGTAGTTGTCTAAGTGTGGTAAGGAAAATTGTCTCAAGAATATAGCGTTGAATGCGTGTGGTCGATTGTATATTGGTTAAGCTGTGGATTTTTCTAAAGAGGAGTGGGCTATGAACGGTAGGGTTTTGCAGCGTGCGCTGGAAAGACCGCTGATGTAATTGGTATCGCTTTAAGATAATAAACTAAGATAATGGAGGAGCAG